>OY756423.1:401036-1617663 GCA_963576905.1 Mystacides longicornis
AAATGTAAAGCAAGTCAGCTAGTGTTAAAGAAATTGGGTCTAAGGTTCAACGCAGCAATCAGTAGATAGATAAATATGTACATCTTACAGATATCGCTTAATTTTAGGATATCGGAGGCCATTTTTAACAAGAGGTACCAACTGTTGGATAACGATTTATCTCTAGGATGGCTGTCAAAATAGCGTTCACTGACGTTTAGAAACTCCCGTAACGCCGTGAATGTGAAGAACTTTTGACTTGTTTTTCCATAAACTAAAATAATATATGCATCTTCATTAAACATAATGAGAAAATATACATAGCTGTACCTCGGAGGTATAGGACATTATCTCCATTTTGCAAATTTTATAGGAGAGCATTGAATATTTGATGCATTTCTTTCATTTAAAACATTCCAGATGCGAGTTTGTACTTTAATTTATAAATTTTTTTTTTGGAATTTTATCCACAAGAGGGATGGTTTGGCCATATTTATTTAAATTGTTAGACAAATGTTTTTTTAATAGAAAAAAAATGGCAAAATGGAGATAATTTTTTGTGTGTTTTTATGAAATTGACATCTCGTTTAATGTTTGAATCGTGTGGATTTTATCTTATAAAGGAAATCTTTTATATGTATGTATGGTTTTATTGGATTTTATAGTGTTTTATAGTCTCAAATTTGTGTATTGATATATTTAATGTTTGTATGATTGTAAATTTATGATTATTGTATATTGTTATAAAAAAAAGGCTCTTAAGCCGTACAATGAATTAATAAATAAATAAATAATAAATAAATAAATAATGAACTTCTCTCCTACAAAATTGTCAAAATGGAGATGATGTTCTTCTCTCCTACAAAATTGTCAAAATGGAGATGATGTTTTTCTCTCCTACAAAATTGTCAAAATGGAGATGATGTTCTCTCCTACAAAATTGTCAAAATGGAGATGATGTTCTATACTTCCGAGGTACAGATATTATAATGAATTATCATTTTGAAGCTTTGAACAAATCATATTTTTCTTCAATTTCTATCAACAAGATATACCAATTTGCCGGTTTTCAAAAAAATGATCTTGAATAAAAAATCTAAATTGTGATCGAAATGTTGTTATATTCTCAAAATTTCTGTTAAATCATTGTTTATTTTCATGTTTTAGAAATAATATTACAAAATTGTAAATGCGAAACTAAAAATAACATTAAAACCTAAACTAATTATTTGATTCAATACTCTTTTAATTCAAAACAAGTGTTCACCTGGCGCAAAAAGCAAATCCATAGAAATTTCTATAGAATCCAAAGAAATTTCCATAGAAATCAATAGATTTCAGCATAGCAACACTGTTATCTTCTAGATATCCATCTATTGGATAGTTTTCAATTGATATGGCCGTCAGATTCTTTCCATCCCTTTATCCACTCACTACATAACTTTATCTTATAGATGGCTACCAAGAACATTTATCTACTGATTGATGCGTTGGGCCTCAGACTTTACTGCTGAATAAATTTGTGATTCCATGTTTATATCCCTATTTATAATTTAAAGGTGTGAATCGCACGAAACCAACCGAGTGTGCTGTGTGTAGCGAGTACAGTGAAGCCAATTGTTTGTTGGAGCCCTGCGGCCATCGTCCAGCGTGCGAGGACTGCGCTGCAAGAATGAAGAAGTGTCTCTCGTGCGGGGTCATTATAGGTATGCCTTCCTTATTCCTCCCCTGGACATGAACAATCTTGAGAAATATATACTTACTAATATTAAATATATTTTGCAGAAAAACGCCTCACAACAGATGGACGCGTCATACAGTGTAGGAGCAGGCAACCATCAGCCGAGCGTCTTCGATATTTAGAGTTCAAAATTCAGGAGATTGAAGAGGCACACTGCTGTTCCATATGTCTGGAGAGACGGAAGACAGTGGCTTTTCTCTGCGGGCACGGAGCTTGTGCCAATTGTGCGGCGACTCTGTCCATCTGTCACATGTGCCGACAAGATATTACCAGCAAGATCAATCTTTATTGATTCTTCGTGTGGATGACTGGAGTCTTTATAAATAATAATGGTGGTCTGATATGAATTTCAAAGATGTGATAAAAGTTTTATTTGCTCGTCATCATGTTTAGTGATTCACTTAAGACCGGGTGCTTTGCTTCCAAACAAAATTGATAAGGAAGCATGTTTAGGGACAAATATGTCCCAATGTGTCTTAAATCTTGAATGGAATGAATTTTTAATCATGGAAATATTTTTATTTAAATTTAAGTTTTGCAATGAACAACCGACTTATTAAAAAAAGGATTAATTGTTTTTATCTGATATTTTTCTGGCTTGTAGTTGCTTTGTAAGTTCAAATACTTTTTTGTCGCTGAAACAAAATAATCCAAAATTTCATTTAAATTACATACTTTAATTTAATATTGCTTGATGTTCAATGACAGCAAGGTGACATGCCTACTCATAAAAAGCGGTATCTATATGCAATACTTTACTTAAGGCATGAAGCACATCACGTCACTTTCCAGTAGACTAATTGCAACTTGCAACATATTATTATGTCATCATTCAAAATGCGATTTTTTAATATTTGATAATAAATTCATATGAATGTACCTATTTAAAAAGATATTCTTTCTGTTTTACATATGGAAATAAAACTTATGGTCGGTTGTCCATTGTTCAGGAGCCCACTTCTATGTCAAAGGTTTATTAATATCAGAATGTCCCAGCAAAATGCTTATTTCAAGGTTCTATGTGTGACGGGCATACTACATTCATCTAATAATTCCATCCGTGAGGTACCTCAGCTGTTATGTTATGTCTATACCTTCTATTCAGGAACAAAAATGATATTTGAATTGCAAAATATTTTATTTACGTTTGTAAATATTGATATGTAGATATGTAGTAGCGAAGTAAGGACCAAGTGGTCCCCATCTATTTTGTATAACATGTTCTATTTTGCTCCCAAAAAGGTTGTGTAGAGTCTGACTATTTATCAACAAATTATGTGACAAAGAGAATCAACATTTTAGAAATAATATTTATTTTTTCTGTTGGCGCGAGTCTAAGTTTTTTTTTTATATCTATGATCGATTATATTTTTTTTATTTATGAAATTTTTATTTATTCATATCGAAAAAGCGGATCGAAATTGCGCAGTAATTACTATTATATTTTGTGATTTTTTTTGTAATGAGGTTTGTACCTGTGAACATTATGAATTTAGACATTAAGGCTACAATTGTATCGGCACAAATCAATCTCTAAAATTTAGACGTGAAATGACAATACATAATGTTTGTGATGTTAAAATCATGTTTATAATATAACAGATAGAGTATGTTTTAGTAACTTGTCTGTAATCTACATATTTAAGGCAACCTTGTGAGTCTTTTAGTTTAGTGTCAAGTAGCCGTGGACTGTCTTTCAGATATCTTAGAGTGTCATTTATTTTTTGAGACATATCAAAGAAATAATTGAAGTTGTGAGATGGAAATAATCGAAGTTGTGAGATGGAAATGTGAATAACAGTGAGAAATAGAGACGTTTGGAATTGAATCTTTTTACCTCAACTCAATCTCATTAGGAGCTAATATTTTATTTATTCTATTTTTTTATCAATACTTTAAGTTGCAAAATATTTTTGGAAAAACGTTGTCTTCTTTTAATATTTGACTAAGAGATATCTATTTAGTTGTAAGCTCATACATATCTTTTATTTCAACTTGTCCAGCTATCGATGATTTCTTCCAACTGCCCGTTGTGTACATTGTTTAGAATAGAACATATCCATAGTCTGGTAGGAACTTATTTATTTTGACGCTTTTTTCCTGTGGGAGGATAGATGCGCATTTATGTGATTTAATGAACGTCCAAAAATAGGAGCGCGTTACGTATGTAAGGGAAATAATATAATATAATGAGTAGCAGTTACCACGAGTTGATGTATTTATGATAGTAATTAAGTGTAACTTAGAAAGTTCTAAGTAGATGTTGGTGCTGTATTTAATGTTGCTAGTTTAATTGATAAGAGTATAATAATTGTATGTACTGGAGTCGTAGCCGGATTATTTAACTTAACTTAAAATTATTTGCCTGCCTTTCTGTTACTTCTTCTTCGAGAAGACCTTTCAGTTACCACGAGTATTCAATAAAGGATGCATTTTATTTCAATCGTCACATTATATGCGGGTCAATCTGTCGTTTTAAGTGATGTTAAAAGTCATTTTATGGAAAAACTTGACTGGTGGAGTTTTTTTAATATTCATACATGTTTTTTTTTTTTGGAAACATTCTACGTTGCAATAGCCACGGGCCACTCATTTATTTATTTTTTCTTCACCCACAGGCCCATTCAAGCGTGTCCAAAATGCACACCAATACAGATAAAAACAAAAAATTATACAGCTAGTAACAAACAGGGTGTGATAAAATTGTGGTCATATAGTATTGGTGGTGCGTGGTGTGAGAGGGCAATTTCGTTAGTTGTAGGGTTAATCAAACATGAATCGTGTACAGCTGCACAAATGGTTATTTATGTAAAGAAGTAAGGCCTAGTTAGTGTTTAAGTTAACTTTATATGTCACCTCTACTTCTCGCTAGTCCCTGTCTGACTGCTCCTAACATTTAATGCCAAATATTATAAATATTTTGGAGATATTCTACGTTATTTTTTCTTCTGTGGCTGTTCCTGTATCTTCTAACCATTTTTTATAATTTTACAACATGTCATGTTATTTTGTATAAAAACTTTTCAAAGTATTATTTATTTTCTAAGTTTATATTATTTATTGTCACATTAGTAGGTACATTATCAACTTTTTTCAATTTATTATATTTTATAGGGAATTTTTTTATTTCTATGTATGAATTAACTCAAATCAAAATGATCAGATAATTATTTACATTCACAGTGGGCTACGTTTTGTAGTTCCGCAACTAATGTTTCCAATTATTATGCATTATAGTGTAAAAAAAGATATCAGTAATAAAATTATGAAATACTATCATTTACAATGTGTTGCGTTTTATTTCTCCTTATATATTTTGGCTTGGATCTCAGTTATATTGTTTCTTAGACTGTTCAAGAAATACCAGTGAATTTCTCGAGCACCACATCTCAAGGCAGAAAGTATGCAATGTTTAAATGACAATTTGTTGTCTCTAGCCTAAATAAGTAATAAAGATATGATTTGTATATTGTGAGGAAGGCTGTCATTAATATTATGCGATCAGGTACAGAAGAGGCCTCGTGGATTCCCTATGCTGGTTGACAAGGTTTTCCAGGGAAACTTGTTTTATGAAAATGTTCTTGATGAATTGGATTAATACTCACTGTTCTACCAACCGTTTAAAACTTGCAACAAAATAACTTAACTTATAATTACATAAAAGGTCTATATTGTTTTAATAAATAAAAAAAACTGTTATCCAGAGCACTGTAACAAGGTTGCTTTGAAATATATAAACCAGGAATAAAAGGTACACAGGATTCTTTATTCTCTAAATTCTCATTCTCAAAAAAAAAATCAGTTTTATAAAACATCTTCTTGAAACAATGAACTATCCATATTATCTAATTCACAACTATCTTCAAGCTTGCTCTGAAAAAACTTCCCGTGTCTAGCATCAGAGGAGTAACCGCTTATGTCACTTAAACCATCACTTTTTAAAACATCACTCGCGTCATAAATATCTCTCAACGTAGAGTATTCCAGCTGGTTATAGAGGCACTCTACCTTGCTGCCAGTCGGCACCTTGGCACCATCCGAGCACTTCACATGGAACGTCTCATCCAGATACTCATAAACATCTTTAGTTTGCGTCAAATAATTAAACACTTTCTTTTGTCTTTTACTCAATATTTTTTCCAGCATAAAGACTAAATGATGATGGAAACATTGGAAACTCATACTTTGTTGATATTCGTTTATATCAATCCAATCCTGCACACAACTCACGGGTGTGACGTTGGCTCCAGTGAACAAGGCTGGATTGGTTAATATTCCCTGAGCGCTCATAACACCTTCACACCGCACAGTATCGTACATTTCTTGTGCATCTTCCAATGTCTTGACGAAACCGTTAGCCACCATGGGAATGCTGAGAGACTGTTTGATATCTCTTAAAGCTTCTTTATCAACATGTTCAGAATTTTTTTGCCAAGGCCGTCTACCATGAACTGTTAAAAAATCAATGCCACAGTTTTCGAGACCTCTGCACATCTCTATAGTTTGTTTTAAGTCTTTGAGTAATCTAATCTTTACAGAAACACTGAAAGTATTTGGGAGATGATTTTTAAATGTACGAATCATTGAATGTATTTTTTCTGGAGTATTCAGTAAGCTGCATCCATATCCATCCTTAATGGCCCACCGTTGAGGGCATCCACAATTCAGATCTACGCCATCTGCATAAGGATACACAAGTTCCGATGCACCAACAAAATCATAATCAGTTTTTGCTGCAAATTGGACAATGAGAGGAGTATCTTCAGAAGATGTTGAAAATTCACTATTACGTGCTTTGTAACTTTGACAAAATGAGTCTGCTAAAATCATCGGGGAGAAACATAGATCCACGCCGTACCTGTAAACATTGGAAATAGTTAATATAATCACAGTGAATACAAGATCTTATAAGCACTAGCTTTCATTGATTCTGAAGAACAATTATTTCTGTGGTGAAATTATGGAACATTTAAACAAATTCAATATTACAACACAGTACCATATTATTTTATTTATTTTGATACATCTAAGCAAACTGTTGTTGCTTTTACAGTGTTGCTACCTTTGTAAAAATTTTGACTTGGACACAAACTTACAAAAAAGTCATTCTGAAAATTTGGTATTCAGCAAGATGAAAGTTTAAGAATTTCACTTTCTTTGAATTCTTTTATGAATATTTATTCGACTTAAACATAAATTTGATTCACGGTAAAAACAAATAAGAAAGATAGTTTTTGAAAACCAATATTTTGAAGTTAAAAAGCAACTTTTGTTGATAGAGTAGGTTATGTTTTATGCAATTGAAAAAAATATTACTTACTTTCTCACTAAACATCTGTATTCAACTTTGCTGTATCTGACCATCGGAGCGCATATTTTCAGAAATGTATTACTATTCTTTGCTCTAGTAAACAACGACGATATATCAGTTTTTGGTTTATCCATATTTTTATTACGACCTAGTAGTAGTTAAGTTGTTATTTCGATGGTGATTCAACTAAAGTATACATTTATGTTTAAAAAAGCTTATAAATTTGATTGCAAACTATAAATCATAGGAAATTAAAAATTAATTTTCCACAACAAAAACACCATCCCTCATTTCACTAATAATAATCATTATGTCAAAATAACGTCAGTGCCATGTGGATATTGGAGCTACCATATGAAAAAAATATAACAATGTTATTCAATGAATTCGTTTGTTTAATGATGTTTCATATAAATGAAATTCGAGTATCAAAATGTAACGATTTCATGAAAAATGCCTATGTCTTTTTCATTTTTCATTTCTTGTGTTTACAAAATTTGTTCTTTTTTAATTATGTTTGTTGGCAACATTAAGTTTGTTTACATTTATTGTTAGTATATTTTCCGCTGTGGCGCTATTAGCGAAAATAGAGCGCGGGTTATATCGAATGATGGAATTTATCGCATGTTACGGATTCAATCGATGCTACATCACGGATCGGGGAGTTGTGTATAAGCGAAGGCGCGGGAGATTTTCATTGATAGTTTCGAAAAGAAAACAATAATACATATTAACAATTGAAATCTATTCAGAAATATGAAAAGAAATTAAATCATGACAATACTATATTGTACATAATGAGATAGTTGATTTAAAAAATAGGACACTTCTTGTGGATAATTTGTGTCATAAAAGGAAATTTATTTTACTTAATTTTACGTATTATTAATCTAGGGAAAATAATTTTAAATGAGTGTACCTAGTGTCATAGTGAGTGAGGATTCTTATAATAGTGGCTGTTAATGAAAATGAGAGCTGACATCCTCTACGAGGGAAGAGAAATGCAAATAACAGACTTGAAATTTTCAGTCGTTTGGCGGCAAAATGAATAGAGGTAAGGGATACGTATTTATTTATATTTTATTGAAAATAAATTGAAATTAACAATACCTTTAATATGGTTAATTACATGAAACTTATTCTAAAAACAATTGTTCGAATGCACAATTGTTCGAAAATCAATTCAGTCCAGATTACTTTCTGAGAGGTTTTTAAGAAAATTTTTCAGAATGTGAATCGCAATGCTGTTTCTACTTTTTCGCAGTACCTACTTACTTATCATTTTTTTTAATTTCATAAGGCAATCCACCCGATGTCGAGTGATTTGTGTATATACTTATCAATTTTACGCGGGAACGAAATAATTGAATTCGGAAAAAAAAACGAAAATTATCATTCTGGAAAATGAGCCCGCGGTTTCTGGTATGGTAGTTGGGATTTTACCAACTTATAATGGTTATATTATTATAGTTCAGTCAGTTAGTAACAAAAATCATTTTTAAAATCACATTTTTTGCCCATATAGATACTTTTATCCGTTTACGAAAAACTTGTACCTAATGTAAATAGTCGGTAGCCTAGTTGTACTAGCGTGGACTTCAGATCCGAGGTCCCGGGTTCGATTTCCGGTCGGGTCAGAGTTTTTCTAAGTGTTTTTTCACTTGAAATTTCTACCCGGGGGTTGGCCTGTCTCAGATTGCACGGGACCGGTTGACTGGAAAAAATTGCCTCAGGCAATAAGTTCCGCCGGCTATACTGACACCTTTGTATAGAAAAGTGTTATATTATTATAAATAAATCTTTAAGTCGTATTTTTTTTGTAATTAATTTAAAGCAAAACGTACCTACCTACTAAATGAAGGCCACATACCCAATTGACCTACTGTAATTCTTAGAGCAGTAGGACATAATATCTATTTATTTTACTATTTTGAAGTGAAAATTTCCTTAGGCGCGCTTTTGTTGTGCGAACCATAGAATAAACATGTACCAATATCACAGTTCAGAGTATCATTTTTTTCACAATTTCTTCCATATTTTTAGGTTTTACTATAAAACAGTTTCGTAACATTTTATGTAAGGAAAGAAATACTATTTCAGTGTTTCTTTTTCATTTATTTATTGGTTATCTCCCGGTTTCGGCTATCAGCTATCATCAATCCAAGTAGGTATACAACAGTTTTAAATTTGGTCTGATGCTAACTAGAAGCCTAAACCAGTAACCAATAAATAAATAAATAATAAAAAAAAAACAAAAAAACAGTGAAACATGATTTCTACCCTAACATATATTTTTGTTTGGAATGTCAGCAGTTTTGTGTCAGAAAGTGGAGGCTGCTGAAAAAAAACAATAACAAAATATAACTGAAGTTTTCGGGTTGTTTGGGGTAGGTATTAGGGTCCTATTGGAAGGATCATGTTACATTCTCTCCTGACCTGTAGCCCTAGTATAAGTTTTGATGATCGTTTCGATATTCGATCATCGGAAGAGTTTCGAAAATTTTTTGTCTGGCATCCTTTCTGGAATACTGTCACACAAGAAAAAGAAAAATAAAAAAATATGCCCCATCCAGTATCTAAAATGCGAAAAGAAACCAAAGCCTATACACTGCTTTCTGCCATAGATTTTTTTTTAAAACTCTTGTCTTATATAGGTGGTGTTGACTCTTGATAGCCGAAATTTATATGTGACGAAATGTCGCGGCGCCATGCGCCAGCTCAAGTAATGAGAACCATTTTTGGTATTGAAAACCCATTTTCAAATGGAAATGCATTTAAAATGGAAATGGAAATGGGTGAAAATAAAAACCATTTAAAATGCAAAATGGAAATGTACATTTTGCATTTCCATTTGAAATGGATTTATTTGAAATAAAGCACATCTCTGAAGATATTATAACATCGGGCAAACAGCAGCGAAAAAGAACTAGAACTATGGCGCGCGTGATCTAAATGCTTTAGGTATTCATGGTTGTATGTTCATTTAGTGTAAACGCACATTTATAATGTGACCAAAGAACAGATGCCTAACTAAACATCCGTCATCAGCACTCCGCAAACATTCTTTTATTGATATTTATAACTGCTCTAGGTATACCTATAGACATAAAACAATCATGAATTATTTTCAAAATACGAAAATGATACAGTAAAAATATTTTTACCGGGCAACATTTTTACTATTTTGATTAGTTACGTGACCTCTTACTACTTACACTGTCACATCACAAGAGACTTATAAACAAACCAAACCAGGAAAATATACTCGATTTATTAATTTTATACTAAAACATCTACAATCCTTAGGTAGGTAGGTACTATTACATTTTTATACTATCTCATTACATTAGTTGACAAAATGACTACGCGAAAAACCACCATGCAGTAATTAATTACCCAGAATATAGATTCTAAACCATGCACTACATACCTAAATGACATATTAGCAGCTGTTATTTTCATAAAAAATGATTTAGTTACACTCGAAAACAATTCGCATTATCTGAAAATGGCAGCTTCATACAGGCGCCCGCATATAGGTACTGAAGCAAAAGATAATAAGACTCGCACTAACGGTCTGCCATATTAATACACTGGAACTGACTTTTAGTGACAGAATATTTGGGACTATCCAGGTTTGTTTTGAGTAGTTCCCATGGGTATGGCGTTAATTTCAAATTTCCCGCATGGATTTGGATTAACAAATAGGCTTTTTTATAGAAATAAAAACGCACTTCACTAACGCGACCCACTGTGACCAGATTGCGATTACCCAAATCTAAGTAAAATTTCTATAAAATAATTAACAAAACGAGTACAAAAAGCGGTCTGCAATTATTAAAGTCTAGGCGTCAATTTACGTGGTGGTGTCCATCACGGGTTGGACACGGTTGGAACGGAGCCCGGTGGATCATAATTCAAATCAGCCGACCGGAAAATTTGAATAGAATCGATATATTTTGTTGTCTGCTGTTTTATTTTGATATTCGGTATCTAATTGTTGTATTTTGATGGGCGCATTACGGTTTTCATTATGGATGACTGCCTGGTGTTTGATAGACACATACAATAAAATTATATTATTTACTTTGAGCTCGGTACGTATCTACATACTTCGTCTTGCTGCTTAATTACACATTTTTTGTCATTCAAATAATTTTGCGGTTGTCAAGTTCTTATTTTCTTCCTTTGGTAGTGTGCGTTATTCATTTACACCAAACGAACATAGAGCCAGAGCTAAAAATACATTATTCTCTCCTGCAGGGTTATTCTCGTAGCGCTTGGGACTTTGGGTTCACTCTGCATTTCCTTCGCAGTACCGATCCAATTTCAACTGTAATAACGACGTCATTATAACAATAGGATTTGGATGCATGAAAATAGTTTCACGTCGGTCTATTTTGAATACGGTAGAGCTTTACGAAAAAAATTGTATAAGTAA
The DNA here is from genome assembly GCA_963576905.1 of Mystacides longicornis. NCBI lineage: Eukaryota > Metazoa > Arthropoda > Insecta > Trichoptera > Leptoceridae > Mystacides > Mystacides longicornis. The sequence goes on from OY756423.1 coordinate 412,509, forward strand.
ATAAGGATTTATACAAGTAGGTACTTGTAGTACTAAAAGTATCTACAGACAGTGAGATACTGATTGAATTTTAAGAGTAACCCCTCAGAACTGTTAAAAATACTTTTTTGTGTTTATTTTTGATAAGGATCCGTATAATCAAGGGTTTTGTAAACATACTATATTATGAATTTAATGCATTGTATTATTGAGGCTGAGCAGGGTATTTTCGTTGAAAAACTCTACCCAATATTTTTAAAATTAAATAAATTAATACTTTTCTATACAAAGGTGTCTGTATAGCCGGCGGAACTTATTGCCTGAGGCAATTATTCCAGTTATCCGGACCAGTTAAATCTGAGACAGGCTAACCCCGGGTAGAAATTTCAAATAAAAAAAAACACTTAGAAAAACTCTGACCCGACCGGGAATCGAACCCGGGACCCCATGATCTGAAGTCCACGACTATACATCTAGGCTACCGAGATCGGTTTCATGCGTTCACAAGAAATAAGTAGGTATTGTATCGACGAAATATGTGATCGGAATTTAGTACCTAGTACATACATTTAATGCAGTTTCTTTTGATGTTGAACGTTTTACCGGTATTCAAGAAATTAAATTAGAAAAAAAGTAGTTGGCTTGAACTGTACAGAATATTAGAATGTTGTGTCGCAACACCCGGAGCCTCTACTCTTACGTTTGCCAGATACCTACTCGGGGCGCTTTGGGAGAGGTCCAATGTTAGGTAGGTACTTCTTGGACCTTAGCCATACGATAATTAATCATTCGGACCCAACAGTACAGTACCTACACAAGTACCTACGTCCGCTTTTTATCGTAATTGGACAGTCAATAAAAATGCCCAACTCCCTTTAATCGAGTTACATAGTTGACCATATTCTGGTCCACGTATGTTTTGACACAAACTTTTTACTTATGAAAGATTTAGGTATGTTTAACAACTTTTTCATGCAAACTTTACAAAAACCATGACCGATGTTTAATGGTTGATTTTGAGACGTACTCTAGGGGCTGGTATTAGGGGCCCATTTGCTGGTATTCTACATAAGTTGGTTCAGTCGACGGCTTTCGTACGTACAGCGTACTGAAGGTTGTGGGTTCGAGTCCCGGTACCACTTTCACAACAATTGGTATTTTATGAGATGAAAAGAAGCATGAGCGCTTAAATAGAAAGAATGAAAGTATGTTTTCTCTACAGTGGCGTACCGTGGGTTTTCGCCGCCTGGGGCGGAATTAAAATTTTGTGCCCCCCCTAATAAAATATCCCCCCCTTAATAAAATCCTTCCCTCCAAATAAAATTTGGCGCCCCCCCCCTCCTTTATATAAATTGAAAAACAAGCGACAATGAAAAAAAAATTCAAAATAAAAATGTTAGCAAAAAAAAAATTCAAAATAATTTTTTATTTTAATTTACATACTTTACAGCACAACGATTTAGTATAAAAAATTCAATTTTAGGACCCAAAGCTAACTTCTGACACAGATTTTTCTACTTGCGGATTTACCGAAAATGATTTTTAAAGACCTGAACCCGAAATTAAAACGTTATTTTTCATAAAAATTAAAATTCAGATTTTATCAATCTAGTCGTGTATAGTATAGCACAAGCAGATTATGCCGCCCTCTCAATAGAGGGGCCCGGGGCGGGTCCGCCCTTCCGCCCCCCCCCCCCCTCGGTACGCCACTGTTTCTCTACCTATGCCAGGGAATGCCGTATAGCCAGGGAGGGATCAATAATAATTCTCCGCTGCATTTTGGTGACCCGTTTATGTTTTTCTACTTTTCCACTTCGCAACTAAGCTAAGCCCCCTCCAAAATTATTATCCTAGTGTAAATGTGGTGGGATATGGTATAATGTTTTATAATCCATAATTAGCAATATTATTATTTTGACCTGTCTGAACAGCCCCTTAATTCCCGTTTTCATTAGTTTAATTAAATTCATCTGAGAGCCTAAGTTTTACCTACCTCGTACCCTGGCTCGCAAGGCAATATCTCACACATCAACATCAATAATAATAATAATTAATACCTGTAATTAGACAGTTATTTTTTGTTCCAAATACCGACGCACGTGACGTAGATACGCAGGCAGGTACATACAATCTACATAATATTATTATAAATACTAGTGGTCAACCAGTGCTCTAAATTCGACATAATTAAATTAAATTAGAATGTTTGAACATTATTAAGGTTCCATTGTCAAAGACTGAGCGAGCCATATTTCACAATTTTCTTTCAAAAACAATGACATGGACACGTAAAATTTGAAATGTTGATATGTACCTACAAACGATATTAATCTATTCTCAATTTGACCACAGATAAACAAAAGAATATATGCGTCTGTGTTAATGTCAAATACATCGAATTGTGTGTGAGTATCAAATACATAACATCACAGTAGTGTTTGTAATGTTTTTTTTATTGATTTAATGTATTTTTTATACATAATTAAAAAAAACATAAGCATTTGCCACTCCTTCTCTATATCTATAAAACTGAATGTTTGTGCGTGTGTTTACTCGATAGATTCAAAGACCAGTGAACGTATTTCAATGAAACTTTGGTGATCTCTTCTACTAATGTCCGGGAAGGTTTAAGCGGAGTATGAATTCAATACCAGTCCTTGGAGAGTAGTTCCTTAGAGAGTAGAAAAGGTTAAAATGTAACAAACATTGCTTAAACCAGGAGTAAATTATTTTTTATTCTGGGTTCGGTCGAAGTTCGACGGGTGGGTCAGCTAGTATCTAAACTAGATATATAAGGGTGTGAAATTTCATACATACTCCTCCGTCAGCGCAATTATCGTAAAAATGGTCACAAAGTTTTTCCTTCACGTATTAATATATAGATTACCGCCGTCATATTGTGAATATTATTATTGGCATACATTAGTGATGGAGGGAAATGTCCGATTCCCCGTGATACCAAATTGCCTCGGCAGTATACTACAGGTTAGTAGAGGTACCTACCCACCCACTTGTCTAATCGCATCACTGATTGATGCGTCCTAAGCTTTTATAAAAGATTTTTTCTATCTTACGTCTCACTCAAAACGTTTCCTCCGTACCTGCCTACCTACCTTCCATCTGCTTTAATATTTCTGCCATGTTTTGTACGTACATAAATTATGTGTGAGTTTGTCTACATTATTACTTATTCTCCTCCTGTTTTTCTGAACATGATTATTAATTATCTTCCTCTTTGTATGTGTGCGCCAGGATCTTCTATCTTTCCTAAATTGTAGTTTAGGCAGTGGCGTACCGAGGGGGGAGGGGGGGGCGGAGGGGCGGACCGCCCCGGGCGCCTCTATTAGCAGGGCGGCAAAATATGCTCGCGCTATACTATACCTACGTCCGGTTTTCGAAATAGGCATGTACCAAATTTTGGAAATGACCTTTTTTTTTTAGGAAATGTCATGTTACCAGATACCAAATTATAGAAATTACCTTTTTTTTTTTTAGGAAATGTCATGTTTCTAGATACCAAATTTTAGAAATGACCTTTTTTTTTTAGGAAAAGTTATGTTTCAAGAGACCAAACCTCCCCACCCAGTCCTGTTTTTCAATGTATATACTTAGAGGGAGGGGGGGGGCGCCAAAGGGTGTGGGGGGCGCCAATAACCCACGGAACGCCACTGAGTTTAGGTATAGGAATTTTTGTGCTGTCAACTCCTTCTCCCTTGTGGACCACCGTGGAGTCTTTCTCTCCACTTTGCTCTGCAGTTCTCGCAGAACAAGATATCTTTCTATCTAATGTTGATATGCAATGGTAGCGAATAAAAAAATGGCTAACATTAAATTTAGAAATGTTTTTACATAAGTTTTTTTTTTTTTACCAAAACTTAACTAATTTATATAATCTCTTCTTACAAATCATTGGCATAAAAAAGTTTACTGTAAATCCGTCGTTGAATTTTTAGCTTTTGTGTGAACAGTGAACACCCGCACCAGGGACCACTCGACTAGTCGCTAAGCATTGTACCTATTTCTCGCACGCACATTATTAAATTTGAATATCGTCCCGATAAGAGCGTGGCTAACACAATTGTTGGGTCTGGACAGTGTTTGGGCCTCGACTCTATGTTCGTCTCACACATCTATTGGGCAAGTTATTGCTATTTATTACAGTTATGAGGGCAATACCTGTTATTCTATCTACAAGCGCATGGAAAACCAAGGAAATTTCTCATAATTACTTACTTTGTAAACAATCTTAATTTCAACCAATGATAGGTACATAGTATTATTTCTTAAACGCCACTCTTATCGGAGATGGCGACTATCTGCGAATAAGCTTCATCATCTTGGATAAGATAGACTAGCGATTACGACGCCGGCTTTCGCACTGATTCGTGCAGAGGTCGTGGGTTCGATCCCAGGTGCCGACCATCTTCCTCTTTCACGACACAAGCTTTAAATAGCTTACCGTGAAAGAGTGTATTTGTGTTCACTTTGAGTGAGCACAGATTCATTTTATAAAAAAAAGTCTCGCCAACTCTGCAGCTTCCGACACACCAAACTATACTGTCGCAGATTCTTCAGCCACGAGGCTCTTTTACTCCCCATACCTCCCTTGCTCACTATATGCAGCTTTTCGTCTTTTGACAGTGTTCAAAAGCACACTTACTTTATTCATTACTCTCAGGATTTCCTCATTGGTTACGCGATCACTCCACGAGATACGGAGTATTTTTAGGTTCAAACGCCTCAATCTTGTTCATGGTTGAGACTGATAGTCCAAAAATTTTAACTCTTCTCCACCTTGTGTACAAGCTTAGGCCACAAGAGTTCCTGCAAGGTTGACCTCGCCATCTCAATCCGTGTTTGCCACATAGCCAGAAGGCTGTGCACCTGAGGACCCTATTCTAATCAACGACAATGCAATGAATGTTGCGGTTTGCTGAGGAGGTAGGTACCTACCTAACAAAGAAGGCAACTCAAACGGACGAAGCAACATTCACATAGGCACTTAAAATATCTCCTCTCTTATAATATGTACATTGTTTGAAATATGGCTGATGCGGATACTTCAGATTTGTTCCAAATATATTTCACCACTTACCTAAATATTACAACAACTTTTATAAATTCTTGTGTTGTTTGTGTTTTTCAGGACTAATATCTTACATAATAAATAACCAACTTCAGTATACGATGTATCTACTCGTATCATTTACCGTCTTACTTATAAAAAATTCGTTAATCGTAAGATTACGTATAACTCACTGATCAGTTTTTACTTTATTTATAAAAACAATATTTGATCCGCGTTTGTTATGTATGAAGATGACATTTCATACAAAATTTTATTAACAAACAAAATAGTAGCCGGGCAACGCGAGTGTTTACAACCAATATGCGCTATATCAGATTTGAATGATTTCGAGTTATTGATGAAGAATAGGTACCTTATTTTTAATTATTTATTTTATCAAAATATAGTTAAATCCTTATTAAATCACACGAAACCTTTATGTTTCGAAACGTCATTATATTTCTTATAAATTTAGTTGGTATATCATGGTTGTAAGCCCTCGAATGATTACAAGAATGCATAATATTTGCTTTATTTATTTAAATTTTCTATTATTAAAATGATAAACCAAAATACAATGGACCAAAATATGAAGGGAGCACATATTTGGACGGGTAAAAAACTTAAATACAGTGTATTTATTAGGTATAAAAAACGTTCTTGTATACTAGAAACAACTGTCAGTTGACGTAAAATCCAATATGGCGGGTCAAAATCTACAGAGATCAGCTCATAATCAAGCGATATGAGTTAAACTATCTCGATGACAGCTTGATCGTAATATTTTCTATCGCTGAGCTATTTTTTTCACTGATCGTAGTTTTTTAAATAAAGCAGTTAATGTTCTCACCATTTTCCAGCAGATGTATTCATACGAAATTCATCTTCTTCTTAATTTAGGCCTTGATGTGGTCTTGATTCAAGTTGTGGGGTTGGCCTCCTGCGAGGTCGATTCCCAGCTATCCTTCCACCCCTTTGGTGGTCTGCCCGGGAGTCATCTTCCATGGGATTGGTCGTGCAATGCCACGTGAGGGAGTCTTAATAAACGAGGCGGCTAGGGATGCGGGTTCTAGTCCTGCATGAGGTGTGAAGTTTCAGGGATTTCGACGGATTTTACCATGTAAATGGCGAACTTCGTTAAAGTATAATAATCACACTAAACTAGCCTTTGAAACAGCAGTAGAAGACAGTTGTAAGCCCCTAGTGGTTTGAATTTGTAAAAAAAAACTCTCTGGAAATCGATCAATTATTGATTTAATGATTGCATCAAATACCTAGTTGGTTAAATACCAATTAAAATAAAACAAACTTTGCAATATTTTTAATAATATAATCGTAATATGTACTGCAAAGTTTGTTTAATTTATTTAAATTGGTACGATGACCAAGTAAATATTACAAATATTTTTTTTATTAAATGAATTTGTGTTCGCTCAAGGTGATCACAAATAAACTCTTTGACTCTTTCACAGTAAGCTACTTAAATATTGTGTGGTAAAAGAGGAAAACAATCGGCACCTGGGATCGAACGCTTCACCTCCGCACGAAACAGTGCGAAAGCTGGCGCCATAACCACTAGTCTACCAACCATTTCACGTATATTGTGTTTGAAGAATTTATTGGTTATAATAACAATTATTTTGCAAAGCTGTCCACTAAGGCGGCTTTTTATCATGTGAAATGTAGGGAGATTGACGCACAATGTGGTGCATGGTATTGCAGGTCCACTCGACTCGAGCCTCCACAAAAAGCTGCCCCCCTTGTTTTTTTGGTTAAATTCAATTAAGGCCGAGTGTGAAGACAACCTGTTCCTCAATCACGAACATCTCACCTACATTGTGCATCAATCACAACACTGCACCCACAGGTCATTCATACAGTCTACTTGATAATTCTACTGTAGTCGCATGAAAAAACATTCAACCTGGATGCGAATGTTACAATTATTACAGTGGAACTTCTCATTATGAGCACCTCTCAAACGTGCAAAAAATAAGAAGACAGCCATTCTTAAATGATAAATTAGTGACATTTAAAAAAATGACAGATTTTCGGAAAATCAAGAGCGTTGGCAAAAATAAAATTAAAGTCTTACCATTTTTTTTTCTTTTTGACAATTTTCTAATTAGAAAGATTATACTTATATTAAACTAGCCGACCCGCCCGTCGAACTTCGACCTAACCCAGCCTAAATAAAATAATTTACTCTTGGTTTATGAAATGTTTGTTACATTTTAAACTTTTCTATTTGTAACAGTTGTAACTACCCTCCAAGGAGTGGTAGGTAGATTAGCGGTTACGACGCCGGCTTTCGTACTGTTTCGTGCGGAGGTCGTGGGTTCGATCCCAGGTGCCGACCATCTTCCTCTTTCACGACACAAGCTTTAAGTAGCTTACTGTGAAAGAGTCAAAGAGTGTATTTGTTTTCATTTCGAGTGAGCACAAATTCATTTTTGTAAAAAAAATGTTTTTCCATGAAACGCATAATCGTATTTTACATTTATTTCTATGGTAAAAATTGTTTCGCTTTACGAGTAAGACTCTGGAACGGATTATGCTAAAATAGAGGTTCCACTGTATTTTTTTTTTTGCTATAGGCGCCTTGCGAGCGATTAGTAAGATCTCTACTTGCTTTCTGCGTTTCGATGCTATCATTCTCACCTACGATCAAACGCTTCTTCCCACAGCTGCATCCCACCCGCTGCCCTTCACTCGGTCGTTAATTAAAATTTAGTTATTAATTTCTAAATAAGGAAAGAATCAATAAAATAATAGAATTTGTTGTGAAGATGCGAGGTTTACGTAACTCCCTTGCAACCGCTGGTACAAACAGTTTTGTGTGTGTACTTTTAGCAAAATAACTAAATTGTAGAGGCCGACCGCGAGGCGTGGATGGTTCAGTGCGAGTCAGCGGTGCGTACAGAGCCTCCACACACTGATCCCAAGTAACGTGCGAGGAAACCTTTGAACCCAAGACATTTGGGTGATGCCTCCTGCCACGGCCGTCACTCCATCTGCCAAAATGTCATTTACACTGCCATTCTTTCATATTAGTTCGCACGGCCGTGTGTTAGGAAGGAACCCCACACCAACCAGTAGCGTAGTCGTTTGCATCTGCTGAAAATAAATAAAATTAGAGAGAATATGTAACAATTAATGACTCTAACAATTCATTACTGATGTTCGATTTTTAAATGGAACAAACCACTACGGGCTTAAGACCGTCTTCTACTGTTATTTCGAAGGGTGGCTTAGTGTGATCACTTTACGTCAACAACGTTCGCCATTAGGTGGTAATGTTTAAGTCTCCGAAACTCCTAATCATGAGAATTCTCAGCATGTTCAACATGTCGAAAAATCTCATGTATGGAACAAGTAGATATTCAATATCTCATAAATTTATGCTAAAGCTCTTTTTTATGATTCCAAGTATTCAATTTCCGTGATCTATTCTGTATAGAAGCAATCGATCAACTTGTGATTTACCTGACAATTTTTCAGGGTTTTGAGGATGATTTTGGATGGATGACATAGATTATAAATTGCAAAGTAGCTGTGTTTGTAGACATTTCAAATGTCAGTAAAAAAGAACAGCTATTCCGTATTACAAAATAAACACAAAAATATAATATGCGGGTACAAAAAAATTGTTGACTTTATTTTCAAAAAGGTTTTTTTTAGCTTATTTAAAGTAGATACTGAGGTAGAAAACACCTACATAATAATATGTGCGATTGCCTAATTCTTATGAAAGATCCTCCGAAATAAATGTCGTTAGTTGATTATGAATGGGAAGAAACGGCAATAAAAATCGCTTATTGTTTTCTTTCATCAGCCCTCTCGTGTCCATTGTTGGACAACCCCTCGTGGCCTCCCCTTGTGACTTCCGCCGCTCTCTGTCCTGCGCCAGCCGCATCCACTGGCTCCCGGCAATCCTTCTAATATCGTCAGACCACCTCGCCTGAGGCCTGCCCACACTTCTCCGCCCAGTTCTCGGACGCCCCTCAAGAACTTTCTTGGTCCATCTGGTGTCGGTTACTCTCCACTTTTGTTTGGCGACCCTTTGAACCACATCGGTGACTCCCGTTTTCTGTCTTATTCAGGTGTTTGTCGCGTTTTATTTAAAATTGAAATAAAATACTACGATTATCAATTAGGCGCTTAACAAATGACCGTATTAAAAGACTAAATATGTAATTAGTAATTAACAAAAGATTCGTGCAGTAGCTCAGCGATTTTACTGTTTGGTTGCTGTTTTCAAAATGATATCGCAACAATGTTCGTTCATGGGACCGTAATACTCGATAAGATAACCGGAGAACCGTTCAGCTGCTATGCTACTTCTTAGATGGATGTTATGTACAAGTTTGTTTGCTTTAACTTTTTTTTTTTATTACATATATTTTGTCTAAGACAATTTTGTGATTTTAGCGCCTTATCAGGTGTCAGCTTCTTCTGAAAGCGGCCATTCTGAAACATTGTTCATTTTGTCCCAATTTCAGCCAACGTCGTAGATGTATGGAGTGTTCATGTCCCCTTTCTCTCCCGCCACCGTAGCCAGGAATAAATTTCGGGTGGGGTCCCGAACCCCTTTTTGATTATAAAACCCCTATTTGATGAGGTTTTAGAATACCTCTCCACTCCAAATCATGTGACCGAGAATGACGTGGATCGAACACATCGATTCCATCCTCAATGAAGGCCAGGTGAGAAGTAAGAGAAATAGGAGAGGGTGTATGCGAAATGTTATGTTGGTGGAAGAAGCGAAAGAAGTATGTTTGGATAGAAAAGAGTGGAGGACCGTTCTCTCTGCCTATATCCCTTACGGGACGGGACACGGCGTGATAGGTAAAAACTCTAATAATATCCCCAAAACTCTACCACCTAGTGCCACCAACAGTTATCTATAGGTAGGTACATTCATGCATTAGTATATAGCACTAGAACATTAAGGGTGCAAATATCCATTTCAACCATAACACCTTAACAATAGAATCATCAGAACTACACTGATATAAATTGATTAGCCTTAAAATAATGAAGTATATTATAAACGTGTTTATTCAATAAATAGCAATTAATAATAGATACTGAATGTCTCATGTAGTCCACACACGTAACATTTCAAAAAATTTACGACCCGTCCGTATGTCCTATCATTATAAATAAAGCTTACGGTCGAGTTGTAGTACCCGAATGGTCCATTTGTAAATACCAGGGCCGTCAAGTGATCTTAATAAAATCGAAAAACATCAACGCGCCGGACAGAGCACACACTAAACCGATGCATAAAAATATCTATGTACGCAACACCATCACAAAGGCAGAAAACCAGAATAATTAAGGCTACTGGTGTGTGGTGTGAAGCATGGCTCCTTCCATGGCGCACAGCGTTTCCTGTTAAAATATAAACTATGTAGGTTATGTGTGATGATCCTGTGACTTATATTTGCCAAATTTGTTCTCCCATCAAATAAAGTTTGTACTTTGCAGTAGAAACCCCCATTAGATTTCTGAAGTCGCGACAGATCTCTCCAAAGCGTGTTCCGTTATTTTCAAGGGGAGATGAGGGATTTTGGCATAGTGTGGGAGGAGATTGAGTGCAGTAGAAAGCTTTTGTTTCCTCCCTATATTCCTGTGTTGGTTCTGAGAGGGAGTGTGTAAGTATCTATCTAATAGGTACAAGTACTTACTTAATAATAAGAATGTCATTGATGATAATACAGGCGTATTACTGCCAATATATCTGATACATATTTAAAGCGAGCTATACACAGTTAAGCGAGATGTTGGAACAATAAAGCCTTTCGTAATTGGTTTGTAATGAATAAATTAATTTACCTTGACTGAATTTTCACAGGATTATGAGTACGCCACATATAAGGACTCTAAGCAGGTATATATTATCTAAATACTTTAAACTAATATTACGTTAGTTATTGTTGTTATGCCAATTATTAATCCTATGTCAGCGATTTTACGAGTTTTTCTTCTAAATAGATTTGTACCTATTGAAGAAAATCAAGTTCAGAATTCCTGATAGGTACCTACTTATCAGGGCTAACTAAAATGTACAACACTTTGAAAATCAATATAAATAAAGGAGTCCGTTCGTATATATGTATGTATGTAACGTCCTTTATAGACGGCTAAACTAGGGATACCAGAAGTAAAGTAATACCCTCTATAGCGAGTCTAATTTCCAGTGGACGTTTAAGGCTAAAAATATTTGGAAAATGTTATTTATTGATAAAAATATTAGATTTTTTCATAAATCTCCCATACAAATTAAGATTTTCATCCTGCCATTTTGTCAGAATCAGGTATCTTGAAACTGTATTTAAATCTCATTTAGTTGCACCGTCGCTACTCATGTACGGTTTTGTTTTAATCTACAATGCATAAACTTTCTATTTATTTCAAAAAAATTTCCTCTGTAGAAGTAAAAACATTGCAACAAAGTAAAACAATTTAGCTTATTTTACTTATGAAATGTCATCATATTCCTCCATATTGTGAAAATTTTGGGAGATTTAGAGTTGCCGTTGTAAAAAAAACTTGTGGAATATAATAAAAGAGGTCTGCATTAATATGTAGGTAGGTATTAATATTGAAATGCATTAATGAAGAAGGTAACTACAAAGAGTATGATTGAGTAGTTTCAGCGTGATGTGATAACGCATGAATATAACAACAACGTTTCATATTTATAATAATTAGAAGATGTAATAAATCAATTTTTCCTAAGCAGGTATAGCTTTCTGTTGAGAAATACAATACTCAGAAGATCAACACTTTAATGGTCGAATGATCTCTGTGGGCTCCGTTGAAACCGGAATGAAAACTTCAAGGCTTGGGCGATAATAATATCCTGACCTTAGAAAATAATATTTAAGGTGGCATTCACAGGTCCTCATAATTCAACCTAAAATAGATAAATAACATCAAAATACATTTTTTTATGATTATGTATGCATGTTTAAGAGGGGAATGTCATTTATTTTAAAGGAAATTTATCATTTCATGAAACACCACAGTTGATATTCTTATGAAAGTGAAATGACTGAGTATAACCTCATACTAAACATTTTTTCCTAAAGGCATAATAGTTTTACTTGTGAGAACAATGTTTGCAAAGTAGATAGTTATAAAATAAATCTTTAATAGAAATAGAAACAAATATGGGTACATTCAAGCAAAAAGAAAGTCATGTATTTGTTTAAGTACCTACCTAATAAAAAAAAACAGGAAACATAATACATTAATTAAATTTTGAAAAAGGAATAAGTATATTGTTTTATGTTTTACTATTAAATTTTGACGTCTATAAAAAGTTTGACGTTTGGCGATGACAATCACAGACAATAATTGCATGAGGCCATAGCAAAAAAACGCAAACGTAATGATTCTGTTTTTTTAAATCCTATTTTTATATTTCGTGTGCATAATGAAATACAAATAACTAAACACCTACTTTTTAATGATCTTTCGGATTATTTTAATATAGGTATTCGAAATATATCAACAAGTTTGGAAAATACATTTACCAACATTTTACTGATTGAATATTTGTAATTATGGCAGGAACATTAGGAGTGATATGCCAAAAAGAAGAAAAAAAAAGATGCCATGGATAGCGAGCGCGTCCCTTCTGTCAAAAAAATGCAATACGAGTTATTAAAATGTTCAAAAGAAAAACCCACACTGGTAATTAATAATAACACGGGATAGTTATGGTGGTTTATAAATTGTGTTTTTAAAACTAATGTTTTATTATCATTGTTTACAGGATCTTGAGTGTTTACCAATTATGACAAATCAAGTATATTTAGCAATGAGATATTATACTGGAGATGAATTTTTTGTGAAATGGAAAAAGGCCAATTGTACCTCTCCTGAAGATTTAAGATAAAGGTAATGGTAATTTTATTTCATATGAATCACTGAATCTTCTTGCAAGGAGTGACATTTTATTTTTTGATTCTCAAATTAGTATTTTTGTTTTAAAAATGAAGATATTGCTGGTCATTGTCGTTGGTAAGTCAATTTGGATGGATTAAAAGATTTGATAACATCCTCGAATGATAACACTACGATTTGAATAAGTTAGGTTAAGGTGTGAGCATAATTTTTAAGGGGATTTCTTGACACCTCCCCGAGTGATACGTCTACACTCTGTTAGGTTAAAACATATTCATTTAGAAGGGTTTTGTCATATATCAAATAAGCCCACTATAATAATAATTAAATACCATTTATTGTTTTCATCCACAAAATTTAACAAATATCAATTTATAAAGTGGAAAATCTGTCACTGTCTTATTTATTATTCCATTGATTCGTTAAATATTTACCAGTCTTCAAAACCCAATAAAAAAAAGATGTGTTGCTCTGTGTTTATTTTAATCTAATCATATTTTGTTACAGTATTTATGTATCATTGTGCATCGCGATAAATATGAGTCCTTCAACTGTTAGCGATGAAAAAGTTGGATGGTCGAAGAGGTTCCAGTCGAAGGCAAATATCTTGGATACGCAATGTAAGTTCAAGAAGTGCTTGCCAAGGTCGTGGAGAACCGTTACGGCACAAGAAGAGAACTGGCGTATTATTCCCAACAGCTCCTTTTTCAATCACTGATTTAAATATCATCTGAATATTCATCCATTTAAAGAAAATGTTTCTATTTTACCTAATCAATATTACTGAATTCTTATATTAATACATAATCTATAAACAGCACACACTGTACGCTTCTTCTTTAAATCTTTTCAACATGTAATTACATATAATTAGCTATAGTATTTCACAGTCCTGCATTTTACATTGTAAATTTAAAAGAAATTGCATTTGGTGATCGACTACAAACAAATTCTTCAACAATGTAGAGTAGGAAGAAAATTAACTGTCCACTTTTTATATTTTTTTTTATATAAATGTCTTTGTTTGGTTTAAATAATTGTTTATATGTTCCAGTGGACAGTTAATTTTTTCGCACTATACATTAATGAAATCTTCGTTTGTAGTGGAACGCCAATTTGAATTTGTCTGCAGGGGCTGTTGTCTTATTGTATTTTGTTTGTCTCTTTGATTTTAAGTTCAGAAGTGGACAAAATAAGTGCACTTTTTCTAAGAATGATTTGGAATATTATTATACTGCGTATATTTTTTGCATTTTATGCATCGTCACTGTTGAAGTATTGTAAACTCAAATGTGTATCTGACATTTAAATATAACATAAGTACTTCTAATAGCTTCTAAGAAAATTGTTGCTTTGAAGGATATGGATTTTGTTAATTTCTTTAAAAATAATATCATTTTGTAAATAGATCACATGCTATCATATACCTACCTATGTTATAATTAAAAAAAGAAAATTAAGATTTAATGTCATATTTTTTTAACATCATAATCCAATCCAAACTCCCTTAAGATCCCACTTAGGGGCATAGGGAGGCAACAAGAGCTCTCCATTACGCTCGATCTTGGGCAACGTTAGTGACCTTAACATTATAATATTATGATCTTTATCATTATATTATCATTATCATAATATTATTCTTCAGTTGTTCATATTTATGAATTTCTTTTTTAGCTTATATTTTGTGTCACTATCTAAATATGAACAGTGCAAATGAAAATATTTAATCTTTAATCAGTATAAAGATTGTAAATTTTCACCAATTAAAAGAAATATCTATTTTTAATTGTTATTATTTTTTTCAACTCCACACATTAGCTTAAAGTTTCATAAAACATTTTTTTACAAAATGTTTATATTGTTTTATTTTGGTTTAACTTATTCCTGTCTCCTCCAGCTTGCTATGTCCTTGGATTCTTATAGATACCCATTAAGATGGCATTCTCTGAACATGCCTTGCCCAATTTACTTATGTTTTTTTTTTAACAAATCTGTCCTCACTCGAAGTGAACACAAATACACTTTTTGAAATCTTTCACACTAACCAAAGGGTTGTGTCGTGAAAGCGGAAATGGTTGGACGTCTGGGAATCGAATCTATGACCTCCAATATGCTGTGCGCATGAATGCTGGCGATTGATACGACTGGACTACCGACCGCTTTGTGGTAATATAAGTGGAATTAACAGTTTTATTTAAAAACAAATGAAATTAACCAACAATATGCCTTGCCCTTCTGAGCTTGCCCAATCTAGCATAATCAGAGATTGTAATGCTCATGGTTAAACCGTATTCTCCAGGATTCTCTATCTTTTATGGGCTCCAAATCATTGCCCGTTCTTTGTACCCATATGTCATAACTGTTATAATAGTTTTATAGAGGTTGATCTTTGTTTTCCTATGGACACTTCTTGACTTGAGCATAGGCAGATTTCCTGTTCTATTCTTCGGTTGATTTCTATATGTCCCAACTCCTTTGCTGCTATTTCCAAGGCGTCAAAGACCTCTTAGGGCTATCAGGGATCTTCTTACTATATTGAGGTTATAAGCATATCCGACGATTTGGCTACTTTAGAAATAAATATTAGTCTTTGTATTTTCGTGGTATGATTTATGCACCACATATTCCAAGAATAAGCTGAAGAGTGTGAGGGCCAGTCTGCCACCTTGCTTGAATACTTGGCCATCCAGGAGCGCATCCAAAAGTTCCGCGCCGATTTTATATTTTGTCCTACACATAGTTGCCCTGTTCAAACTTAACTTCACAGGTATAAATTGAAGTATCATGGTCATAAATCCACGACTCCTGTGCAAGCCACGGGTACTTAAGCTAGTAAAAAAATAAAAATCGTATATTCTTGGTCATAAAACTACAAAGGCTTTGGTTCCTTATAGAAGGTATAATTTTTTACGGTAAATTGTTGAAAATTTAGTAAAAAATATATGAGTTTTTTTTTTAAATTAACATTTATGTTCATTTTGTTTGTTAAATACGTACAAAAATTAATACAGAAGTGATAATAATAAATAACACTCTAATCTGAGAGATGACAGTAGTTTGGGGATGCGAGGGACTGGGCTAGACAAAGAAATGAGTGGATGATTAGTTGTGGAAATAATTTTCTGTTAAATAGATAATAGGTATGTACCCTTTTTATAACCTAGGGAGCGGTCCGTCAGCGGCAGTCTTTCAAAATAAATTATGATAATGTTTTTTGTTGCTACGGTAACAATATTGACAATGTTCTAAATTGACACATTCACCGCTGTTTACAAATTGACAGAAGACATTCGATAAAACAATCTCACGGTTTCAAAATCGTTTTTTTTAATCCGTGTAGAAGAATCGCATTCGAACTAAATACTGATTAATTGAATAAATAGGTAAATGATGAGCCAATAAGGAGCAGGCCGATTATCTTATTAATTACGCCCCCTACAGATTAACATAATCATCGGATGCTCTGCTATTTAGTATTAGGCGATACTTGATATTGAATGCACAAGTGCAGGTACTACAATATATTATAATATAGACAGCACCTCGTGTCAGGTTTAATTATTTGAATCCACTGAGCCTCTTAATAGCCCACTCCCTGCCAACACGGCTTGCGTCACTAGAATTGTTGCACGAAAATACTGAAACGATAAGGCTCAATTCTCAGCACCGTAGTTGTCAAAATGTAAAACAGGACACACGGCAAAATTACTTCCACCAATTTAAGTAAAATGGCACTTGAATATAAAAAAGAAACAGCCAAAAGTAATAATTATTGTCTATTAACATTATTACAAAGAAACTCAACACTAACTATCATACAAAAGTTTTGGATAAGAGAAACTGATTTGAAATACAAAAGAAAATTCTACGTCTACCATTCACCTACCCTTTGTGAGAGGAATAAGAAGAGACAGAAGGAAAAAAAAACAAAACACAGATGGAGGAAAAAAGTAGCAAAACATCTAGATTTCTACTTGTTGACTAGATTTTAGGTCGAGGACATAGTAAGATGGGGAAGGCAACGATGAAGGTTCTGGTATGCACATGGACTCTTCCAGTCTCCCTCACATGGCATTGCACGGCCAACCCCATGGAAGACGGGTCCCAGGCAGACCACCAAAGAGGTGGAAGGACAGCCCACAAGACCTTAATTAAGAAGAAGAAGACTAGATTTTGAAATGCAGGCTAGAATGAAGCATGCATACATAGCTTTTACACATCCTACTTATTGACGAAATAAACAATTCGGTTGTAGAAATAATATTCCCGTCTGAAAAAAAAACTAAATTTCACCTTAACCCTTAAATCTTGCTTACTTTTTTACTTACTTCAGCCTTCATTTAAGGACAAAATTTAAAAAGGATTTCATCAACTTTCTTAATGAGTCCTTGGACCATCTGGTGCTAGGTTTGCCAAGTTTTACTACTTTGACTCCTCTATTAATAGATGAACCCCTTGGTCCATTACTTTGACTCCTCTATTAATAGATGAACCCCTTGGTCCATTACTTTTTCTTGATAAAATAAACAAATTGAACATACATTTTTACTCTTATTTAAATAAAGGCAAAAGTCCTATATGCATGCAGAACTTGTGACTGAAAAACTTGTCTGAGTATGAAACCAATTGTGGAATAACTATTTAATCAATTGTTTTATACGTACTTATCATTTTTCATACAGCCTCTCCTATTTCTTTTAAGTCTTATCTGGTCTTCCTTGTGGACGGAATTGTAAACTGAAAGATAACCACAAAACATCTTCAAATTACTATTATTGTACCTAGTGCTCGTGTAACAGTCGTAAGGTAAGAGAACAGAAAATCGTCACGAAATTAAAGATATTTTTTGATAGCTCCAAAAATGTATGTATTTAATTGTTTCTTTAGCTGTTTTGCATTAGGTAGGTATATTAGAATGAGGCCAAAATATAATAATTATCTAGGCTAGGCATTCCAAAGAACATGATGCAGATATCAGATTTATTCCACATTAATTACCGTAGATTAATATTGATGAGGGAAGAGGCGGCGCTGGTGGAGGCGATCATAAGAGATAGGCCCCTACCTGCCTGTATAGATAGGCAACACGGCTGAGGTCCTCTGGTGCGTGGTCCCGAGACAATGGCGCATTAAGAGAGGCTCCGAGCTAATTACTTGCATTTGGTTTAGCATAACGAGGTCTCGTTAATTATATCACGGATCCCGTGCGGGTACTCTCGCCAGCCTCCAGCACGCGATGCCTCCTTCTAGAACTCTTTTTTTCCTACTAAATCAGGTCACTAGGCTGAAACTATTCATCGTCTAATGATATGCATTTTGCTCCTACTGCCTGATTATGAATGTCCAAAGGTGAACACTAAGCCACGTTCATTTTAAATCTTCATATCGATAATTTTATTAAAGGGAAGATTTCTACTAAGGCAAGAAAACCTTTTGTTAAAATCAATTTTCCGAAGTAGATTTTTGGTGGAGTGCATCACTTCAAATTTCTGCTCAGGTTGGCTTTGTTTCTGAGAGTCAAATATGACTATAGGTACTTATTTGAATTTGAATAATTCGATTTCACCAAAATATGATTCCTTTTAGTAGATACTTATCAGTGTTGTCAAATTTTGACCTTCAAGACAACATTGTAGGTACCTTGAAAAAAACTAAATAATGCAGTACTACTTCTATACGTGGGGAAATTCAAAATATTTGAAATATTCATTAAAAAATAAATTATTTTACTCTACTTATTGCTTTTGTTGATGGAATTTAATCACATTTATAAATAAATGTAATAAAACATTGATTCAATCGAGACAATTGATTTTAATTATGTAAATGCAGTGAGATATTAAGTGCAGCAGAAGGCGAGACAAGATTGAGTTGTACTGCGTGAAGATATTGTATAATAGGCAGGTACCTACTGTATGCAAACAAGATAATAGAAACAATTAGATATTATTATTGTATCGATATTAGATAATTATAATGTTCGCGTTGAGATAATATCTTGTCACGTCTGCGGTAATGAGTCCTTGGGCCCGAGTGCCTCGAACTGGCGGTGGGCGCATTGAACTTGTGCCTCGCAACTTCATTCATGACCGTGTCTTCATACCATAGTGTCGTCATTGTTTCGGGCGGTAGGACCCTGGAAAATGGAAACGTTGCACCTACGCTACCATTATCTGTAAAGTGTATTACGATATCATTGATCCGGTGGCAGCACTCCATGGAAGGGAAGACACGAGCAGACCATTATAAAAGATGCGTACCTAAGTCAAATTTAATAACTAGACGTCGTATCTACTTCTTGTAACTCATACAGATAGGAAAACTTTGTATGGGAAACGGATATTGTTATTTTTTCTATTTTCCTCGCTATTACTATTCCATATTTTCTAACCCTTTAAAACATACCCTGTTCTTATCCGAATATTTCGAAATCAGAATTAGCTAAATCGGTCCAGCCATTCTCGAGTCTTAGCGAGAAACACGCACAGCTTTTTTTATGTATAAGTTAACAATGAGTTATAGTAAGAAAATTTATGTTCGTTTTTCAGAGGCACGGTTGCATAGAATTTATATAGTTTGCTACTTTGTCTTGAGATTAGCTAGAGATTCACACGAGACAGTTTGTCGCGAAGTACAGAACAACTCGCTGATGAACAGTATAAGTACGAGATGAATAACACCAAGGAGTAACTAATAGTCGGCTTGTAGCATTAAACGATCCCTAATGGCGGCCATAAATCACATCGCCTCTCTATAAGGCGGCCCCTAGGTACCACTGGTGTTTACTTTAACGCCTTGATTGTAGGTTTTCTGTGTAACCCATCGTGTTCTTTCATATCCACTATAATTCATTCAGTCAGTGCATAACACCTAATGTACCCGACACATCTGCCTGCATACTTACTAACATCTCTTCATCTCAAATAAAACACAATGAGTTTTTATAGTTTCATTTTGTCTTAAACGACCGCATTATTATGAACGAAACAAAAGCAGTAATGCCGCTTCTTACTAAAGACTTAATGATGGAAATCTGTAATAACTTTTTGGTGTTTTCTCGATTAAAATCTGCAGAGTG
Organism: Mystacides longicornis; assembly: GCA_963576905.1. Taxonomy (NCBI): domain Eukaryota; kingdom Metazoa; phylum Arthropoda; class Insecta; order Trichoptera; family Leptoceridae; genus Mystacides; species Mystacides longicornis. The sequence goes on from OY756423.1 coordinate 432,554, forward strand.
CAACGTAGTGTAGTGTCGCTGATGTTAACGGCACAAAGATTGTTGAAATAATCTCTTTTGTTCCCATTTCTTGTGTTTCACATCACGGTTTTCTTTAGCAAATATTAATATAGGTACATAACAATATGTCTTCATCTCAAAGATAGTTCGATGTAAATAGTTTCGTCTATAATGTATTTTTATTTATCGTATGGTTATTTATTACATCACATTATAATTCATTACAAACAAAAAAAATGATATATTGTATATCAGTGTCAATAAAAACTGACAATATTTAAAATTTAAAATAAGTTGTTTTCAAAAAGTCAGTCGCTGACTCGTTTAGTGTATTGGAATCTTCAATGCTTCCCTCGCATGATCTGAGGCCGCACTGAAATACGACGTGGCTCACCGCCTGTCTATCTGCTCCGCAGTCGCATTCAGGAAAATTCTTCTAACCACATTTAAAAAAGAAATCCGCACATCTTCCAAGCGAGTAGGCATTCAGTCCACCTCCATACAAAATAACCTGCTTAATATCTTGTTCAGCTATTCGATTTTAAACACACATTTTCATTTAGGTAAATTATTTCATCGAGCATTCTTAAAATGGTCATTTCGAATGAGTAAAAAACATATTGATGTATTGATACTATTGTTTATTGTATTTTATCATCCTTAGGTCCATTCGGACACTTGGAATCGTCATTTGAACATTATTTATTATAACAATAAAAAAAATCAGAAAACAAGACAAAAAAAGAAATAGCACAGGCACAGAAAAATATACATGGAGAAAAAATAATAGTTTATAGTGGCAGAGAACAGTCCAAAGAACATCATACAAGAGCAATGCTGGTTGCAGTGTAAAGAGCTACGACCAGCATTTTGTCAGGTAGTCTATATACAGAAAAAAAAATTATCACAGTTTAGGAAATAATGTAACTTCATGATGAATAATTATCAAGGCAATCGAACGCTGGGCAGTATGTATAAGTTTCTGACCAGCGTTCACGTCAATCATTACACAGTACAAAGGAGTGCGATGACAACCGAAGGAGACACAATTTTGGCTGCTGTAGTATGCCTAACCATAACTTGGCCGGAAACAGCAATACATAAATATAATACATGATGATTCAGGAAAGAATTAATAAAAATAATAACAAGAGTAAACAATTGATGACAACAATAAATCACGAAAGTAATCAATAATAGTTAAAATAAGTAAATTAAAAAAAAAAAAAAATAATAAAAAATAAGTACATCCATGCTAAACGGAATCTCTTGTTCCGGTTAACATTTCGTCAATACTATAAAATTCTTTCTCCACAAGATACCTCTTCACCTCCCTTCGAAACACCCCAGGCTCCAGGTGCTTCAGACCGTCAGGCAATGCGTTGAATAATCTGACGCTCATGCATATGAAACTCTTTGACATTTTTGCCGGTCTATGTTGTATGGGCCGAATGCGGCCTCCCGTGCGAGTATCATATGCATGAGCGTCCGAGTTGAGTGGGGTGTTTGCGAGATTTGACTGCGCATAACATAAACACTCATACATGAACATGCCAGGCAATGTCATTACCCCCAGCGCCTTAAAGACGCTTCGGCAGGTTTCCCTGGGTCTCATGTTAACCAATGTTCTGATTGCTCTCTTTTGCAAAATAAATATTCTAATCCAATCCACACTCGCGCCCCAAAACAATATTCCGTAGCTCATAATGCTGTGGAAATATGCGAAATAAATTAATTTTGCAGCATCAAATCCACAAGATTCTTTAATTTTTCTAATCGCAAATATGGCTGAGTTAAGCCTGCCACATAATTCACCTACATGCGCTGACCACTGCAATCGCCTATCGATCGTAACACCCAGAAACCTACATTGATCCACCACTTTTATCCCGGTTTCAGAGAGTGCAGTAACAACTGGATCGGGCTCTGCAGTTTGTCTCAAAGAGAAATGAATAGCACTTGTTTTGGTCACATTTAACACTAAATTGTTGTCGCCGAACCACCCCTCCACATTCTTTAATATTTTAAGAGTATTCGTAATTGTATCATCTTTATTATTTTTGTCTTTTACTAATAAGGAGGTGTCGTCGGCAAACATTACAATGTGGCTATTTTCAGTTATACAATTTGCCAAGTCATTAATATAGATAAGAAAAAGTAGAGGCCCCAGAATCGATCCCTGTGGGACTCCACAGCCCACCCTGGCCATTTGTGATCTACCGTTATCGATTTCAACAATTTGTTGTCTATGTTCCAAATAAGATTTGAAAAAATTACCCTCCGTGCTTCTGATTCCATAATACTCTAATTTTTTAAATAATATTGCGTGATTGACGCAGTCAAAAGCTTTGGATAGGTCGCAAAAAATGCCGTACGTATCCCACTTCTGATCCAATGATTCCAATATGGTTTTGGTAAGAGAAGCTATACCATTGGAAGTATTTTTACCTTTTTGGAAACCGAATTGATGTGGGTGTAATATATTATTGCTCACAAGAAAGTGGGTGAGCTGCTCAGCGACAACCTTTTCAAAAATTTTACTGAAAACTGGCAATATTGAAATCGGTCTGTAATTACCCAAGTCATTTTTATTTCCTTTTTTGAAAATTGGTATAACTCTAGCCATCTTCAGTTTATCCGGAAATTTTCCATGTTTCAGACACCTATTGAAGATATCTGCAAGATGTGTAGCCAAACCGTCTATGATTTGCTTTAATAATCTGGCAGACATATACCACAGATCATTCGAATTTTTATTTTTCATTTCTTTACAAATTTTTTTAATTTCATTAGCAGATATTTCTCTAAATTTGAACTGTGGGATTTTTGTTCTAGGAAAAATTAAATGTTTCATAGAGCTTTCAGTTGACGATGGGAGATTTTGTGTCAAAAAAGAAGCTACATTTGTGAAATAATTATTAAAATGATTGGCCAGTTCAACATTTGATAGTTTTTTGCCTTCATCCATAATAAATTCTATCTTGTCGTGTCTTTCGTCATTTGATCTACCAGTTTCATTTTTAATTATGTCCCACATGGTTTTGATGGGATTCTTCGATTTCTTGATTTTTTTACTTAAAAACATTTTTTTGGCTTCATTACAGACTTTTTTAAATAATGCACTGTATCTACTTACAATTTTACTTGTCTCCTCCGAGTTGTCACGCTTCCTTAGTTCATAAAGTTCAAACAACCTTATTCTAGATGCCTTTATACCGGGAGTTGACCAATTACTAAAAGATTTATTTTTTTTATTGGTTTTCACTTTTTTGATTGGCATATGGTGATCTAATTCTAACACAAAATTTCTGAAAAATTCATCATAAGAAACGTTGGGATCTGAGTTTTCAGTATTTAATAAAATATTATTACAATGGCTTGCTACGGACTGGAGGAAATTTTCCAAATTTTGCAAATTTGTGCATCTTTTGGTGACATATTGACAATAATTACTTTGGTAATCAATAACTGAATTAATATTTAACTGCACTATCTGACCGCAATGATCAGATCTTATGAAATTAGTCAATTGAGAACTTAGAACTGGTAAGTCAGTGAATATGTTATCTATACACGTAGCTGAGCTAGTAGTCACTCTTGTCGCCTGAAAGATGCACTGTTTTAACATGAAACCATTCATTAGATCTAGGAGTTTGTCTTTTTCATTTGAGCTAGTGTTAAAATCAATGTTAAAATCCCCGCAAATAACAATGTACTTATTATTGTTATGAGATATTTTATTTAGTGCATTTTCTAAGATATTAATAAAATTTATAAAACACCCGCTGGGTGACCTATATGTTGCTACTATTACAATATTATTCAACTCTATACAACTCAATTCACAGTCCTTTTCTATAGACAATTTCACAATATCATTTCTATTTTTATACTTATATTTTTTTGAAATAAAAATCATTATTCCTCCTCTTATTAAGTTTTTCCTACAGAAGTAACTACCAATGTTGAAGTTAGGTATGTTAAAGGTTACAATTTCCTGTTCGCTCAACCAAGATTCACTTAAACATAATATATCTACATTGTTCAGTATTGGATCAGTACATAGTTCATGTTGTTTGCTACGCAGTCCTTGGGCATTTTGATGTCCAATTGTCAAAATGATTTTTTCCTGGGTTAAGTTTGTGTACTGCAACCGGCCCTTATGAAAGGACCTTGGGTCAGATATAAAAAAGCACCATCTGCATTTGAATCACCAGTTGCTATCTCTGCTTCCTTTTGTCCCTCTCGCCCTTGATACACTCTGTCGACTATGGGCACCCTTATTAGGGTATTCGTTCTCTGTCCTGACCAATTAATCTTGTTCAGTAAATGCTCCGCTAGTGTGAGCTCTCTGCACTCGTTCACCTCCACCATGTGTACATTTTCAAACATGTTTGCAATATTATATAATCGGCAATTCGCTTTATATATGTTGTCGTTAGTATAACTGGGATACTTTTTATTGTAAAATATAGTTGTGATGTATAATGAGATCCCATGTTTATTTATATCTTCAATAATTCCATGCATATTTCTTAAATAATATTTTAAATATTTAGAATTTTCACAATTGCCCGTGACCAGTGCCATGATATCGGACTTCTTCGTACCGCTCAATGCATTGCTAATGTTTGGCTTTAAGTCATGTATTCTAGCATTTGGTTTTGTAAAACATTGAATTTTGTATTTACTTTTATTATATAATTTAGATCCCATACCTCTTGCGTAATTATCCCCGATAATGAACAGGTTTGGTTTCTCTCTTCTGCTATCGCTGCCTGCACTCTTCTCTATATATGGTGTCTCCGAAGACAGCTTGTTGTTTGGAAGGAAGAACGGGATATTTTGTGGATGCGGGGAGTCCCGGTAGCCTTCCATTATTCTAAATAGATCGTCATATGCACTCCGCAGTGCTCTATTTGTATCTTGAGCATGCTGAAGTTTACAGAGTATTGTATTATTATTCTCAATATACTTCTTCATTTCCCTCTCTCTCTCCTCTTGTCTTCTTTCAAAGTCCATCCGGATATTCTACATCTCCAGCTCTTTATCTTTGATATTAATTTCCAGTGTCTTATTCATCTCTTTATAGCGGTTTAATACTTTTTTCTGCTTAGATAACAACTCTATTTTTCTTTTAAGTAAAATCACTTCTCTGTTCTTTATTCTGAGCTTCCTATTACTCTCTTCTAATTCCTTCATCACCTTCTCCCTTTCAATTCCCACTTTCTCCAGTCTATTCGTCAGTTCTGTTTTTGCATCCGTAGTGTCATCCTGCACGATTTGCTCCTGTGAGGTGTCAAACATTGTAATATACAGGTTTCTATTTTGACTTCGAGTTGCTATGGGAGGCATGTCTGGAGTATAATGAACGCTAAGTTGTAAATGAAACTCAGTATTTATCTAATTTAAGAAACGTATCAGTCTCTGGTCGTCAATTTCAATGCTGTGGTAAGCACGAAACCCACACACTATATTGTCAGAGGGTGGGTAGTACGGTGTAATTTTCAAAATTTGTATGAGAAAATTGTTATATTCGTAAATATTTTAACACCTATGTAAGATAAAGTATAACACTCACGAACTTTTTTGTGTAGTTTTTCAGTGGCTTTCATGTGCACTATGAATGAAGACTATATTATTTTTCACAGAGCGGCACTTCATAAAAAAGTCACATTTATCACTTTAACTCGGTATATTTATCCTAAACTTACGTAAAAACGAAAATAAAAAATAAGGTTCTATTTGTTTTTTCTTTCTGCGTGTGAAAATCCACATGAAAATCACATTGGAAAATGTTTGAAAAATTCTTTTCCGGAAAATTTTATTTTTCTCTGAAACTACAATCCATAGACCATCACTTCCACGAGAGTTTTCATGCGGGTTATTGACCTCTATCCGAATATCTAAAAAACAGAATGTTCACTGATACAGGAAAAGCAGCGTTTTCCTTTTTTCACACGGTTGCACAAAATTTACTGTTTTTTAATAATATTTTCCAAACGCATCACTTTATAAGAAAACAAAAAATTTCACTATGTAGATTATAAGATTTGGAATCGAATGATATATATAAACTTAGATTTCCGTCACTTTTACCTTGAAAAAATATTATTCTTTTACGGAGCACAAAATGTCAAACTCTCTTATCAACAACACAAGTGACACATAACGTTTAATGTTGGAAGGTTGTCGATGGCTTTGCGATTGTACTAAAGTTATTTAATGATTCGACGTGTGAACATACTATTTTTCGCGCATAAATTATTGTCTTCCGATGAATGGAATGAAGTTCAGCGTGGACCTGCGTATAGTCGTAAATAAAAAAGAGTTGCACGAATCATTCGGTGTGGCATCGAATCGTGGTCGGAGTTACAACAAACTGATGTCGTATAGAACATTACTTCGTACACATACAGGAAAATAAATGATCCTTTTCTCTACATATACCTACCTTTTTTTAAAAATTAAAATACCGTAATTGCGGGTTTGCCGTGGGGTTGCCGGCGAAGAATAGCACTTCTGCTCTTTGTGCTGGTTTTTCGAGCATCCTGTAAGAGGCAGGAAATCGAAAAATCAGATCGGGACCGTGAGGTTGACCTCTTCACGTCCTTAAATCTCAACTGGTCAGAAAAGACACATGAGCCTCGGACGCCTTCAAGCGCAATGAGCTCTTGATGCCTCCCTATGCTCCCGAGTGGGGCTTAGGCCCCCGCATTGCTGATTGGTTTGGGGGTAGTTCGCGGCGGGCTTGATTTGTTCGGGGCCGGCTTTTTGGTTTGATTGCTTCGATCGAGCTAGGAGGTTGGTTTCGTGTGGGTCGGGTATGCTGCGGATTGGTCTCCTCTGGGCTGGCTTGCGGTGTGCGAGGGGCCTTGAAAGGAGAATGTACCTATGTATGTATGTACTTGCGGGTTTGTGCCGCAGAAATTTTTATCATCACGATCAATCAATCAATCAATTCTCCCTTTTACACCCCACTCAGGAGCACATGGAGGCAACAAGAGCTCTCCATTGCGCTCGATCTTGCGCAATGTTTATGACCACGATATAATACATAAATGAATTAGAGTTAATTAATTACATAAGAGTATAAGATTAGCTTGCTAGCTTGAGAGCCATTAGCTTGCTGAGCGCTGTAGGGAAAATGTATGGCAGGATCTTAATAGATAGAGTGAGGAATGTGACTGAGAGTAAGGTATGGGATGCGCAAGGTGCTTTTATGAATGGAAGAGGTTGTGCGGACCAAATCTTCTCTCTGCGAATGGTAACTGAGAAGTTATTGAACAAACATCAAAAGCTTTTCTGTGCATTCGTAGACCTGGAGAAAGCGTATGATAGAGTCGACCGAAAGAAATTGTGGGAGGTTTTGTCTTTTTATGGAGTGGATAGGCAACTGATACGCGCTGTTGCTTCCCTTTACTCTGATAGTTCTGCTTGTGTCAAGGTGAATACTCACCTGTCACGAGAGTTCCATCTTACGAGAGGGGTGAGGCAGGGATGCGTGATGTCACCTTGGCTGTTCAATCTATTCTTTGATTTTTGCGTGCGTGATATAAAAAACAGTACAGAAGGTGTAGATCTGAATGGAATGAATGTGTGCGCTCTGATGTATGCAGACGACCTAGTGCTGATGGCTGAAAGCGAATGTGATTTGCAAGAACTTGTGACGCGTGTGTATCAAAATTGTGAAATGAATGGTCTTAAGATGAATGTCAATAAGACAAAGGTGCTTGTTTTTGAAAGAGAAAATTTAAGAACGCAATGTAGTGTGAAAGTGAATGATGAGAACTTGGAACAAGTGGATGAGTATGTCTATTTAGGTAGTTTATTTAGCAGAGATGGAAGGTGTGAAAAGGAAATTGAAAGAAGGAAACTGGCTGGTAGAAGGGTTGGCGGTGCACTAAGACCTCTAATGAGAAATAACAATGTATCTCTTAAATCCAAACAATTGATGCACAATGCAATCCTGATTCCATCAATGATGTATGGGAGTGAAGCATGGACATGGACGAAAAATCTGGAAGTTGGAATAAATGCTGTAGAAATGAGATCACTGCGTAGGATATGCGGAAAGAGACTGATTGATAAGGTGAGGAATGATAGTATTAGAAAGGAATGTGGAGTGGATGTTAGTGTAGTGACTAGAATGAAAGTGAATAAATTAAGGTGGTTTGGGCATGTAGAGAGAATGAACGAAGATAGAATGACTAAAAGGATATATAAATCTGAAAGAATGGGTGCACGCAGACGAGGCCGACCTCGAATGACATGGTCCGATCATATCGGTGCCGTCTTAGAGGAGGGCCAAGTTAGGAGTAAAAGGAATAGAAGAGCATGTATGCGAAATGTTATGCGTTTGGAAGAAGCGAAAGAGGTTTGTTTGGATAGGAAAGAGTGGAAATCCGTACTCTCTGCCTACCTCCTTCGGGAAACGGCGTGATGGGTAAAAAAAAAAAAAAAAAAAGTATAAGATAGTAGCCTGCTTGTGGCCTGAAGTGGTTTCTTATAATACCAATTTGCCAACTCCATGGTAGTAAGCTCGAATTTAATACTACAAGCTCACGGGTTCGATTCCTGTTGGAGATGATTTTACAGTTGTTTATTTTGTATGGTAGATTGTCTAGTGGTTCAGTCGCCGACTTTCGTACGGGAGGTCCTAGGTTCGATCCCATGTGCCGACCATCTTCCTCTTTTACAAGACAAGCTCTTTCTTTCGCGAAAGATGTTTAAAGTGTATTTTTATCTTCCTTTTAGGTGAGCATAATTTTTTTTTAAATATAAAGTAAAGTTATGGCAAACCACACAAAAATAAAACTATAAAGATGTATTAGCAGGATACGTACATATATAGCATGGGATGTCAGAAAATCTTCAGTGGGTCAAAACCATTTTATTTTGATACGACATATCTTTCCTTACGCGCCGAAATTCATTTTAAAAAGAGTTAAGTATATGATGACATGTTCAAATTTCGTTATGAAGTTCGTTTTCGGTTTGATCTCAGGTGAAAAGCTTTGATTTCTGTGAAAAATGTTCTGTGAAAAGTGTATTTGTGTTGTGTATTTGGCTGTAGCTTTAATTTATCTGTCAAGATTGTTTCCCAGTGACCATTTTCTGTAAATTACTTAAGATATTAAGAAAAATCACATTTTTGATTTGAAAAGATACAAACAATCAAACAAATTTCAACCCCTACAGGAAATGGTATTGCTAAAAAATAAGAAGGTTGTTTCTACAAGATTTATTTGTTGGGTTGTCCATTTCAAAATTATTAACGAGCCTACGAATTATTGATCTTAATAATTGTTGTTTGTGGATACCTGTACGCACTGAACTCACGCAATATTTGACAGTTACATATTACATAACGTTCTCACATAACATGTGTAGTAATTAATCCCATCACGAAGCTTAATTACCCCCTTAGGTGTGTGCTCTGCGGTCGTCCTACGATATATCTCATAGAACAAAGGCATTTATAAAAGTGCCTACTTGGACTGGTAAAAAAGCAAGAGGGATCATGAGGGATGTATGCACATAGTGTAATAAAAAAATCATTTAGAGATTTGAACGTTAAAGTGAAAATCAAATAAATAATAATCCTTTTCTATGCCTGTGGTACCTACGATAGGTTTTGATGTTAGTTTATAATGTGCCGAATCAGAATGTTAAGAGAAACCACCCGATGCAAAGGTATTACCAGGTTACTTTAATTCTTTAATTTTTATTGTCGGTGCATACTTGCGTTGTGCAAGCGAAATTACACTTCACCATACAGAAGGCATACATAGTAATAATAATGTGTCCCATAACCAAGTCGCTGAACTTCATTATTTCCATTCAATTAATTTTTATACCTCGAATCATGACACGCCTGTTAGTTGACATCACGTATTTCTATTTAATCACTGCATATTTACCCGAAAAATGCACAAGTACAGTTAAGTACTGCATACTAATGTTTGTTTAAAAAAAAAGTTATATTTTGAAGTACCTACGTTGTTGCAGATTTGCATCGTTTCTCTGAAAAAGTGGGTAGTGCCTACTTAATTTTTATGCACTTGTTATATTATGTACCTACGTTTAAGTTTCATCTTCACTATAAATTTTTGAGTAGGTACTTTCAAAATCATTTTCTTTTTTTTTTACCTGCGAGTATGTCTAGATAAATATTAATTCACGCTATACGTAACTGGACTCATCTAATCTAATCTTTATTATTTACATTTGTATCTACATAATTTTGAAAGTACATGTACTATTTACATGGACATTATATCTTAGAATCCTAAAAAAAACATATAACTTAGAGATTACAATAACAGGAAAATGAGCTAAGGCCGCCAGAAAATACATATCAACGATATTGGAGTAGATCACATCATACAAAACGAATAAAAAAAGATCGTTCGAGTGAAAATATGGTGGTTCGCTCTAGTTTTGGCTGGATAAGAAAAGCGCAAATTTAGGAAAGCCTATGTTAAGAAACGAATGGAATAAAGTTGAAGAATAAGACATTTTTACAGCATCTATATACATACATCAAGGAAAAACTTTGTGACCATTTTAACGAATATTGCACGGACGGAGGAGTATGAAATTTCGCACACTTATAGTTTATATAGAGAAGGAGTGACAAATGCTAATATTTTTTAATTATACATAAAAATAGATTAAATCGATACAAAAAACATTACTAACACTATTGTAATGTTATGTATTTAATACTCACACACACTCGATGTATATGACATTGACACAGATGCGTATTTGTTTATCTGTGGTCAAATTGAGAATAGATGAATATTGTTTGTCTTTAATAATAATAAGAAAAAACTTTGTACATATCAACATTTCAAATTTGACGTATCCACGATTATTCCTGTCATTCCTGTCATTGTTTTTGAAAGAAAATTTTGAAATATATAGCGCAGGCCCAGTTTTTCATAATAGGACCTTAATAATGTTTAAACATAATTTAAGTAGGTTATGATCGAATTTCGAGCACTGATCGACCACTAGTTATGATAATTCCTGAAGAAGAGAGATCTGGCTGTGCGAAACGGCCGTGTGTATGGCGATTTGTTTTGACTTTATTAAGTTAACTAGAAGTGTTTTAAAAGTAAATAAGTATAACTGTAAAATCCCTCAACAACCTTAAAATATTTTTATTTAGATGTAGTCCAATAATGGGTCCGACCTACTGCAGGTAGATCACTTCTTTTGTGTTGGTTTGACGGTGTATCAAGTTCATTGCTATTGCCGAGGTAGTTGCTAGTTGGCTAGGTACTCGGTAAGTACGACTTTTTACTGGAGTTAGGAACCGTCAATAGATAATGGGCGCTGACGCTAATAGACACTTCTTGCGCAGGTACCTACAAGCTTGACTTCGAGATGAAAATAAATCATAATCCATTTGCGTACTTGCGATGCTTTTTATCGATGTTGTAGCTTAATTATGCTCTTGCAGGTAACGGGCCGATACAGTGATACGATTCGAATTTGTTTGATCCGGAGTGCGTTGAGGAGCCCACTACCTTTTTACAGTTATCTACGTTTGAAATAAGATAATTCATTGATTAGAAGAACATCGCAGATGGGTATCCACCCCTCTGTCAGCTCGCTACTACCTAGCTATAAAATATATTTGCCTATGTGGGATTTTAATTTGTTGAGATTAATTACTTTTAACTGTTTTGCATTTAGTGGTTTGGATATTAAATACGTTTGTAATACATTATTCAATTCATTCAACAGATTGATTTCTTTAATTATTTGAACCATTACGACCTTATCGATGGAGTATACATTACAATAAAGTATCCATTGTCTTCAAAAATTTGGATTATTCTAACATAAATAATTAATTTCAACTGATTTCGATAAAGGTACAAGGTTCCAAAAGTTGTTAATTATTATAATATCTATATTTTATATGAAGGTTAATGGTTTTCATAATGAATGATTGCTCATTTATGAAAGCCATCAGTTATACCTGAATTATATGCAACCTCTGAAGTCCGGAGAGTTCAACGGCCGGTTGGCACAAAATCCGATCTATATGAAAAATCGTGAAGAACTAAAATGGGGTTCTTGATTTTCATAGTTGTACTTCTTTTTTTTAATATTATTTTCCATAGATTATAAAAGCCTTATTCGGAAAAGTATTTTCCTTAATATTCTGTACACGATACATATGTACCTATTCCTCACCTTATCAATTATGCGCCATAAGACTGATAGATAAGGTGAGGAATGACAATATTAGAAAGGAATGTGGAGTGGATGTTAGCGTAGTGACTAGAATGAAAGTGAATAAATTAAGGTGGTTTGGGCGAATGACTAAAAGAATGACTAAAAGGATATAGGTATAAATCTGAAAGAATGGGTGCACGCAGACGAGGCCGACCTCGAATAACATGGTCCGACCATATCGGTGCTGTCTTACAGGAGGGCCAAGTCAGGAGCAAAAGGAATAGAAGAGCATTATGTGGAATGGTATGCATTTGGAAGAAGCGATAGAGGTTTGTTTGGATAGGAAAGAATGGACTCTCTGCCTACCCCCTTCGGGAAATGGCGTGATGGGTAAAAAAATACATGCCTATGCTCTTATAGCTGACGATAGATTATCATTCACTGTCAATAAATATGCAAAACGCCCCTTAAGTGTTTTTTTTTTAATTAAAAATTAAGTCTAAAACAATTAAATTTTATTTAGGCACCTAGGTATTTATTAAGGCATAACTTCTTGCCAGAGTCAATATTTGATATGCTTACTTACTTAGGCACGAAAATTTGGTATTATTGTGTACCTACCTGCCCGTATAAAGTATTATCTTACAGCCAATCATTCGCACTCGTTATACAGCATTCGCGCTAAATGGCTCTATTATTAATAATTTGCTGGTCCCTGCGCGTACTTATTATAATATAAATATTTGCCTTGAACACTGACTGACTGACTGACTGACTGACTGACTGACTGCCTGACTGACTGATGTCATTAACGCCGCTAGATGGCGCGCCACTCGCAACTAAAGACAAAATAATAATATTGTTCTTCTAATACAATATGGCTGACAGCAGTGACAACTGACAGTAACATAATGATATTATTATGCCTGGTGGCTGAGCACTTTTTTTAAAGGTCTTGACGTAGAGAAAACAATTTTTGGGTTATTAAAAAACTCACATGCGAAGTCAGCCATAAGAAAACAAAGTGTACCAAATTAGGAAACTTTTACGCACAGCGGGACTTCATAGTGAAGAAAAGCCTTTCTAATGTCATGAGTGCAATAAAAAGTTTGCGGTTTCAAGTAATTTAAAGAATGACATGCGAACTCATAGTGGAGAAAAGCCATACGAATGCAATAATTGCAATAAAAAGTTCAATCAATCAAATAATTTAAACAACCAATGACATGCTAAAAGCTATTTGAATGGTAAGTTTGCAATAAAAAGTTTAATTTCATTTTTAAGTTTGCATAAATAGTTCAATCAACCGTGTGCTGTAAAGTTTCACTTGCGTCGGCCACAAAATTGACAAATCAGGAAACTTTTACGCACAGCGGGACTTCATAGTGAAGAAAAGCCTTTCTAATGTCATGAGTGCAATAAAAAGTTTGCGGTTTCAAGTAATTTAAAGAATGACATGCGAACTCATAGTGGAGAAAAGCCATACGAATGCAATAATTGCAATAAAAAGTTCAATCAATCAAATAATTTAAACAACCAATGACATGCTAAAAGCTATTTGAATGGTAAGTTTGCAATAAAAAGTTTAATTTCATTTTTAAGTTTGCATAAATAGTTCAATCAACCGTGTGCTGTAAAGTTTCACTTGCGTCGGCCACAAAATTGACAAATCAGGAAACTTTTACGCACAGCGGGACTTCATAGTGAAGAAAAGCCTTTCTAATGTCATGAGTGCAATAAAAAGTTTACACACCTAGAGTAATTTTTAAAGATTTTCATGTGAATTCATAACGTTGAAAAGCCATACATATGTTAAGTTTGTTATAAAAAGTTCACGTTGTTTTTTGAGTTTTCATGAAGAATTCAATTAATCAAGTGTTTTAAAGTCTCATATAAGAATTCGGCAATACGAATGCAAAGTTTCCATGAAAAAGTTTACCAAATCACGAATCTTTAATCCACACACACGAGATCATAGCGGAGAAAAACCATACGAATGTCATGTTTTCAATAAAAAGTTAACACACCTAGAGTAATTTTTTAAAGATTTTCATGTGAATTCATAACGTTGAAAAGCCATACATATGTTAAGTTTGTTATAAAAAGTTCACGTTGTTTTTTTTGAGTTTTCATGAAGAATTCAATTAATCAAGTGTTTTAAAGTCTCATAATATAAGAATTCGGCAATACGAATGCAAAGTTTCCATGAAAAAGTTTACCAAATCACGAATCTTTAATCCACACACACGAGATCATAGCGGAGAAAAACCATACGAATGTCATGTTTTCAATAAAAAGTTTACACACCTAGAGTAATTTTTTAAAGATTTTCATGTGAATTCATAACGTTGAAAAGCCATACATATGTTAAGTTTGTTATAAAAAGTTCACGTTGTTTTTTTTGAGTTTTCATGAAGAATTCAATTAATCAAGTGTTTTAAAGTCTCATAATATAAGAATTCGGCAATACGAATGCAAAGTTTCCATGAAAAAGTTTACCAAATCACGAATCTTTAATCCACACACACGAGATCATAGCGGAGAAAAACCATACGAATGTCATGTTTTCAATAAAAAGTTTACACACCTAGAGTAATTTTTTAAAGATTTTCATGTGAATTCATAACGTTGAAAAGCCATACATATGTTAAGTTTGTTATAAAAAGTGCACGTTGTTTTTTGAGTTTTCATGAAGAATTCAATTAATCAAGTGTTTTAAAGTCTCATAATATAAGAATTCGGCAATACGAATGCAAAGTTTCCATGAAAAAGTTTAATCAATCAAATCGGTAAATACCCACATGCCAAAAGCTATTTGAATGTACAGTTTGTAATTAAAAGTTTAAGTTGTAGGTATTTGAGTTTTCATAGAGTTGAATCAACCAAGTATTTTGAAGTCTCACATGTGAATGCTCACAGCTATGCTATGAGAAAGTAAAGTTTGCATAAAAAGGCCATAGGTGGGCGCCACGGGCGCCTTTAAAAAACTAGTATAAGATACTGAGCTAGTGGATTTATTGTATTCTAGTCTAGCTTATGTAGTCAATTGAATGATGTGGTGTTGTCTTTGGGTGACGCAAAATTAAATAAAAGATAAATTGAAGGTGGTTCCGCATAATGCTTAATTGTACTACTCCGGGCTTACGACCGTCTTCTACTGTTATTGAAGATTAGCCTCTAGTGACTTTAAATCATTTTTTTTTCACGAGTTCACAAATATCAAATTTTTTCACGAGTTAAATATCGTTTTACCTCGTCACATGAGACTAAAATGCAGTGCCTTAGGTGCTTACGAAAATAGTAAGAAACTTGTGAGAAAACAAAAATAAACTGTTTTATTTAAGTAATGTCACCAAGAATGCTGGTTTAATTCGTTAATTTTATTATTGTGATAACTTTTACTTTAACAAAGTTCGTCATTCTTTCTCTTTCTCTGGGACCTTACTGTGAATAATTTATTTATTTATTCATACAAAAGATTCTCCAGACATATCTACGCTGGTATTAGGAGATAAAAAATCTGTACCTACCTACATTATAATAAATTGTCAAATTAAAAAAAAACAACACATAAAATAGGTACATAACTAAAGTTAACATATAAAAATAGATTCAAAGTTTGTAAAAAAATGTAGGTATATATATACCTAGGTAGATGCATTAGGTAAGCATATTTTACACATAAACATTACACACACTCAAATAAGGCAAATCATGCAATGAGGGTCATATACGAATCCAAAATATTGAGGAACCTAACAAGGTCAGAAAAAAATGATCGAATTGCAATCTTAATGACGGTTTCATTATAATTTAGATTTTTGTTGCTAAGCATAAAATTAGATAATTATTTTAATGTTACATAATATATGTCATTATTTGGAAGGGAACCATTATGGACTGGAACTGTCTAAAGTCCCTCTTTTCTGTGTATAAACTTTGGTGAATGATTTTCACCATCTCAACCATACAACCGTGAAGGCTTCTAGCCAACCGTTTTAGGCCTACCTATCTCCAATTCACAACAACTAATATACCCGCGAGTATACAGTTAGCATTTAAATATTAATAACTATTTTTTTGTTCAAATGTTTTTTGATTTATGGTTTCGTTGATCTGCCTTTGGTTTGTTCTTCTTTAGACAAAATATCTCCGGTGTGCGATTGTAGCGTTTCAAGTTACCGTGGCTCGTACTAATTTATTTGTTTTCAACATGAATATTCTATAGTCTTCATTATATTAAAATATACCTCGTACGTGAATGCGGGAATCTTGACCGTAAAACAGCGAAGTTCAGTAGATATTCCTAAAGCCTCAACCGGGAGATTTTTTAATAATTTGTGTGTGAGAAGGTGAGGCTGGTCGAGTTTGGTGAAATGGAGGTTATCGGACGTTAGACTATCTGCAGATTTATTTGATTCTGGGACGAAAAAATAGAAAAAGACAATGAACAAAAAAGGCAACGACAATATTTTGTTTTTCATAATAAATCACAAATACATCTTTCACAGTAGGTACTCAAATAAGCCTGTAGCGTAAAAGAGAATCCATCCCACGACCTCCAATAGGTACGAAACTGTTTTTGATTGAATTCAAAATTAATCAAGTGTTTATTTATAAACTCAGCTATGTTCTTGAAATTCAATAAAATCTTACAAAATGTTTCACTTTTGCTCACACTCACTGATCAGGATGATGAGCTCATATGCAAATTTTACGTAATGCAATAGGAAACTTGACTGTATGACAATCCATCTCTCTCGTGTGTTATATTCAGAGAAATAATGAGGGATAGTGCAAAAGTAAAATGTTCCACCGCACCGTTATACCGATTTGTTCTTAGAAAGGATTATTGTTGTTTTCAGCTCAGAGGAATCTTCCTGTGATACGAGTTACGGGTTTCCAATCTACACGAACACAACGCTTCAGATATTCGGAATTACATTTTCAAACTTACTCAAAATTCTTTTACCAAAACAAATATTACTCCAAGCTACTTCACTCGTTCAAAACTTCTTAAACGTATTTGGTTCGTTAGCCTTAATTTATGGATCCATCCACAAAGAATGGCAGAGGTAATTTGTTTAACGCGCTGTAACTGCCCTGATTGGTTGTTGGAAATCAAGAATTAGAGGGAGTCCTGTAGCCTCTCTGGATGTTCTAATGTCAATTCTTTTAATGCCCCGTAGCGAACACGGCTTGGATCAAAATACAATATTATAGTTGTTGTTGTCTCATGTCTGTTGTAGTTGTTTTTTCAAGTATCTAATCGTAGTGTAAGTATTGTGGTAGTTAGCCGACCTCGGTAGTCTAGTTGTACTAGCGTTGACTTCAGCTCCGAGGTCCCGGGTTCGATTCCCGGTCGGGTCAGAGTTTTGTGTTGTGTGTTTTTGTTTTTTCACTTGAAATTTCTTCCCGGGGTTGGCCTGTCTCAGATTGGACGGGACCGGTTGACTGGAAAAAATTGCCTCAGGCAATAAGTTCCGCCGGCTATACTGACACCTTTGTATAGAAAAATTATTATTCATTGAAATATTTGACATAAATGACATCGATAGCAACGCTCATATGAATAATGTAAGGTGTAGGAGAACTAATTGGCGTTCATTTTGCCTAGTATTACTTATGAGTAATGCATCTAAAAAGCCCTTAAAAGAATAGTTGCAATTAGGAATTAAATAATATGACGACTCGTTCTAGACATAGATAACTGACAAACAGACTCCGTTGCGGTGTGTCTCTAGCACAGATTGAGATGTTCCGAGTATCTCCATAACTTTGATTGGTTGCGGTGATAAAACCTAATTATTTTTGTGTTGTTTTTGTTAACGGAAATTATTTTGGCAGATGATTGAATTGGATTATTAGTCTCGATACTATTTCGTGGATTCCATTTACTCTGACAAAACACTCAGACCATACTACAACAACAAACGGGCCCGTTAATAAGCTTAGCTTAACGGAAACGGAACGTCATTACGTGACCATTAGATCGCACTTTTTTTTTGCTTTTTCGTGAAATAACTCAACTTGAAGATTATTTTCGAATATAAAAAAGTATTAATCGGTTTAATCATGTTATACATAATCGACAAGGTCTCTAACTCGTAGTATCTAGTTCATTTTGTCGTGTTTTCTTTCGTACGGTGTTCTTCAGATGACGTGAAACGATAAGTCAGTGTTTGTATGGTGGAAAAGAAGAAGAAGATGGTGGAACATATTGTGAAGTACCTTTTCCGTCAGACGCTGTCCTATACTATTACCTATGTTTATAAAAATATTACTTACCTATTAACCAATTTGATTCCGATCGTAGCATTTGTTTTAAACGATGTTTTCAGATTACATTCTGTCAATCGTATAACAACTATCAAACAACTGACAGTCATGTTAAAAGCCAATTTGAATTAAAAAAATAGAAGAATAGAATATAATATATTGTCAAAGCACTAGGAATGTTGCCTACGGATGGTTTTCTTAATTTTCATGATATTCCACGCAACTTTGTCAATTTTTAATTTCAATCTTCTCCTGACAAAAGAAAACACAATAAAAAAAGAATTAGCGAAATTGGTCCAGCCGTTCACGTGTAATGCCGTGACCAAGGGGAATAGGGATCCAGTTTTATAGATAAAGATACGTGATATTAGGTAGGTATAAATTAGACCGATTCTCAAAATAGAGTCAGTTCTCACAAATGTACATTAGGCCTAAAAGGAATTTGATGTGCGGCCTCTGCCAATACTATTGGTCCCGGCGTCTTTCCCTAAGGCGGTATTTCCATGTTGTAGCCTACACTTGTACACTCGTAATTTATTGTTTTATCATCGGTGGGTATATTTGTTTAATAAAATATCTTATGATTGCTAATAAAATATAACAATTCGTGTTCCAATATTTATTTATTAACTAGTTGCATGTATACATGAGATCCAACTGTCGATGGCCTGAGTCGGTATGTTCATTGTATGAAACGATGTCGTCAATAAATTAAATTTTTACAAAAATTGTTAAGAAAAGTTTGAGATGTACTGATATAATGAAAATTAAATTATCTAGTTGATGTGTTTCAGCGTTTTTCGATATTTTTTATAAAATTCTGAAATATAGGCATTGAAACTCGTAAATTTGTCATAAACAAATATTTTTCTTTATAAAAAAAAGTTTGAGAAACACTGGACTTTTTCATTAAATTTGATTTGAGATATTGTATTTTTCTATATAGATACACATTTTTAGGGTTCTAGCTTTTATAGTTATCGAGATATATGAAAAAATTAAGTAAAAATTCAAAGGTTGATTACCCCTGACTGAAAAAAAATTTCAAAATTCTGAGTATACAAGTTTTGTAGACTTAAAGTATGTAATATTTTCTGAAATTTTAGGATCTGTGCATCAAGCGAATCAAAAGTTATAAGGGGGGGGGGACAAACACACACACACAGAGACACACACACAGACACACTAAATGTTCTCCTCCGAATCCTGAGTAAATCCATATATGGAACATATATGCTGCGAAGCCTCTAAGTTGGTGTTTTTTGTCGTCAAAGTTTGAAAAACCGTTTAAAATGTAGACCTGGCCATACAAATCTCACGTATCTTGGCTTGATACTGCCGATCTGTCTCGAGAAATAATTTCTCTTCAACAAATCGACAGTTGGATTAATCCACATTCGCTTCCACTACGGAGCATGTGGACACCATAAAGAAACATATTATGTCAGCACCCTTCTATGTCTAATAGGGCGTGGCTTTCGTCTTTCTGGATAGTAAGCGAGAATTTTGATTTGTAGTAAGTTTAAGAAATGTAGCAGACTGTACGAGACCAAAGTAGCAGCAGATGGATGAAAAATATTCCTTGCAATCTCTGCACTTGGGTATGTAATTATTGCTGTGGAAACACGAATCCACTGTTTCAAGTGTGTAGTTTCTTATTTATCGTTGTTGATGTGAATACAACCCATTTATAGAAATGATGCGTCTTTCTGAGATTCCAAATTGACGACAATCCAATAGTTGTGATCCGCTTTGAAGTTTTCTCCGATAGTACGGACCCGACGAGCATCATAAAGTTATTGGGTCATGTCAAATTAGAGAAAGAGTAACTTGGCTGGCCATTGTTGGTACAAACAAAGAGGCAATAAAATATCACGATCTGTACCGAGCTGGAGACAGCGCTGATTATCTGGTGGATTAGTTCCGCTTTGCAAGTTTTGTGTGCGGTGACATTTTTAATTAAAAACCCCTCGACGATTTTACGGCGAATGCCTGCTTTAACCTACCTAGTGTGTGCAGAATGATTTATTGGATTAAATGTATATACCTACAGACATTCACACATGCTGTGCACGTTGTCACTGATCTTAATCATTCATTCAAACAAATGTTTGAAATCGTTTTGTTTTTGACATTCTCGGTGAGCAAATGCGGTGACAAGTAGGGTAAAGGGAGTTTAGATCAGTTTATAGCTACATATTTACTTTCATGAACTGTATTTATTGTTTGTATTTTGGTGAAAATCAAACGAATTACAAGAAAGATGGTAGTAAAATCATCTTCCAATGTATGATGGCTTGCGCGAAATAATCACATTCGTACTTGATTTCAATCCAAATTGATTTTTACGATGATAATAAAAAAGATTATTCCAAACAAAACACTAGCGCGCATCACATCACATGCAATATAACTCACGCACGTGCGAACGGGCGTGACTCGGCTTCTTACCAAACTTCTGTCTTCGTTACGTTAAAAGCAATCGTAAAAAATACTGCATAACTCAATGATTTGATCAACTTCAGAAAAGTTATGGGAATAAGATCCATTACCCAGGTGCACTCGCCGTAGGCCCAATACCATAACGCAGAAGAGATGTCCAGGGTTGGGACAACATGTCGAATGACAGTTAACCGAGAAGGGCGCTTCTCTTTCTCCCATCAGGGGAAGACGAGAAAGACTAATTCGTAGGCACTGTGTTTGACTCACAGCTGAATGATTTCGCATTCGTATGCTTATAAAAGAAATATTCCTAATCAAGGTTTTTTATAAAATTAAGTAAAATTACAGTGAGTTAATGTTTTTTTTTGTAGATAAATGTACTAAAAATTATATGCTTAACTGTACTTAGTAAAGTTGCTACATAAAGTATCCCAAAGTTTTAAAAAACCACAAGATAATAATTAACAACCTAGATAGCATGGGACATCAGAAAATCCTCAGTGGGTCAAATAATACATTTTATTTGGATATATTTCCTTCCTTACCGACATTTATGATTATTTATTTACTCGTTTAAAGGTATTCGTATGGAATGTATTATTTTGCAAATTTTAATACCAGCCTCTTGGCAGGTACCTAGGCCCAATATGTATGCTAATAAACAACGCACAGCACATGGAGTTGTAAATTGTCTTCTCTCAGTCATGGGGACGGAAGAAATAAACAAGTACAAGTTCCTACACGATACACGGTCGTATATTGGAGTTTGTGTATTCGTAATTTGCGACTTGTTGGGCCGTAGGAATGTGGGTTTGCTGATAATTTATTCTTTCTCTGTTTTTTTCTGTTACTGTTTATGTAGGTAAAAATGTACCATTAAGCTGGCCGAATTGTTAA
Organism: Mystacides longicornis; assembly: GCA_963576905.1. Classification (NCBI taxonomy): domain Eukaryota; kingdom Metazoa; phylum Arthropoda; class Insecta; order Trichoptera; family Leptoceridae; genus Mystacides; species Mystacides longicornis. The sequence goes on from OY756423.1 coordinate 454,370, forward strand.
ACTGTTAAACATGTTGAAAACCCTATCTGCCGAAGAACTCCAAACCGCATCCCCAGCGGTCCCATGCAGTGACGCTAGCCACTGGGCCAACAACACAACGATACTTCGTTCGTTATCTATAATATAAAAGATAGACGGGTTAGCGTGAACACTTATAACTCCATATCAGCTGAAAAGATTCTTCCGATGTTTGATTTATTGGATTCTTCTCCACTCCGGATAACAGAATAACTAATGAAAATCGAAATCGAATCGGATAAGAAATATGTAATATAAAATACAATGTTAAAGTTAATATGGAACGGCTTTCCTGCGACGCCAACGCCATCTATAACAACAACATGTTGTTTACCTGACAACCATTATTATTGACATAAAAAAAATAATGGTACGCAGATTATTGATGGATTTTTTTCGAGCTTTCATAAATATTTTTTTTTAACATTCAAAAATATTTTAAGTAAAAATTACAAATTTGAAATCAATATTCATAGTAAAGACTACAGGAAAAATGGCCAAACCATCCCCCTTGTGGATGAAATGCCAAACAGGAGAAAAAAAATACGTTTAAAATACTCACTACTTATAAAGATCATCAACTTCATAGAAATAAATGTAAAATGAAAAGCGCCTCATAATGGGCGCAGAAATCTTTTTGAAGGTGGTATATTCAAATGGAAGGTTGAGCTGGCGGGATATGAATTGAGAATAGATGAATATTGTTTGTGTTTAATAATTATAGAAAAAACTTTGTACATGTCAACATTTCACATTTGGACGTATCCATGTCTTTGTTTTTGAAAGAAAATTGTGAAAAAGCCCTCGCTCAGCCATAGAACAATAATAATGTTCAAATTTATAATTAAAATAAGTTATGGTTGCATTTCGAGCACTGGTCGACCACTAATTTGTCAAAATCCGTCTTCGTTTTACGCTTATCGGAGTTTGGTAACTAAGACGCTGGACCGGAAACACATTGCTGTTGTCTAAAAAATATTTTCATAAGGCTGTATTCTTTTGTTCACAATTTTTTTTTTCCGTTTTTTCACCTCACATAGTGACTATAAACAATATATTGCCCGTGACCACCACATGCGCACCACCCATTTCGTGAGTCACTTTTCTTCTTGGTGGTGATGGCGCATCGCACCGTCCATGTGATGTGGTTGGCCCGGGAGACGTTTCGCACGTCCGGCCCACAATTAGACTATCGGACCATCACTCGCAATGCGTGACAAGTAGTGCTATAGGTGTACTTCAATTATCTTACTCATATCACGATCATTTATTTCTTAAATATCAAACTATCTACGCATCTTATAAGTTTAACTTTATCCGGCATAGGGCCAGCACTGGTTTAGTTCTTACTTAACTTTTTTTTAGGTAAATGAGACAAATTCCAATTATTATTAAGATTAAGGGGGGGTCCAGGCAGCTAGTGTCCCCCCTGTGTTGACCACGGCTCGCTCTAACAAGAGCTTGAAAATCGGGACCCTGAATGTCCGCACTTTGAGGGCGGGCGGGGAGCTTGTTGCTGCCAAGTTGGCGGGAGAATATGGACTGGATATCCTGGGGCTGAGCGAGGCACGCATCCCAGGGACGGGGCAGAGTGACGCTGGCAACTATGTCATGCTGCACTCTGGTCACCGAACTGCACGGATGCGTGGCGTCGCTCTTCTTTTAAGTAAATATGCCTTCTCTCGCCTTCTTGGTTGGGAACCTGTTTCTGACCGCCTGATGAGTGCGTCCTTCAAGATGACAGGCGAAACACTGACGGTCCTCCTATGCTATGCTCCCACTGAGGATGGGGATGCGGCTGCCAAGGACTGTTTTTATGACAGTCTGGATGCAGTTGTGTCCCATGTCCCAAGGCGCCACCGCTTAATAGTACTGGGGGATTTTAATGCCAAGGTTGGCAGTGACCCCCAGTATGGACCAGGCGTCATGGGTAGGCATGGCATGGGAGTGATAAATGATAATGGAAGCCGTCTGATTGGTTTCGCCACACTCCATGGACTCTTAATAGGGGGAACTTTGTTCCCCCACAAGGATATCCATAAATATACTTGGACCTCGCCTGACAGGAGAACAAAAAACCAGATTGACCATCTTCTGGTAAGGGCCAGCAACCGAACTGACCTGCGTGATGTCCGCACCTACCGAGGGGCAGACATGGATACTGATCACGAACTCCTTGTGGGTTCGTTGAGATTCAGATTTACCCATTTCCAGCAGGGGCCGTCTGCCTCTCGCCCGCTGGACATACGCAGGTTAGAGAGTGCTCAGTGTCGTCATACGTACGAGGCTGAGTTACGCACCAGGTTTGCCCCCTTGCAGGATTCACACGGAGCTGTTCCGATTGAGACAGCTTGGAATAGCTTCCGTGACGCCGTTATGGAATCCGCACGTTCTTCTGTCGGCTATAAGAGCAAAAAGAGGCCAATATGGATGTCCGATGGGTCCTGGAGCCTCATCGAAGATCTCCAGAAGGCTAAGACCCTCAGAGACAGCGAAAAAGACCCTCAAAAACTGGCTGCTTTGGTGTCTGAGTACAGAGAGCTGAGCCGCAAGGTGAAGCACTCTGTACGAACAGATAAGAGAAGACACCTGGACTCTCAGATACGGCGAGCGCAGTCTGCTGCACTCGGAAATGACTCAAGGACACTTTTCGAAATCACCCGGGAGGTCGGGGGCAGGGGTCAAAAAAGACCCGTGACGGCAATACGAGACTCTCGTGGAGCCACTGTCACTGCCCCCGAACTGATTAAAGGGAGATGGAGGGAGTACTTTGAGTCAATATTAAACCGTCCCGAGCCCTCCTCACCTTACAACTTTGAGGAGGAGTTGGCTGGTCTGAATATACCCCAGGCAACTGGGATATGTGAGGACCCGCCGACATACAGTGAGATGGTGCTGGCCGTGATGAGACTTAAGAACAACAAAGCGCCAGGAGACGATGGAATTCACGCAGAGCTCCTCAAACAAGGCATAGACACCCTTGGCCAACCACTATCAGATATATTTAAAATGGCGTGGGAAGAGGAGAGGTGCCCAAAAGATTGGCGGAATGGATCCATCGTCGCAATATTTAAAAAGGGGGACCCCCTTGAATGCGGAAACTACCGTGGAATTACTCTGCTGAGTGTTCCCGGTAAGGTATTATCTCAGATATTACTACACCGCATTCGGGGGCCTGTCATGGCTGTCCTGAGAGAGCAACAAAGAAGGTCCTGCACGGACCCAATTTTCTGTGCCAGGTGCATCTTTCAGCAGTGCAAGGAGTTTAACTCTCCAGTCGCTTGTTGCTTTATAGATTTTGAAAAGGCCTTCGACAGCCCACATAGACCATCGATATGGAAAATTTTAGCTCTGTACGGTATACCTCCGAAGATAGTTAAAATGGTGCAGTCCCTGTACGAAGACTCCGAGTGTAGCGTGAAAACGCCAGGTGGTCCTACTGAAGCTTTTAGGATCACCACGGGAGTCAGACAGGGCTGCGTACTGGCTCCTTTTATATTCATAATTGTCATGGACTTCCTGTTGAGAAAGTCCATGCAAGGAGCAAGAGGTATACCGATAACACAGAGAGATGGTCTAATGGGCGAACTGTGCGATCTGGAGTACGCGGACGACCTAGCGTTGTTCAGTACGACAGTGGAGGAATTACAGCGCAGTGTTTCAAGACTCTGCGACGAAACAGCACGCCTCGGCCTTCGAGTCAATGCCAGTAAAACGGAGCTCATGGCAAATAATGCCTGCCCCGATAAACAGCTACCGATAACCATCGATGGTCACCAGGTCTCCCGGGTGGATAAATTTAAGTACCTGGGAGCAACCATTACCACCACTGGTGACCTCGGGGCTGAGCTCCCGATACGTATCGGTATGGCAAGTGGCGCCTTCAACAACATGACCAAGATATGGAAGGCGTCGGCGTTTAGTGTCGAGACGAAATGTAAACTGTTTGATGCGTGTGTGTTGCCCATTCTCCTGTATGGGTGTGAGTCCTGGCACCTGACTCTGGCCCAGGCACAAAAAGTATCTGCATTCGAAACGAAGTGCCTCAGGAGAATTTTGGGTATAAGATGGTACCACCGCATCACGAACGACGCTATACGCCGACGCACCCAGCGTGAGCCCATCACCTCTACAATTATGTGGAGGAGATGGACTTGGCTGGGACATGTGTTAAGGATGCCGAATGACAGTTGGCCGAGGAGAGCGCTGTTTTTCCTCCCATCAGGGTCCCGGAGACGAGGAAGACCCTCTCATACTGTGTTCCGCTCCTTCGAGGCAGAGCTGAGGAATCTGGACATGGTGTGGGAGGAGGTCATTAACGTTGCGCAGGATCGAGCGCAATGGAGAGCTCTTGTTGCCTCCCTATGCCCCTAAGTGGGGTCTAAAGGGAGTTTGGATTGGATTGGTATATTATATTATAGGTTATGTCACACAATTATTTGTAGCATTTATCCATATTGCATGCGTTTAACTCTGTAGGAATATTTAATAGAAAGGAATATTTTAGTTGTCTGGCGAAATTTTAAATATCAGTTTAATAAAAATTCTAAAAAAGGCTCTTAAGCCGTACAATGAATAAAAAAAAATACTTATTACTTTGTAAAGCTAATATAATTTGAGTATAGTATTTTCGTAAGCCTTCACTCGATTAGTATTAGGTACAGCATAATCATGAAAACTAATAAAAGATAATGCTGAAGCTGTAGATGAATTTTTATTCGAATAGTTGCACGTAATTTAACTAACGTGCGAGTGTGTAGTGCAACAAAGATACCTTTCTGCCGTCCACCGCACTCGCCTAACCAATTAAGTGTTTTTGTGCTTTTCGGGCAAATTAATTCAATTAAGCTTTTTGTCGTTTTGTCTCTCAACCGCGATTTCAATCCATGGAAACAATTTACGACCAGACTTTTAGTTTTATTGCAATATTATTTACGGCGAAATTCAATTAGGTGTAACGCGACTGTTTTGTGAGGAGGAATGAAAATAGCAATGAATTTATATTGTATAAGTATGACAGAAGACGATGGAGATGAACTTTTTAAAAGCAAGCTATGAAGAAGTTTTCTAAATAAAGATCAAGGAAAAAGGCATCCGTTGAAAAAGGTCCTCTGCACAATACTGATGTGGGACTGACCACGCGAAAAGTTTCTTTAGGATGTATGTGGATATATATGTTGCTTGTCCTTGTGCCCCTACGACGAACTCAAAAAGACTTCTTTTGATTTGGAGTAATGAAGAAGATGCATTAAGAAAAGCATTAGAGAGGCCAGAATAGAGACTACGGGCACAATATTTCGCAAATCGTGTCAGATTCTGGCATATGCTGATGATGTCGACATAGTTGCTAGGACCCCAACCGATGCCAGACAAGCATTTGAAGACCTGGAAAATGCAGCCACCGTGATGGGACTTCAGGTGAACGCCTCCAAGACAAAATGTATGACTGTATCTAAAAAACCAGGCCCCGGAACCACATTGGGAACGTTATTAAATGCTGGTACCCACAATATAGAAATTGTAGGCATGTTCCAATACTTGGGCTCGGTAGTGACCAACAGCAACGATATTAGCGTAGAGATTAAAAGAAGAATAACTGTGGCAAATAAATGCTATTTCGGTATCCACAAACATCTTAAATCTCGTCTGCTGATAAGAAACACCAAGTTACTATTATATAAAACACTATTGCGGCCAGTACTTGTGTACGGTGCTGAATGCTGGGTGCTTAGCAGGAGAGACGAAAATGCTCTACTGGTCTTCGAAAGAAAAGTACTGAGAAAAATCTTCGGTCCTTTGTGTGATAATGGAACTTGGAGGATCAGATACAACCATGAACTGGAAAACCTTTTCGGCGAGCCCAACATTATAAAATTCATAAAAATACATCGACTTCGATGGTTGTGGCATGTCCAGCGAATGGAGGATGACAGACCTCCAAGGAAGATCCTTAGTACAAAACCAGAGGGGAGACGTAGTGTGGGAAGACCAAGGCTGAGGTGGATGGATGGCGTGGAGGAGGATCTCAGGGCAATGGGGGTGACTAACTGGAGGAGGCGGGCGATGGACAGGGGAGAATGGCAGAGAATTCTGGAGGAGGCCGAGGCTCACAATGGGCTGTAGTGCCAATGATGATGATGATGAATGAAGAAGATGATGAGTGAACATTTCTGCAAACTGGTCCTAAGATATGACAGAATCAGGTTTCAACCCATAACTGATTGTTTGTTTGTCAATGATCATCGCTCACCTAAAGAAAAATAGGTCTTTCGAAACAAAACTTTTGTGAAAAACTTATTATGTATTTTGATTCATTGTTATTGTTATTCTGTTCTATCTACGGTCGAAACAACGTAGGTACTGAGTAGGTATTCGACATTCGTGTTAGGTAAAAATTGAAGACTTGTGTCTTCATTGTAAACAGTTTTATTAAAAACAGACTTTGTCATCGGCCCTTCATGGGCTTTTTTATAGCCAATGATGACGTCGAGTTTAGGACACCATCTCCAGAACCACAAGAAGCTTTTTCTCTCAGTATGAATATACTTACTCTTCAAACCATTGATCCATATTTTTTAGTAAGTAGGTACGTACATAACATTCAACCTGCATTAGAAAGAACTTGGATTAGTACTCATGCACCTTAGGAGAACTAACTGGTCGGACCTATAAGTAGTACCGACTCGAACGGTTAATCAGCCAGTCAGGATGACGAGGCAGTTCTCGCGAGTAGTTTGTTTACCGGAGAATTGTACGTATCAGTTGGAGTGTTGGCAGTCGGCATCGTTTTTTCTTAGATCATCCCTTTTGTTCGCCTTATCTATTCACACCACACGTCAGATCCATTTTATTTCCACTTGACGTGAGAAAATGAAATATGCTGTTTATGCGTGTCTAACTTAGAACCAGTCATGTTGATTTTTTTAAAGAAACTGGGCTCATACAAAGTGAACACAAATATACTGTTGTCAATTTTCACTTATCAAAGGCTTGTATCGTGAAAGAGGAAGGTGGTACCAGGGATCGAACCCACGACCTTCAGAACGAATGTCGACGATTCAACTGGTAAAAATCTTCTTCTCCTTCTTTTGATGGGGGACTTCGATCAGTTTATATAGAAACCTAAACTGCTCTTTTTCTCGGGATGTATCTGGTAGAAAACTCAAATCTTGTTTGGAAGTTTAGCTTTGCTATAATCTTTTCAGAGGCCTACCGCGCATCACATGTAGAAAAACTTTCAAAATAAAAAATCGTAAGAAATTATTGATGTTTTTTTTAGAACCAATCTATACATATATTAATACGTGAAGGAAACATTTGTGACTATTTTTACGAAAAGTATGAAAAACATTTGCGGACGGAGGAGTATGAAATTTCGCACACTTATAGTTTATTTAGAGGAGTGGGGAATGCTAATATTTTTTTTTTAATTATCCATAAAAAAGATTAAATAAAAAAAAACATTACAAACACTACTGTAATGTTATGTATTTGATTCTCACACACACTTCCACAGACTACTTATAAGAACATCAACTTCGTAGAAATAAATGTAAAATGAACAGTGCCTAATGATGGACGCAGAAAGCTTTGTGAAGGCGGTATATTCAAATGGAAGGTGGAGCTGGTGGGATATAAATTGACAATAGATTTTGTCTTTGATAATAATAAAAAAAACTTTCATATCAACATTTCAAATTTGACGTATTCATGTGATTGTTTTTGAAATAGCACTCGCTCATTCTCTGACAATGGAACCTGAATAATTTTAAAACTTATAATTTAAATAGGTAAGTTATGGTCGAATTTCGAGCACTAGTCGACCACTAGTTAGAATTAACACGTGATAGAAAATACTTTTTATGGCGTAGATACAACGATTTATAATATTTTTCATAAAACCTACTACATTTGTAAATTCGCATATGAAAAATATGTCTGAATTTTTTTTCGCGTGTTTCAACGAACGAATTTACCGATTCTTTATGACTAATTTTGTGTCGAGGTAAGAGAATAAATTGTGGGACCGACCCTAAGCGGGTGGGCCACTCTATTCACAGTTAGCTCCAGGAACACGAGCGTGTGAACAACAATAATAAGATTTTAGATTAAAACGTCTAAATCAAATGGTACACGAACATAATACGTAATTGTTGTAATAGAATACTAGCATTCGCGACAGACCTGTCTTTACTATGAATATTGAGTTCGACTTTGTTTGATGACAAATTAATAATATTTTACCAATATGAATCTATTTAAAACGCTCACCAGTCATGTATCATACCCATTATGACGTACGGGATCGAGTCCACTGCGACCAAAAATGCGCTGAGAGTTTCTGAAATGAAAACTCTCAGGAGCATAGCCGGGAAGACCCTCAGAGATAGAGGAAGGAATATGAGGGTAAGGGAAATATGCGAGGTCGAGGACATAGTGAGATGGGGAAGTGAATGTTGATGCATCCGCAACATCCCTAGAACATACTTTCAAATAAGTAAAAATTATTGGTCCAAACGTGCACTTGTGGTGCCGTCACTAAGAGAAATATGGATCAATTTTTATAAATATAGATAGGTACTAGTTATTTTCAATCGGAATGGAATCGAAATACTATCAGCTTAGCTTATCTGTATAGTATCTGTGTGTCGTGGAGTTGGTTAGTTCATTCAACTCGTACAATCATTGCATTGGTCAGTTCACAAATTAGTATTGAATAGTCATTCGCTTAAAAGGCTAACGTTGTTAAGAAACCCCAAAAACGATTTTGATTTTCTATGGACCCCCTGGATGATTTTAGAGTCCCCTAATGATTCAAAGGGACCACATTGGGAACCACTAAGTGAAATGATTTTTTGACAGCATTTGCCCATGTCGATGGCGTGGTTGTGGAGGTCCAAAAGCTGCCCCCCAAGGTCCCCAGCTAAAACCCGATGGACTTTCGCTTTTGGATGTTTTTATTAAGAGCTATTTTATAAAAATAAATACCTGCTTTTATTGAACAATAAAGGGAAGATAGTTGTTTTAGGCTAAACAAAGGAACCATCTGTTTATTCTAGTACACGTAAAACAATTTTAATTATAGTTTTATATTTTTTATCCTTATTTCAATAAATAATTTGTTTTATTTGAATATCACATCAAATCACGTAGTTAGGTACCACAAATAATTAAAAAACTGGCTTTTACAATCCATATAACATGGCTGTGTCTTAGTGAAAAAATGTTGATTATTGATACTTGCACAAGTTATGAGAGCATTTCAGCATGTTCTCATTCATTCTCATAAAACGAATAAAAGTGAAATAAATAAATAAAATAAATGTCATGTGTTATATTTTAATAATGCCTTTTATTGTATCTATATTTTTGCCGACTCCAAGTACCTGAAAAAGCCTAGGGACGAGAACGAATGAATCAATAAATAATAGGATTAGTTTTTTTCGAATAATAACCAAGGTGATAAAAAACATTAACTCAGAAGGTTGCATTTATTCCAATTGAATTATTTTGAACATTCGTCAATCAAGTGCACAACGGCGACAAGCAGAGGTGCTGGTATGACAGGCCATGGTGACCGCAACGGGCAGTTAGTCCATTAGTCTAATGACAGAGTAGTCGCTTGTGGTTGGCTAAAATGTAATGAAGTGGAAAGCGTTTTGGGAAGAAAGCGTCTGGCGAATCGCATTCGTTGGATAAAAAAAACAGTTTGAACTCCTAAACACTTCGTGAATCGTGATCCAGATTACAATTTAATATGAATACCTCTAACTGTTATGTAAAAACAATATAACAATACAATTACTGCTCCAATACAACACCAACTTCTTCTGCTTCTATCTTGTGGATTGGTCGATCCAGCTGTTTGCAGCCCTGTAAGCTCCAGAAGATCTCGTCGAAGGTGCGCTTTATTGTTGACCAGTTTATAAGGCGCAGTAATTTGCTTAGAGTCAATGGTCTCCTCCTACAGTATGTTCTTAACCCTCAGATCTCAGGGACCCTGACCCTGATTGTCAACCGCCATTCATTCCTATACACATGCCCTGTGAATGTATGCAAATATTTTTTTTTTCTAAAATGAAACTTTTGACATCTTTCACAGTAAGCAAATGCTTGTGTCGTGAAAGCGGAAAATGGTCGACACGGCCGCGATTCGAACCCACGACCTCCGCACAAAACAGTGCGAAAGCCGGCGTCGTAACCGCTGGTCTATCAACCACCTCGGACATATCGAACATGATCCATTCTATAGGCACATGTCCTCGTATGAGAGCATGTTTTTTAGAGGGATTCGATTGATTACTATTCTCAATTAGAATTTAATTAGCAGCAAAACCTGTACGACGACGGGCATAGAAAACTGACAATTTGTGATTTATTTTATTCCCGAAGCATCAGTTTGTATTGAGTTTTAAATTGTCGGAATAATATTCCGCGCCGACATCTGTTGATTGTCATTAAAACCATCAACGTTCCTACGAAAATTATAAGTATTAAATATATTTCTGCAGTTGGATTGGTCTTGTTAAATCAATGATATTAATGATTTTTTGCATGGGGTTAGTGTTTCATCGAAAAACAAAATTATCGAGTTACGGACGAACTTTCCAATTAAATATAGATAGGGATATGTTTGGTTCATGTTACACCTGGTATCCCCCTAGTTAACGTGGTGACCATCTTGGTGTTTTTTTTAAGTGAACAATAGTGAACCAATCTGTACAAAATAAACTTAGTTAACCTTTGGTCCGCGTTCCATCCATCACCCACCAATGAGATGTGAACAGACACAACTGCTTGCGATTCATTTCTTTGGACAATGTTCGGATCATTAATATATGGATATGTACTTTTGATTGCTAGTATTGTGATATTGAAAGGCGATTTTTCAACTCTAGTGTTGTGTATTGTTTTGATTTAATCTTCGTGTGTCGATCATCTCTACAACCTCTGGCTAGATAGTGATTCTTCTTCTTATTTAAGACCTATTGGCCTGTTTATTTGCCTGTTTTTAACGTGGGGGAAAAAAACTCGACTTCTTTGATCAGATTTCAAGTTTCCATTTCTGACTCCTCCTTCTTCTTCTTCCGATTTATCTAGATCTAGGATCTGTTTTTTTTCTGGAATCTGGCAGGTTCTTGGGATGCCGATGACCAGCTCTCTCTCTTTGGTGGTGATTTCTGACTCAACTTTCATCTAATTCTATTTTCATTCATCCATAGTTATTGTAACATTATTGTGGGAGTCGTGGTCATCATGAATATTTTTTTTCGAACCTTTGTCTGCTGCCAGATGGGGGCTCTATGAAGTGTCTTCGCTTGGATGTTTTGTTTTATTAGGTCGGTCCCGCGAATACGCGATCTGCAAAAAAATAATGGCGGTAAAAAAAGAATAACAAATTCTTAACAAAATCGTCAAAAATCAGAAATCGGAGCTAAATAGGCATATTTGAAGGTACTTATTTAATAAAATATCAACTCCAATCCAAACTTAGGGGCATAGGAAGACAACATAGCTCTCCACAGCGCTCCATCTTGCGGAGTTTTATGACCTCCTCCCACACTAAGTCCAAATTCTTCAGCTCTGCCTCAAGGAGTCGAACACGGTGTGGAAGGGTCTTCCTCGTTTTCAGAACCCTAATGGGAGGAAGAACAGTGCTCTCCACGGTCAACTGTCATTCGGCATCCTTAACACATGTTCCAACCAAGTCCATCGCCTCTCCATAATGGTAGATGTGATGAGCCTACGCTGGGTGCGCTGGCGAACAGCGTTTTTCGGGATGCAGTGGTACACTCTTATATCCGAAATTCTCCTGAGACACTTCGTTTCGAAAGCGAAGACATTTTGTGCATGGGCTTTGCGTCAAATAGCAACTTGAGGTTAAAATAAAAATGAAAGAGTCTTATATAGTTCACTATACAAGATTCTTCTCATGTTTATTTTGAAATGGACTATCACTAACCTTCTGCCTAAAACATCGAAGATCTCAAAAACTAGAGGTTACTAATATATATTTGGTCTAAAAAAAAATGTAAAAGCTATAATAGTAAGGAGTACCTAGGTATATTGAACAATGTTTATGATTAGGCATGCTAACATACTGTTAAAATCTGTGTGTGAGAGGGGTCCCGTCACTTCTTACTGGTAGGTCCACCACGACACTGTCATCCCGCGTTCGTCCTTCCTAAGGTCGTACAATGCCTAGCGTGGGCTGTGGGATGTGGTGTCTGCACGACTGACAGATCCAATTGTTAGCCCACTCATGGCACGTGATTTATCGACTTTCATTTAACTCATATTTCATTTCCTTTCATTTAACTTGTATCGGGCGTGGATAACATAATAATATGACAGAACTATTTGAAACTATTAATGTGCCTGCCTATGTCCTTGATGTTAATCTACGAGTAGCAATGTTGTTAGGGTTATTTATCCGTTACGGGTGATTAGTTTTTAAAACTAATTATAATCACGAGAAAATTTATTTTATTAGTATATACGATATCTTATGTACGTGTAAAGCTCGAGTAACGACAGCCCCTGTGTAGTTTGTCGACAGGTCTTATATGCGTTGCTCCCGTGGGAATTTCGTGAGCTTGTTGGAAGCCCGAAGCACATGGTTCCAATGTTTCGAGAAGCGGGGTGCTGCTGTTCAAGCGATCGAATGATATGGATGGATGTCTGCATTTCTGTGGCCTGCCCAGTTTTAGATAGCTTGACGAGTTATCTAGACTTAGAAGAGTCATTCGCACGCGACACATTCCGAAGGAGGCGAAATATTTACGTCTACAAATGTAGTGCACGGACCTCTAGACTTAGAGTCTAATTACAATACAATATACCGGATACATCCATAGAAAAAAATAATCAGCGCTAACGCCCATCTGTGTAGATACCTGTCACTGATTGTTTTGGATCTATGGGAGCTTGTCTGATACAGCACATAATTAACTGTATAATTTGTATATCACCAGATGTTCGAATTAGATCTGCCAGTGATTTCATGAAATTTCATTTTTTATTATGAATCTGGATTTACTAAAGGAAAGAAAAACGTCTTCCATAAGAATATTTGTTATAGTGTGAGAGTAGTTAAAAGTGTTTTTGTATTCACCAGAATTTTAGCAATAGGGTTTCATCATTTCACTTCTTATATAGTATTTATTTTATTATAGACCTCCACCCGCACTCGAGTGATTTTGGAAGAAAAAAAAATTTTTGATTTTGATTTTACTTCTTATTTACTTAAATATTGACTGATAAATATGGTTAATAAATCTTAGTCATCTAGTGTCAGTGGTTACGGAACAAAAATTTGGTTGCTTAAAAGGTTATCATAAATAATTATAGAATATACATAAGTACCTAGGTACCTACTTTATGCTATACATTTCGACTATGATGAGGTATCTATCTCCGGGCCATATATTTTCTCAGTTGATTCCCTTCTACTTCGAGACGAATCTCCATTTGCTTCCACGTCCATCTGAAGCACTCGGACTCTATTGGCCCAATCTTTCCATCTCAGGTGTGGTCGTCTTGTACTATTCTTCTTCTTCTTCTTCAGCCCGTCTCCGTCTTTGCTGAACATAGGCCTCCCTCCTCTCCTTCCAATCATTCCTGTCCTGAGCCTCTCTCATCCATGTGTGGCCTGCAACCTTTGCGATGTCGTCCGCCCATCTGGCCTGTGGTCTGCCGACATTTCTTCTGCCTTGTCTAGGCTGCCACTCCACTACTCTTTTGGTCCATCTGTCGTCCGGGCATCTGGCCACATGGCCCGCCCATCCCCACTTCAGGGTGGCAACTCTCTCCACCACATCAACAACCTTGGTCTTCTCTCGTATCCATGTGCTTGTTCTCCTGTCTCTTAAAGAAATACCCAACATCTTCCTCTCCATGGCTCTTTGTGTTACTGCCAGTTTGTGTATTATCCTTTTGGTCAGTACAGTTGTTTCCATACCATATGTTAGAACTGGGAGGACACAAGCATCAAAAAGTTTTTTCTTGTGTGGATGTGAGTATTTCGGAGACTTCAGGATATGTGAGAGATTGCCAAACGCCGCCCAGGCGAGACCACGTCTTCTTTCTATCTCTGCCTCTTGATTTTCCTTGCCCAACTTTATCTTGTGGCCTAGGTAGACGTAACTATCAACCTTTTCAATAAATTTGTCATCCAGTTTGATATCGTGTTGTCGGGCTGAGTTGCTCATGTATTTGGTTTTGGCTTTATTCATTTTAGGCCAATCTTTTGTGCCGCTTTACTATTCTATGTCTCTGAAATTGGAGAAATGTTACACATCACGGTCTAGGAGTCGTCTCCGTTCTTAGACAACACAGCCAACGTCCTTTTAAGGTCGCTCCAAGTCGTGGGCCGTGCAGTGCAGTGCTGTGTAGCAACTGGTCCATGCTCCCTAATTAAAATACAATGAAGCAAACACCTCGAATCTCTTTTAGTCTCTCCCAATACGTGTGCACGTCACATGCGCTTAGGCTGACCATGAGGCTACTATTTGAAATTATTTTATACAAAGTAAAAATATTTCGCTGTGGTTAAATAGTAGCTGTGAATTTAAATTGAGAAAGTAGAAATACTCGTAATAAAAAAAACATAATATTTATTTTGATACATAAAATAAGATAAGTGTGGCAGATGTTTGTGATGACTTAGTTTAGCCCATGTATTTCATTTGCAAAAGTAATCATACCAGAAGTAAACGCAAACACTAGGAGAAAGATATTGCGCTCGATCCAAGGAAATGTTAATGCACTAGTGCGATCTAGGTATGATCTCCAGAGAGTCTTCTGATTAACACGACAAATGAAATGTAGCTCCCAAACCTTTTTTTATTATTTGACACCCTTATGTTCTTGGTCACTTCTGAATATGAGTCTTTTTCAGAAACTATTCGTTACTATTGCACATTGATCTTTAGAAGGATTTTATACAAACGGATAATTATACATAATATAATGACTGGTATTCTCAAATTCACGTTCCAACTCAACGCAAGAAGCTCTTGCTTAGAACTTAATCGGTTGCCAGTATTTACGCATCTAATGTACTTATTGGATAAAATATTTTCAGAATACAGAAATGACAAAAGTCTCAATAAAAATTGGATACGACGCAACTCAATCGTCAGTTTTTCATTTCAGAATAATAGTCAATAGGTCACATAATCGCATCCAGGGCTGTTGTGGAATGAATGATTTTTAATATAAACGTATCATGGAAAGTTTCTCCCGGGAATGGATCAAGAAACGATTTTCATGTGCCAATTCATCATAAGCTGATATAAAGAAATATCGTTCGATATGGTTTACTTTATTAGAACGAAGGCTCAATAATTGTAAAGTGCCTACAACTGCGACCATTGATCTTTGGTATATTTTCATGAAAGCTTAATAAAAAAACTTCTTTTGAATGTATGAAGGTAGGTTATCCAGCGTGATTCCCTCGAGGAATGGCCACCCTATCTAATAAATAAACATGCGAGTGCACATACATCAGGCATATCGCCGTCATTGAATTACAACCGGCCAGGAACATTCTGCTGCGTGTGTCTACGTTAGGTTTGGGCGGCACCCAAATTTCTATCTGACGGTTTATAATAAATCTAAGGAGCGCATAATATGTTTATGTAACTGTTCTGTATCTACCAATGGGGAGTGCTGTGTGTAGGTGGACGCGTGTTTGTACGGGGGAGTGCACCTAGCCATAGCCAATGTTAGCTTTTAAAAATCATTATTATAGACGGTACGAAATGGAAATGATCCAGAAAACTATTCCGGTATTAACATGTCCATGATATCCACAGGGATAGCAATATGGCCGGAGTGGCTATTGAAGCCGTCAAGGGAGTAAAAAGAAAATAAGAAAAAAACCCTCTAGAAATTGTAGAGTTTTCACCTGTGAGGAATAAGCCTTCTTTTGGATGTAATGTGATGTACCAATAAAATCATTAAGGGCTGCGAACCTTAATTGTCTTTCATGCAGAATGAAAATAAAAAGTTTGATGAAGTTGATAAAATAGCTGAAGTGGTTCATCTGATGAGGAAGGAAAAAGAAAAAAATGCACTATCAATTCTTTAAGAGAAATTAAAAAAAGAAAAAATGTGAATTGCGGAGATTTGAATAAACTAAAGTTCAATCTGTAATAGTATGACCATTTAAGATCCCAAATGAGAAGCAGTTCATAGCCTCATAGTCGAAGATGTCTTTTTTTAGGGGCTTTATTTTCAGCCATTCCCCCACTACCCAAATCATGCAGGATCTATGAAGCTCTCTTTGGATTGAAATGCTCAAAAATGTTGCAACGGTTGGTATGCAAATTTTTAATAAGAAATGCTCTGAGAAGAATCTCGTCCTGTGTTAAAGAGCGCGCGCATTATTGTAATCCGTGTCAATATTTATGCGTGCGATATATTTATAGGCGTATGACATGTGGACATGAGCCGTGGTTTTAAAATCTTGGCCACCGTTTTGTATTAACTCCACGTTATTTATATTTAAATGATTCTGTCAAAACCGCGCCACGGTAAGAAAGAATTATTGGACTCATCAGTGATAAAAGTGCAACCCTATAACTCTTTTTTATCAGCGGGTGACGACGAAGTACGAGATTTGAATTTATCGTCAGCTTCTAGAGATGGAGTTGGAACGTTTGATATACCGAAAGGATTAACAGTATATAATATGAGTATCTCGGCTGATTTCTCAAAAGAAAGTACTAGTAGCTAAATTCATTTTTGTCACATAATAATAATCATTTATTTCCCAATCCATGGACCCTTAAGGGCACTTAGTGGGGTCAAAATAATTAGAATGTATTTCAATATTTGGACATGAAAAAATTACATATTAGGTACTTAAAACTGTACTACAAGATAATAGAATGTGAAGAGACAAAAAATCCTAAAAATGATAAGGTAGATCAATGCTAATAGGTGTAAATGGTCCATCAGCATATATTCCAGCATAATAAAAAAGTGTACTATGCTAATATCTAAAGGGAGAGACTCTTGAGGGAGAACATCAACGTGGACTTAGTCCTAGATGAAACCCAGTCAATATTCTGCACCATTACCACGACCCACTCGACTACTTTAATCCACTAAGGATAAATAGTAATTAAATACAATAATAAAGGGATGGTCTAATCCAACATTTCGTCAATTGAATAAAAAGAGATTGCGACGAGATACTCCTTGACCGCTCCCCGAAAGGTTTTTTCCTCCAGCACTACACATAATCTGGCAGTTTGTTGTACAGAATAAAACTAATGGACTAATTTGTGAACTCCAAAAAGGAATTACCTACTTCATACTTAATAGAATAATTTCACACAATTTTAAGTGATGTAAAAATAGTAATACTTAATCGGCCGATTGATAACTTTTTTTGCCCATTACGCTGTGTCCCTAAGGGGGCAGGCAGAGAGAACGGACCTCCAATCTCTTCTATCCAAGCACGTTTCTTCCGCTTCATCTAATGACATACCATTCCTCTTACTGGCCTTCCTTGAGGACAGAATCAATGTGTCCGATCCACGTCATTCTCGGTCGACAACACCTTCTCACTCCTTTACTCTCAGCCTTATATTTTTTTGTCATTCTGTCTGCATCCATTATTTCCACATTCCCCAACCATCTCAACTTATTGACTTTCATCTTTGTCACAACATGCAGTAACTTCCATACCACATTCTTTCCTAATATTCTCATTCCTTTCCATATCCCACACAGTTTTTCCACATATTCTTCGTAGAACTCTCATCTCTACTGAATTTATACTACATTCTTCTTTTTTCGTCCATGTCCACTTGTCACATCCATACATCAATGATGGTAACAAAATTGGAAATAAAATCTATTTTGGGATTTAGCTTGGACTTATTCTCGATCTTGTTCTATTTGTAAAACTGAAAGCTCATCCAAAATCTATGTCTAGGTATTTTCTTCTGCGGTTTCAATTCCGTGGATTGGTTGGCAGTGAGTGCGAACATCTCCTCTCCCACTCCACTCCCAAGCAAATTTTATGAGTTTATTGATTCGGTGTCGAATTCTGAAGAACGAAGAACTCAACGCGTTCATAATATGTTGACGAGTAGTTCATTACACATGAACTAAATATAATGATTTATTAAAAGAAATAAATAAAATGTTACACAAGTATGGTGATGATGAAGTGACTAATGGACAGGCGGGCCTAGTGGGCTCCGTTAGGCTTAATATATCCGACTAGCAAAAATATCAATTCACGGATGCCCGCTAATGGATTTTAAACTAATTTAATTTTATTATTTGTCTTATCGATCGGTATAATTGTGAAACGGAACGGACTGTAGCTTGCTTACCCTATACACATACATGTTAAACTCGGAATATCATGATCATGGCACTAGGGCTGTGAATAATGTGCGACCTATCAGGCATCGCCTAACAAAAAAGTTTCTAAAAGCTTCATATGCCATAGTGTGCGTGCTTATAACAAATTACCACAGCCCTTTAAATCCATGGATGACGATACCTTTCGGAGAGAGATCAGGGAGTATCTGGTTGAACAATGTTTTTACACTATTGACGAGATGCTAAATCAAACGTAAACATTGTATGCTCGTTGGGCGGCCCCCCTGGTGGAGTGCTCTCTTTCTTGTTAGCCTGACAAACCTGTTTATTTTTGTGAATCTCCATGCTGTATATAATATGCTCCATTTCTGTTTGTTTCTTATGACATTTACTGACAGGAGACTGAAAGGCCCTTTACACCTTTTCAGACTTGCCCAAGCGTTTATTCATCTACAAGAACTTGGAAGAAATTTTATATCTGATTTTATGTTGAAGAAATATCATGTTTTTATTTATTGTATTTGATTTATTTTTTTTGTATTTTGTTTTATCATCTTGCATAATTTACTTCTTCTTTTAAATACACTGACAAGAGACTGAATGGGCCATTTACACCCTTTCAGCCTCGCCAACGCTTTCATTTATTTATCTTATTTCATGGATTTCAAAATGTTATTGTGTATTTTTTATCTGTTATTGATGTGTTTAAATTTAATAATGTTTAATTATGTCTGGTTATGTATATTTTTGACGACTCCAAGTGCCCGAAAGGGCCTAGGGATGAGAGTGAATAAATAAATAAAATAAAATATCCGCGTATACATATACAAGTGGTCCCAATTTTGGATGATACGGTATTTTGCCTAATTTTCATAATTATTTTTTTTGACGTGCGCATGGATAACAACCAAGCATGACTAAAATATATAAAAAAAAATATCAATCAAAAAGTCCCACCCAATTTGATACCCGATGTCAACATTGAGTAGAGAACAAATTTTTTCTAACCATCAAATTGACTCGAGACTTTTTATTCAGAAATCTGTTGTACAAACATCACTTAGATCGTTATTGATTCAGTATCAATTCCCATACTTTTTAATGGCATGATTTCCATTTTAATATGGGAAATGGCCCGTGTTGTTAACGATTATGGCACCGATAGCAACAGGTAGTCCAATGAAATAAACAATCAATGTGGTGTTGTCTTATTTTTATGCGCGGCGTGGTATGAGGACAAGGTTCCCATAATCAGCGTCATTTTCGGTCACTTCAGAGACGTTGTTTTACAGCCTTTATCGCATATAGGCCTATAATGTTCTCAATTACATTATATCGTCGTTGCACATAAAATATGAGCGATGTGTTAATTTTAGTGCACGAAAAATATGGCTGAAGTGCAACAGTACGCACTTTCATTAAATTTTGCATTTTATTTTCTAATTTTGCGTGCTCTTGAATAATACATCAGTCAGTTGACAAGTCATTTAAATGACTTAACAGTTGACAAGTCATTTAAATGACTTAACGGGTTCCGCTCATTTGTTGCACTGTTTCTGTGTAAAATATTGTGTAAATAAGTTTCTTATTGTATCAAAAAAAAAAAAAATATTTTGCAAGCAACGAGGACACAATACTGAAAAAAAATCTCATGAGTTCTGATTACCTATGAAAGCGGTGTCACCATATAGCGTCCATAATGTCACTGTAAACGTTGGTATATGTAAATCAATTGCCGTGGTTTCCTAGAGAGCGATAATAATTATTGACACCGTAATTGTTTACAGTTTACTTTGCGTTGCTAATATTAAAAAGCTAAACGACGCGACGGTATCGCTTTTTCAGGAAATTTGAGCTATACCCACCTCTGCATTTTGGCGCCGATTTCAGTACGCAGTTCCTTCTATGAAGGGTACGATACGAAGTCAAAACTTTATTGTTGTAAATCAATTAATAATTATTGTATTAAAATATGTAAATTGAAATAAATAAAATAAAATAAAGATTTGAGGGGATGGATGTATGGTAGATATTTACCAACGTATTGAATTTTTTCATTTAATGTTTTACAAAATTTTTGGGATTATTTTTTTTTTATAAAATCTGTGCAAAGTGAAAATCCAATCCACCAGTCACCATCTTCAATACTCAGTACCTACGTACGAAAGTCGTATTAGTACCAGCCACCTCTTTGTTATTTCAGTCAAATATTTTCCTGTGCATATCATCCTGGAGCCAAAATAACTATGTGATACATTTATAAACTCTTCTGCTCATTTTTAAGATGTAGATAGTAGGTGTATCTGGGTCGGCTGGCAAAGATCTTTTGAGTTAAGTCCGCCTTTTGAATTGTATAAACATTTTTCCTTAATAATAAAGATTTATTTAATTATTATATTCTATTCTGTCAACTATTGATTTGAGAACCATTCGATACAATGAGTCTGTATTTGACCCAACAAGTAGGTAACATGTACTGTTTCGATCATGAAGTAGAAAAAAATGATGTCAATGTAAGTTGTTAGTTAACGAGAAATGACAATCAAAATTAATTGTCATTTGAAAATGGACATTTCTCTCACAATGGTAGGCCTATTAATAATTACCCAAATAGTTTTATATTTTATTGCTACTGTCATATCTAATAAACACGTTACACCCACCATCTCCCGGAGAGGACACGGTTGTTTATTTAATACAAACAATACCTGAAGTAATAAAGTAGTGAGTATGAAGCTGACACAGCTAAAAAGAGAATTTATAAGACTGAAAGGAAAAGAGTAAGAAGGCGTGGCGCGGCGGAAGTGGAGGAAGTGTTTCAACATGAACAAAATTTGTAAAGCGTCGGCGTTTCGAGACGAAATGTAAACTGTTTGATGCGTGTGTGTTGCCCATTCTCCTGTATCGGTGTGAGTCCTGGCTCAAAAATAATCTGAATTTGAAACGAAGTGTTAGAGTCATTAGTTGTTATTTTTCCTTTGAAACGAAGTGCCTCAGGAGAATCTTGGGTATAAGATGATACCACCGCATCACGAACGACGTTATACGCAGGAGTTCCAAGAGCAGGCTCGTCACTTCCACCATTATGGAGAGGAGATGTTACCGAATAAGAGTGCTTGAATCGAACGCTGTTCTTCCTCCCATCAGGTTCTTGCAGATGAGGAAGACCCTCTCATAGTCTCATACCGTGTTCCGTTCCATCAAGGCAGAGCTGAGGGAGTTGGACATGGTGTGAGAGGAGGTCATAAGCATTGCGCAAGATCGAGCGCAATGGAGCGCTTTTGTTGCCTCCCTATATATGCATTAATACGAAACATTTTGTAAGTTTAGAAATGAGTTTTATCACAAACAAAGGTTACCTACGTGCTGCCTTGCACACCACCTACCCAGTGGCGTTCCGTGGATTATTGGCGCCCCCACATAACTTTTCCTAAAAAAAAAAAAGGTCATTTCTATAATTTGGTACATTCCTATTTCGAAAACCGGACGTAGTGTATATCGCGAGCATATTTTGCCGCCCTGCTAATAGAGGCGCCCGGGGCGGTCCGCCCCTCCGCCGCGCGTTCCGAGGGGGGGGCGCGCCCCCCCCTCGGAACGCCACTGCACCTACCTTACGAAATATAATGTTTTTCACTTTATAAAGAACCGTCTTGTGGGCAAACATTGTTCTACAATACAGCTATTGTAGTAATATTTTTTTATTGACTAAATTCTATCCCTCTTGACTTGTGTTACAAAAAAATGAAACAAAACACAGAAAGCACAAAGAATACAAAATGTTTTGTGAGAATAACGTTTCTATTGATCATGTCATTAGATTCCACATTACGAGTGCGTGAAACAGGTTTGGAGTTTTATTATTGCCAACAAAATAACGATCGTAAAGTTGAGTTATTGCGCTGGCGTTGATAATTTTTATGGTGCGTTAATTTTAAATACTGGATAACACGCACGGCACATCCGAATCTTTTCTTTCTGTTTGTTTTGCTTAAAGCGGAATAGACCGCGGCTTGCGGAAATTGTGAATGTGATTCTTCTTCTAATATTGGATTTAATTAATTTATTTATTTAATCAACATTTCTACGGCTTTAGAGCCTTTTACATTAGATAATTTATTAAGCATATAAAACATTCGCAACAATTTCTTGTTTATTGCTGATTAGATTCAATAGTAGATTACTGCCTACACAGCCTGTGATTTTTTTTTTACATAAAACTGACTGATGCCAATTATTAAATAAATAAATTTTAAACAGAATACCAGACGGCAGTAAAATAAGCCCGCAGTGGTTCAAATGTGTATAAAATCTAACATTAATAATTTATTGAGGTGGTCAAAAGTGTACTTGTATTCACTTCGAGTGAGCACAGATTTATTTAAAAAAAAAAAAAAAATGATTGGCATCATCATTGGTTCTAATAATATGTAAGATAAAGTCCTCGAAAACGACGCAAGAATCGATAAAAATATTTTTTTAGGTGTAAGAGATTGCGCGGCTTAGAAATAATATCTATCTCTAGAAATATATCTACGTTATTTCCTAGACTTAATTCTTATCAGACATTTGCGTCGTTTAATTTGCATCTATGCCTTATATTGTTCTCCGCTATAGCTTTTCAGTCTGCTATTTTGGACATGGTTTGGGAGGAGGTCATAAACATTGCGCAAGATCGAGCGCAATGGAGAACTCTTGTTGCCCCCCTATGCCCCTGAGTGGAGTGTAAAAGGGAGAGTTATATAATATCCCTGTCGAACTTAGATCCGTTAATGTGAGGATATTTTCCGAACATCCGACCCGATCATCTCAGAGGTTACCGTAAAGATTATGTTCCGGGATGGAACCAGGAGTGTGAGCGAGTCTTTGAAGAATACTCTCGACTCTCATTGACGCAATGACTCTCGGAGTAATAACACCAAAAGCCACACGAAAAGTAAAGTAAATATCTGAGCCTAAAACATTCAGAGATTCTATGATCTTTGCAGAAGTTGAACAACGCATTTCTAACGATAATCAGCGCTGACATATTAAATTTTTTGAAAGATTTTATGAACAGCCATTCTGAGGCAGTTTGTGATATGAGCTATATTATGTGCTATATTTTATGAACAGCCATTCTGAGGCAGTTTGTGATATGAGCTATATTTTGTGCTATATTTTATGAACAGCCATTCTGAGGCAGTTTGTGATATGAGCTATACATATTTTGTGCTATATTTTATGAACAGCCATTCTGAGGCAGTTTGTGATATGACACCGATGTGCTATATTATATCTGAAATAGGACAACTATTCAAAGAAAAGGTTTCGGAAATTGCGCTAGGAATATGGAGCTCAAAAGCTGTCACTCTTTGAAATGTTGAAAAATATGGATTTATTGAAATAAAGTATTTTCATCAGGTGAAGAACAATATTGTTGACAGCCAAGATATTCCATTAACACAAACAATGTAATAATTAACGATGTGTTAGAGTTTTGTGATTCTTGTTTTTGGACAAAGGTTGAATAGTTGGCAGATGTCACGAGCCTTCATCAATTATTGCAAACCTCAACGTTTCTGTCGCAATCTCGTAATTAATTTGTCTTCACAAATACTCTTTGCTTCTTTCCAGTAATGTTTACTCTCCTAACCTCTATCTACAGTCTCCCTACGTGACTGCAGATACAAAACCTGTTTGATATTTATTTTACAAATTCGATTGGACAACTAAAACAAAAAGTTGTGCCAAAGTTTATTTTCTGCGTATATGCTTATAACGGGGCTCTGTGTAAAACGTTATTTTTGTCAACATAATATAAAAGAATCTTCACATAAGAGATTGCTCAATGAGTTCTCGCGTTAGGAAATTAGGATAAATCAGAACTTTAAAGTTAAACAAATCCATTCTAACGAAATGCTGGCGTACGGAGACGTGGCTTTATTTTTGTAACGAGTATGTTTTAGGTTCAGGATAGTAGCGCAGATTTGATACGTCTTAACCGACACGCCACAACGTGACACATTTCATAATATTTTATTGTGTTTGAAGAAATAATAAAGATATAAATTGTAAGAATGATGTATGTAAACTGTCCACCGTAATTTACTAGAAATAACGTTATTAAGAATGTTTATAGTCTAGCATTTTTCATAATATGTTTACAGAAACTATAAATAATTCATATCCGTAGTGCAGTTTGCTGCCCGCTGGATAAATTAATAAAAATATATCAGCTGTCACATCGGTTGAGGTGAAATATCCAACATGATCATATTACTTATAGCTATTAATCATTAATCGTTCGATCTAATGGATTTTGCCCTTACAAAATATGCTACAAATGAATTCAAGTAAAATTACAATACATTGTCATATCTAAAGCCTGATTTGTATCTTAAACCTGGAAAAAATACTGCAAACTAAGCGTCTTGTCTTATTATAATTTTGTCCTTTGATCGTAGGAGTTTGAAGCTTTTTGTCCTGTGATCGTAGGACTAACCCTACTGTTATGCCATAACCTTGCTGTTCCACTTGAATCTATCTTCCTCGTTTTCATATTATTTGTTTTTAAGTTGTTGTTTGAAGTAGACATTATTTGAAGTGGTTGGTAGCCCAGTTGTATCAGTCGACGGCTTTCATACACACGGCGTTCTGAGAGTCGTGGGTTCGAGCCCGGTGCTGATCATTTCCACTTTCGCGACACAAACATTAATATGAAAGATATCAAAAGTTTATTTGTGTTCACTTCGAGTTAGGCCAGATTCATTTAAAAAAATATTTTAAGTAGGTCTATCTATATTTTGTATTAAGAATGAAGTTTTTGCTACGAAAATATCGAAGTGTTGCAAATAAATATGTACATAAGGTATAAAGTATTCGATGACTTATCTGTTTGAAAACCTTTCAACATTTTTCCTCGGTGTAGGATTTTCCGCGAATGTCCACAGATTTTAGCTGTAGGCCGTACGGACACATTAATATAAATTACAGTTTCATAGACTCGCATAGTCGCTTTTTAGTTACTCGTGTGGAACTACTACTTGCTATGCCTACATACAAAGAAGTTGTTAGTAACCTTGTGTTCAGTATATTTTACTTCAAACCCCGAACACAAAAAATATTTTATAGGTAGGTACCTACTATTACTGGTTTATTTGTTTAAAAAATATAAAAGACCGCCTTTAAAGCACATGTATTCGTTATATATGGTTTAAAGAAATACGACCACGTTTCCGAGTTTCGCCAATGTCTGGGTTGGAAATGGCCAGTGACCACGTTCTCTGTCTTCTGTATTAGATTCTTTTTGATCCCTCCACTCCTCTGTACCTTAAGGAACGATTCACATTTTTGCACCTGCATGGACTCCCACTGAGGTCGGCGTCGAGCAATCTTCTGGCTATCCCGCCACATAACTCTGGCTACTACACGGACTCTTTCACGGTGCACGGATCGAGATTGTGGAATCAGCTCCCACTGCAATGTCGCGTCTGTTCGTCCATTAACTCATTCAACAGTATTATTGTCGACCGTTAAGTTTCCCAATATGTAAGAACCAGGCCTAAATCTGCAATTCTTCATTGCAAGATGAGAAGCGTCCCCACCTTCCTCCCTATTCCTCTCCAACATCTAGTCCATCCTAACCCTATGTGTATCTCCTCATATTGTATTTATATGTTTATATATTACTAGCCTTTTTACCCGTCCATAAAATTGTTGATGAAGTTTGTTGAGAAAAATGTGAATTACAGAACCTGATTTATGGATTAATAAAATATGGTACCTATAAAGTATGTCCCTAAGTGGGGTCAAAAAATGGAGAATTGATTGACTGATCGAGTTTGTATTACCTATAAGTCTGAGGATTTGAATTGGTAAATAGGTAGATATAATTAGATAGTATGAGAAATTTGTAGAATTGCTGTGGAGGCAGCAAAGGTGAGTCATAAACATAGCATTTTTATCTCTTCTATACCTTCCCCTTCTAGTACATTTAGATAGAACACTTGATTTCTGTAAATGCTTTAGTTGTTCTTCTGCAAAAATATAATTATGTACCTACAAAGCTTTATTTATTCTTAATATCAAATTTAACAGGTAGGTACATAATTATTTTAAGTGTTAAGACCTCTACCCGAGCCAGTGATTTTGTACCTGAAAATCTTTTGTATGAAAAATTGTCTGCATAAAAAACTCCTATAAATATTCTGACCCATCTGGGAATTGGAACCAGAAATTTCTTACCAGAAGTGGGTGTTAATTATTTTGACCATAGTAAAGAATTTTGTGGCCAAGGATTCGAACCTGCACCTCACATCCAGCCTTCGTGTGAATAGAAAAATCAGTGTAGATTGCTTATTAAAAATATAAGGAATAGGGTAATAATAAAAATTTCAAGTTGCTATGGCAATAATACCACCAATTTATTAAATCCCTATGCCCCTAAGTGGGGCGTAAAGGGAGTTTGGATTTCAAAAATTAATTTTACTTACATTAATAAAACAATTGGTAAAGAAACACACTTTTATAATAAATAACTAAGGTATTTTGCAGTTGATAAACTTCTTAACAGGGTAAAACTTTTTAATAAATGATAATTTTGAGTATAAATATTTAGGTACTTCTAGAGAATTAGAACTCTCATCTCTCATAGGTGCTTAATATAAGTCATACCAAGAGTTGACAATTAATAAGAGATATACAAAACATGTAAATGTTATTGTTGTGAGAAAATATCTAGAAAATTTTGACACATTTTAAAATTCTGTAGACATTTTGGCATTGCATTCATTATAAGATATAATCCTAGGAATCTCAGCTCCATAGACGAATTATGGAAGGCATAAATGCAACCTTGGCAGATTGTTGAATTTGTCGATTACTCAAGGATTTCAATTTGACCACCTAAATAAGGAACGTTGTTAACGTGAAGTCATCACACAAAGCCATTCGAAATAGCAAGAGAAGAAAGTCATAATCCAGTTAGTACTGGTCAAATGTTAAAAAAAAATGGCATTTTAAAATTGACCATAAATAACGGTGTAATGTTAAATATATCAGTCTGTAATAATATGATTTTTTTCGATGTTACAGGAAAAGAGGTCTGATTATAGAAACTTCAACTAAATTTCAACAAAAAAAAAACAGGTTTACAATAATAATAATTCTGAAATTAAAATAATAATATATCTAAACTAAATTAAAAAAAAATTAATAGTTTGGAATTTAGTTAACAATAATTGTCCTCCAATGCAATCACTTGTAAGTTAATGATGTTGCTAGGTTCTTTTAACAAATCTATGAATGCTCTTTTTAGTATTTACTTAATACACATAATCTGCAAATTAAATATACATAGGTAATCTTCATATTCATAAGAATAATATTAAAAATTGTTAAAAGTTTATAAGTAAATGACGTTTTAATCGGCCTGGTGTTGGTTATTTTAACATAATATCTATAAATATTTCTTCTTCCGATGGCGCTACAGCCTAATTCAGCCTTGGCTTCCAATACTGGACGCAGAGTCAACCTTGTCTCTACATCTGTCCTGATTTCGTGGGTCAAAAAGTTGCTCGGCATCCCTCCTGGCCTCATTCTCTCATTGCAGCCTAGGTCTTCCAATTCGGCCGGATGTCCACCCATAATTCTCTTTGGTGCTCGCAATGATGGCATTATCTGCTCATATCTGGCCCAGCATAGTCTTTATCTATAATAATAAAACCGATATTAGGATGGGACTTTCTAAGGTTAGATAGGTATCTCAAAATTATCTTACGCATAATTTTAAAACAAATAAGAGATTACACTTTTTAAATAAAGTAATGGATATAACATGAGTTTAATAAAAAGAACATAAACAAATGTTGATATTGATACGTTATTATTGAGAAGATTCAATACTTACTTGGAATTGATTTGTGTTCAAGCAAATTTATATTCATAATTCATGCCTTAGTCAAAATATTATCAGATATTGCTCTGCGGTCTCTGTGATTTGTTGCAATGAAATGACTGGCTCCTTCATTCTATCAGGAGATACTTATCTGCAACAAAAAAATAATGTGTGTTGACTAATGTTTTAAATTTGCTGCATTTAATGTCTATTTCTTTTTATAATTTACAATAAAACATTGGAAGGAATTTGGAATAATGTTCCACAGGTTTAAAATGTGAAACTTAAGAAGTAAGTGAGGTGATGTTTGTATCTGTATGATAATTATTTTTAGGTTATAAATTATATGTTTTTTGAAACTATAGGTTACATACCTGAAATCCAATATTAATCAATTTATATCTCAGTCCATCCATCAAACTCTACTGACTTAAATATTTTTCCAAGGAATGAATCAGTTTTGATGTCTATTTTCGACAAACCACTCACAATTTCACGCGTAAAAAATTTGACAGCTCGTGCGGAAGTACCATAGTAAATAAACGGACTAAAATATTTTGTAGATGACGTAGCAAAGTTACTAATTAATTATAGACAACATTTTATTCTGCTATACATATTTTCTTTTGATAGTGTCTGTAAAAAATATAATAAATTGGTTAAGCAATATTATACGCCGCTTTATTTTAATTAGACTATTATAGTGCGCCACACCAACCATAGATTTACTAATGCATAGATTAGTAGAATTCGTTGTCAATGTCACTCAATATTGATAAATATTGATCTGTCAAAAAAAAAATAAGAGAGTTTGTTATGGAATGCTTCCAGTTTCAAAATAAAAAATATTTGCTGCTCAATAGATATTTTCGGTAGGTACCTAATGTTGTCTATTAAGATTTATTATATTATAATAACTTCTTTGTAATTTTTAAGTATTGGCTCAGAAACATAAAAAAATATTGTCATTTTCTGTAACATTCTTTCCATCGCTTAGTATTTTATTTTTTTAGTTTAAGAATGCATGAATCATTTTGAAATGTTAACCAAATTGGAAACAAATGAGCTAAAACTTTCATACTCTTTTTCAAAATATATAAGCAATATGATTTATGCTAAACTATAAGATTTGATTTTAAATTCAACCATTAGTGCAAAGGGGTTAGTAAAGAAAAATAAACGTAAATATTTATTGACTGATGATTAATTTATTCATTTTCAGTGTCACAAACCTTGGTTGCTTTTATCTGTCATCAAATTGTGCTGTGACTGAGATACCTTTTGGTTTTTTTTGCGTCAAAACCTGTCAATCTTCACAGACTACATCCAACGATTGCAGTTTTGGTCTTTGAAGGATTCTTTATTCTACAGGATCATGTTTGAGATGTGTAAAGAGAATATGTTATTGACCATACTTTTTTAATATAATGCTTCTTGTCGTATTATGAAACATACGTGAAGATTGTTATATTAACGCAATAAAATATTAATATATATTTAACATTGTTTTTAATTTATCTTCATACCTATTAATTAAGAATTTAGATAATTTTGTTATTATAATTATAATAGCAAATAAAGTGATCTTCGAATAAAGTGATATTCGATGATTCTATTTTTTACTATAATAAACATGCACAAATACCTGACAAATTCATTATGATTTTGATAAACAGGAACGTCATTAGTTCATGTCAGGTTCGCTTTCTTTCAGAGTTCTGTTTTATCGACCAAATCTACTAAAGAATTTTTATACTCATTTCAATTTTCAAAAATCATTTTTACGATTAATATATTTAAATGTATTATGAATTTAATTTCATGTATCTTTATTATTTACCAACATTTAATATGATTTTATCAGGTACTTACTCATCTAATGGCCACGACAGATTTACACAAACTGCGGCCATAAATTTTTTTAAATGTGTCAAATTACAAAATGGAGGAATTATATTTCCAAAATTTTGCATTAAATCTTTATTTATTGAGAATAATAAGATTTGAATAACATTTATATGTATAACGAATCAATCTCCAATTATTTTATTACATTTTCGTACCGTAATACCAAGATTCCATTCAACGTTTACATGAGTAATTTTGTTTCCAAACGATGGCTTACTGTCTTTTTTGAAAAATTTGTATGAAGATCCTAAAAAAATAAAGTTTTTTAAATAGCGCTTAATATATTAAAGTTAACGTTGCCAATTGTATCTTAGAACGTTCTCGAGCAAATTTCACCGCTCTGCGCAGATTCATATCTGACGTAGCATTTGTATTTTGAGCGTGATGCTCCGACATAACGGAAAGTATTGTCAAAGGCAAATAAAAAAACAAACATTTCTGAATTATTATGTAGATGTAAGTATATATTTTTATTGTATGTATTTTTATTTATTTATTTTTTTAGATAATTGTATTTTTTTAGCATTAGGTATCTATTGTTTTGTCAATTTTTATATGTTGTCTTTGTTTTAACTGGGTTGGCCGGCAGAGATCCTTCGGGATAAGTCCGCCCTTTCAACTGTCTTTTTTACTATCGCCACACTTTGCTTTTGAACAATAAATTTTTATTTATTTATTTTTATTTAAGATCTCTCTACTGCGCTCAATCTTACGCAGTGATGATAATCTCCTCTCACAGCGTGTAATATCCCTCAGCTCTACTTCGAAGGAACGACACACAGTATAAGGGTGACTTCTAGATCTTATAGACTGGGAGATTAGAGGGAGAACAGCGTATATTCTCTCAATTGTCAATCGACATTCTTAACATATTCCACAGCAATGCTCCTCCCTATAATGACACAGGAATTGGGTTTAAGTATAAACGGGTTATATATTATGTTGAGGTGGTTGGTAGACCAGTGGTAGCAGTCGACAACTTTCATACGTACAGCGTATTGGAGGTCGTGGTTCGAATCCCGGTGCCGAGTATTTCCACTTTCACAACACAAGCTTTGCTTTATGTGAAAGATGCCTAAAGTGTATTTTGTGTTCACTTTGGGTGAGCCCAGATTCATTTAAAAAAAATGTGAATTTGTTAATCCCAGAAATTGTTGTAAATTTCGGTTGAATATTAGGTACCTACCTATCTTTAATTTTTAGTTTTCTAGAAGAACGGGTTATTTTCCATACGGCCTTTATGGAAAATAACAAGTGAGCATATTATAAACTATTTCTAGATTTGCGTTACTCTGAAGTTACAATGTATTATGTGGGTAGGTTACTTAGAACTATGTAACATAAACGATTTCAACTTGCCCTCGCGGGTTTCTTGTCTGAACGCGTTGGTATAATTCTCTACTGGACATTTTTATCTCCGTCCACATTGGGGCACCTGGACATTGTCAACATTGTGCGGCTATTTAACCAAAACAACATAACGTCATTGCACACGCAATATGAGCCATGACGTGTTAGTTTAGTGGACATAAACTTGACACATGGCTCATTTTGTCTTTGTAAGGGGTAGGAAGAGAGAATGGACCTCCAATCTTTTCTATCCAAGCATACTTCTTCCGCTTCTTCCACCGACATACAATTTTCTCAAAAAATCTCTCCTATTTCTCTTACTTCTGATCTGGCAGGTCCTTGTGAACGGAATCGATGTGTTCAATCCACGTCATTCTTGGTCGATTTCGCCTTCTTACACCTTTCTTTTCAGCCTTATAAACTCTCTTTGCGTCCATTATTTCAAAATAACCAAACCATCTCAACTTATTGACTTTCATCTTAGTAAGAACACTAACTTCCGTACCACATTCCTTCCTAATATTCTCATTATAAACATTCCTTTCCATATCCAAGTCTTATATCATCATATAGTCCTTCCACATATTCTTTGTAGTGCTCTCATCTCTTCTATTCTTATTTGAAAGAAACAAAATATTAGATGAACAAGATAGCAGATGTTAACATCTACTGGCCTGAAGAAGACGTTCGTTCTTCGAAAACCGGTTAGTTCAATAAATATTTTGTGGAAAAAATCTAAATATTTTGTTTCTTTCGAATAAGTTCGAAGTATGTTCCACCAAGTAGCTACAGTCGAAAGGATAAATTATCTCTTCTATTCTTCTTTTTTCGACCATGTCCACGTGTCAAAATGATATATTATTGATGGAAACAGAATTGCGTGATGCGCTATTTTTTTAGCTTGTAGTGAGACGTTGCTGTTTCTCAGAATAGGTCTGATTGTGCCGCCCACCCTGCTCCCAGCCACTTCTCTACGTTCGATTTCTTTATCACACTTTCCATCCCTACTGAACATACTTCTCAAAAAGACGTGTTCATTGTTTACTTTTTCAAGACATTCATTTTACGACCATTTTAAAATTAGTTCTCATTCATATCCCTTTCAATGACCAAAGTCTTTTTTGCTGAAATTCATTTTAAGACCGTTTTTCATACAATTTTCAAACACATTAGAAAAAAACTCTTGACTCCTTTGCGCTTACATTAGATGCATTTAAATAATCACATGATTCATATTTTGTGTGTAATGATGGTAAACCAACTAATACAGGCTGTTGAAGTCGGCGCTACATTGTGTTGTGTAAGATAGTTGGAGGGCATGCGCCACTGGGTCCGCTCGTGTCGGTCAAATAAAGCCGAGTAAGTATTTCACCGAGAACAGCCCTCGGGGGACCTGACTTACACCATTCAAACACTTGTCAGCTTCTGTCAGATTTGAATTCAATATACGATTAATGTTTAGTGTGAGAAACATATGGTTGCGCGACAAGTGTTTCATAAGCAAGACATTCATGTCAACTGCTTGTGAAAAAATCATCATCTCAAATTATATATTTCTGTACCCATTTTCTTTCGTAGACTTTAGCAGGCTCCTGGTGATGTTTTTTTTTTACACATCGTGGAGGGGGTACGGATTTCTATTCATTCCTATCCAGGCAACCCTCTTTCTAACAATTACTACACATTCCTTTCTAATATCGTTGTTCCTTACCTTAACTTTAACTTTTTTCCGCATATCTTTGGTGCTATCGATAATACATAATGATCACCGTTGAAGTGGTCGGTAACCTATAGGTTCGGTCGACATCTTTCGTTCAAAATTTAAAAGATGTTCAAAGTGTACTTGTTTTAATTTAGTGTAAACCGAGTTTCGTTTAATAAAATCCACGCACCAATAATTAATCTAAAGAAAATTATCCTTAACCACGAGAAATATCATTCTAAAGTACACGATGGCGCTATATCAATAAGTATGTATAGTGATGAAAGTTGCCATTCATTCTGAATGTTTTTGCTCACGGCCCTAATAAAACATGGGAAAGCCATACTCATTTCAAACTATTTTGCCTATGTTCAACACAATATTGATTTTCTCTAACTTTATGGAAAAGAGGACTCTGGTATGCGGAATATAATATTACTAATTTTAAATAGGTATTGCCGTAGAAAATGTAGAATTAGTCATCCTAATCAAATGACAAAATATGTGTGTGTGTGTGTGTGTGTGTGTGTGAGGGTGTGTGTGTTGTGGCATCACAAATGAGACAGGTGTTATTCAAATGATAATAATATGGTGAATAGTTCTTACTAAAGAATACAATCTCTTTATGATTTCTACGGGTTTTTATTAGGTATCTCTCAAACTCACTACAGTACTATCATAGTAATAAATATCTCTTTAATAAGTCTGTACCTCGAGCCTAGTGGGTAATAAACAGTATTATTTATTTATATGGCCTCTTGAGTTCTGACCAGTGACCGATGACCAGTGACCAGTGCATACTCAGGCTCGCGGCATAAACCAATAAAGTGGCACCAGTGTGTTAACATTTCTATTATCAGTTTATTCATCACTCATGAACAGTTATTATGACAGAGATTTTATCACCCAATTAGATCGGACAATCAAAGTAATTGTATTAGGAAGGCTGATGAGATACACGAACCCTGCAATGGATGGTTTGAATCAATTAACGACCACTGTACTCGTATTGACGGATAAATAAGATGTTTTAAAACTCTTATTACGCATTTTTTTATTACATACCTACTTTGAACTGTTTTAATGTTTCCTCCCAATCGTGATCTGTATATTGATTAAGTTTTGGTGTAACATGTTGTGGGAGGTATCTAAATATAAATAACTAGCAGCAAAAACTGTCGGGTGATAGGCATAGAAAAGGGTCATCGATTGTTGGATTGGTCAGTTACCTAAATGGTCCCAATTTTACTTTATCACGTTGGAGACTGTAAACAATTTAATATTTCCAGTAGCAACAGTTGTATGTAGGAACTTCCGCTCAAGTATCAAATATTTCGTCGATATCATATTTCCCGCGGACACCTACAATTACCGTTCTTATTGTCGTAGCAACGAATATCGATTCATAGAAGAATAATATAAGTATGAAAAATATTTCGCGTGGGGTCAGAACGTTTCAACGAAAATACCGAACTACGGACGAACATGCCAATTATTATAACATAGTATAGTGAGATCAACTAGTATTTCCACACGGGTAGATATCTATCTTATAACAGCCCTCCAGGTACTCACCGGTACCGCACAGTGTTGTGTACAATTTACCAATAATAACAATTAATTGTATAATAAAGTGTCTTTTTGACTGTTAACTACAAAATACCTAAATATTGGCGTAGAGAGAGGAAACTGTGGCACATCGACATTTGCTTTGCCGTGAATAAGTTTAATTATCCATTATCCCTCTGATCATCTGAAATTGCATGGGAACGGGTGGTTATTGTACCTATTTGGAGGCATTTCGCTAGTAGTGATTTACCCTTTCAACTGGAATTCACCCAATGGTCCGTAATATAAAGAAAAATAAATATTGATAGGTATATAAAATCGAATAGAAAAGAAAAGCGGCCTGATTGAGATTTTACTGCACGGATCTTTCTTTCACATGTCAATAACTTTAACCATTTCTCGCATTCAAATTTCTCTGCATTGGAAGTTGAACACAATGAACACTGAGATTTATTATTTTGAATGATTTTCTGTTCTAGGGACATGTTTAAATAGTTCTTTTTATCTCCTAGAATTGGATTAACCAATACAACAATCGTTTCATATTCTGTCAAAATAACTTTAGTTTTTATATTTTTACAACCCAAATAATAATAATATTCTTCGTCTTAATTTAGCCTATAATTGAAGAAGTGGAGTTGGCTTCTTGCGATGTCGAATCCCAGCTACCCTTCCACCTTTTTGGTGGTCTGCCTGGGAGGCTTCTTCCACGGGGTTGGCCGTACAATGTCACGAGAGGAAGTCTGAAAAAGGATAATTTTTGTTAATAGATAATTTTAACATCAACAAGCCCGACAATCATTGACTCGGTCTACGAAAATTGAGCAGCCGTGTTATAGGGTCGTTAGAATGTAAGCGCCTTATTTTACTTTATTTGGTACAAAGTAGCCCAACTATCTCCGCGTAGCAGCGCTGCCGTTTAAGAGATTTGCGAAATGTTTAATACCAAGCTAATCTAATTTGACGCCAATGGTGCAAACTACCTCCGGGCAGTGCGACCATTATAGCCAGGTGATTATCCGCTGCTTAACAGACACTTTGGTAGACCTACCTACCTACATTGGAAATTACACGTTTCAGACATCCGCACTCCTTTTCCGGACAAGGGACGGTTATGATTACCTACATTTTCTTTATTCTTTTTTCTTTTCCTCCAATTTTGGGGTCGCCTCTTCTATTGCTTTTATCGCGTCAAGAATTTTTGCTGTCAAGCGTCAGCTCTGATTCCATATTACTTTCAGGTTTATTTTGGTGCTGGAATCATGTGGCGGATAGTTTGTATGGACTTCTGTCTGCAGTTTCAATATCTGTATTTTTTTCATATTTGCGATTAACCCGCAATCTGAAAATTCACCAATAACGTAACACCACTTTTCCATAAAAATAAGGCGAAAAATTCGGTCCCTGTAAGATGAATGTCCTGTCCTATAACAATGTCCTGTGGTTGCCTCATTATTTGCCCACACAACGAAAAATAAGAAAGTTGTTGGTGTTTCAAATTGAGTGGAATATTATTATTATTTAGTGTGGCTTCTACCACCAAGATATGGCAATAGGATATCTGCTACATGCCTACAGCAGACACTCCCCATTCTGAGGATATATAATGGTGCTGGAGTGGTATCGTGTGTATTGGTCTGGAAATACTTTCAGAGGGAAATCTTCTACAATATGCTTGAATATTAAAATTAAGTGTAATGTTAAATGAATCTTTAAAAAAGTTTGCCTCTAAGTTTAATAAAATATCTTTAAAAGTTTGTTGACATAATAATTTCAAAAAATTGTATTGTATTATAAATAATAAAAATAAAGTAGCGCCCATACAAAAACGTTCAGTGCTATTGGCTTTAGAGTCTAGTACCATAGATTACAATGTATGAAGTGTTGCAAAAAATAAACAGACAAAAAGATTCTTTTATCACGGCGGCCTCTCCGCGCCATTATGACGCGCTTCAAAGAGTTAAGTATCTATTCTGAGTTTTCTCTTCAGCTGCTACTTGTAATCAAGTACTGGTGAATTAGCAGTGCATTTTTGTGGCTCAGTAAAAAACAATGGACCACCATTGAGACATTACAAAGGCAAAGTGTCGAGTTTTTGTTGCTAGTTGTTCACATAAGAGATGCCACTCTAAAATGTTAGATGTAATATCGTTTATTTATCTTTAAGGATCTTTTTTCTGACTAATTCTTTCTTTTGGTGCGGGATGGGATGGCATTCATCTGAAATATTTGGTGGCCTGGCGACACTTTACCCACTGCATCGACCCTAATTGCTGTCTCAAATTAGTGGATATTATCGAGGCCTCCGCGATTGGCTTTCTCTCATTCGCTAGAGTCATAGCTAAAGGGACATCCAATCGCAGAGGGATGATATTATGCAGCTGCCGACTTGACTTACCCCGTGAAATGCACCGATTTTCGAACCAACTGGAGGTCGTGGGTTCTAAAAGCTTTGCTTTCTGTGAAAGTATTATATTTTTGTTCATTTCGGATGAGCCTAGATTAATTTAACCAAATTGCTTGGCTTTTTTTATAATAATTTACATTATTTCTGATCATTTTATATGGGTTGATCATCTTAAAATGGTAATAATGAAATAAGTAATACTCGCGAGCGTGACTAGGACTAGTAGGTCGGCAGCCATGAGCGTAAGACCAGTGAGCTGACAGCCTCTTGGGTTGTTCTCTCGAGAGTGATGGAGGGCACTTCTGGCACGATGCTCTCGAGTGTATGGTAAATACAAGATAAAAAATATCATTGGCAATGTTCGGAGACGGAAACGAAAACCTCTTCAGCTGTGATGGCTGCTTCTGTACAATGAGCCGGTTCACTTGCAGATCAGTTCTAAAGATCGAAGCGGATATTTGTGTACAAATGATACCTACAAGGCGTAACGATGCCGTGTAGGACTTGGAGGTACGTTTTTATTAAAAGCTTATTGATACTGACCTTATATAAATTGGTTTTTAAAATAACAACCCTCTGGTTCCTAAAGAGAATCTTTTTAGGAATCAATTTTTTGGTCGACTGACACTAGATGGCGCCAGTATATTACTATACTTATCCATTTTTATTTTATGCAATTTTTTTAATTTATGAAAATATACATTTTCTACTAACATAATAAGCTTCGCAATCTGAGTGGCCTTAAGATGCTCATTTCTGTAGGCTAATCTTTCCATATATGCCCGATGGAAATCCAGTGTCTCCCTTATATTATAGTGATAGTATATGTGAAATTGAAATTGAAGACTTCAGCATTTTTAATAAAATTAACGAATTGAACGTGCATTCTCGGTGGAATTATATAAATAAAGTTATTTAAATGAAACGATTCATTTGTTATTCCACAAATTATTTAATACCCTAACTAGTTTCGCAGGTACAGGTTTTTGATTTGGTCTACTCTTCCACCGTTTCAGCAGCCCGATTCACGGAAAAGTTTAAGTCTAAGTTTAGTTCGAAGTTCGAACGAAGTTCGATTCAAACCCTCCGTGAATAGGTACATAGACTGTAGATAGTCGCCGCCTACAATTATTATTACCAGCAGCCCTATTCACGGAAAAGTTTGAATCGAACTTCGTTCGAACTTCGAACTAAACTTAGACTTAAACTTTTCCGTGAATCGGGCTGCTGAACCTAGGCACCACCCTGATGCGGAGTCCCAACCCAACATCCGCTTACTCGTAAGTGCCGCATTTTCAAAATAAAGTAGTTTCTAACTGATATGTATCGTTATATCACAATTTTATTTCAGCTTTGAATTTTCAATATTCAACGTAGGTATTAGTATTAAGTATCAGAGTTACTTACTCAAAATACGAACCTATACTATTTATCTGATTTTCATTCATATTTTATTGTTTTCAAGCACACACTTGGTGTCTAATGACGGTACTCAGATAACATTATAGATTTCTTATTGTATCTTTTGTTTGCTTGTGTATATTTATTTATTTAATAATAATTTCAAAAAAAAACCTCAGCCATAATATATCTAAGTATGTAGTATCTTTAATGCAATAAGTTTCATTTTGTTCAAGTTGACAACTTAATAATAATACATCGGCATTGGTACTACCTGGTACTGTATTCCCTATTTTGGGTGTGTGACTAGTGGGTAATATGCTGTGGTGAACATCAGTTGAACAAGACCACTCTTCAAAAGAGTAAATAAACGAAATATTATTATCTTCTACGTAGGCAGAACAGAGAGTATATTTGAGTCAAACGTGTGGGTAAATAGCCAAATATTACTGGTTTACCAGTAGCAAACGTATTGACAGCTACAAATTATGGTTGTCGTGTGGAATGTATGCTTCTTTCTTCAGCCATGCCCTTTGCCTATTAATTGGCAGCGAATGGACACTGGACAGTTCTCTACGCTTCGAATAGTTCGAAGATCAGCCTCAAATTTAATAATAAGTACGTTAAAAGAACATTAGAGAATAACGTGCCAAAGATACTTAATATGATGCCGGCATCTATTAATGATAGAACGTCCAAGCCCATGTCCTGCCGGAAGGAGCTCCACGTCTTAATCTCACAGCCATTTCGGTCCGACTGATCGTAGAAACATAATTCAAAACCCGCTAAAAGAGAAAGAGATGCACTATATTTTGTTTGATTTTATTTTATCCTGCTAGCAGGCTTAGAAAACCTACAATAACCAAAAACATCGAGTCCTACCGTCCTAGTCGTTCTAGCAGGACGCTGGACGTTCTAAGGTTAAGGAATGCAAAAGTAAAAATATTGCAAAAAAGTTAGTCAAGGAATGGTTAATAAAGTGT
Source organism: Mystacides longicornis (assembly GCA_963576905.1). NCBI lineage: Eukaryota > Metazoa > Arthropoda > Insecta > Trichoptera > Leptoceridae > Mystacides > Mystacides longicornis. The sequence continues at coordinate 493,930 of OY756423.1, forward strand.
GTGTTTTTGTATAATTAGTTGTTAAACTAAGAACTGAATTTAATTAAAAGTTATTTTAATGTAGTATAGGATTAAGATTTTATTAATAATTATACCTAACATTGAAAAAGCATGATTGGGTAAATGAGACAAATTCCAATTATTATTAGGTATGATTAATCTTCACATTTTTCCACATCTTATGTTTATATGAATAAAGATCGAGAAAGATTTGAGAGATGTTCCAGACAAAAGAAAATTACTCAAAAAGCATCCTAAACTAGCTAAACTATTTAATTTAAGTTTATTCTAGAGCAAAATATAAATTTCAGTTATGTTAAGGACGCGCGGAATCATTAAGTAAAAGTACAATAATGGGTGTTTAGGTGTAAAACACCCATAAGTCTCAAATATTTGACTAGTTTTAAACATAAACTTTTCGTGAATAATCCTGCAGCTGACAGAATTATCTTATCTTATCTTATCTTTATTACATCCCCCATAGGCCCCTCACGAGGCACTCGGGTTCATTAAAATATTTACAATTTAATAGTACATAAAAGACAAATAAATTTCATTATACAAAGACATCAATTAATATTATGTAGAAAGTAAATTCGATGCCAAAGGGGTGTAAAAGGTCCCATTGGCATCTCGTCAATGTACAAGGCCACTTCATGCAGCAGCGACAAGAACAAAGTCGAGAAAAAGAAACAGATATTACAAATTGTCAACACAGAAGGTAAAATTAATCTACATGTCATTAGTTGAATAAAAAGCATTCTCAACAAGATACCTTTTGACCTCCCTCTGGAAACAAACAGAGTCAGATAATTTGAGTTCGAGAGGGAGGCGATTATAAAGCCTCACGCTCATACAAACGAAGCTCTTTGACAGTTTTGTTAGTCTATGCTCAATAGGCCTCAGTAGACTTTTATTGAGGGTGTCGTGGTGATGAAAGTTCAAGTTTTGTGGAGTGTTTGACAGATTTTTATGAGCATACTTTAAACATTCAAATATAAATAAACCAGGCAATGTTAAAATGCGCTGTTCTTTAAAAGCGTCCCTACATGAGTCTCTAGGGCTCATACCCAATAGAGTTCTTAAGGCTCGCTTTTGTAGGATGAACACTCTTTTTGCACCAGATCCCATACCCCAGAACATCACCCCATATGACATAATCGAGTGGAAGTAGGCATAGTACACAGATTTAGCGGTGCTTATTCCACATATTTCCCTTATCTTTTTGATGGCATAAATTGCCGAGTTCAATTTTGTGCACAGCTGATCCACATGGGGATCCCATTGAAGACCTTTATCAACCGTGACACCTAAGAACCTACAGCTGTCTGTCAGGTCTATTCCTTTTTCAATTAATGCAGTTTTAACTGCATCAGTCCCATCAGATCTTCCCAGAGAGAAGCCAATGGCACTCGTTTTTGTCATGTTAAGGACTAGAGAATTATCAACAAACCAATTTTCCAAGTTAGATAGAGTGTCTAAGGAATTTTTATAGGATAAATCATAATTTTTTCCACCCTTTAAAATTAAAGAGGTGTCGTCAGCAAACATAACAATATCAGCGTCCGTGTTAATAATACTAGGCAAGTCATTTATATAAATAATAAATAATAAGGGGCCCAGAATAGATCCTTGAGGAACTCCACTTTTTATCATACCTGAGTCAGATCTAACTCCATTAATTTCAACACACTGTTGACGATTTTTTAAGTAGGATTGAAAAAACTTATTTTCTACATTTTTTATACCATAAAATTCCAGTTTTTTAATTAATATGTCATGATTTACACAATCGAACGCCTTCGACAAATCACAGAAAATGCCATAAGCATTGTGTTTATCATCCAGCGTTTTTAAGATAGTATTGAGTAAGGAAGCAATGCTATCTGAAGTGCTCTTTCTCTAATTGCTATGTTGATGGTGTTGAGGCGTCTGCTTTCTAATCGTTTTAAAAGTGTGTTTCCGGAATAAAATTTTCAACAGCGTGTGTGTTGCCCATTCTCCTATATGGGTGTGAGTTCTGCAACCTGACCAAAGCCCAGGCACAAAAAGTCTCAGCTTTTGAAATGAAGTGTCTCAGGATAATTTTGGGCGTAAGATGGCACCACCGCATCACGAACGACGCTATACGTCGGCGCACCCAGCGTGAGCCCATCACCTCTACCATTGTGGGGAGGAGATGGACTTAACTGGGACATGTGTTAAGGATGCCGAATGACAGTTGGCCGAGGAGAGCGCTGTTCTTCCACCCATCAGGGTCCCGAAGACGAGGAAAACCCTCTCACACTGTGCTCCGCTCCTTTGAAGCAGAGCTGAGGGATTTGGTCATGGTGTGGGAGGAGGTCATAAACATTGCGTAAGATCGAGCGCAATGGAGACCTCTTGTTGCCTCCCTATGCCCCTGAGTGCGGTGTAATAGGGAGAATTGTATTGTATTGTAAAATATTAATAAATCGCTACTGCTTATATGAGAGAAGAATTTATTTTTTTTGTCCAAAAAGTTAACTAGAATATTCCCAAATAATCATAATCATTCTAATGCTCTTGATTTATCCCTTCGTAACAGCAGTAGAAGCCGATCGTAAGTCCAGTGAAAAAAATACCTGTCATTTATCGAATATTCGTTGATTTAAATGTTAGAATATCACCAGTAACCGTCATTCATACGAACTATTCCCCCTTGTACCTACTTAATATAAAGCAGTGGCCAATGCATCCAAATTTCTTAAGATGTTGGTTTGTTCTCTATTTGTTTAGTATGTAATTGAATAAAAATGCGATATTTTGTAAGCCACAAGCTGTCCATCCGAAAAGGTAAACACACAAACGTGTTAATTGTGATTTATGTACTATGTACCTAATTATTATTTATTTATGTCAATAGATAATTTCTTTGCGTTTTTTATATTATCTTAAGTGCGCGAGTGAATGAGAGAAATTTGTCACCAACTACTTGATATAAATCTCAGACAACGCGGTATAATATAGCTCTATGTCAACTAACTGTTAATTGATATTTTTTGGCACTTGGTTTAAACATCAATGTGTTTCTTCTGGTTCTCTTATTTATGACTTTCCTTCTATTCTGTAGTTCTCTTTTTTCTTTGGTATAGAAATACCCCTAGTATAAATTTTGGATGATTAAATATCGAAACGATCATCGAAAGAGTTTTGAAAATTTTCCATACAAGATTTGCCGTTGCATACTGAACGCATGGGTGACGTGACTAAGCGACTTCCTACTCACAGGAGCTTTTTAGGTGGAGATGTTGCATCTAGTACGTAGTAGGTACACGACATGTATAATTCAATGATTTTGTTATCTCTACTTTATGTAGTTCAGAATATTGTTTGCCTTATTCTATTCTGTGTTTTTTTTTATTTTTCATGAGCCCACTTAGAAGCCAAGGGTGGCAACAAGATATCTCCACTTAGTTGGCTCTTCAATCACTACTATTATATGCGCACGTGTAACTATGTAAAATTTGGTAATGTCGAGATGGTCACCTGCTAAATTCTGGTTGTGGAGTGAAGCTGCTTCTTTGTTTGAACAAAAATGTCACCAGAGTGCCAACTCAGCGTCTAGTGTTCTTGTAATGTCAATACAAGGAGAATACCTAGACGATATCCAAATCAACTTGGAGCTCTTGACACCAAACCTAAACATTTTATAGTACCGTCCGTTCGTACCAAGTGAGGCACCTACCTAGGCCCAGTTTAGTAAACAGTTTTTACGTATTTTTATTTGCTTTGGATATATTTGTTCAGTGCTAGAAAAATTTTCGTGTCTAAAATATCGAGTGCGTTGATGTCTCAACGCAGGCATTCATTAGCCCGCAGCCCGTTGGTAGAGTACAAGAGCGTCCTCGTAGGCGTTTGTTGCGGTACGTATTGGCAGTGCGGTTGTTTCTCTGACTTGCCTTCATAGGACTCCACTCTCTGTTCCTGACCAATCTTTCACTCCATGGCTGGCTCCCAGCTTAACCTCTGTATAGATCGTTGGGGTCCACAAACCACTTCCTGCTTCTGATCACGCCTTTCCAGCACCTAGGAGTTTTTTGGGCTTCCTCTACTATTCACCGAGTGCGGAACATCCACGATTATCACTTGGTTGACGAGATGCTCCTGCGGTCGTCGTTCTATGTGTCCGTAACACCTTCACTACCTTTCGCCCAGCTTACTATTGATATTCGTCACCCGTAGGCTTGCACGAATGTGAACACTGCTCCTGATCAATGTTGCATTAACATAGTTCCAACTATTAGACCTGCTTGAGATCACAGTAATTTAGCGTGTTAACTTCAGGGCTGTCAGTTCCCAGGACGAGAAAAATCGAAGGTTATTATGCGCAACAGTCACGGCGCCTGGACATACTTTAGAAATATTCGGCTAATTGGCTGAAATACTTGGCGAATATTTGTGTGCGCCAGGCCTACTATATGCGCCCGGCGGCTGCGCACTAACACGGAGAACTTTCATCCTAGAATGATTTAATTAGCTGTGCAGCGCCAACAGCTCTATGGGATATTAATTGTATCAAATTGTCGCATTTGTCCATTATTTTGTAATTGCAGACATATCGTAATCATGTTGTAAATGCTAACACAAATTTCTTGTGGCTGCTTGTCTCTCACAAATGCGTGTTCACTTCACGATACAAAATAATTGGGAATTTTTGAACGTAGGTACAGTGTTGCAGAATGTGAGGCAACATAACTAAGGAGGCGTTTGTTGGTACTGAGCTGAGTAGCCGACCCAGTGAGGAGTGGATTCTGTGGCCCGCGACACGTCAACTCTAACCTCGTAGGAACTCGAGGTACTCACAGAGCTACTCCTATTATACAGGCCGGAACGTAAACCTCGATGTATTAAGTTGTGACTGTTTTAATGTTGCGCCCTTCCACGCCATTTACAATTATTTGTGTTGAATATTTAACCTTAGTAAAAACACTATTTTATGATTTGTCGGTGTAGCCTTTTGAAAAATCATGATGCACAAATTTAGAAAACAAAAATAAAAAAGGCTCTCACGGTGGGCTTCAATAGATATTATCAAAGTTATCCGGCTGTAGGGCCGTGGTCGGCTGGTGGTGTTTCTCGATATTTCGCCCATCGCAGTGCCGGGCTTCCTCAGGAGTGGTGGTCCCGATTCGTAGGCTGCCGAAGTAGATTCTTCTTTCAATCAAATCACTTTTTGAGTGGCACCTTGATTATCTTCACCTGCAGAAGGTTGCATCCTATTCTCATCTACAGTTTTGCTTTCAGCAACATAAGCCAGAATACTACCTCCGAAGTTGCATAGTGGATGTTTTGGAGGCATAAAATACATCTTCTAGTAACTGTTTTTTTTGTTGAGTTGGTTACGACTAATAGTCTAATTTAAAGTATTTCCTTGGACTCACTGGGCAACTGTTAGAAGGGGCACTTCGGAGTACGCTGCATGAAGAATACTGTAAAGTGTTATTATTTACGGTACGGTGTGTTTTTGTTTTGTAGGCATTTTAGTAAAGTGTTTTACGAGCCAGCTCTATCCTCCTAATCTGCTTAATATTCAGAGTGACTCGTGACCCGGTACATGTCTGCACTGTTCAGTGTTCATACACCTGCAGCAGGTACTCGGCCACCTCGGTGCGACAGTACCGCGACCCACTGTACTCGCGTTCGAGCATAGCTTCACGACTGCCATTGTGCCTGCGTGTGACATACGAATTTCCTAGGAATCTAAACAGAGATTTGCTCACACTGCGACGCAGTAACTTATTATGATGGCTGAGCGTCTTTAGACCGCCAAGTATAATAGTTGACTACTTTGACTTCTTATTAGCTCCCTTGAAACATGTTCAATTTTTTAAATCTTTGTTCGTTCTTCATTTTCATAGAACAGCGATCTCCAAACCTTCAAACCCTCTGGACGAACTTCCAAAAGATGGAAAAATCTTCAAGATTTCACATTGTATAGAGTATTAATCCAGCAGGAAGATTATAGGTTATGAAAAGAAAAATATGTTCCATATATTTTTAAGTGTGGGATTTGTTTCTGTACTTACGTTGGATCTTTGTTTTGTGCTTCACAATTCCACATCGCTTAGAATAATAATTATTATTAATTTACTTTTAAGTTGGGATGAAGTTGTGAAACTGGCGCGAAGTGGAGAAGCTTGGAGGAATTTATTGGCTTCCACATGCTCCACACTTGGAGCGAACGTGAATTAAACGTGTATTTTTGCACTTTTCTCGTACGGGGGAAATGCAGAAATAATAATAATATGCCCCTGACGTCACCGAAGGCTGTGTTGCTCAAGATAATGCTTTCATAGTTCCATAAAGGTGGTCGTGCTTTAGAGCGGAAATTACTTTTGTGTTATTACTCTGCTTATATCATCCTTTACCGACTGTGAACACACCTTTATGGTCATCCGTTGAAGGAGCATCTCGTAGTGGTGTTCCCAACAATTGACTCCATTATAATTCCTAATGAATTCCCTCTGTCAGCTACTTTACAGTCCGAGAACTTTCAAACTGCCTCATTACAATAATATCAACTCCGTTAAACAACCATCACACTACTGGAAACAGAGCTTCTTATTATACAATTTATTTCATTGACGCAATAGCGATGCCTCATACTTATTATTATTGGCTCTTGGAAGCAAACAACACATACCTAATGCTTTTGCTGAGAAACACATCTTCGCTATTTATTGATAGTTAATAATGCAACATAATAATTATATACCTTCGAAATGCATTTACATTGAATCAATGTTTTTTTTTAATATATAAATGAATCTGTGTTTACTCAAAGTGAACACAAATACACTCTTTGACTCTTTCACAGTACGCTACTTAAAGCTTGTGTCGTGAAAGAGGAAGATGGTCGGCACCTGGAATCGGGATCGGAAAGCCAGCGTCGTAACCGCTAGTCTACCAACCACTTCGAATGTGAATATATTTTGAACATCTCTCATAATAAATTTGTGGCGTGAAAGACAAAATAGTCTGATCAGGAGTTCGAACGCACGACAACCCTAATAGAAAAGTCTGCGTCGTAACTACTGGACAAACGACCAACCAAAACATTGAATAATGATGATATTATCTCTTCAGTCTGTAGATAAGTACATTCATCCTCATTGACCAAAATTCATAAATGTTGGAAAAATATGACCAACGCTCACACATAAGTCACAGAATCCACAGAAGCCACAGAAGTAGACTAACTGTATAGTATAGCAATATCTTCTATCCATCTAAAACAACATAAAAATATTTTTTAAAGTGCGTAGACGTAACAATAAACATTGTTATCAACGACAGCTACACTCTCAATACATTATGGAGCTTCTCATGTTTCGTTAGTATTCATCTCGCGACAAGATTATCAAAATTCTCGCTAAATAAATCACCGGGTACGTGGAGTTACGAATTACTATTAGAGGCCAATGGGATGAGGCCTAACTGTAGTGGAACCTCTGCTAAGAATGACAATACGTAATTTGGGTGACGTATGATGTAGATGGCGAGATATTCTACTGTGCCCCAGTCCCATATAGTCAGAAACAGTTATGAGGATTTGCCGAATGTGTGTGAACGCCTTAGTATTCTTCACGTGGGCCTGACACCTGGATTATCGTCTCTTCGTCTGTTACATTGTCATGTTTTTACATGTACCTAATATTACAAACAATATTATGATCTACGAGGTGTCTATTGTCTAGTTGGCCCTCTTTTTTTAGATGAGAGTTACTCAACTAAAAAACTGCGGACATGGGATGGACCATCTGAATTTACTTCTGTAAAAATACAAATGGATTATACTCAAAAAAAATTTTTTTTCAAACTTACTTATCTCCGTACAAATCTCGCAGAACTTTGGCCTCCTGAATAATGTTTTTCCAAGCTCGATCTTCCCATTGATCTCCGACCGACGCGCGACGTTGCACACCAACTTCTATCGTGGTCTTCCTGGTGGTCATGTGCCAATGGGCTTACAGTCCATCAGAAGATTCTTTGTGAGGCCGTCTAGGGCCTCTGTTTTTTGTCATGAATAAATTTAACCACTCAAATATCGAGACAAAGATATGAATTTCTTAAGGATAGAGAGATTATGATGCATTGCTGAATCAATCTCACAGTCAGTTTGTATGTGATTCCAAAGCTTGCGTACTTACGCTTTTTTTCATCACTACTTGTCTCGCTACTTACATTGCATTTTGTTGCTTTCTATTCTAGAATAAATAGGTATAGAATCTATCTACAACACATGCGTCATGCAAGCTTATTCTATCGTCTAAAGGTGTATTTATACTAAATGAACAAACACCCAGAACTTGAAAATAAATTGTATTTTCCTAATCGTTGATATGATCACCAAGGAAATAATAACCAGAAAGAACTGTCATCGCCTACTAATAGGTTGTTGTTTCCATGGCGTCCAGTATCAATCATTAGGAAAATATACTCTATTTTCAAGCTCTGGGTCTTTGTTCGTTTGGTATAAATGCACCTTAAGACGATATTGATCGTTGCTGAGACTATTAATTAGTCTATCTACGAAATAATGCTGCAAACTGAGGGATTTAACCGCTCTCGATATTGTGTCTACGCTAAGAGTTTCTGTACTTGTTTCTGATAAGCTTTTTTAAAAAATCTGAAATATTCAATGTAATGCATCACGTTTGTATAAATGAACAATATTGAATGAGGTTCGTTCTAATGAATCAGTTGCAGGCGTTAGAATGGGAAATATTGTGAATGAACAAGGGACTACAATGCGAACACACACCGACCTATGACTATAGGGATTAGCTAGCTGGCATAGGTCGTGTCGAGTGTAATGCTCTCAGCCTGCATACATAACTACACAACTGAGCTAATAATGCGTTACTCATTAGAACTGTACTATTATTGTATCTACCAGAAGTTCTCTAGATGTTCTATACTCATCACCTTTATCGTAAAGGAGAGCAGACTACTGATACTAGGGCATTTGTAAAGGATAACGAATGACAGATGTGAAATAGCGACACATATTCCCAAATTTCCATACTCCTTTGAAGTAAAGTTAAGGGATATTTTTTCAACATATACACTTTGACATCTTTTATTAAAATCAAAGCTTGTGTAGTGAAAAAAGAAGATAGCCGGTACTAAGGATTGAAAAAAAAACCGCGATTAAACCGCTAGACTAGCAATCACTTCGAAAGCCATATGAAATTATTTTAGGAGATCTCAGTGATATTGGCAGGATCGATCACGATGAAAGGCTGTTGTTGCCGCTCTACGTTACTGAACAGAACGTTAAAGTTATAAGGCGGATAATATAGTTAGGTACGACATGCATAATATAATATCTCATTAATGTGAAAGATCTCTGCAATCCCGTCACAAAAGATCTGAGGGCCAAAGGGCAGAGCTTTGCAATCCCAGCCCCCACTGACTTGAGGTTCATGAAGGTAATTTATTACGATTATGACCGTTATCATGTTCTATCAGCCTATTACAAGGAAATTATTCGTTACACACTGGTGTTGTAGGCTGTTTTGAATCGCAACTTCACTGAGGGACAGCGCATGGATAAGGAAAAGGACGAAGTTCGGGATATCAACGATTCAATTCTGATATGATCAAAACATCGACATTTACTCCTGACAGATAATCCGATGACATTGATTCTCTTGGTTAAAACTTTGATTTTCTATAAAACGAGTACTTCATATAGCGGTCGTAATATTACGGTAAACAGTATTTTTTCGTCTATTGAACAGTAATTATACTATTCTTTACAAATCAGGGTTCCGAAGACGAGGAAGTTCCGATCCTTCGAAACAGAGCTAAAGGTTTTGGACATGTCTGTGTACAGTCGAGCGCGTGGAGACCTTACGCCTTAGGGGAGTATTGATTTTTGTTAACAATAAACTTTGGTCCTCTGTGAAGAAGAAACATTAAATACTTATGGTATCAATTGCCGCTCTCTATGGAAGCTACGTCATTCGGTTTTCATAGACTTTAGTACTTTTTTATCAACATAGTTGACCGTGTGGCAAGACAGAAATGGGTAGGACATGTGGCGAGACAGGGGAATGAAAGATGGGCACCCAGAATTGCAAAATGCCGCCCCTATGAAAATAAAACACCAATTGGGAGATCGCAAAAGAGATGGGTGGATGATTTGGTTCCTGTCGCGGGCAAAAACTGGCTAAAAACTTCACAGGACATAAAGAGGTGGAAAACTTTGGAAGAGGCCTACATCCAGCAGTGGAGGGACGTCTGACAAAGAAAGAAGAAGAAGACTTTAGAGAGCCTTTAAAGTGACATTATGTTCCGCTGTATTATGGCTGCTATATGATGGCACTGCTTTTCTAGGAGATCAGAACTTAATCTGCTGTTTCTTTTCACATGATATGATAAAAATGTGTCAAAAGTCACATATTGCCGCGATTTCGTACACAGGCTGATAACAAGTGAGACGTGAAGACCAGAGCAATGATAGCTGCAAGATATCTGCTGGCCTGTGCCTAACTGTATCCTATAATGGAACCACCACACTTAATAATATACATATAGATGAGCTAGGAATACCTGCATCGGCCGCACTAAACCGACATTCCTATCGGCTTTTGCATTTTATTTGCGCGAGTCCACGTCATGATCCTCACTGATTGCCTTACTAAATATTGGTTCTCTTGTTGTTTTATAATTGGGCGCACCATCTTTAAGGTGATCATAACAGTTGTTAGTGGTAATAAAGAGAGTGACCGCTGATCGTTAGTCTCGCTGAAATTTGAAAACGACTGGACTGTTTTGGCTAATCATGATTTATAACACAACAATTGTGTTTTTCCATATAAAGTGTGCCTAGGTGACTGTGAAAGTATGAGGAATGATACGAATGTAAAAGTATGATTTGGAGTAAATTTCAGCGTAGTGGCTAGAATGAAATTGAACGCATTAAAGTGGTTCGTGCATTTTGAGAGATTGAATGAAGAAAGAACGACAAAAAGAATCTATTATAAATCTAAATATGTGGACTAACGTGGATCGAGCACACTGGTGTCGTCTTAAAGTAGGCCCAAGTCATGAGTAAAATGAATTGGAATAGGAGACAATGTATTCGAATATGGTTTGTCTGGATAGGAATGAGTCCGTAATCTCTGCCTACCCTCTCTAGGAAACGGCGTGATGGATAAAAAAAATTAGCCAGGCTTAGAGTATAGGTGGTGTGGTGTGATGTTCACCAGGTCAATTAGTTGCGTAATAGATATTAGTCAGATTGTCGTGAACAGAATCACATTATTATCCTGCGGCTTCTTTGCACCCACAACTAGAATGTATGCACGTAGATCTAAAATATAGCTATATTATAATGTTATTTCTCTCAAAAACAAGTCTAAAATAGCTGTGCCTTCCCAATAGAATTTTGAATGAAAAATGTTGCTCGCTGTTCTGGTGATACTGTGGGTACTGTACCTACTGTTAGGAACAGTTTGTTCTCGAGTCGCGGCGAAAATAAATAAACCATAATAATAATAATTAGGTTTTCATCTCACGTTCGCGCCACGAATATTTCTCCGACACGACTTTGTTTTATTTTTTAGGCCGATGACATTTTCTGTACCAAATTAAGCCCAGCGCACTGTCAATGCTCACTGTTCACATACCGACATATGAATGCGTGTTGTACTGTGTAGCTGTGTGGGTAGTTGGGATCATTACAGAAACAATTTACTTACTGCACTGTGTGTCGCTTACCTTTCTTACACTGGTGGACACATTTTTTTGTTAAAAATTTTTATAGAATCTATACCTCTATGGACTCTGTGTTATACAGCCTGGAGTTTTTATCTCAAATGGAATTTGACCTGTTGTGAATATATTTGAGACGTTGTGGTACCACCTAATCCCCAAAATCTGTCCAAAAATCTATTCTCAATACCAAGGATCTTCTTCTGTTGATTCACATCCATATAATAACAGTGACAGAATGCACGTATTGAAGAGGCGACACTTAGTTGTGGTGGAGAAGTTAGTGGATTTCCACAGATTCCTCACGTTGTCAAAGGGCGAACTCGCCATTGCAATTCTTATGGAAAGCACCTTATTTATCCCGCCGTTTGGTGTCAAATAGACTCCCAGGTATTTGAAATTGTCGACATCTTCGATATCGTCACTTCCCAAAGCTACGGCTCTCTGGCCTAGGCAGAAATCATTCTGCATGTTTTTGGTCTTGTTGATATTTATCCAACTGTCGATTTGTTGAAGAGAAATTATTTCTCGAGACAGATCGGCAGTATCAAGCCAAGATACGTGAGATTTGTATGGCCAGGTCTAGATTTTAAACGGTTTTTCAAACTTTGACGACAAAAAACACCAACTTAGAGGCTTCGCAGCATATATGTTCCATATATGGATTTACTCAGAATTCGGAGGAGAACATTTAGTGTGTCTGTGTGTGTGTGTGTCTGTGTGTGTGTGTGTCTGTGCGTGTGTGTGTCTGTGTGTGTGTGTGTCCGTCCCCCCCTTATAACTTTTGATTCGCTTGATGCACAGATCCTAAAATTTCAGAAAATATTTAATACTTTAAGTCTACAAAACTTGTATACTCAGAATTTTTAAATTTTCTTTCAGTCAGGGGTAATCAACCTTTGAATTTTTACTTAATTTTTGCATATATCTCGAAAGCTATAAAAGCTAGAACCCTAAAAATGTGTACGTATATAGAAAAATACAATATCTCAAATTAAATTTAATGAAAAAGTTCCAGGGTTTCTCAAACTTTTTTTATATAGAAAAACATTTTTTTTATGACAAATTTACGAGTTTCAGTGCCTATATTTCAGAATTTTATAAAAATATCGAAAAACGCCGAAACACCCCAACTAGATAATTAATTTTTCTATAAAAAATGCATACATTATATCAGTACATCTCAAACTTTTCTTAATAATTTTTGTAAAAATTTAATTTATTGACATCGTTTCATACAATAAACATACCGACTTAGTCCATCGACAGTTGGATCTCATGTTTACATGCAACTAGTTTTTAAGTAAGTCGGAACTGTATTTTTATATTATGTAAGTACCTACATGATATTACATATTTCCTCCACACCAAGAATTGCTCTGAATAGCGGCTGGCGGTTCTTAATTTGAATAAGTACTAGCACAATACGAAAAAAAAAAAGTTTTTTTTTTATCTATCACACCGTGTCCCGTAAGGGATTGGCAGAGAGAACGAACCTCCACTCCTTTCTATCCAAGCACTCTTCATTTGCTGCTTTCACCGACATACCATTTCTCATACAACTTCTCCTCTTACTTCTGAACTTTCTTTTAAATACTATTTTCATTGTCTTAATTAATTTTGAATTTAGAATAATCAATTTGACCGTTCTCCGTTTAGATATTTTGACAGTTTCTTACGTCTCTACTTATATTGGGGGTTGTAGGTAGATTGAAAATAATTAAGGTAAGTCGGCATTTTGAAATAACAATAACATATCTTGTTCTATCTCCCCTAACCTAACCTTAACCTTGCTTCTCCCTACTGCGAACCTATTCTCGAATATCGATCAATGGGTTTTCTAATACAATTTTTATAATTTTCGTATGAGGTCTTAAAGAAAAGATACGAAAGTCATAAAATTCTATTAGAAATCCATCGATCGACATTCGAGAATAGGGCCTCTCGAAAAATATAACATTTTGTTGTGTAGTGTGTGTAGCGATTTGACAATCAACGGTTTGAGCCATTTTTGACGAGGCTGACTGGATGATGATAATATTGAGCTAATAGTGCTAATAGCTTGAGATAATAGTGAGCTGCAACAAAACCTCAACACACGAAACTGTGTATTGTAGCGACACTCGTGGAACTTCATCGGCTATCAATGTTGGCAGACAGTAGGGCCCCCCGTATCTGCATGCGGAGACAGGTGAAATACAAAATAATAAATACGCCATATTATGTAGGTACATAATTATATTATGTTGTTTTGTTAGAAAATTGTTGATTTTGATTAATATTTTAAATTGAACATATTCTGAATGTATATTTAAAGATGAGCGATGAGCGAATATAATAATAATCTTTTTACTGTAATCTTATGATTTTTCCACATTACGTCAAGCTAAACCCTAAATAGGTTTCAAGGTAAAACAACTTGTTTCACTCTCATTTTTATTTTATTTTAGATATTTGTAAGTATTCAAATAGATACTGTTGATTTTATTACTGACTCCAACCAAAATAAAAATATAATAAACTGCGAAAATTAACATGAATCAGTATTTGAATGTTCGTCAATTGGCACAGCAAACAAGGTGCTTTATGGCCAAATTTCTTTATCTCTTCAACTCTTTAGTCGTCAATACCCACTGCTCTGTTAGTTTTGAGGCACAATCAATGGCAGACACAAGTTTGGATTGGTCAAATCGCTCAAGCGAATGGCAGGGCGATTGCTGCTGCTGCTGCATATATTGGATGGTAAAAGCCTAGTTTTTTACACGGACGTGAAAAATTAATTATTTGAAGGTTAGGTATTTAACGGACATGCGCTATTTTCGTTTCTTTCGCCCTGTTTTCCTTTTTTTATAAAATCAATCTGACTCTTTCACAGTAAGCTACATAAAGCTTGTGTCGTGAAAGAGGAAGATGGTCGGCACCTGGAATCGAACCCACGACCTCCGCACCAAACAACAAAAGCCGGCGTCGTAACCACTGGGCTACCAACCACTTCTTTGCTCTTTCTTCTTTAATAATAATAACTTTATTCAATAAAAACAACACAACGATTAAAAATACAATTTGGTGACTCCCTCCACTAGGCAATGCCTGTCTTAGAGAGGAGGTTAAAGAGCAATAAAATAAGATATCTACATTTAACACAATAATAAAAGTTATAGTCAATCAATGGAGCCCAAAAAACAATGACATCAATGCAGATCATCAAAATACCAGCAATAATCAATAAAAAAAACATACTTAAATAAAAAAATCTAAAAGGTAAAAAGTGGTTTTAATAGAACACCTGTAATCTAATGAATTAGTAATAAAACTTTAAAATTAAATAGTTAAGATAAAATTAAATCATAGTCATAAATTCTGGTAAATGATTAAAAAAAAATAATAATAAAAGACAAAATAGATAAAAAGAGTAAAGAGAAAAAGATAAAAGACAAAAAAAAATAGCAAACAATCACAATCAGTCAAATGTATCAGATCATCAATAAAACATACACAAACAAATCTTCACTTATACATACCCACACGAGCAACTTTATAAAAATAAACAAAATTTGTAGTCCAAAATATACTTCAATTAATATCACTATAAGCAGTCACAACAATAAGAAAACAAATATGTAGTTCAGGCATATTCAGACAATCATATAAAATGACAAATAGGTAGATACAGCAAATAATCAATGATCAAAATGTCCAAAATGATCTCAAAATCAATATTCGAACACATCACAGTAATATAAGAAATGCATTGATGAAATACTACACACACATACCCTTACACCCTAGAACACTCCTTCTCACACACATCCAGACACACCCTCTCTCTCTCACACACATTTAGACACTCCCTCTCACACCCATATAAACATACCCTCTTTCATACTCATTTAAACACGGGGAATCAAATAAAATAAAATAAATAAATAAAAATAAAATAAAAATCCACTAATATGGAATTTCGCCGATTTGCTCTCTAATCCAACCGTCAATAGACCTCCTGAACACACCTTCACTTTTAGCATTCCTATTGTTTGGGCTTAAAGAGTTAAAAATTCTCGGAGCTATTGCAAAATACTGGCGCCGACCAAACGTTTTTCGACAAAATGGGACCCTGCAACTAATTCCCACTGCCGTTCTCGTTTCACGGCTCTGCTGAGACCTCGGCCGACACACAGAAGTAAAGTATCTTTGCAGTGTAAGTCTTACAAATAATTGATCCACAGTGAGTACATTAAACTGTTTGTAAATTTCAACAGTGGGAAATTTAATGGGTTTCTTTAGGATCACTTTTATGAGACACCTCTGTGCCACTCTCAGCCCCTGCAGAACCGTAGTTCCACAGCTGCCGAATGCAACTAAGCCGTAGATAAGCCGAGACTGTGCTAATGCGAAATAAACTGCTCTCAGCGTTAGAGGATCCAAGATGTTTCGCAAGTTTTTAAATAATATGTAAATAAGTTTTCTTAGTATTTTACTTAGTTCCTCAACGTGTCCGTGCCATCCAAGTCTATAATCTATCTTGAGTCCTAAATATTTAATTTCTCTCTTCATTTGAATACTGGGACACTGACATTCACCGTGACCAGCACAATCGTGCTCGTGTAATCTCAAAGATTCATCCATGCTAGGTTGATTAACTTCCTTCAGGCTGAAGGAGGGATACAGGGTTTTATTTAAGTTTAAAGTCAATAAGTTGTAGTCCAGCCATTTCTTTACCCTCCTGAGTCCCATCTCAGCACGACGGTATGCCTCTGTCCATGGTCAGCTGTAAACAATATAATATGCTGACTGCCCGCTTTGCCTTGAATTATTGCCCCATTTTGACAGATTTTTTGTGTTCGTATTATTTTTATTATGTTATTTTGTATGTTTATTATTTTTTATTTTGGGCTTATATCAGACCTTTTCTTATCAGCTTGTCGCTGTTCTTATCGATTCTCATACTATTATCTTGTTGTTGTCGAAATATTTTGTGTACGATCGGTCTTATTATTGCTGAAATATTTTATTATTTATTGTTTTTATATGATTTTAGCGTCCAGTTATATATTAATCTTTTTTTTTACTCTGTTTTTAAAAACACTTAACTTTTTATTATATGATTCTTTTGATCTATATTATTTATTTCTGTAATCTACTTTATTTGTTTCAAATTGTGTTTTAATTTTGTCTTCGGTGCTGTCTTGGATGTTTTGACTTTACACTAATTTCATTTAATGCGTGCTCAGGTTTTTAATTATTTATGTAATTTTTGTAACTGATATTGACCTGACCTTCGTTTGATTGGATATTTTTTTCCCTTTTTGATTTTCTCTTTTTTATGTTGGTTTTCTCTTCTGATTGGCTTTGATAAATGTCGGCTCAATTAGCGTTAATTTAAATTTATCTATTTTTTCTATAGTTTTTTTTATTCTTTTATAATTATTATCAATATTGTTATTATTGTTTTATCCATTTTTTCACGATTGCCATGCTTTGTGATTGTAATTTTGTGTGCTGTTACTTTTCAATTGTGATATATCTACTGCCTTTCATTTATATTATTTTTTTATCAGCATTTTCTTGCTTATACATATATTGTCATGTATAAACATAGTATTGATTCTCAATTATTAATTTTCTATGTCTATTTATTTGAACTTATTGTTTTTGTAATTTTTAAATTGTTTTTATAACCTATTAAAGGCACAGTGGTGCCGTATACACATGAATAAATTAATAAATATTGCTCCATCTTATATTATGGTTCATGTGTTTTACCCAAATGAGGGAGACAGAGTTCAGTTATAAAGTTGTTAGGTCTTATTAAAAAGAAATATGATCGAAGGGTTTAGTAGAAAATATTTTTTTACAAATGTTGTAATTACAGGGAGGATTTGAGAAAAAAAAAATTCATTCGATTGAAGAAGCGGGAAATATAATGAAACCTTTGAGTTTTACTACATCCAGCGATATTGCATAAGAACAATGTATGTGCTTGTTGATGTTGTAGGATTACCGGAAGGGTTTTTAATGGACTGAGGTGTAGATATCTTATCGTATCTTATAGGGCCTGTCCTTATTGGGACACTAGGGAATTGGGGCATACGCCTAAGCTGGTTGATGAAGCAGTGTGAAACTGTTTCTCACGGAAACATGTTCGGCTAATGAAGAGACACTCAATTTAGTTGTCCTACAATACACATGTTCAATTAAATTGTTGATCCAACTCATTTACATTTGACTCTTTATACAGTTCAATCAAAATATTATATTCATCATAGTTTTAGTGTCTCGTAGAGAATAAATTATTCTGGGTCCGTGTTTGCACGACCCACAGCTCAGCTGGCCGTTGGTTTGTTTGCACTTTTTGTTTGTTTGTCTAGCTGGGAGTCTTCAAAGCGTTTTAGTTGCTTGCCGCTGGCTCATATCTACTCCAGTGCAGCATATTACCAAAAAATAATCTCAACGATTTTACGCGAAGCTTTTATTCTACAAAATTATCCTTTTTTTGTTCAATTTCAACCTATTTTGAAAGCGCACGTTAATAGTTTTATGTTAAAGATACTAATTGCCTTATACAGGTAGACAGTTTGCATATTTTTTATTTATTTATTGGATACAATATAAAAGTTTACACAGATATAACAAATGAATACAACTTATAAGTATTTGAACGAAATGTGTGTGCCCCTTATAGAGACAAGTCTCGTGTAAAGGATATTATATTCATAAAGCTGGTATACAAACTATTTGAACATCATGCCAATTATTTAAAGCTACATTTTAACAACCACAAATAGGTACTTTAGATGTATATTAATTATTATTTGGAATAAACTCATTACATTTTATAATGCAGGGAATGTATCTACGAAAAATCTCAGTAGAAAGAAAATTGTAGAAAGTTTTTTCATCATCTTCTTCTTCCTCTCTTCATAGATCTGATCCTGGGATCTGTTTGTGCCGTCGTTTCAGCCTCTTGGAAGGTCGACTGCCAACTATCTCTCCGGGGGTCTTCTTCCTTCAGGGTTGCCTTGAACGGCGACACGAGGAGTTCTGTCTTAATTTCATTAAAAATTTTTTTTTTTTCGAATATCGAATTCGTATTCTTAAACCACGACGGATATGAGAGGAGCTGTCATCGATACACTGATATTTTGATGAAAATGTTTTAGTATCTATGTAAACCTTCCTAAGTGGTGAAAAGGAGTGGACGTGTGGCTCGGTATGTAAATACGCTTACGTGTACCAAATTTGGACGAAATGAACTCTTCTGCAGCAGGCAGCATCCGTTGACTAATTGTGACCCACTCTCCTTCATCTTTCTGCATAAGTTTGGCAGAGGATCGCGTGCAGAGAGCAGAGGGACATCAGCGACGCTGCGATTGCTTCTCTAATTGAATTATTTAATACTCGTGTCAACCAAAGAGTCATGCGACATCACTGATTACTTTTCTTTATATTTCATTAATTGCACAACGTCCGGACTCTCTTCTGCCAATGCTACTAATTACTCGAATCCTTTTCTCCGCTACTCCATTGCATTCACATCCGCCAGCCAAGATCCATATTAAACGTCTTTTTCTACTTTGAAATATTTCTATCCTGTGCGTCATCCAAGTAAAAAACAAACCTTAACAATAATTGTATTACCTATCAGTAGGCTTCATTATATTGTATATCCGTTTCACATTAAAAAGCGGAAAGGATTGTTCGAGAGCTTAGGACGTAAATAATGCAGAATTTGAAGAAAAAACAATTTTCTCGAATAAACTTTACACTGTTAACGTAATGAAATTAACGTTCATTCCAAGAAGGTATAATAATTTTAAATAGGTTAAATTTTCATGACTAAAGTCTTAATTGATTTCAAAGTTTCGTGTAAACACGTGCATTTACAAATAAACGGAAAAACAAACGTATTCTTTAATCATTCTTTAGTCAACAATCAACCTTTACCAGTATTCCGTACACGAGCTCCCGGGTTCTTTTCTGGTCGGGTAGGTAAGAATTTTTCACTTGAGATTTCTACCCTGGGGTTCGTCTGTCTCAGATTAGACGGGACCAGTTGCATAGAAAGAAAAATCCAAAAAATCCTTTGTCAAAAGTGTTTATTTATTTATAGAGAAATAAACGATATTAAATTAATTTAAAAAAGTAAATTTAAATTAATTAATTTTAATTTAAATTTTAAATAAGTTGAATTTTTTAATTACGTTGTTTCGGTACCTATAGTTAAAGATTTTGAAAGGTGTATTAAAGTATGCAATGTGCGAGTGAGAAGTTATCTAGGCGCTACATTGGAGGAGGATGCCTCAACGTTGAGTCATCGGACGCCGACTGTCACGTAATGATTAAATAAACATTTTAATTAACGGACGCTGTGTACTTTGCATACGTTTAGGAAAAAACTAAAGAAACATTCAACTAACTGTACACGTAAACTAATTACATATGACATGTGTCGTCTTCAATAATCTAATGTACCTACCGCTGAATTCTTTCCACTGTACATGACCCTACATACATACATACATACCACGCATCTACTGAGCCGCTCGTTCATATATGTATTGTACGGCTGGTCATCTCTCTCAATTTTTCATCTTCCTTCATTTACTTAATTAATACATAACTGTACAAAAGGTAGGTTTGATATTATGCAGATGCCTCTAGATTCATTTGAAAGATATCTCGGCCGGTTCATTGCTGGAAGCTGTAACAGCTTTTGTCAGTGCAGTTTTCTCTGCTTATTTCAAGGAACGACTTTGACTTGAGAACTTTTACCATAAAATGATCAAACATGTCCCCATATCAAGGAAATCTTCATTATATTTAACATTTTATATAATTCGGTTGACTCTACACCATGTATTTCTGGGTTGCGATTAGCCAGGTAGTTCTTTTGCCACATCAGCTATACTAGGTTCTGGATCCTTACTGACGATTCGGTCCATACCTGTCTCCATTTGTTTTCCATCGAGCAATCTGATATTGTACCTGCTGCTAACCAGTACGGGTTTCGGGATTTCAGACAGCTTTGCTTATGAAATGAAAATAATATCTTCGTCATACCTAATCATAATTATGACAAAGAGTCCAAAACCGTTAGGATGAGTATATATTAGGTTTCCATATCTTGAAACCCTTCTTTATAACAGAGCCAAACATTTCTGAATTGACGGTGGCCAATACGTACGACGCACTGGTATCAAATGCTTGCATAGATAGTGGGTTGGCCAATATGCACGTTTTCCAGGAAATATAAATGTCAAGTCGGGTTACCAAGGATCTAAAATAAGGTGTAAAAATGTGTCCCTACCACCTAACCGACGAGAATATGGTTAATCCGCCTGATGATACTCCAATTTCTGTAAAAACCAAACTAAATTATTAGCTCGGATCAGCATTTCAATAAGCGCCGGGCGGCAGAACTGCCGGAGAGCCGTGTAATTTAAATTTATTCAAATTGACTTAATGAAGTAATTACTATAATTTGGGTATTATTCCGTAAACAAGACAATATATTGTTATTCTTGTTGCCTGCAAAGAAATTTAAACTTCCCCGCTTGCTGGGCGAATGAGGAGCCGTAATTACCTTGGTATATTTTGGAAAATAATTTGGTGCTGAATCACAACATCCGAAAATCTGCACGCGACATCTCGCATTCACAGTGGAAGTCAGTTTGTTAGAGCCATTGCAGACTGAAGATACATTATGCTGTAATGCTTTGACACAAAATGTTGATTTTATACTACTGAAATCACTGAATTATTGGAAAAAATTTACCCCATAAAAATAAATTATTAAATTCCCTGCTAATTATCTATAGGTAAATTGATTTGCTACTATCATCAGATGCAGTCAACTCTGAAAAAATATTATTAAATTCATATTGTCAGAATTATATTTTCAGTAAAGGGCTAAAGATGCTATATTTGGAAAGAAAATAATAAGCGGACATTTTCAATAATTGAATTTCGAAAATTTAATTGGTTTTTGAGTTTTCAGATCTTGAAATGTATGGTTTGTTTGAGCGTACTGTACAAGGAGTAGGCACATAGCAATTCAGTATCAATATGTCGAGAAATTATTTATTTAATAATAATTATGAAATTTTGATAATTTCCGCTTTGTTGTACACAAGTCATCTCATTACTGATTGCACGGAGCCAGAGCACCATTATGTGATTACCCCCACTTGCTAACAATGTCATCATCTCGGCGTTTTGTTCTTCCTCAGGTCCAGCAGTGTGGTTCAAGCATGGTGGCAGACACATCTCCAAGGCGTTGGCTGGAGGAGGCGGCTCTGAATAGACGCTGGTTCGACGTCCTCATCTTCGCAGGTGGGAAGCAGTATAGGGCACACAAGATCATACTTTCTTCTGCGAGTGACTTTCTCAGGGTGAGACCAATATTGATCCATTTAATTGGTTTTAGACATAGATTTTTATATGGGTAAATAGAATGCGTTATTGTTATTATGATGTTTGATTGTTCTCAGGGGATTTTGCTATCCAGATCCACAGACGAGTATACTTGCATCGTACTGGCAGACGTTACGTCTGAAATAGTAGAACTGTTGCTCCTGTATGTGTACACCGGAGAGGTGAGCCTCTTGCAAGAACAAGTCGAAGCCTTTATAGCTCTCGCTAGGGTACTGCAGCTGCACATCGACAAGGAAGTATTAAGTGGTAATAAAGAGAAACTTATAGCCTGCGACCCCGACGTGGTCCGTGGTCAACACCTCCCAACGAACAACAACCATTTGTACGCCCCGCCACACTCAACGGTACAGGATATTAACCACAAAGAGCATTTCAAGATTATAAAAGTAGATGAGCCAGACGCCATAAAGCATGAGAAGGACGGACCCCAGAAATATTTCGACGTGGAAGTGTTAATTAAAAGTGATAAAATTTCCAAGTGCTCAATGAGTGAGAGAGATGAGAGTTTCGCCGCTCGGACACGTGACCCTCTGTGCGAGGGACGCACCACGCTCGCAGACTTTTATAAGAGCATGCAATATTTGAGGAAGACCCATTTCGAACCTAAAGAAAACATATCGATTTGCGAAGAAAAAAAATTGATTGACAGTGATAGGAGGCACGTTGATAACAATGACTCTCACAGCACGTCGTCATGTGAAGTCGTCGATCCAACCTCCGATAGCTCCCCGTGTCATAGGAATGAAAGATCAGATACAGCCACGTTTAGACAATCAGCTCGACACGATTTTTTATCTCCGAACACCAATAGTAACAGTACCATTAGTGGGCCGTTGAATTTAATGCATTATTTACAAAGATCACCCGATTCTCAGAACGCCGCCACCGAGAGGTTGTATAGCAGGCTGATAGATCGCAGGGATAAGCGAGTTGACGGCGTGCTACAAGGCGCAAATAATGCAAATCATAGATTAATTAAACCAATACCGTCGTTGAGGCCGATAGATAGATTAGTACCAGGGCTAGATCCAAAGACATTTCATTCGTCATCTTCACCGTTGTTAGATCTTTCGATTGTGCGCAATAAGTTAAACATTAATGTGCATAGCGCCTTTGAACAAGTGAGAAAAACGTCCAGACACTTAAGACAGACGTATGATTATCATATTCCCAATCTCAACCTCGGTGGTTCTGGGGAAGCTGATAGCCGATTAGTTCCAAAATCATTTTCTGAACCTCTTCAAACTGAGATCATCAGTTCTGTTAGTAATGAAGATCAACCTCAATTTCCTGCTCCATTGAGAAGCGATACAAATATAAGACAACACCCTCTAGAATCTAAATCAAGAAATCTTCCTAGAAACAGGGTTATATCCGGTCCGTGGTGTTCGAGAAGTCCAACATTTTACAAACCAGCAAGAAAATTATTACATTCACCGGAGAAAGTTATTCAGGCCCATAGCGAGTTTCAGGTAAGTAATTTTCTTCCTATGCATATTTACTTTGTTCTATGACTAGATTTATTTTTATCACAAAAGAGCATTATAAAAATGTATCAACAAAATTAATAATGTAGCTCTGCAATGAGCATTTTTGTATGAGTGTACAAAAATATAAATATAAAATGAATCGCTTGGCATAATTAATATCGCGAGACATACTTAAACGTCAATTAAGGAACCAAAGCAAATCAATATTCTATGATAGATTTCTTGCACTCTAGTTACTGATCAATGCAAAAAATATGACTGATAGTCGGAGCAGTCGGAAGTGACAAATTACTCGTTGGTGGAGATAAAAGGATTGCCATTTCAGAGCCGAACCGGTCCGTTGCAAAACTATGTAATGCACGCTCCCATGAGCTAGATGCATTTGACATTTTTATGAATGTTATAATACTCACGAATAAATTGCATCACTACTTATTGTATGTGCACATATTATGGCTATAACATTCTTCATATATCATGTACAGGAGATTTTGCAGGAGATAGGGTAATATGCGGTTGATATTTGATAGTCGGTATATTGTGGAGGTCGAAAAAGTATACAATATTAATGTAGTACTTTTACTAAATACCAGTATATCTCTCTTTTTTTGCAAACGCTATAATAGTCTCTTGATGAAACTATTTAGTACTAAATGTATAAAGTTACATGTTTTTTGGATGCCCAGTACCTTTGCTGTTGGCTTGAATGTATTTCAAATTAAAATTAAAATTTATTATCTTTAGAATATTTACACGCCATTATTTAGCTTCCTAGTTATTTATGTCTTTCTTGTTTTTTATTCCTCAGGAGGCAACCAACAATATTTCTCTTCACAGCAATGCAGTTGTGGATCATCAAGCAGTGTTCGAAAAAAGTAACTTAGTGAATATTCATGAAAGAACTATTAACGATAGCAACAACAATTTCGAGACAATCAATTGCAATAGTGTGGCGGATCTTAATGTTTATGGCAATACGGGGGATGGGTACAGGACTCATGAGGGGTTTCATGACGGCAATAAGTTTCATAGTAATAACTATTTCACCGCGAATAGTCCGAGGTCTGTCAGTGTAACTAGTTCTAGAGAGAATGATGCAGTTTTCAAAATACCTGAAGATGAATACAGAAACGTGGTTGATATCAGACCAACGGACAAATACAACCGAATCATCGATCCCTTCCCACTAGCTGAAAACATTATAGAGCCGGGATTGTGTGTGAAGAGTGAAGTGAACGATTCTGAACATTTAGTGTTAAAGTGCGAGTTTTGCTCCAAAGTGTTTACTTCCAAGGAGAGTTTGGCCGTCCACTCCGGCAGCCACTCGTCCCGAGCGCGCTACAAATGCGAGCAATGCGATAAATGTTTCTCGCAGCTGCGGAATTACAAGTACCACGTCTCGGTCCACAGAGGCACAAAGGAATTCGCGGCAACTTGTAATGTTTGTGGGAAATATTTCAACGACAGAGGTTATCTGAGCAGCCACATGAAAATACACAGGTACGTGCCTCAAACTAATATCTTCTCCTCTATGATTCACTGCTGCGTTTAACAGACTCGTCAGAGGTTTTTTCTACCTTTTATTAATCACAAGACAGATGTGTTCTGAGAAGAGGGAACCTGTGTTTATAATTATTAGTTTTTGTTACCTTAGACTTTGATTCCTGTAAGGGTGATACCAAATGAACGTAGAAACAGAGCTCTATAATAGAGCATATTTTCTTAATCGTTGATAATATGGTCACCAAGTAGATAACAACGAGAAAGAACTGTCATCGCCCATTATTTAGTTCTTGCTTACATGTTTGTTTCCATGGTGTCCAATATCAACGATCATGAAAATATACTTTATTTTCCTGCCCTGGCTCTATATTGGTTAGGTATGAGTAATTTTACAATACCTTTTGATAAAAAAGTTTGTTCATATTTGTTCGTTTCATCAAAGCGCCGTTAAGGTATTTGAAAGTCCATAACTAAAGGTAAACACTCGTGTAGGTCAACCTTCCTAATTAGTTGGAATGAAGTACTCCCGATATTTGGAGAATTTGTTCTTCATGACACTGGGCGCAAACACTACAAATATTTGTGACTGATACACTTCTTCGTTACACACAAAATATGAGTTATGTGGGGACATTCGCGTTGCTATAAACTAGACACATGTAGAAAATTTAGAAACATTTAATTTTTCACATGACTGATTTTTTTTGTACAACTGACACTTATTGTGTCCATAACTGTTATTCCAGTGTTTACTCAATGCGGTCCACTTACTTCTTGCGTTGTTTACAGGAACCGCAAGGAGTACCAGTGCCCTCACTGCCCCAAGTCCTTCAACCAGAGGGTGGCCTACAACATGCACGTCAGGATACACACAGGTGCGTACCTACCCTTTCTCTTCTTCTCCCTGCATTCAAAACTGTTGGCCATTCTCTTAGCTCACCGCAAATACTTCACCTACTTGCACAAATACACACAAATGCTTCACGAGTGATGGCTGAATTGAATTATGGCGTTGTTCGCGGTTGATGATTTATGTTTTAATTTTCATTCCTGCGAACCGCAGTTTTCACTTCCAAATCTGGTTTATCGGATTCTCTGAGAATATATAACACCAAACGTATATAACGTCTGTTTATATTGATTGGTTTGTAATAATTTACTACCTACTAAATGTAAGATTTTTCGATGAATCTGGGCTCACTTAAAGTGGTCACTTTCGAAGTCTTTCAGCATTTTCATTTTCAATGTATAAAGATTAGGTACAGGTTGAAAGGGAAAAAGGTTGCCAAGATTTTCAATACATCTCTAAGAAAGTGTGACTTAACGGCAATGCAATGATTATCGCTACGCTCACGCACCGCTACATAGATGTTTGTGTGTAGCAGCGTTAGTCATTCATTCAATTATTCAGTGTTGTTTATTTATTTAGATAGGTGTACGGCACCAAGTGCCTTTAACAACCTTACTTATTCCACATATGTACCACTTTTTTTTTCTCAATTTTCTTGGATTTTGGGTATTGACGATGACTTGGACTAGATGTCTGTATCATGCGATTATGTCTTCACCTATTAAGTAATTCTAAGCTTCTATTCTTCTATACTTAATTCTAAACTATTCTAATCATTATAAAAAAACATTTTCTTTTTATGTATCATATCTATGAACGCCATCTTGAAGTAGGATTACTGGATCAATATAAATAATATTATGATTGGTTTCCCGTACCATTTATCACTTTTACTGCACTCATTATTATTATTATAGATAGATATTTTTTATGAAAAATGAAAAAAAGTACCACATCATACATCTAAACTTATTTCCCTCATTGCACTGTAATTCATCTTCACTATTAATTTCCATGTAAGGTAATCTCGAATATTTCTGCCACTATTCCGGTGATATACAAACACTCGTTTGTCATATTTTGTACACAATGCCGTTAATTGCAGCAATTTAATAATAATAATAATAATAATGTCCCATTGGACCCATTAGTCAATGGAGTGGCGCGAGTGTCGCCTGCACGAGGACCCCCCGGACCCGTTACTCCTGGAACAACCTTATAATTAACAAAAATAAAACAAACAACAGCATCTTCAAAAACTTGCGAAGAAAAACCCCGAAGTGTTTACCTAGTTAATATGAAAATATGTTGTAATAAAAAAACAACAAATATTATTATTCATATACAAAAAATCGAGGCGTCGAAATAAAAACAAAACTATACAATGTGTTTTCTCGATACTTGATCAAACGAAATGTTCGAATAATAGACATTTTTTTTTTGGAAAAGTTCTTTTCGGTCCTTTTTTATATAGATACATAAAACATGAATCTGTGCTCACTCGAAGTGAACATAAATACACTTTTGACATCATTCACACTAAGCAAAATACTAATTATTTATTTATTTATTATTTTATTAATTTTATTAAGTTATATAAAAATCTTTTTATATATCTTATAACAATTATTAGTTTAACTTATTTTCTCATTAAGGAAACTACCTATTTTCTTCAAAATAATCCAATTTAAAAGGACACAAAATCTTTGTATCGTTCTAAGAAATAATTTAATGAAATGAGTGCATGAAATTTATGTTGTATATCTGCAGTACAGATGAAAGCTCTACGTAAGATATCTAGATAGACTCTTTGGGGTGTAGAAAATAATGATGTGGATATTCGTAATATTTTGATAACTTTATCTACATTACTATAGATGGTTCTTATTTATGATGGAATTTTTTCAATATTTGAAGCCAATATTGAAGTTGAATAGGTAATTATTTAAAATAAAACATTGTTTATTTAACTTTTTATTATTATTTTATTGGCAGAGGCCTTTCGGTCACACGACCATCTTCAGTGCCACAAATACTAAAACTTTTTGTTTTGCCACAAGTTTTAGTATTTGTGGCACTGAAGATGGTCGTGTGACCGAAAGGCCTCTGCCAATAAAATAATAATAAAAAGTGAAATAAACAATGTTTTATTTTAAATAATTACCTATTCAACAAAAATGGGATTTCACAAAGTTTCCGACAAAAACATAAATAATTTCCAATATTGAAGATTAACTAGTTAGATTTGGAACCATTGGGGCTTATGACCCTCGCATTAGCGGCTGGTTTAGAATGATCATTTTAGACTGTAGTGTGGATGTTTGAGTAATTACAAAGATGAAAGATGACTATTTCAGATGGTTTGATCATTTTAAAAGATTAGTTTGCAAGTACAATTACATTAAAAAAAATATAGCACCGAAAGGAAAGGTGTAAAAAGGCGTCATCGACCAAGAATGACGTAGATCCAACACATCGATTCCGCCCTCGACGAAATAGGAAAGGTTGAAACGAATCAAGTGTTTTTTTATAGAAAAGAGTAGAAGTCCCTGCATGCGTGATGGGTAAAAAACGTAGCATTTTACATTAGTATTATTTCAGTGCCCCATCATAAATAAAATTGCCAACGTGCAGCGAATTTTTCTGTCCTGGATTGCTCAATGGTTGCTGGTCAAAACTATGAATTATGTGTAAATTAGAATGCACGCCAAATTAGAATTTAATGTCATATTTTGGGAGCAACGAGGACTGGTTTCGCGGTTCGTAAACCGAGCCATTCATTGATATTCCCCAGTAACAACACATGAAACTTCTCCTCCTCTAAATGTTTCTTGAACATACCTATTTAAAGAATGCTAGGATGAATCCTAGATATTTAGAAGGTTTGATTTACGACTTATGTCATTTGAAACATTATTGCCGTAAACAATGTTTTATTTGGAATAGTACCTGCATATGATATTGTAATGTAGTTACTCAGTGGTGTGTGTCCAATTACCTCGGTTCATAAATTACAGCGCATCTTCGGAGCCCAACCGGTTCCTCATGAACCATAGAGACAAACTGTCATGCGTTGCTGCATTTATGTGATATTACCTGCTCATGCGCATGCACGCACTCGCACTGCACTTTATACAGGCTGCAGCAACATAACCACCTACAGGTATGCACAAAAATGCATTTTATCTTCTTCTACTGCTGAATGGTGACCTCTTCCATTTATTTCTGTCGATTGGTTTTGTTAGCCAGTTTTTGGCACTCAGAGCAATTATGCCATAAAACCACATTTTTCACGTCTTTGACGCCTTTCTTACTTTCCCATTTCTGTCTTAAATTTTTAGTGGTCCAAGTTGTACCTACCCCTTTTTATTATCAATTAAATATTTCCATACTAATTATTTAAGTCAAGGCTTGGTGCACTTGTGGTAGCCTAGTGGTATCGGTCGACGGCTTTCGTACGCACAGCGTACTGATTCGAATCTCGGTGTCGACCATTTTCACTTTCACGACACTACCCTTTGGTTGGTGTAGAAGATGTCAAATGTGTATTTGTGTTCACTTGAGTGAGCCCAGATTCATTAAAAAAATGCTACTATTCCTAACAATTATTTTAAAACGTTACATTTAGCGATGTTAGATTTACTGTTAAGTATTTTTTTTTATCAAATTTGCAGCACAATAGCCATTTTGAAGGATGGGTTAGTATGACCACTTTTACGTAGAAAAAAATCGCCATTAGATGGTAAACATTTTGATTAAAAAAATACTATTAGGGGATTCTCGACTTGCCTTCGTGAAGATTTCTTAAAAGCTTTACATGTTTCAGCCAAAAGAGCGAGATGTACATTTTATATTCCTCATATTTACACCCTACACCCTGTAGATAGGTTCATATAGTCCCGCTCGTGCAATTAGTTGTCCAGTGCATAATGAGATTGTCCTCAGTGCACTTTGCGACTTTTTTAAGACGTTCAGTTCTGTTTATATTATTATTCAAGTTTTATGATGAAAATAAACAGTTGAGTGTTACTCGTATTACGCTGCTGGATGTTCCCAGAGTGTTAACAAGGGCTAACTCAACAAATTGAGTGACCCAGCTTCTACTTTCGGGTCACAATTCGTAGATTGGTCTGTCTCAAGCAGTCTCCTTCTGCAAACCTCCACGCCGCCGTAAGTCGGCATCTTCATATCTGCATACGAGGTACAGCGGATGTCTCAAATTCCCTTTTCTATGTAGCTGTTTCTGGAGCGATCTTTGCAATTGCCTTCCTCAATCATCCCAAAATTAGAGGATAATGAATTTATTTTATTATTATTATTATGTTTATGGCATCCCATCCCTTGAGGGACGATTTGAAATAATGAATTTAAAAAGTATGTAAAATTGGTAATTTAAGGCTTTTCTGGAAGGAAGTGAAAAGAAAAAGTTCTGGGAAGGATGAGAAAGTGAGTTGTTTGAAGGATAAAAATGGATGTATGTTGACATTGGAAAAAGATGCAGGTTTGAGATAGAAAGAGTATTTTGAAGATTTGTTTGAAACTAAGGATGGAAGTGGCAGATTGTGCCAAGTTGGTGTAACTGGAGAGGATGATGAAAGTCTACAAATTAGTATGAATGCGATTAAAAAGCAAAAAATGGGAAGGCTTCAGGGTGCGATAGGATATATCAACGGAGCTTATCAGGTATGTTAGCTAAGTGACGCTGAAGTGGCGCTTGGAGCTTTTGAACTTGTGCTGGATGGAAGGCCGTAACTGGAGGTGACTGGAGGAAAGCCATTATCTGCCCTCTGTACAAGGGGAAGGGCTCCCGGCTGGACTGTGGCAACTATCGGGTAAGCAGCTTGT
Organism: Mystacides longicornis; assembly: GCA_963576905.1. Lineage (NCBI taxonomy): Eukaryota > Metazoa > Arthropoda > Insecta > Trichoptera > Leptoceridae > Mystacides > Mystacides longicornis. The sequence goes on from OY756423.1 coordinate 524,797, forward strand.
TGAGCAACGTGGGTAAACAACAGTAGAATGTTAATAGAAAGGGTTAGAAAAATAACTGAAAGTAAAGTGTGGGATGCACATGGGGGTTTTATGAATGGGTGGGGGTGGGCCGATCAGATCTTCGCTCTGTGAATGATAACGGAAAAGTTTTTGAATAAATATCAGAAGCTTTTCTGGGTATTCGTAGATTTAGAAAAGGCATGTGATAGGGTGAATAGGGGTAAATTATGGGAGGTTTTATCGATATGTGAAGTGAACAACCAGCGGATTCGTGTATTTTGATATTTATGATTGTAAATTTTTAAAATTTAAACCCAAGATTATGGGTTTTATAACAAAATCAAATAAGTTTAAAATCCTTTCGGAATGATGTCTGCCTTTTCTTCTCATTACTAGGACCTATTTTGAGCTATAAATTTAATATATAGGAACAATAAGTGTAGAATTATCTCACATCGTTCAATTTCTCGCGCGAGATGCGGTTAATAGTTAGGAACAAGCTGTTGTTCTCAGGTCGTGTATCGACATTTAAGAGTAATTGATTTCCGTTACATACACAGGTGCGTATTATCTGTGACGAGCCGAATCAATTTGCCTCGTGTAATGATGGGCCGCGGGCGCTCCGCTATTTAGGGACAAGATTAGGCAAAATGCAACCATACACATTATCTTACAAATAAATGTGACATAGCTGTGTGTGACGTACGCATATTTTGCAGCTTTGAACCCACAAACATCTGTTTTGGGCACCAAGACTCTGGAAAAGTGCTTCCCTTGCTTTACGTTACATTTTTTGCCGCATTTACATGTTATAAACGAGTTGTTTATGTGTTAATAAAGAAAACGCCTTAATTTGTATAATATTAAGTCGAGCGTGAACTTGAACATAATGAAATAAATAAATAAAAATAAAAAAAATCACATTACTGCTCATAGCAACAGTGCTCTCACCTGGAAGTACAAAATACATAATACTTATTATGTTAAGAGTAACACTGGGCGAGCGAACTAATAGTAATTGATGTAATAGTAATCTTTTCATACTTTTCGCAACCCTATAAGAACTATCCCTACTAAAATTTTATTGAACGCTTTTAGGAATAACCCATATTATACCTATATTTGTTTTTATGAAATAATTTAAGAAATCTTACAGATGATATTATCAATATTGATTTTATTTATTTATATAACAACCGTGTTAAATACGCGCCGATTTTTTTGACAAATTGTTTGTAATCTCACAACGGAACAAGTTTTATGAAACAATAATTACATATTCGCTGCACCATTAATAAATTAAGCAGATTATGCTTCACGTGAGATCGTAGGGACCCTAAACTGTGGTGAGCCAGCCAGGGAAGACAGTGGTGATGCACTGAGAAGTTAAAGAAACCATCAATGTTATCCTTCAAATCACTTACTAGAATGATACCTAAAATGTGAATGTTTTGCTTGAAATTTATTTGAATGAAAATAAAATTGAATCGAACCGAAGATTTGTACCGAATAACAAGCTACCAGAAATTATTCAATGTCAAGGGGAGCACGAAAAAGCAAAAGAAGATTAAACATAACTCCATAGAGTTAGAAATGGTCATGTCCGAGGAAGCTTCAAAGTCGTGCCTATAACCGGAAATATATCAGAAAACTGAACAAGATGGTATGGTTGTATTATGAGGCGAACACATGACAACATGATTAGGAGAGCTATGCGAATTCAAACACTAGTAGACCACCTGCCACATGCTTGTCGAGCATCAAGGGAAGCGAGGTCAGAGTTCGATAGAGAGATGCTTGGCGAAGAAGGCCTACGGCAGCCGAACTAATAGGATGAACGACCTCAAGTGCAATCCAAACAGTCATGAATTCCACAATGATGAGTTTTATAGATGCATTAATGTCTCAGTTGAATCGAGTGAACAGAATAGCATTTACGGTTTATGACGTTGATATCAGGCACTAAAATGGAGATAGTTCTACTACATAGATAGATCTATCCACATTTCTTCTAAATAATGCGGCTTGATCACCAACCATTTTGTGGAGAATTATAGTGGTAGTATAATAAGAATTTCCGCATTTTGAATGGAAAGCCCAAATAAACTATTTATATGCCTATAACCTATATAACTAATAGCTATTAAGTGTGAGTCATCTGCAATTATTTATCCCTTCGGACAACTAAGATATGCTGTTAATTCACCTAATCCATTCAGCTTTCTCCCAATCTTACTAACTGTATCTCAAATTGATTCTGTGCCGTTTAACTTGGGTATCTCTCTTCTCTTCGCCAAGTATTTTATTACACGCTGCTTAGTGTGAGAACGCTTCTGATTAATCACCCACACCAGGGTTATCCCAGTGCATTGCGATACATTGAATGCAGTTTCTAGAAGTCATCATTCACCCAGCTTATAATATTCTTATCGGATGTACAATTCCTTCTGCAATTCTCAAAACAAAACTGGTTTTGTTCCAAAACAGACGTCATACAAAATGCCTTAAATTGTTCATCCAATAAACGCTAGTAGAAGTGTAAACTGTAGCCCTAGTATCGTTTCGATATTCGATCATCGAAAGAGTTTCGAATATTTTTCATACCAAAATGATCGAATGATTCGATCGTTTGATTTAAGAACACTATTTGCACGCTAATGAGCGCTTATTTGCGTACAATTAGCTTTCGATAAAACTCGTACTAGCCCCACAGTAGTTTGGAGCAAAAACCTTTCAAGCTCTAGGTAGAGAGGGTAGAAACTTTGCACAGTTTATACGGTTTTTCTTTCAATTTTATTAAAGTGCTCTATAGAACATCTCTATAAATATTCTAATCTCTATTTCGAGTCCCAATATAGGCATTTCGATAGTGTTCTTCAGGCTGAAAAGCTGTTTCCAAACTTTCTATTTCAAATGTTTTTGTATCTATATAATAATTTAGAAATGTTTTTTTATTTGCCTTTTGTCGTTGCTTTACGGTATGTCGGAGCATCACGCCTAAACGGCTGAACCGATTTCACTAATTCTTTTTTTGTCGTGTTGGCTTTTATCAGTAGAAGGTTCTTATGAAATAAAAAATTAAGAAAGTTGCGTGGTAAATCTACATAATAATTCAGAAATGTTTTTTTATTAGCTTTTTACCTAATGTCATCGCATCACGCCTAAACGGCTGAACCGATTTCACTAATTCTTTTTTTGTCGTATTGGCTTTTATCAGTAGAAGGTTCTTATGAAAGAAAAAACTAAGAAAGTTGCGTGGTAAATTGGGAAATTAAATAAAACTCGCATTAGCCCCTCCTCTATCTAATTAATAATTCAAAAATGTTTTTATTTGCTTTTTACCGTATGTCATAGCATGACGCTCAAAATACAAATGCTACGTCAGATATGAATCTGCACAGAGCCGTGCAAAATGCCGGAGAAGGTTCTTTAATACAATTTGCTGCATTAACTTTAATATATTTAGAGCTATTTAAAAAACCCTATTTTTAGGATCTTCATACAAAGTTTTAATAAACATTAAAAGTGTCATTCTTCTTTTTCTGTGCTTATGTCAGTTATAGAGGTCTGTTAAGCAATGGGAAGCTAGACTAGAACCTGTTTAATTACCTACCGATCAAGCCTGACAATCGGAATCAAAAACGTAAAGCAAGACGGATATAAGCTAGTACAAAATATTATCATGTTTTGTACGAAATGCACATCGCACGTGTTGAAAGAAAGCTGGCGGTGTAATCATAATGCAGCAAGATTCATTGGTTCAGTACAGCTTTGATTAATTAATAAGCTGGCGAGGCTCCGCAATCTAGGAGAACCTAATCAAACCTATAAAATGGCGCACGGGGGCAAGGGCGGATCCAGCATTGGCGCTAGGGGGGGGGGGGGGGAGGTCACGACATAGTAAAAAAAGGTTATTTCCAAAATTTGGTATCTGGAAACTACACTTTTACTAAAAAAAAGTGGTCATTTTCATTATCCAGGGGGGGGTCATGAACCACAATTACTTATAATTATAATAGAAAAGTAGGTATTTTATTAATAAATGTAAGTACTGTACTTCACATTAAAGACCCGGACCCAGCCCAAAGGGGGGGGGTCATGACCCCTGACCCCCCCCCTGGACATGACCCCTGACCCGCCTGGTTCCGCCCTTGCATGGGGGTCACTTGGACGTGCCACTTCTGCTGCAAATGCCAACATGGGAACTGCAGGCCTCCGTTCGTACGAGGACCATGGCATCAATATGAAGCACGGAATTTACTGTACATTCTATCCGTCTTCTTCTTCTTCTTCAGTCGGTCCCTCGATGCCGAGGATCGTGACCGCCATGCATCCCCACCAACTCCCTCCATCCCTCCCGGTCTTCAGCCATTCTTATGGACCCATGCAGTGTGGTCCCCGTTGTCCGCCTAATAAGGTCAGACCATTTCGTGGCCAATCGTCCTCTTCCCCTCCTGCCCCCGACCATCCCCATCATAATCCTCCTCTCCAGGGAGTCCGGCCCTCTCCGTGTTAAGTGCCCAAAAAAGCGAAGGATGCGCCGCCCACATTCTGTGGATAAATGAGAGAGGACGCCGAGTTCTCTGCGTATTGAATCATTAGTCCTGTGTTCCGACCAGTGAACACGGAGCAGACGTCTCCAGCACCACATCTCAAACGCATCAATCCTCCGTCTTTCCTGGGCCCTCAGAGTCCAGGTTTCAGAGGCGTAATGGAAGACGCTGAAAACTAAAGACTTGATCAGCCTCATTTTGGTAGCCCTCGCAATGTCCCGACTTTTCCAGATCTTATCTAAGCGTGTCATTGCTGTTTTCGCCATCTGGATGCGTCGTACAACTTCTTGGTCACACGCACCATTGGCATTAATTAGGGAACCCAAATATACAAATTCATTGATCAAGTCAATGCCTGCAGACGGCTGATCCGTCTATCTGCCTGCATACATATTTATCAAAACAGACCGTTATTTTCTTGATGATTTGTTGGAGTGTTCTCACAGAATAACCGGGACTGTTAAATACCGAAGAAAAGTGAAAAATTACCGATGATCGAATGCAAAATAAGGCATAATAATATAGGACCTATTATAGAAGAAAGAAAATGGAATAAAACCATATTTCTTTTTCTCCAAAGTAGCATACCATGTTCTGAAATAGTTTTAAGTAAGCTGTTCAGAGAAAAAGTTAGAAAAACTTAATTAATTTAAACTGGGATAAATTTGTATTATGTATGTATGTATTCCAATTTATAAAAAAGGTTTCTACCGTACTGTCATTTTAATAACGAATTGTGGAAACCTTTATCATAGTAGGTATCTATTACCTATCGCAAATTATCGCGTCATTTAATTATAACAATAAATGACTTAAAAGCCTGGACTTTAATATGCAAGGTGCGTAGCTCTTATCAAAATTAATATAGGTAATTGAATATTGTATTTTTACACCTAATATTAACGGTTAAAGTATTAAGACAGATTTGAACAAAAAACGTAGCATGCGTATATTATATACAGTAATAGAGATGTTAGTAGGTATGCCACCAGCCACATACTAGGTAATTAATTACGATGTTTATTGGTTCAGTATAAAAATACAGACTCGCAGTAATAGATAATAATAATTGTTACCATTTCCATATTTACACCAGTTGGTATCAATGGATGCTTCTTGTTAAGTAACTGGTAACACAATACCTTGTCCTATTCTGTGGGTACGTACTAGATATAATACTATTGATTAAAAAATAACTTTTTTTTTACCTTTTAATTTTTATTAATTTGCCGTGGTAAGATAATAATATAATTGTACATTTATCATTATTTAGACTTCATTCTCACCTCTACATGTCTATGTTATAACATCTATGGTATATGTATACAATATCTATGGTACAACTAATGATTCATTACTAATGTTCGATTTTTAAATGGAACAAACCACTAGGGGCTTACGACCGTCTTCTACTGTTATTTCGAAAGGCTGGCTGAATGTGATCACTTTACGTTAACAACGTTCTCCATTAGGTGGTAATTTTTAAGTCTTCGAAACTCCTAATCATGAGAATTCTAAACTTTTTTTTTCTAGATTACCGGCGACTCATTCTATTGGGAACGTATTGCGCCGTGGTTAATTCTCAACATGTTCATGTCGAAAAATCCCATGTATGCAACAAGTAGATATTTAATAATTAGAAAAATAATACAGAGATAAAAGTTGGAAATTATTGAGAACAAGAGAGCAACCAAATTTAAAGACTGTCTGACTGCTGTCATCTATTTGGCGCCAGGATATGAATATATCAATTTTTGTTAATGTTCCATCTTTATTGCCTATTGGTTTTGTTGGTGCACAACATTCTAATTATGTCTAGATTCTTGTGACCATTTTTCAGGACTAGAATATCTATGGTAGTTTGGTGTTTAAAAAACATCCACCTTTGTGTGTTGTACAAGATTTTTTTGCGTTCAATTTCTGGTCGTCATTTCCTTTCGAAATTTCTAATTGAGATTGCCGTCATGTTATATTGTTATCATTTTAAATGTGAGTATGAAGTAACAAGAGCTCGGGAAGAATGTACGTACTGAAAAATTGAAATGCATCATTAATACTCAGAATTGGCTATAAGCCGGTTTGATGAACTTATATTCAGATCAGCCGACTTATTTCAGAACCTTTAATTTAACTTATAGTTACCAATAAAAAATTGAGAACCGGTGTCCAAACTTGTTTATTTTGTTTAAACTAGGAACCAGGCTAATTATTATTTATCTTCAATGTTATCCGAGCTGTAGGGCCGTGGTCCGCGGTTGTGGTGTCTTCTCAATATTTCACCCCCACAGCCCTACAGTCCGGATAACTTTGAAGGAGTTTTAAGGTTCTTCTTTTAGTTCATTAAAAGTTCTTTAAATTAATTATATACACATATATTATTATGATTTCACGGAATATAAAATAAGGCAAACGAGACTTTAAACTAAAACTGAGGAGACAATGGAATATGATGTTAACTGTAGAATGGTGCGGCCGCGGGGCCTCCCACACAATGTCCAGATTCCTCAGCTCTGCTTCGAAAGAGCGGAACACAGTATGAGAGGGTCTTCCTCGTCTTCGGGAGGCAGAACAGCGTGATCCTATCCACCTAATCATTATTTCATCCCCACGATACAAGAATAGAGAACACCACTTAAAGACCACTGCAATTTGTCGCATAAAATACTAGAACGGTTGTTTCTTCTTCTGCTATCTGCCTATTATAAATTATTGCTCGTAGACAATTTTCTATACGTGGGAATAAGTCCAATTGTTTATTTTACTTGATTTTTTTTTGTAACGCTCTAAAGAAAAGAATGTTCAGTAAGTGAAGAGCGCTTTATTAAAATACTTAACTGAAAAAGTTATGCGAGAGTAGGCTCCGGCCTTCCGGACTTTAATGGTTCATTTCTGAGTAAACATATTTCACACAAGAACTGTTGTCAAGGAATTTGTTTCTCTTTCTCATGTGGTCTCTTTAAACTGCCCGCTCTATAGTCTATTGGAACGGACATTGTCTGTTTGTAAAATTCATTCATTTAATGGGATATTATGTTTGTTGTCTACAGGGATAAAGCCACACCAGTGTGAAGAATGTGGAAAAGCCTTCTCCAGGAAGATGCTCTTGAAGCAGCACGCGCGGACCCACAGCGGAGAGAAGCCTTACGCCTGTGCTTCGTGCGGGAAAAAGTTTGCCGACAGATCCAATATGACGCTGCACATGAGGCTGCATTCAGGTGGGATCCTTAATATATAGATCAAGATAATATAAAACCATGTGGCTTCATAATAACTTATTTGGGCGAAATTTTGTTTGTTTCAGGAGTGAAACCATTTTCCTGTACTCTCTGTCCTAAATCCTTCACCAAAAAACACCACCTGAAGACTCACCTCAATTATCACACGGGAAACAAACCGTACGCCTGTGTGAAATGTGGGCTGACCTTCAGCCAGAGCAGCAACATGAGGACGCACATGAAGAAGTGCACATCTCTTGAACCCACCAAGACCACGGAGGTGCAGCAGGCTCAGAGAATGCAAGCAGAGTTGATGGCCACGTGATCTTTCCTAACTTTGAATTTTCATACAATGGTCACCAACGTTTTAATAATTTGTACAAGTATTTATGTTGACTAGCGATATTGATTGTTTATTCCATTTCATAATGGCGTTAAAGTAGTAGAATTCTATAACGTGCAATTGAATGGTGAATCTATATTACTTACATTTTAGTAGGTAATTGCGGAAAAGGCCAGTAAAAGTGTAGTATTTTTTTATCAGTTTCTTTCATTAATGGTTTGAGATTCCTATTGAAAACTATAAAACATAGGTAGTATGGTACTGAGAGACATTCCCTTTTTTTAATTTGTCTTGAGATTTTCTTTCCTTAGTACCTACGTCCCTTTTTTCGCCAGAAAAAGGACATCTGTCTTCTTCTAGCCGTTATTCGATTCTCATACATTCCTTTCAGTATCAATACCTACATAATATATTCATTAAACATATAAAAGTTAATAATCTTCTTCTTAAATACTCGTGATTATAGCCTACTGATCACTTAACCTGTGCGAAAGAACTTGTTGTATCGTCTTCAATTATTATTAACCCGAAGAGGTGTGTCAGCTTTGCGGTTAAATGATTTACTTTAAAAAGTACAAGTAGTGTCGAAACAAATTGGAAAAGTAATCGAGCCGAGCCGGGCCGGGCACAATGCGTTGTGACAGCTCTCGTAAGTTTTCGTGTATTTGACACATTATTATTGTCGTCTCCAGGTGACCCAACGTATTCCCTTTCATATTGACGCCACCACAAGTCTGGTTTTTTAATCCTTATCTTATGTATATAACCCAAATCTAGATTATTTGCATTGCAACAAATTGGATTATAAATAAAAATATCGAATGAAGAATATTTCCTTCGCAACTTCATCGTCACCATTTACTTTCATATTGTATTAATTTGTTATTTTTACACTTCATATGAAAAGAAATCCGACACGAAATTTCGAAATGATTTTTTCTACTTCTTCCGTAGGTAATTCTTTCAACCTTTGAAATAGGTCATAAAATATAATGAAATAAAATCATACTATACACAAACTCGAAAACATTTTCGTTCTCATTAAATATTTAAGATTTATTAGAAAGGACTCGCATCTTTATCAAGCTGCGTATGTGTGATACTTCAGAAGGAGGAGTTTAATTTTTATTTATTTATTTACTTCTTCGTCAAAAAACAAAAAAAAAAAGTTTCAACATTAGAAACAATTTATTTTCATTATTGTAAAAATATAGTTGCGCACTCACATGCAACTAGTAAAGTAGTAAAGGACGCTAGCTTCATGTGTGTACGCATCTTTTCACCTAACTCGCCAACACCTGAAAAAATACACCATGTCCCAGTTTTTCACAGTCCTGAAAGTGAGACATGTACCAGAATAGTATAGCGGTGTAAAGGTTCTGCGTGTCGTGGTGCAAAAGGCACAAGTCACGTCACAACTTCGCACGTCGCTACTTTTTACCACGGCTGCAAACAATGCACCATCTAACACCACTCGTTTCACTATGGGTTTGACATTGATAAATCATTTATTTTATGTTTTATATCTTTATTTATTAGTCTTAGACACATATAAAAAAAAGACAATAATTTATTACTTTTTTGTTTTACACCACATAATGAATTTTTATTGAAGTTATTATCTTTAGTTAACTTTTTAATAGATACAAAATATGCACCATACATATATTTTAATAAAAATAAATAATGTAACCATAAGGGTCTTCCTTATTAATTTTGATTTTTATTTTGTATATAGATACTTTAATAATATTTTAATGTATGTAATTTTGGTGCTAAAGTTTATTGAAAATTACCAGAGGACTGATATGGAGCTTTTACTATTTATTTATACCTACATTTTGAAAAATATTATTTATGAATTCGAAATATTATATTTTTTTTATAAATACTGTGTTAAGATTTATTTAATTTTAAGAATGCTGTTAATGTAATTAACGAAATATTTTGTACAAATTTTCTTGCACGGTTACACACACATAACTGTGAATATTCACTTATGTACTAACTTATTATTAAAAATTTAATCGTGTTCATTGAACTAAAAATATAAAAATTGTTACATAAAATAAATGGAGTTTTTTTTTAATGAAGAGTCTTGAACCGCATTCCGATATATCCTGAGATTTAAGTTCACGCATGGACCGAATTCGGATCAATAAAACGCATGTGCGGGGAAAATATTAGCCATATTAAATATTACGATCCTACTTAATTTAAACTCTCTCTCATATCAATTCCAAAACGGAGTCAGAGCTAAATTTGCCACAACCGGTTTCCGTCAACCAGTGTGCCCATCCTTTAAGTCACTTTTAGCTTATTATTTTGCATGTTTCATATTTGCTACATTTCACATACATGCTACATATTATTTCAACCCATGTTCTGCGCAAAGGGTTTGTACCTGTTATGCCGAGTAATGATTTTTTTGATTGGATATAAATAAAAAATAAAATTTGTTACTATATGGCAATAACACCCTTAACAATATAATGAAATGGATAAGAGTTAACAAAATCAGTTAAATAGATAAAAATCAGAAAATTAGATAGAAATAGATAATCAATAAATATAATAAATAACTAGAAATACTTAATATAGATTTTTACTGTGCCATGCAGCTGTCTCTGTCCTGGGCTATCCGGTAGAATTATTCCAGTGGATTCTGGTCCATTGCCTGATATTTCTTAGCCAGGACATCTGCCGTCTACTCACGCCTCGAATTTCTTCACTTTTCCCTTTCTTTATCAGGTGAAGCAATTTTTATTTGGTGTTGCGAAGAATGTGTCCCAGGTATGATATTTTCCTTCTCTAAACGGTGGCCAAAAATTCTCTATATAACCTCATCCGCTCCTCCTCCTCCTCCTCTATAAGCTCTTCGATAACCTCCAGAGATTCTAGGAGCTGCTAGGCCGCATCATTAAGGTGGAAAATGGACCTGAATGTCAAATCCGTGGTTTTCAGCCGACAACCGCATAATGGAGTCATTTTTCAGCTTAACAGAAAGCCAATAGAGCGCGTACACACTTGAGTATCTTAGGAGTGGTAACAGACAACAAAACTTCGAAAAAGAAGGTAAGTGCAGAATAAAAATAGCGAGAGCCGCTCTTAATAATATGACATCAGTCTTCTGCGGTGATAATATTCATTTCAAACTAAGGCAGAGAATTGTCAAAATACGCTATGTTAGGTCCACATTACTTACTATACGGTGTGGAGACGGACCTTTAAAGTTAATGTGATGAACCGTATAGAAACATCTGAAATGTGGCTCCACCGCAGAATCTGAAATGTGGCTGCACCGAAGAATGTGTAATTGGTCAAAATACCTACCAATTAAAATAAATAATACATACGCAAAACATAAAAAATGAGTTTCAGGCTAGATAAATACATAAAGTTCACAAAATATACGCGGTGGTTCGTGGCAAATCATGTAGGTATGGAAATTTGATACGTTGCATGCAACGTGACATTGGTTACGTTATCGCGCGTGTTCAGATGTGTACAGGCCATAAGGTAGATAGGAAATAAATTAGAGAGAAAGACAATAATATAAATAAGTCAATTAAAAAATAATAATATTGATGGGGACTGTAACTTTAAATTTCTGTGCATATTGTGTGATGTTCTTATCAAATAAGCTGTTGCTGACAAATGATACGTCGCCGTCGGTTTAAAATCTAAAGAGATTATTAAAAAGTTTATCCTTTGTAACTTGGGAAAAAAATTCGAGATAAAGTTGGTAGAGGCTGATATTTCCATTATTGTTCAGTTTATAAAGAATTGAAATATTTTCCCAACGAATCATTATTCCGAGCACACAGCTTATACTCATCGTTAATAATGTCTGCGTTATCTGTCCGTTCAGTGGTGAAATAAAGAAAATTGTGTTTGAAAAACGTGGGTGCACCGCTAAATGAGAATATTTGAAAATGAAGGAAAAGGGTATGTTTATTATTTTCAGCGGATGTTATGGCAATCCAGTTCATTGGATTGATTTCGTTTTTTTTTAGGTAAACACTGTTGAACTGACCTCGGTAGCCTTATTCGATTCCCGGTCTCATCGGAGTTTTTCTAAGTGAAATTTCACTTTAAATTTGTTAACGGGACCGGTTGACTGGAAAAAATTTCCTCAGGCAATAAGTTCCACCGGCTATACTGACACCTTTGTATAGAAAAGTAATTTATTGTCCAATTGAAATTTTAGTCAAAACGAACAAGTAAGGAATAGTTATTAAAATTCGTTTAGTTAAAAAAGTTACAAACTGTAGTACCTAAGGAACACACCTTGTTCGAGTGGCAGAGGTGGCAACTAGAACGAGAAACAATAAGGCATGAACTACAGGAAAGAGACCGTATTATATCAGTGGAAAATATAATTGCGAAGATGATCGATAGTAGGGAGGGATGGGAGTACGTCCGTAGATTTATGGAGAGTGTGATTCGGCAGAAAGAAGAGGATGGTACCTAAGGGAGAGTTGATGAAAATAGGAAAAAGAAGAAAACAAAGTAGATAAGTTAATTTTAATTTCAGTTCAAATAGAAAGCAATGAAGAAAAATGAGAAGACTGTCAGATGCGAGGAGCGAAGTCAACAGCGTGCAACTTTGACAATGACAACGTCCAATAAATACATAAAATACTACATAAAACTGTCACTGGTTATAATGAGAGCTGAGTCCGAAAATTCACAAAAATCTGCAGTCTACTTTAGAGGATTATGCTAGCCGCCCCTTACAGTGTCTATTTGCCATTTCTGAACAGTTTTCCTTGTACTTCAAGTGGCCAACCCATGGTTATATTCTTCTTTTCAATCATTTTCTCATCGCTTCGTCTGTCTTTGGTATGGTACTTTAGTTGAGTAGGTAAAAGAACCGCCTTCGATCCTGTCCATCATTCGCAGACAGCACCGCGGAGTGTAAATCAGTTATTTCATTCACCTGACTCACCACCTTGCAGCCTTTCAACTTCTGTTTTTTTTCCACCATATTTCCAAGCTGTTTGGTTCAATATTGTAAACAGCTGTGTCCACTACGGGCTCCACAGCTTTGCATTCACTCACCACGCTGCCGAGATAAAATAAATATGTTGCATTTTTTGATAAAATATGAGTCGCATAAACACGATAATGAGGTTAAAAGACAAGGTAGTGCTGCTGCAGAATAATGCCAGTTCCCGTTTTGGGAAGGGAAGGGATTTATGTGTGATGGTGGCCCGGCCTGGCCTGGCTATTGTTCCACCACACGATTTGAATACTTCCCAACATTTATTGAATGCTGACATCTCCGAGCTCTTTCTGGACTGGACGCGCTTGTCGCCCAACTCACTGAGATCTATAAACAAGACATTCCCCGTTGTGGTATGCGTAGGTACAACGTTCATATTAACGTATTACTTTTCGAACTTCTCTGGATAAATTAGCACAAGTATTTATCTTAAAACTTAAGATCCTTCTTATTTACTAAAGAATCAGGATTAAAAAGAGTTTACTACATTTGTGTACCTTAGTAATATTCGATCATACACGACATTTATGTAGGTATTAGAATTGACCGCGTATATTTCCCTTCACGTTGAACCGGGTTTAGAATTTCGTTCTGGGCCCCTAGACAAATTGAAATTGGCCATGCAACAACTACAAACGAATTATTAGACAATGTAGATTACAAAGAAAATTAACTGTCCACTTTTTACATAGTGTCTTTGTTTGGTTTAAATAATTGTGTATAATAATATCTTCTAGTGGACAGTTCATTTTTTTCGCACTCTACAGAGGTGAAATCTTGTTTTTTTTTTCAATTTGTATAGGGGAGCATTGCTTCTTTCGTTCAAATTTAGATTTTTTTCGAGGCAATTTTTTTAACAATTTCATAATAATAACTAGAAAAGAGTGGTGTATCTTTTTCAGATTGGTGTTTCCAACAATTTCATGTACATTGTGCAATAAAAAGTTAAAGATTTTTATCGCACAGTTAGATTTTCATAGAAAATGTCTGCACATAAAACTTCTTTGTATCCTTCAGTTATTACTGTTTTGTGTCTGCAAGGAAGAATCATCAGTTTTTATAGTCATTTAAGGTTCACACGTTCTGCACAAATCTCGAATTTCTGGATCTAAAACCTCAGAATTACAAAAAGTAGATGGCGAATGTGTAAGTATGGCAATATAACTGTCCGATTGACTTACGTTCCGATGTGAGGGACTTGGGTACCTCGCCGAATGTCTTCTTCCAAGGTGCGCTCTGCCGCCAACACCCAATAATCATCAATAAGAAGATTGATTACACCAGTCATTCATCTGCCTGAGCCAGAAGTCAAACTCGACGTCTTCTCTGCTTGGACGTTGATTTTCACATTAAAAAATATCGTTATTTCTGAAATTACTGTAATAAGTAAGTGTACTTACCTAGTAATCACTTCCTTATGGCCGATTCTTTTATCTGTTGTTCTTAAACTTTCATTTTTTATAACTTTAATAACAGTTTTTCGTAGTTAACTTAGATCCTTAAATATATTGGTAAATAATAATCGAAATAAAGTTATAAAAGTTAATAATCTAAAAAAGATGCCCTGGCCGTTGACTTGATTGAGATTCACTAATCTCCCTTTGAACACGGCAACACTGTGAGCTGATACAGGGAACCTGGAGAGAATTGGTTCGAAAAACCACAACAGCGCATCAAGGGTGACACATACATACTTAAGACGGCGATAAGACAGAAAGAGAGAAAATATAAAGATTTTTAAATTCCTTCATTTTTATGTATGGATAAAACAATGATAAACCTTCTCAACTTATAAATTTACTACGCTTCACTATATACAATAAAAATAGTGGGGCTAGTACGAGTTTAATCGAAAGCTAAGTGCACGCTAAGCTAACTATCGAATCATTCGATCATGTTTGTATGGAAATTTTTCGAAACTTTAAAATTTATACTAGTGGTAAAGTACCCTAAGTGTAAGTTTTCGTTGAGTGAATATCGAAACGATCATTAAAATAATTTCTATACAAAATCGAACGATTCGATCATTAAATGATCGAATTATGTAAAAATCAAATTTTGATGTCAGAACACTATTTGCAAGCTAATAAGCCCTTATTAGCGGGCAATAAGCTCTTATTGAACTTTTTTCCTATTATTTTCATTTCAAAGAGTATTTACGTACGTAGTTTCACTTTGCCTGTTAATTGATATTTTATTCTTCAATGCTACTAAAATATTTGGAAAGCACTTGCTTTTTAGAGATGCACTGTGCTGTAGGTAGGTTGGTTTCTGAGGAAGGAGAGTGTGAAGCAGGTTTTGTTAACTCAGCAGGCAGGCAGGCAGATACCTACTGAGATCCATATTCAGACCAGATTTTTTTTTGTAAAACGAAACTGCTCCATTGCAACTTTTTGTGTGATATTTATAACGAATAAATTGCGAAGGTTTCGTTTGCAGATCCAGTTATTTATGGACGTACGTGTCCTCAAGTGGTCTCAATACTGTCTGCTTACAGACCTGTTCATCTTCACTTGTCACATCTTTAGATACCTAGTCCAGTTTAAATACTATGGAATATTGTTTGGACTTAAAATCAAGATTAAGGTACCTACATGTAGAATGGCTTCATGATGTGACTACTCAGGTCGGAAAGCATTAGGTCCAATGTGTATTTATTTTCACTGTAATCTGAACCACTTATGAATCGTCTCCTATGCCATTATGTTGTTGCGTTTCCATAGAACCAATTTGGACTTTTTTTATTCTTTTATTATATTTTACTAAATCGAAATTGATTGATTGATTGATTGATCCTATCAACACAAGTTTTCGACAGAATTACCGTTAATGTTTGTAAAATCTTAGAAGGTAAAGAGCGTTTTTAACAATAATCCCGCCAAAGCACAACTTCGTCTCTTTTAATTCTTGTTTATTTATTTATTATTATTTTTTTTTAATTCTAAACATACTTTTGTTTTTTAATATAATTGTATATTTTTTAGCATTATAATATGTTGTCTTTGTTTTTACTGGGTTGGCTGGCAGAGATCCTTCGGGATAAGTCCGTCCTTTAGACTGTCGTCACGCTGTACTTTTAAACAATAAAGTTATATTTATTTATTCGTCATTGATTTTGTATTAGGTAATAGAAGTTCTTTTTATATAAATGAATCTGTGCTCACTCAATGTGAACACAAAATACACTCTTTTTACTCTTTCACAGTAAGCTACTTGAAGCTTGTGTCGTGAAAGAGGAAGATGGTCGGTACCTGGGATCGAACCTAGGTTGTTATAATTGTACATTTCTATTGTGCTATAAGAATTAATAATAAAAATATAAAAAATATGGGTTCAAAATAAGAATTCGTGTATTTGAAATATAAGAAACATTTACGAGGGATTTCTGGTTTAAAGAAGATGGTAGGTATACCCAGGTGCATATGTATAAATACAGGCGGCGCGCGGCGTTACTGGGCCGCGATAATGGTTATCTTCGAATTAAGATAAAGCCATAAATCTTGAGGAGAGGATGTGACACCTCTGTCGGACTCTTCCTGCAACAACGCGAGGAGGGCCAGGCCATAACATGCACTTGTGTTAATTGGTCAAGCTCGCTTTGGTAACATACGCAAAACAACAAGTACATACTTACCTACACAAAATAATACAACTCAAGTGTAAATTTCGGTGCAAGCAAATGTCAATAATATTGAGGTTGATGTATGTACCAAATTTTTTAATATTGAATTTAATAAACTCTAAAACTGTTAAAATTTGCATTTAAGTCTAATTTTGCATGCCCTGAAAAAAATATACCTTGTGATGGCCTGCTAAAATTGTTTTTGGTGGACTTTAAAATTGCTAACCTTTAATAGTAGAGGGTAAACTTAAACACCGGACATGAACAGACTGATTTGGACTGTTGTAAAGTTTTGGTAAACACAGGATAGAGGTGGAAGACCTCGCGCGCCGCCTTGGATCCCCTCCTAATGCTGGACTTCCTGAAGCTTCTGGGATTAGTGGGGAAGCACAATAGACCACTACAGGTCGGAGCGCAAAACATCCCCTAAAAAACTGTTGTAGAGATGCATAGATGTGAAAGGGATAGATTTACGTCAAGAAAGACATAAATGTCTTTCTATCTTGCTAGCTAAAGCTAGCTTCAGTAATCTTTCTTTACTTAAGTACTTTTTTTAGACATTTTAGACATCAAGCTTTAGTAGTCTTTATTTACTTTAGTACTTTTTACACTATAATTTAACTCTATTTTTGAAATTAAATTAGGGTTTGACAGAAACTGTTAGTAGCTTGATTGTTGCAGCGTTTGACAGAATGAGGATGCAAACTATGTGGTTTAAAACAAATGCATCAGATTAAAAGGTAATAAGTTTATTATAATACAAATTCGAAATCAATATTCATTTTTAGGACCACAGGACAACGTCTAATTTAATACAAAAGATATGTACTTATATAATGTCCACAGACACAATTTGGTAGGTACATATTTTTATTCCATAGACTTCGGTAGCCTAGTTGTATAGGCGTGGACTTCAGATTATGAGTCCCGGGTTCGATTCCCGGTCGGGTCAGAGTTTTTCCTCCTGAAATTTCTACCTGAGGTTGGCCTGTCTCAGATCAGACGGGATCGGTTGACAATAAGTTCCGCCGGCTATATACTGACACCGTTGTATAGAAAAATGTTAATTATTTAAATAAATATTTACTTTAATAAAATGGAAAGGTGTGATGGACGGAGAATAACGTGGATACAAAAATCTTGAGCATAAATATGTACATTACTTGGAGGATGTTCATCTTCGTGGTGAGTGCAGGTCAAGTTCTGATAAGGAAGGTGTTCATGTGTGTGTCCTTGTTGATCCATATCTGATGCGCCCGTATTTATTTATTTGCACACCACGTAGAGTCGACACCGACCTGCTACAAGACACAATATCTACCTACTTACTTGCTATTTTGTTCACCAGTAAACTCTCATTGTCAAGAGTGAATTCAGACTACATCCATCTGACAAAATGTCGAAGAATTTTAACTTTCTAGTCAAAAGAACTAAATTCTCCAATTTTTTTATAGATTCTATGCTTTATTCACCTTTTCGCACCTAAATGTCAAACTCGCAAAAAACATCATCATAATCATAACGGTCGGCTATCATAATCATAATACAGTGCAAAAGTGTTGGGAGTTAACAAGTGTTCATCACGTTCTTACTGGAACCAGGAATAAAGGTGAGTTCCCGATTACAGTCCACTTCTTCTTCGTTCGTCGTAATTACTGCACTTTATTTATTCTTTACTCTGTATATAGGTGTGTAGAAATTATTGTCACCTACCTATTAATTGTTCTTGTCGTCGGGTCGGTTAGCTTAGCGTGCTAGTGGCTAGCGGCTCTGTTTGGGACGGCTAGGGTTGCGGGTTCGATTCCCGCAGGGGGCGTGGGAGTTTTCAACATGTGGAATATCTCGAAGATTGATTTCAATTGGGGCTGAATTGGGGTCAATGATGGCCGAGGCGATACCATTGGAACAGTGCCGGGAGGGTTGGAGACCATCGGATTGGCTTTAGGTCCCGAACTTAGGTATGAATAAAATGACCAAGAAGAAGTTGCTACATAGGTATTTCGCAATCAAATGAAAATACGCACTTTGAGAAAATATTCATGGGTGAGAGGTAGCTGGCTGTCTTATTTTTTGAGAACCGTATAGTCTTAAAGTGTGTTAAACACAATATAAATATATGTATACTTTGGCTGTTATTCACCAATACAATTAACGAACTTGTGTTCGTTAATAATTTTGGTTAGTTCATAATATAGTAGGGTGCTCGCAGGACTTGGTGCAATAAACATTTCCAAAATTCACACAAACCACTTCACGCGGTGAACTGGATAGGAACTCCGGTATAAAACACAACAGTCTCACGCAGTGAAATATACCTCTCACTGCATCGGGACCCAGAGACGTAGCGGTCCATTGGGGTTTCGGTCAATTAAAAATATTGTTTATTTCCACATACATCGGGCTTATTAAGAATTCGTAGAATCGCAAAGGATCTTAACACGCGCTGTAATTGTTTCCCGGAGACATCTCGGATCGATTCTCAACGCCCTGTCTTGTCATTTGGGGAATATTTAAATGCACGGCCTCGTTCTTCCTCTTTGGAGAGATTTATGTGGTCCACTCGAGTGGGCATAACACAACTAATTATACACGACTCGCCTGGGCCGATGTGTACCTACATCTATCGCGCAAGTTCCACGTACAAATTGAAAATAATATAGGTAGTATAATTAATATGCGTGTCTTTATAATAGAAAATTTGAGACAAATTGATCTATATTACTCGCTCCATTCACAAGAATAATAACCTACTCAAACTAATCCATTATCGTCGGTTTGATTATCCATAGGTATTGTTTACTTTTAACTCTTATTTATTTACCTCAAACAAATTTAAATAAATATGACATACACGCCGTTTTAATTTTAATTTGAAACCATATTACTGAGCCTTGCGAATTTACACATGGAGGTACATCTACATAATAATTCAGAAATGTTTTTTTATTTGCCTTTTACCGTATATGGGAGCATCACGCTCAAAATACAAATGCTACGTCAGATATGAATCTGCGCAGAGCCGTGCAAAATGCCGGAGAAGGTTCTTAAATACAATTTGCTGCATTAACTTTAATATATTTAGAGCTATTTAAAAAAACTCTATTTTTTTAGGATCTTCATACAAATTTCTCAAAAAGACAGTAAGCCATCTTTTGGAAACAAAATTACTCATGTAAACGTTGAATGGAATCTTGGTATTACGGAATGAAAATGTAATAAAATAATTGTAGATTGATTTGTTATACATATAAATGTTATTCAAATCTTATTATTCTCAATAAATAAAGATTTAATGAAAAAAATTGCAAAATAATTCCTCCATTTTGAAGTTTTGACACATTTTAGTGACATTCGGGGTCGGTAAAACAGCTGCCTTTATCACACATAGCACAAATCACCCTCTATGGGTGGAATGCCTAATTAATTATCACACATAGAGGGTGTAGCGAATGTAGCTAAGATTCAAACCATAGAGAGAGTAAAACTTGCAAATTATGTAGGTAGGTATAATATTATTATTAAAGTATTTTTTTACCTTTCGATTGAACAGTGAAATTGAATCCAGTGTGAGATGTAACATATTAACATGGAGTTTTTTTTCCATGTGGGTGGCAGACTATAATTTTTCTTCTTTCTATTTTATAAACATTAAAAGTGTCATTCTTCTCTCTTTTTATGAATTGTGAAAGTGTCATTCTTCTTTTTCTGTGCTTATGTCAGTTATAGAGGTCTGTTAAGCAATGGGAAGCTAGACTAGAACCTGTTTAATTACCTACCGATCAAGTCTGACAATCGGAATCAAAAACGTAAAGCAAGACGGGTATAAGCTAGTAATATATAATTAGAATTATTTGTGTATATTTGCATATGTCGTAACTATCATGAAATATCAATATAGAGGTGTGGATTCTCGAGATAGCAATAGCACTTGAGAAGAAATCAATCCCTGACACGGACACTAAAAATGATCGCCCCATGTCCTCACCTATAATACAGGTCCTTCTAGAAGAGTCTCGCGCAAAATCAGAAAATATTAACGATGTTTTGAACGTAATATCACGGTAATACGGTGAAAAACTGGTCCAAAGGAAGCCATTCTATTGGGAGGGACGGAACTCCGTAGGTATATATAGGCGAGCAGTTAGGGTGCTTTTTATTCGCAGAGGAACAAAAGAGTTGAATTATGTTCTTGTAAGAAAACAGCAAAAAAGGAAAGATGGAGAGGTATGCGGAGAGATCATTAGCTCTGATAGACAACAATGTACTCTGATTCTATCGTCAATCACTCTGAGGCCATCGTAAATATTTCGCTCTAGCGCAGTGCAGTGCGCAGGTACTTCCTTTATGACTATTCTATGGACTGCAGCGTCGTATATTTGAAACTTCCTAACTTTTTTGTTTGATTATAAAGATATAAATCATTATATAATTGGGATATAAATTACCACTCAGCGCAACAGCTCTGACGGAAGGAGAGCTAAGAGGAAAAACAGCGAGCACCCTTCTTATGTGCTTTACGCTAATTGCACGCTCGTTACTGTGTATAAGTAACCAGTAGCCTAACTGCATTTCTCTAATAATACTGCACACTCGTTCGCCTGCTGAATCAAGTCTGGAATTTGAAAAATAAGGAAAGTAAAATAAGAGAAAGGTAGGTACATAATACAACACATTACATTATACCTTATGAAAGTCGGGTTAGTGCGAACACTTATAACTCGAGTTTGGTTTATTGGATTCTTCTCCAGCTCCGGATAATAGAATAGTTATTAAAAGTTCGAAAAAATGGATAGCAAATAATAATAAATATAATATTACAGTTAGTATGGAACGGGTTAACTGACAACAACGCCATCTGTGAAAAATTCCATAACAACACAATTTTTATTTACTGACAACCATTGAGTTTCAAAACGCATATTTTTGATAGAATTTCATTAAATTTTTTTTAACATTTAAACATATTTTAAACGTATTTTTGTATAAATTACCTACTAATTCGAAATGATTATTTATAGTAAGGACTACACGACAACGTCTGTTGAGAAGCTAGTTACAAATAAAATTACGAATAAAAAAATATCCCTCCGAGAATTATTGTTTTCTTTTATTACTGGATACTAGTGTGTTCTATTCAAGTTGATCTTGTGAGGAGTAATCCCAGGTGTCTATCCATCTTTTAGGTGGTCTTCCAGAGTGGGCTGATTGTGACAATTCTCTTTCCCCTTCGCTGTATACTTCATCAGCCCCACGTTTCTCACGGATTCTGGTGTTCCTCTAGAAATTTTCTTTAATATCTTCATCTCGGAAGTTCTCAACATCCGCTTGCTGCTGTTCACTGTGTCTGCTCTACTTTTGACACCATTAGTCAATTGCCATAACAGGTATTACTCGCGTTTTGTAAGTAGATCCTTAATTTTTTTCCTATGGCCAATTGTTTAATTTTTAATATTGGCGGCCTTATAGCATAAATAACCTCCTTTTATTATAAACAATCAAAAATATTTCATTGTTACTATATAAGAAAATCCACTTTATTTCACAAAAATATAGATTAAAGAGAAACCACAATAGAAAGGATAGAAGGATGATATTATGTACGAGTAGGTACCAATTTATTTACTTTTATCTCGCCCACCAGATCGAGACCCAGTCATGAGCACTTGAATATGTCACATAATACATAAATAAATACAAGATGTAAAACATAGAATATAAGAAATAAAATACGAGTATATACAACATAGATCGAAAAAAATATAGAAGACAGAAAGTCACAGAAGAACACAATGTTTAAAATTATACCATTGCACATAATTCTTGAAACTATTGGAAAAATTGCCACTTCGTGAAAAATTGTCATTTCATGTTTGAGTTTGTCTGCGTGTATAATCCCTAGGTAAGATGAATATAAAATTATTTTATTCGTGTGCGATAGAAAGCTTCTAAAGCTTTGTTTGAAACACTTTAATATTATTATATACACAAAGACGAGATTTATTGGCATTATAATAATTTGATCTGCCTTCACTGCATATCTCTCACTTGGAACACTTCGAATGGTTTATTGGCAGAGCCAGAAAGCCATTTTGGTTTAATCCTATTTTGTAACCTGTAAGACCTGCTGTAACAACAATGTAGAAGTTTACTTACCTAGTTTAGTTTCGAAAACTCCAAGATAAAACCTAAAAGTCAGTTAACATGATTGAAAAATATGAAATACTCTTAGGTGCAAAATATACCTACCATTAAAGAAACAATATTGTAAATCGAACCAGCCCTAATGGTTGATATGTAATAAGTCATAATGTAACGCTTAAGAATATAACAAGTGTATCCTCCCTTATAAGGCCAATGAGATGATCTATAAACATCACCACGACTCTGTTATGATTAGCGAGGCGATACCTCAGCCGGCAAGAATTCTTTCACACTTCCAATATGCCATCTCGTTAATGGAAAAATATTTTTTTGCAGGGATATATGGAGTGCGATGAGGCATTCAAGTGAGTGACAATGTTCCATGGACAATAAGTAATTCTCAGATCATACACGAGACATTCTTGTTTATATTGTGCCTCTATCATAGAGTTTAATTATATTATTGGCCTTTATATCTGCACACTGTACATCTCAACCGAGAACTGAACAACGTGAGGTGCATGTGATTTTATATCTCAATTAGTTCATTTTTAAACCGCTGATTGTTTTCTTTAAAAAAACGTCATTTAGTCAAGAAGAAGTTGTTGATAGGATCACAATTAATTGATACATTTTAATGAAAAGTAGGTCGGAAGTCATAATTTATGCAAGCTATGTAACAAATTTGGCAAAGGATTATAATTTATAAGTATGAAAGTAAAACTTTATATTTGGAGGTGCGTAAAGAATGGTAATAATATAATTTTTGGTTTTTTCATAATCGGTTTAATTTTCTTACAAAGTTCCTAATATTTACGGATTCTTGTGTCCTATATATTTCAGAACTAGATCTTTATAGATTATAGAACCATTAATTTGATTCTGTGATGAATTTGAACCACTGTGGGCATACGATCATACTAATCCAGCCTTCGAAACATCAGTTGAAGATTGTTACTCCATAAAACCGAAAACACAATTATTTTTAATTTCTATATTTAAATTTATTTTACAAACTCAAATGTATTGTAATTTATATTTACAATGGC
The DNA here is from genome assembly GCA_963576905.1 of Mystacides longicornis. Classification (NCBI taxonomy): domain Eukaryota; kingdom Metazoa; phylum Arthropoda; class Insecta; order Trichoptera; family Leptoceridae; genus Mystacides; species Mystacides longicornis. The sequence continues at coordinate 548,728 of OY756423.1, forward strand.
ATTTACCGAATCTAACAATATTTTTCTAATGAAAGGAAGAGCCTTGAGAACGGGTTGGAAAATGGTAGTAAAAAGTTAATGACAGATCATGTTAAATTTGGGTTTACAAAATGTTCTCTACCAATAGCGAAATATAATCGCTTCACGTTAGTTACGTACGCCAATTAGGTGGTTAAATTTAAAAGTGCCGACATTTCACACAGTGGGAATCTTTGAGACGTTGAACATGACGACGTAAAAATTAAGACATTTTGATTCTTCATGTGTGTAGAGCTTCAGTTATTGTTTGTTTTTAAACAATTTTAATTTGAAAGTATTGAACACCTATTTAGGTTAAGTTGAATAAATGATATAAAATAAAATATTAAAGTAAGTATGGAACGGATTGCATCGATACTGTCACCGCCATCTGTTTGGGAAATAGGGAGATGTCAGGTAGATTGATATTTTGATAGAAATATTCTATAGATCAATGTTTTCCCTATGTTTCCACAGATGGCTATCTGACTATCTGACTTATAAAAAAGTCTGTTAATACTTCTTTTATAAGTCATATTGTGAAAATTCTATATAGGGTGGAGGACGGAGGTCTATAATAAAAAAATTCAATATAGATATCTAATATATAAATGGGTGAGTTTTTGTGCTTTTGAAATAAATGATTCATAATATTTTAACCGTATAACATTTGATTTTTTCACAATGAGTACCTAGTCATGTATGTTAGCTATGTTCTGTTACCCAGCAATAGTTTATTGACTTTAATGCGGGACGAAGTTCGATGGATCAGCTAGTTTAATATATTATTATGCGTATTCTTATTTGGAACTAGCTTTTTCGACAGACGTTGTCCTGTGTTCCTAAATATGAATATTGAATTCGAATTCGTATGGTGATGAATTAATTATCATTTGACCAAAGTGATTCCGAACGATGCGTCTGTTTTAACCCATCCATTCGCATTCTGTCAATCACACCGATTGACAATTTCTGTCAAAATTTCAAATTTGGAATAAAAATTATAAGATAAAAAGTACTAATAAGGTTGTCTACGTAGAGTTTTCTTTAATTTTATAATTTTCCATGCATTTTTCTTATTTTTTTTCTTTTAAAAGGACTTTCTCCTGATAAAAGCCTACACTACAAAATAAGAATTAGCGAAATCGGTCCAGCCGTTTAGGCGTGATGCGATGACATCGGTATATAGCTCTCCATTTTTATATTTAAGATAGATAAGATTTCGAATTTGTGAAAGAGTTCAATTTATGCAGATCATTATTTACGCCTTGGCGTTTTGAAAATTGTATCCATAAATCGCTAGTTGTGAGCAACGTTTGCCTTGCTATGCCGAGGTATTCGCGTGAAAGCAGACGAATGTTATTATGGACAAACCTCTGACAGTGATTGGGAATTTATATTGCGCAAAAAACATAGCGCACATAATGTTCTTCTGTCAATTATTGGACTTGCGCACATAAAAATGTAAGCAGTGCGCATACTGAGGAAACATAAACCAAATACATAATATCTCTAACTGAGACGCATGCATGAAGCAATGGTTGAGGACGTCTCTTGGCAGCGTGGAAAACTCTAATGATACTCAACATGGTGTTTAACAAAAAAACACGCATTCCCCTGGTTTTGTATAAAATTGAACGTTCGTTACGTGTGTGAACATCGAAATGCCTTATTTCAACCCAGCTGCATTAGTCAAATGGCGGATTGTTTGAATGGATGTGGCACACATAGGTTTGATGAGGCTTGTAAGTATGCAATAAACTTTAAAACAAGATTTTAATGTAGTCATTAGGTACTTTTCGAAATGAGTTTTTTGGAACCGAATAGATAAGTATATTATAGCAGTTGTTAAGTGAATGTTCACATTTCGATGTGTTGGTAGTCAGCTTGAACATGTTTTGTGAAGTAATTAGCACTGTTTACTCCTCTTGCAATAATTCTTACAATTTTTTTTTTGGGTATTCGACATCTTTTTGTTTCAAGCCTTGGTCCGTCGCCTCGTCTATTTCCCAATGTTTCGAAATATTCTTCTTATCTTTTGAATATAAAAATTACTAACTGTGCGCGTGTGTCACTAAAATTCGAGAAGGTTTTAACCGAATTGGCTAATTTATTTGGCGTATTTTTGAACGGTGAGAAAATTGCGGGAAAAGTAGAAAAATAACAATTTTATTTACTCATACAATATCTTCCTGCTTCTCAGATGTGTAACAAAGGAAGAATATAACAAAGGATTGTTATTATTTTGGTTATGATTTACAGGATTTTTTTTTACCCATCACGCCGTGTCCCGTAACGGGTAGGCAGAGAGAACGGACCTCTACTCTTTTTTATCCAAGCATAATTCTTTCGCTTCTTCCACCGACATAACATTTCTCATACACCCTCTCCTATTTCTCTTACTTCTTACCTGGCCTTTCTTGAGGACGGAATCGATGTGTTCGATCCACGCCATTCTCGTTCGGCCACGCTTTCTTACACCTTTCCTTTCAGCCTTATGAATTCTCTTTGTCATTCTGTTTGCATCCATTCTTTCCACATGCCCGAACCATCCCAACTTATTAACTTTCATCTTTGCCACAACACTTACTTCCATACCACATTCCTTTCTAACATTTTCATTCCTTTCCATATCCCATAAAGTTTTTCCACATATTCTTCGTAGAGACTTTATCTCTACTGGAAATGAAGATGGATGAAAGTGGTATGACGCGACGTTTACTGAGCCATCTTCTAGTAAAATTATTAAATTACGTTGGTTAACGTTGGAGAAAGTCACGAGAGCTTGTCGTTTAATATTTTTTTCAGATATTTCTCGGCTGGGGAATCCTGACAGGCGACATAATTATGCCATTAGGGAAACATGCAGAATATTGAAATAACCGCTATACAAAATGTGCGTGGGATACTAGAGGTTGTCCAACACGGGATTGTTGTGCATGAAATTTTTGTCCTGTCGACAATTTTACCGAACGAATCATTTTTATAACAAAGGACAATATCGTATGATTATCATAATGTGTGTTTGTAATAATTATTGTTATTGTAATTTCAGTAGCTGCGTGCTAGGTAATCTTTTCTGGCTGAGTCAAATCCTTCAAGACCAGTTCTTAATGTCAAGATGAACGAGATGCATTGGCAGCGAGACCGGTACCGGGCACAGGATAATTTTTTCATACTTCCATTACATACTTAAATTTATTGTCCCAAGGACGGAAATTGGATTGACAATAAACCATCGCAGGGTCCGTAATGGTGCAACTGACATTTTCATACCGTTTTATTATCTGACTGTGGAAGGCATTATTCACCATACTCGTTATGTTGGCTTGTGGATGCCTTTTCTATGTAGGTACCTATGTATATTGAATCAATCTTACTTTGATTGCGTTTAAGGATAGGATTTTCCTTAGATTTACTTTTACAGTGATAAAATAGTGTTTCCAGCATCAACTCAATGTATCGAGACAATAGTAATCTATCATCTGACTGGTTAGTTAGTTGTATCTATTGATTTAAATGTAAGTATTACTTGCTAAATAACAACGTTTTGAAAATATTATGTCACATTTTTAATGAGTATGGAGATGAAGATACGTCGAGGGAAAGGATAAGCAGTGACGTCAAAAAAATATCGCAGATAGTCTTAATTATTGTGATCTAACTATGAATATTGAATTCAAACTTTAAAGAATGATAAAAATGACCTTTAACCAATGTCATTCCAACTGATGAATCTATTTTAAAGTCACATAATATTTTCCATCCGAATTCTGTCAATCGCACCTACTATCAAACAACTGACAGTTTGTGTCAAACGACAATTTGATTTCAAAATTAGATTTATTCACTTAGCGGGTTTTAATTTATAAAATAAATGCGCTTCAATCTAAACAAATTAGAAAAAAAACTTGAAAAAAAAAATCATCTGCGTGTCAATATTTTTAATGTCAATGGTTGTCAGATAAATAAACATTTTGTTCTATAGAATTTTTCACGTATGGCGTTGTTGTATCGAAATTTCCATACTAACTTTAATAATATATTTTTTTCTATCAATTTATCGATGTTTAATAATAGTTATCCGGAGCGAAGATGATAAAAGTCCGTTCAGCCAATGTCGAGTTATAATTGTTCGAACTAACCTGACTTTCTTTTATATTATAGATAACAATGCTAAGTAAGTACCTACTCTTTTGTTGAGTTATTATTTGAATGGTTTCTTTATTTTTCATCTGTCTCTTTCAATCCTGTTGTTTCGAATGATTAATTGAAGCGAGATGGAGACTTGAAAATCGTAGGTATCTCCCTAAATTAAATATACGAGAAAGAGTAGGCACATTTGAAAATGCTACGACCTTTTATCAAATAGGTAGAGATCATTGCAAGGGTGATGGCCAGATAACTATTTTTCATTGCCCCGTTTTATGAGAAGACGCCACATCTAGTAAGTACATCGCATTAACATGAAATACGCATGATGAAAAATGTAAACTTGATTCCAGCAAAGCGCCTCAGATGAACTCCGTGGGAAGATTTGTGTATAAAAGGGAAGCCTTATAGCCTGGTGCCATGGGAGTCTTGACCTAGAGTGGGTGATGAATGTTTGAAGCCTTAATGACCAATCAGAGGACGTGGAGGAATGCGCAAATGAAGTGATTACATACAATGTTGTTACGGGTGTTGATTAATTAATAGATGACCACATGAGCAGGTAGTTGAAGCGATATTATGTTCACGCTGAAGGGGTCGGATATTTAAAATATAGCCATATTACTAAATTAATCAAAAGTACTAATGTAGGTATATTTTTATGACATCTGGAAGTAAAATGATTTTCGGGGCAGAAAACCAAGTGAATAAATGATAACATACTCACTTATTGATTTGTTTTAGTTTAAATATTTTTTTTATGACAACTTTAAATCAAGCGGGCTTGTAACCGCCTCCTAATCTTGTTTTGAAGGCTGGCTTAGCGTGCTTACTTTACGTTAGTAACGTTCACCATTAGGTGGTAAATTTCAAATCCTAAACACGTCACGAGTGTTTTCAACATATCAAACATGTTGAAAAATTCCTTGTTCCCAGTAGGATTCGAACCTACGAACCTAGCTGTGCCGTGCCGAAAAACTAACCTCCAGGCTACTAGCTGGGTGAAAGATACTAACAAATATTAGGGAATAATTACAACAATAATTGTATTTATTTCAATAGAGGTCTTATCACTATGAAATTTGATCGTTTAATGGCGAACGTTGTTAATATAAAGTGAACACACTACAGATGATGCTGAAGATTAGAATGGTCTTAACTGATGAAGAGGATCTGTATATAGAAACTAAGCTCGTAGTTCGTCGCTACTCATCAACTCAACTAAAATTTTCTACACTAAATTTGAAGACGACGACAGACGTGGGAACTTCCTCAGGCATCTCTATTAGGATTCACCTTACAACGTTGTTATAAAATATAGTCACAACCAGGGTTGCCAGGTGTTCGGTAATTTACCGAACCGTTCGGTAATTTTGCCCCATGTTCGGTGTTCGGTATGAAAAAAATACCGAACTATGGAGTGTTCGGTATCTTTACTTTCGGGAATAATATTTATTTTTCCTAGTGAATTTGTAACTCTCCGGACAGCAAATTTCGAGAATGACCTCTTTTTTTTTTTTTTTTTTAGGGGAAATTACTACTTTCCGGATAGCAAATTTTGAAAATGACCTTTTTTTTTTTTTAAGGGGAAAATTCTACTTTCCGGATAGCAAATTTTGAAAATGACCTTTTTTTGTTTTGGTTCGGTAAAATTTTGAAAAAAACCTGGCAACCCTGGTCACAACTAGTAAGTAATAATTGATGAAGCCATTACAGTCACTTAGGTTGGCTCACTTAACACCTCCACTGCCTATTGACTATTCACTGACATTATAATGGTTTATTGGCTCGAATAAATTAATAGTTATTCTGATGAAATGGCTAATTGAATAGTTTAAATCTTGGAACTATAGTTAAGATAGCCTTTTTTAAATACTATTTTAGTAAAATTATATACGGTTAGATTTAGTTTTTGTGCAATTAATTTTTAGTAATTTCTGAGTAGTTATCCATGTCGTAGAAAGAGACCTTTGAAATTTTTGTGTTCATGAATAAAGCGGTTAGCGAACCAATAATATCACGTAAACAATTTGTAAGAAAGGGATGTCTTGTAAACAATGGGAAAAGTTATAATTTTCTCTAAATTAGGCAACTATCTTTTCTTTCTCAATTACATGAATCATCACCATCAGCCCTCTTCAGTCCAGTACTGGACATAGGCCTCCCTTCCCGACTTCCATTGCTCCCTGTCGGCAGCCACCCTGTGCCACTGGTGTCCGGTCACCTTTCTTATGTCGTCGGACCATCGCATTTGTGGCCGCCCTGAGTTTCTGCTACCGGTTCTCGGTCTCCACTCCAGGGTTCTTTTGGTCCACCGGTCGTCTGTTGTTCTGACCACGTGTCCAGCCCAGCTCCATTTCAGCGATGCAACCTTTGGAATTGCATGAATGCGAGAAAAATGTTCTAGACAAACACTGTAGACAATTAAATAGTACCTACAACTTTTATTTAATATCCGTTGCCGCATTGGAGACATAACCCCGGACTCAAAAGTAAGTAAGTAGGTACATTTATTTATACATTATTCGTTATAATAATTGCTGTTATCTTATTTTATACATACATACATACTCCCTTTAAGGCCCAAAAGACACCAAGAGCCCTCCATTGCGCTCGAAAGCGTCCGAGGCTCATTGTGCCTTTTCTGACCGGTTGAGGTTTAAGGACGTGAGGTAGTCAACGTCACGGTCCCGATCAAATTTTTCGATTTCCTGCCTCTTACAGGATTCTCAAGAAACAAACAAAAAGAGCAGAGCTGGTATTCTTAGCCGGCAACCTCACGGCAACAGTGTATATTCCCAACAATTTCTTATTTCAGCTGAAAGATCGTTAAAATACTTGATTTCCATATACATATAAGGTAGTGGTGCTGGGTCAAATCTTGAAGTATGTTCTATTCGAAGCTATTGTTAAAGCTTTAATTCTCTAGCTAATCAGTTAAGTAGTTCTATTGCAGATTTTGTACCCGATGAACAGTCAACCAAATCAAAATACGACTACATAAAAAACATGGTGAATTGAAGCACTCATCTTAGTGAAAAGGTGAATTGGTCATCAATTCCTTCTAGTGAATTCTTGAAACAAATATATATCTAAAAAACAATATAAAAAAATCAATTTAAGTAAAAGCTTTTAGTATCGAGAGTGGTGGTGGGCTCGTTTATAGCGGGTCATAAAAGAAGTAGGAATATTGTGGATAAAAATACAAGGATTTAAGTTTGTTCCATAAAACAACATACACAACTACACAAGGTTATCAGTACCTACAGCAAGAGGAACATAATGAAAATGGTCATATTATTACGTATAGGATATACGCGTCTTTAATACACGTGACTGTCCGAGCTTAACTAAATATGGCATTTAAAGGTTTTTACATATTTCAACGTGAGTGGATCTTTCAGATCAAAGGCCTAGCGGTGCATCTCGAGTCCAACACTGGGCCAGGGCCCTCCATCCATCTCTCTCCACGGCCGCGCCCGAAACAATCACTCTCCTTAATTGAATTTTTTATAACATTAATACGCCGTGTGGTGCACACTGCCCCTGGAGCCCCTGTGCCCAGACTTGACTGACGGGACATTGCATTGAGGTATACCTACACGAATTTAATTACGGTAATATTATTTTTGAATTCAGTAACAAAGTATCAGGTAGTGGTCACTGGAAATTTCAAGTGTTGTTTGACCGTGAGCTATTTGTTGGTGTTTATGGAATGAACAATGGTATAGAGCAGTGATGGTATATTTTGCAGAATCTGGAACATAGAAAAATTAGAAGGATCACAATAGTTGTCTTTGGATAGTAATATTTTTATATTTATTTATTTCAAGTAAAATTCATCACTCACCATAACATATTTCTCCTTTGCGATGAGTGATATCTGTAAAAATTCTTTTTGCACCTGTGTTTCCTTTTAAATCATCAATATGAACAATCTCCACATAAATAGACAAATCTTTCAAATAAATAAAAATGAAAGTCTTGTATATGTAGTTCTATCACAAACTTTTAAAATAATTCAAACATGAACGAAAACTACCGTCTCCATTATCAATTTTTAAGACTGATGGTGCCTAGATATGTTATAAAACATAATTTTACTCGCATTATAAAATTATAAAAAAAACATATAGGTATACAAATTTACTCTAAGGTGTCAGCATAGCCGACGAAACTTATTGCCTGAGGAGTTTTCCAGTCCAATTTGAGACGAAATAAAAATCTTGTATGGTTCCATAACATTTCTTTTTTATTTTATTTTGAAATGGACTATCACCAAGCACCATCTGCCTAAAACATCGAAGATCTTGACGAGGTCTGTATTAAATAAGACTAAGAAATAACATCCTTAAGTAATATTTTTTTTCATACATGGATCTCTTTTAACACCATACATAAATTCTATATTCTGTTCCATCCGTTCTCTACTTCCATCGCAAATTATGTACTCTAAATTTGAAAAATATGGTTAAGTTTTAGCTAAAATATTATTATAATATTCTGATCCAACCGAGAATCCAAACGAAACTGAAGTTTTTTGAGGATAGTGAAAGGTGATAAAAAATTGAGAAATATTCCACTGTGGGCGGAGGCCGATAAAAATAAAAAGAAGATTTATAAATTTGTATTCTTTTCTTTTATTACATGGGAAAGGAGGATATAATTTGACAAAACATAGCGAGTACCGTAAAGTACCGTTTTTAACGACAATTCTGGGCAGTGGCAGGTGGGTACCTGTGGGCCCAGGGACCAGCTCGCTGTTCGAGATGGTTTCTTTACGATGCACCCGTCGTGTTGAATCATAACAAGTGACCATCAACCAAATAATATATCCACACTTGTACCAACCTTTATCCATACAATAAGAGGAAACGTGTTTCTTTGCTAGGAAGTCCTGACATTAAGTTGTTACGTCAAACAAAAATTGAAATGATCGATGGGGTGTAAGATCGGCAAAAGGAAACTGAAAATGGTGAAGTTGAAATAGATAGCATGATTCCAATTTTAACTTTTTGATTATCTACAGGTAATGAACGGGCCGCTAGAAAATGGATTTCAAATAAATATAAAATGAATTATAGAAGCTATACATATTAGGGTGCTTCTTAAAATTTGAATTTAAAAATGTCAACCGGTCACACTGTCATTCAGTTCTACTATGTAAAAAATGGAACTCCGATTTTTTTCAGAATTTTAAAACATAGTTTAGGGGTTGCTACCGGCTGTTGAAAATTTGTATAGAAAATGTGTGGAGATGGAATCTAAATTGGAAAATTTCCTTACAGTTATTGTTATATGCTATGTATCTATTATATCAACATTTTTTTATTTTAAAATTTCTGTAGGATTTAATTCTTAAATAAAAAAAAATTAAATTTTTTAAATCGACCTAAGACATTTTCTTCGAGAGGTAGCGACCCCTAAAAGTTGTTTAAAAATTCTAAAAAAAATCTGTAGCAATAAATTATAGCATACAGGGATGACCCCTAAAAAAATAGAAAAAATTTTTTTTTCAACCATATAAGAAGCACCCTAATACTTATCTATTATTTTTTCCTATTTCCAATTTTCTATTGCAAATACTGTTGCAATCAGTTTCTCATAGAAAATTTAGATTTTATATTAAATTTGACACGAAGATATTGCGTAGGTACATTTCTTATTTTTGAGGATACATTTGATTAAAAAATATTAAAATTATTAATAGACATAAAATGAATGTAGTGTAAATATTTATTTATTTAGTAGAGACACTAACAGATCACTAAACAACACAAACAAAAAAAAATCATGAAACAAACACATAGAATCTCCTGTGCTCCAATAACAGATATCTTCCGCATAGTTAGGTGGGTACAGTCAACGTCTGATTAATCAATCTGTACAATTAACATTTTTTAAACACAGTTAAAGTTTTAATAATAGCTTTAGAAAAATCAACAAATTTGTATGTGAACTAGGTACTTTTACAAGTGTATTTTTTACTGGAATCGTTGTTCAAATCTAATTTATGTATAGCTATAAGCAAGCTATATTATGTACAAGCTTATACCCGTCTTGCTTTACGTTTTTGATTCCGATTGTCAGGCTTGATCGGTAGGTAATTAAATAGGTTCTAGTCTAGCTTCCCATTGCTTAACAGACCTCTATAACTGACATAAGCACAGGAAAAGAAGAATGACACTTTTAAAATTTTTGTTTCACCGACCTCATAATATTATACGAACCTACCGACATAATTTGCAAGTTTTCATAGAGAGAGAGAGAGAGAGAGAGAGAGCTCTGTGGTTTGAATCTTAGCTACATTCCCTAATGTGTGATAATTAATTAGGCTTTCAACCCATAGAGGGTGATTTGCGCTATCTGTCAAACTTCAAAATGGAGGAATCATTTTGCAAATTTTTTCATTGAATCTTTATTTATTGAGAATAATAAGATTTGAATAACATTTATATGTATAACAAATCAATCTACGATTATTTTATTACATTTTCATACCGTAATACCAAGATTCCATTCAACGTTTACATGAGTAATTTTGTTTCCAAAAGATGGCTTACTGTCTTTTTGAGAAATTTGTATGAAGATCCTAAAAAAATAGAGTTTTTTAAATAGCTCTAAATATATTAAAGTTAATGCAGCAAATTGTATTTAAGAACCTTCTCAAGCAAATTGCACCGCTCTGCGCAGATTCATATCTGACGTATCATTTGTATTTTGAGCGTGATGTTCACATATACGATAGAAAGCACACAAACATTTCTGAATTATTATGTAGATTATTTGGAAAGAGCAAAGCTAAAATAAAGGTTATAAAGAAATACAAGGTGTATTTGGTGTAGCTTAGATTGTTCTGGTAAAAGAGCTCACCAAATAATATTCGGGTAGGGGGTATTAATGGTAAAGTGTAGTGAGGCATTCATGTCGAGTTCACAGAGACACGAGAATACGGGGATGAGGCTGTGTGCTGTGCACTGTGCAGCCTCCGACGGGACCCGCTGACAGATGTCGGTCAATCGCTCCGACGTATTCTCGTGTTAACATCCAAATAACGTAGGGCTGCCTAATGAGTGTACTGCTGATAGCATCGATACCGTGAATTAATTGGACCGACAACAATCTTTCCCTGACAACAATCTTTATACCAACGACAACGGTTTGATAAATTCTTTCCATTTTACCAACATATTATTTGAAATTTTAAACGCATGGAGGTTGGAATATATTTGGAACAAAACACTCTTAATTTGCAAGAAGAATTTTAGAGTCATTTTATTTCTTTTTCTTTAAGAAGAATTGCAATGATCAACTAAACAAGTCAGAAATTTAATCAACTTAATGTTTAAGGAAGCAAATTTAAGCTTTCAAAACCTAATCTATAAATTAAACAAAAAAAAAACACAACCTTGTCGATAGATTTAATATTGAAGTGTTCTTATCCATAGTACTAGAGCATTAATTAACTTAATGGATTGGCGCTCTAATTATTGTTTCTTTACCTAGTGTTGGTTGAGTACGAACCGGAAATGTTTTTCAATTCTTAGCAAAATGTTCGACAATCCATTTGACTGACGCATTCGAATAGGTCTAAAACATGAAGCTGACGACATCTTTACAGATCTACAAGCATAGATTGTCAAAAAATCTATGAACCATTTCTGTCAGAATGTCGCACTCTCACACTGTTCACACTTCCAGAGAACATTAGTAATCTTGATAAGCATGCTCGAGGTCTATGGGAGGAATTAGCCACCGAAAGAGGGCCTTCCATGTCAAACGAACCTTCTTGCCAAAATTCAGGCAAAAAAAAAACTCTGAAGGTCCGAGACTGGCCCAATTCGATGCGACCTCACGCCTCGAACAGGTACCAAAAAAGGCGCCGAAATTCGGCTATCAGATATAGTGTATATATGCAATGCAATGCAAACTCCCTTTAGACCCCACTTAGGGGCATAGGGAGGCAACAAGAGCTCTCCATTGCGCTCGATCTTGCGCAACGGTGATGACCTCCTCCCACACCATGTCCATGTCCCTCAGCTCTGCTTCGAAGGAGCGGAACACAGTGTGAGAGGGTCTTCCTCGTCTTCGGGACCCTGATGGGAGGAAGAACAGCGCTCTCCTCGGCCAACTGTCATTCGGCATCCTTAACACATGTCCCAGCCAAGTCCATCTCCTCCCCACAATGGTGGAGGTGATGGGCTCACGCTGGGTGCGCCGGCGGCGGCGGCGGCGGCAGTGTATATATACAACTGAAAAAGGTTCCTGATGGTGTACAGACTACAGGGGATGAAAGCTATCTTTTGACTATGTAACTCTTGACTCTAAATACCTAAACGTACTTCCGGCAGAGACTCAAAATAGGACAGGATTAATACGCGAAAAATATGCCACGACTAGCTACAGTCAAAACGATCCTGCCTACTAACAATTTTAATGTCTACCTCGCGTGCATTTAATTATTATCGATCTCACTATCAAAATAAACGTGCAATCACTTTATCGACGAACTAATCAGCCTTCTAGTCGAATTACCGCGGGCTGTCATAATACCGCAAATTTTCCTCATTAGAGTTCCAAATCGCTCAACTGCTTCGGTCTTGGCCCGCGACCTTTTCGCCAGTGAACCTCATGAACTGAGCTGAAAAGCGTCCAAATCAGCCACAGCCCATTCTCTTGGAGAGTCATGTGAGGTATATCTTCAGTCCACAGCCCTCCTGACATACTAAATATTCTTATAAGGACTCCGTAACTTTAAACTTAATAGATTTACAACGGCGCGTGTATAATACCTAATCTATCTTATGCGCGGGCAATCACAAGCTCAGAATATCATAATATCGCGACCGGATATTCATAACAAAATTACTCTCTCGGGGAAAACACCGATGTACCTACTTTGACAAATGAAAATTCTACACTAAGCTTACTAGAAGGTTCTAAATATGAAATTCCCAACCGGATTCAAAAATAAACATTAAAGATAGGTCACACCACTGGTATCGGAAAATGGGGTAACCCGCGAATGACAGATAACAATTCGCGACGTGTGCTTGACATGTGACGTGTGAAAACAATACAGGGAGGTACATGTTGCAATACAATAAGCCCAATGGCACACAGAGAACACAAATATTCAAAACAATGCCGTAACGCATCGGCCATATATCTCTCAGCTAAAACCAATCGAGCAACTTGCTCATAAGCATGCTTGGCGGGGCAACCAAGCAACAAATAAAATACCACACAAGAAAACATCTCTCTGTGTCCATACAAATTCTAATATCAAAAAAATCTGGTCACTCACCCAAAATTCAGCATACCTTCAAAATATTTTTTTTTCAAAATAAAAGCACAAAGCACCAATGAAAATAAAACACGTCACATTCATAGTTGGAAGTTAAATTATCACGGGGGCTGTCCAATCTAACGATCCGCCACGGGACCTCCGTCTATGGTTAGCCCAGTCAAACAATAAATAATATATTACTAGTTTTTTAAAGGCGCCCGTGGCGCCCCTGGCCGGAGAGGTGAAAGTTCACCAAAAAAAAGGGCATTTTGTCGTCGCCAATTCTCGTTCCGAGTAGCCCAAATGGCGATAAATCGCCCACGTTGGCAACACTTAATAATATTAGTTAGTATACCTGTATGTTCAACGCGCGTGCGCATAACGGCAAAACGCTATTGGTTGCTCAGAAGCATCCCCGATCCGCTGGATCAAAACTTGTTTGAGGGTGCGAGTGGCGCGCCATCTAGCGGCGTTAATGACATCAGTCAGTCAGTCAGTCAGGCAGTCAGTCAGTCAGTCAGTGAGTCAGTGTTCAAGACAAATATTATATAGATAATAATTAAACAGAAGGCTTAATCCAAAACCGAAGATTCTAAGTTTTATCAAACGCGAATTTATCAAATGTGATATTTTAACCTCCAAAGATACACATCAATCAAGTCGCACGCAAATCCCGTATTAATAACAACACACTCGGACACACCCCGGTAGGTACATAATATGTACAATTGAAATATGCGAAGGATATTAAAAATTACTCAAACACTTCAACACAAAATTTAAGAACGTCTCCCATCGGAGCGTGGATCTAGACTAAACTTCAAAAAAACTATTTGTCCTATCGAGGGCCAAATATACTATCTCAAAACAAAGAAGCCTTGCCTTCTCTACTAATCCCTTTAAACAACGTTTTTTTCTAAAAATGGTTTCCCCGTACATCCATTCAATATGTAAAAATACCAAACCTTCTAATCTGTCATAAACAAAGAAGCAACTGGTTTTCAAACTCTTTACCATCGCGTTCCCAAATTTTCAAATAATGACTTAACAATATTTTGAATAATAACATACTATAAATAAATCCCTCACATCAATCTGAGAGGTTATTTTAAATGTAACTTCTTGTCTTTTTGTCATATTTGCAAAAAAAAAATACTTCTCGTAAATATATAAGTAGGCACATTATACCTATTTATTAAATTAATTATATATAATATATAGGTACCTAGCTACTTAAGACACTTATTCAACAAGTAACCTTATGATTTGCGGACTGCTAATCGATGCATCAGATGTAAAAAAATAACAGTTTTTTTTAAATATAATGTACCTATATATGTATTAAATATATGCACGCTTAACAAGCTGATCGCAATAAAACCGACCGGTAACATTCCGAGTTCATACATATGTGAAGGTCGTCTTTATGCAAAGATAATGTATCGGTCCCTCAATAATTCTGTGGTGGCATGGTAAAAGGCATTAAGTCAGTGGGATGACATTTCTCAGTATGGCGGATTTACATGTCAGTATTTTAAGAGGTTTCATTTTTGTCAAATATTATTTAATACAAATAAAATAGATCAACTTTGATGCATTTACTTCGTTAAAAAAGGTTCACTATACGATAACTCATATTTATTTCTTCAATATTTCTTTGTTTATATGCTTTATTTATAATGCGTGTCTTTTTACCTTGACAATTTTGGCTCATAGGTTGAAAAATTTTGTACTTATGTCAAATTTTACAAGGAAATATACCCGGTTACTCTCTATCACATGCTAATTTATTATTTTTCAACATTTACATTTTATTCTTCATAAATATTAGCTATTTTTTAGCTTACCTATTATTATTTTCTAGCATAGCATTCCCACATCAGTAGGTATATTTTTTTTGCTCAGAACGTAATATTGTTGAGTAATAAATGAAGAATATTCTTTGAATAATAAAATGAAATTAGTTAATTAT
This sequence comes from Mystacides longicornis, assembly GCA_963576905.1. Taxonomy (NCBI): domain Eukaryota; kingdom Metazoa; phylum Arthropoda; class Insecta; order Trichoptera; family Leptoceridae; genus Mystacides; species Mystacides longicornis. The sequence goes on from OY756423.1 coordinate 564,159, forward strand.
AGGTATTATTACCTTTGTTAAGATAACCCTCTCTCACAATGTACCGATCCTTCAAAATAGAGCTGAGGAATTTATACACGGTTTGGGAAGAGGTCATACAAGCTGCACAAAATCATGCGCAGTGGATATTCCAACAGCAAACCATTGCAAGATGAATATTCGGAAATTTGAACATTACGACCTAATGGCGAACGTTGTTAACGTAAAGTGATCACACTAATTCAACCTTCGAAATAACATTAGAAGATGGTCGTAAGCCCGTAGTGGTTTGTTCATATTATTTTTAAATCGAACTGTATAATCAGTCATCAGTTGTTGCTATAATAGTTCGCACTAGCACGATTATATTAATAATAGTATTAAAATAGCAATGAAAAAATATTTAAAAAAAATAATAATATGCAGATAGTATTACCGATCTATTGTCTATAGCTTAACAATATAAACAACGAAAGCTGTAAACAGATTGGTCGACAGATAAGGAAGATACCTGCCACAAAGTTCACAATACATTATTTAAACACATTTTAAAAAGGTTCACTTAAAAGAACGGCTTCTCACGGCAGCTCTATCATAGACAACACCGTTTTACTTCGTGGTAGACAAAATTCGACGCGCGTCGTTTTACCTTGCCAAATAAAATTAATATTGAGTTATGCCGGAATGAAAAAATGCTTTTAAATCCTTTATAAGTGGATTTTTTTAAACTTATGTTTTTGAACTTTGTTCTGTTTGTGATAATGTATGATGTAGCGCATATAACTCAAAATGCTGAAAAACGCGACTTAATGCCTTTTACCATGCCACCACAGAATTATTAGTGGCTATACCTACCTACATAGTTTGTACGGCCATCTAGTTAGCATAATGGAGTTATGCAATACAGATTACATTATTATTATTGAGATCCAGATAGATCGTAGATCTACCTACGCAACACTCCACAACCACATTGTTGCTAGATTTATTACATTCAATAATTCGCACATAATAATATTTAGTATTATGAAGTTGTTTGTTTTTGGCATTTAAGGTTTATTTGACTTTATTTTACAATCTGGATTTAAAAGAAACATTGTAAGATTTGTGAGTATCATAAATTATTACCGCTTTCTTAAAAGGATCCCTGTATTAACCTGAAATGGAGAGGTCTTAATGCCTCCCTATGCCCCTGAGTGGGGCTTAGGCCTCCCGTATTGCGGGTTGGTTTGGGCGGGATCATCGGCGGGCTTGATTGTATGGGGCCGACTTTTTGGTTTGATTATTTGGGTTGGCTGGAAGAGATCCTTCGGATAAGTCAGCCCTTTGACTCTTTAAATTTTTGTATAAAAATTGTTTTTAATTTTCACAATAAAGTTTTATTTATTATTATTATTTATTATTCACTTCAATCGAGCTAGGGGGTCGAGTTTGCTGCGGATTGATGATCTCCTCCGGGCTGGCTTGCGGTGTGCGGGGCACATTAAAAAGAGAATGTATGTATACTAAACCTGATGTTCTATCCCGATAGAGATGGAGAAGATTGCACCCGGCATAAAATCCGTTGATTTTACATATTTTTTGATAAAGATAAATCTGGGCTCACCCAAGATGAAGACAATAAATACACTCCTGAAATCTTTCGCACTAAGCATAGTCTTGTGCCGTTATAGAGAGGAAGATGTTCGATCACCATGGGGAATTCGACCTACGATCCTCAGCTCGAAGCTCAACAACTGAACCATTAGGCCTCCAACCGCTTGCATATGTCATATGTAGGTACATATTGTATCCTTTTTCGATCGTGGAAAACTTTTCCCTTCCGCTATGTATCAATTGTATACTAAACTTATTCTGTAACTGTATAGACATGAATTTTTCTCAGTTTTGGATATTTTATACCCCATGTTTTTTGTTGACCAAGTGGTGGGTGTAACAGTTACTGAGGGAATCTGAAAGGCAATAAAAATATATCATATAACCAAGTCTCTCAGATTTGGTATTAATCTATTATAAACCATTGTATGTGTGGGTACTACAGCTGGTCGAAAACAAAACAATCCGACATATGTGTTCGTCTACCGAAAGTGATTCCTTAATGTGAACCAGATTTTGACATTTAATCCACCGCGCGACATCCGCGTGCTGCCCAATACAGACTACTCTTTATTACTTCAATGCTACCACCAGCTGATTTATGGGTATTCGCGGCTCATTACAATCCCCCCGTGCTTCTAATCGCGGCGCGGCTTCTTATAATGGCCAGGCGGCATCATCCACTAACTCTCCACATCTCTGCACAAAAACACCTCAACAGCCTACTTCAACGGAGTGTTCATATTATTATTTTCGAGAACAAGTCAAGTTAAATGTTATCTTTTATTTGTTTTAATAAGTACCTACTTACTTGCATTGTGAAAATAAATTCATTAGTCTAGGTTTATGTAGGTATTAATAGCTATTCTAATATATACAATGTAATATATACTAATGATAAATAAATAAACAACTCTTTTCTATACATAGGTGTTAGTATAGGCGGCGGAACTTTACCGAAATTTAGAAAATAGCGAAAATTATCTACCAGTCAACCGGTCCCGTCCAATCTGAGACAGTATTCTAACCCCGATTAGAAATTTCATGTGAAAAAAAAACACATTGAAAATTTCTGACTCAAACACGGGACCTCTTGATCTGAAGTCGGAGCCTTTGCTATTAGGCTACCGAGGTCGGTCAATATGCTAATAATAAACAATTGTTTATCCTGATGAATTCTCCCAGAATAGCAATGTGAAAAAAAATCAATTAGATTAATTAATATTCTTTTAAACCAACGTATACCTACCTATTTTAAATTAAAATAAAAACGTTAGTAAAGATAAGACAATGCAATATTATACCTAGAACCAATTATTATTATATTTGATGCAATCACTAAATCAAAAAGGGTTTGATTTTAAGACGTAAATTTTTATAATTTTGACCCACTACGGCAGAAAAGGGTTATACTATTAAAACGAACACTAATTAATTTAATGATTGTCATCAAATAGTTGCTTCTATATGTACCTAAGATAGTCCTGGTTAAAGACGCAAGAATCCAAAAATATTTTTTTGAAACGCTGTGTTCAATATTATATGCCTTAATTATATGTATACCTATAACATATTATAATTTTAAATTTGGAAAATATCTTAACCATGTTTCATGATGGAAATCAACAAAGTCTGATACCAAACCAGTCACGGTATTTAAACTGAAGAAAGGAAAGTGTATGAAAAAGTAATTTGGCATTAACAGACAGACATGTATAAAAAATAATAATATAGGTAATATAGTCAAAAGATATTGCTTGCATTAAAATGTTTCTGGGGCAACAAGTCAAAAAACAATGTAAAACATTATGTTTGCTTTACTTTGGGACAACTGCGTGATTGATCATTGCATCCGTCAGAAATAATTAGTTGAGGCCCGAACGAGAGCAGATCAACATATCACGGCGCATAAGGCAATGTGTTGCACTGGCAACTGTTGTGCAGGGCCAATGTGACGATGACAATATTGGAGGTTATTTTAATAAAGGAAGTCTTAATGTCAAGGCGGCCGGAAAACACTGTTTCCTCCGAGAAACAAGATTCTGTTGCAGTACATAAGTTGTTTAATAATATCTGTAGACGCAGAACTCTTCCTTTTCCCAGTTCCTACCTCTTTCCTAGTGCCTACCTCCTTCCCTTGTGTCACCTACATATTTATTTTGAACATCATTAACTGTCTACGATAAAATTATTATGAGTGTTTTTGGAAATGGAACATTTGTTATTTTTTGTTGTTATTGAACTGGCTTTCTGGTGAACATGCTATTTTTTTGTCTGAAGAAAGCAGAAGAAAAATTCGGTCTAACGCCATCCGAGATCCAGCACATCAGGTAGGTCACACTAATACCCCTCTTCTTACTACAGTCCAACCCACCTCCTATTCTGAGGGTCTACCTGCGTTTACAATATCATTAAAAATGATTCAATATCATCAAAACAATAACGACATTTTATTGATAAAAAAACCTCCCTTTTCAAAGGAGAATATTTTTTATAGTTTTTCACACAAAATCGAGCGCCCCTCACAGCTATGGATAAAAAATAATTATTCTCGTTCATTTTATCACTATATGTATTTGATTTTTTTGTTTCCTGATATGGTTGTTTGCAAATTCATTAATATTATTTTTAACCACATTTCATTAACCCGAATTCGATCTACAAAAATCAGTAAAAGTAAAAAAAAACGACTGAAAACTCCACTTTTCATTTTATATAGACAATCAGAGAACCATCCTCAGTGTTAAACACTTTCCAAAAAATAAGGCGTCCAATTAAATCGAAGTGTATAAAATTTGTTGTTTCATTTATTTTTAAAATCAATCTTCTATGTTACCCCCGAAAAAGCAACAAATCGAAAAAAAAAAAAACAAATAGGTAGGTACCTATCTTTCAAATTCATTTATACTGAATTGAAAAACAATCCTCAAGATGTTGTTCCGATTGAGTTTTTACAATACATAGAATTTAGAGTTTGAGTATATGATTAAAAAGAAAATTTCATATAGGTAATATTGATAATTAAAACATAGGTACAACATGTATTTTGGCATCCCTGATTCGCTTACCTGTATAACAAGCCTAAGGACCACATGCTCAGAATATTGACGTCAGTTGAAGCTCATCAATATTGCATATTGCATGATACATTGATGCACAAAAAATGATTTCTTAACTTATTGTTCCGCAAGGCTCGTTAAAACTCAAATAGAGACATTGCGCTGGCGAGTCTTATCGTTGATTTTACGGGACATATTGTGTTTGTTAATAATCAGTCTTTATTTTCGTTATCAAGAGAATACACTTTAATGGTACTTTAAAAAAAAACATTGGTTATAATGTTATAAACATTAAACACCTTTTTACAGCTTTTGGTTAAAAGTTAACCCGTTATTTTCTACGAGTCACATTGATGCACCACGAAAATAAAAGTGGACTAAATATATAGGCACTTAAATCTAGTTTATATAAAAACATCAACATTGTGGTGTGGTGTGACATACGGCAGTGTGATTGAAAAAATATTTATGATCCAGTCCACAAATGCCACTTGCTCTTAAATTGGGTTGGGTTGCGACCGTAAAAAAAACTGATTTACGATCTTCAGGAGGCTATATGTAGCAGGCGAAGGCTCTTGCAATCGCAGATGAAAATATAGGCTTATTTTGTAATGCTTTGGCCTCTCTGCCCCATTTTGTGGCACCCATATGTGTTCTTAAAATGTACCTACATGAGTGTAGTAGGATTTGGGGACACGTAATTGTACCTTGGAAGTAGGTATAAGATTTCGTATTTATTACAACCTGTCAAACCAAATTTGTTGAATAGGATAGAATAAGCAGGTGCCAATTATTCTGGACATGAAATCTTTCGACAAGATTCGGTTTAGTGAAGTGGTTGGCAGTAGGTACTGTTGTTGTATTGGAGGTCGTGAGTTTCATACCCAGGTGTCGACCATCTTCATCTATCATAATACAAGCTTTAAGTAGCTTACTTTGAAAGAGTAGGCATATTTCTGTTCACTGAGTTCAGTAAGCACACATTCATTTAAAATATAAATTTGACTACATATTTTATCTATTGTCATTACACAATGCCGACAAGGGCATTTCCCAAATTTATTAAAGATTCACTATATGATTCTACATTGTTTGCTCAGTATAGTTCAAATCCACTTCGGTTCCATAACATTTAATTCAGCTACATCCTGTCATCGCACAGACAGGACTGAGAAAGTGCAAGATGGACGCAATGGTGCCGGTCAGTTTATTATTAACGAGGTGCGGACATGGGGCAATCTCCGTTACGACGAGGCGCGGGGCATGGTGCTGGGCTGGCAGCTGGCACTGATCAATGGTCCCTGTGGAGCCTTCCTTGGTCCGATAATGAATATTAATGGAGAAAAGATAAGGAGTTTCGTAAATACAAAATATAAAAAGATACCGGAATGGGTACATAATATGCAACTTAAAATTATCAAAATATGCAATATTAAATTCTCGTAATGGCCTGTACACATCTGAACACGCGTGCATGGTAACGTAACCAATGGTACGTTGCATGCAACGTATCAAAATTCCATAATACGCGGTTCGCGGTGGTTCGTCACGAACCAGTATTCTCAATTTATATCCCGCCATTACCAGCACCTTCCATTTGAATATACAAATCCATAAAAGGGCCTTTTACACCCTTTTAGCATTAAACAATAATTACTGTGCTTTCCTTTTGAATCTTGAAATTGTATTCTCCGAATTGTGCTGATTTATGTAGGTATATTATTTCATATTATTCCTATATTGTTTCATTTCCTTGTAGTTTAAATTCTTATGTGTTTTGTATATCTATTTTTCCTTGCTATACTATTTTTGTTCGTGTTTTTTGTATGATTTGTAACATGTGATGATGCCAAGAGTCCAGCAAGGGACCTACGGGTTGATAAGAGAGAATAAAGAACAAGTGTGCGAAATTTCATACTCCTCCGTCCACTTAATTTTTGTGAAATGGTCACAATGTTTTTCCTTCAAGTTTTAATCTATATATAGATTTACGGCATGTACATTGTACATGTTTTAATTCAATTATTATGTAGTTCATTTAACAACAACAAAGCTTTGACAGACAGAAAGGAGTGTAAAATAGTTAATACGATCAGTAGGTACCTACATGGATTATGTCAAAATATACCTACATACACCTCTTCTTCATTGGCCATCTTTCCACTGCTGGATATATCGGGGCTCTTCCAAACATCATATCTAAAATATATCCCAACGATCGGTACATTAATGTCAATATCTTGAAAAAATATCTAAAACGTGAAAATGCATATTCGAATATACACATGCATAAAATCGGATCTCTCTATATATTAATAATAACATTAATATTATCTTAAATTATAACATTAAGAAATTTAAATGGAGCCACATTATTATATTTCACTGTCAAGAAAACGAATGGATCTTGTAACGGATTTGCTGCGAATATGAAGAAAATTGGAGGTAGGTTTAGGTACCTTAAGTTTGAGGTTTTATATTGTATTGTGATAGGATTTTTTTATAAAATTATATTGTCACAGGGGTACACCACGCCTTAACCAAGTAAAAACTAAAAAATAATGTCAAGAAAACGGGTCATAGTAGTGCATGGGTTGGGTATTGCAATACCCACATTTTTAGGACGTCTACTTATGATTCAATTTATATATCTTGTTGGTTTTGATATGTGTCATTTTATAGATGGTAGTGGAGCATCATTGGCTCAAAAGACTCAACTTCGGTAAGTGACAACTATCATAGGGTATGACGTATGACCCATAAGATAGGCTAGGTACCTATTGAACGCGCAACAACGGTATAGGTATCATTCTGAATGATAAGTACATAAGAAATGATCGTAATTAATAGAATATGAAGAAAGAAAAAAAAATCATTACCACAATATATTCGTAGTTCAGAGATAATCGAGTTGTTTAGGTATAAAAATAAAGTAGGTACCTACGCAACTCAAAAAAACATAGAATTGTTTAACAATTGTATATTAAGCGACATCTAGTTAGAAAGGTTGAAAGTTTTATTTTGTGACCAACCGTTGATTGCTACCTGATTCAGTTTGCGCGTCAAGTATTATGTAGTTTGAGCAGTGAAAAAGCTTACCATATTTTAATCTAGATGGCGTGCGCTATTGATGAATCAAAATACATAGTGTGTCGTAGTTTTTTTATTTTCAAATTTGTTTTTTTTTTAATAAACTTCGTCGAACTCGAACGTGGTCCTTTGTGAAAGATTATCTTGATAGTTTGAAAGACATCAATTTGTCATAAGAATGTAGAATATAGGTAGGTATTTTTATTTATTTCCTCGGTGGATTATTCTAATACGTGAACACGTCGTAGGTCACACAGAGCGTTAGATTAAGTTGAGGAAAATCGCCTCCTAGCACCAGGCTCCCAATAAATATTACCTCTTTGTCCCTACTTTAGATGTATAGGGAGGCAACAAAAGCTCTCCACTGCACTCGATTTTGTTGCCAAACCCCCACCCGAAATATATTTATTTTTTATGATTGTTTTTTAGCTAGCGACCTCTTGGTCCGGGGCCCGTGGTTTTTTGCCACCCTATAGTGACGCCACTGTCCGCAGCCCTACGTAAATGAGACCAAGTGTAATCATTATTATTAAAATTTATCTTCACATTTTCCGCATCTTAAGTTCTACAAAAAAAATAATAGACGTTCCAGAAAAAAATACTAAAAAAGCATGTAAGCTAGCTCAACAATTTCCTATTAAAATTCATTCTACATTAGTTTTGATGTAATGTAGGTACCCTTATGTTTAAAATATTTGACTATACTGACCATAGTATAGTATCTAAATTATCTAAGAATATGTAACAACCAAAGACTAATAATTCATTATTGATGTTTGATTTTTAAATGGAATAAACCACCAAGAGCTTACGACCGTCTTCTACTGTTATTGCGAATGCTGGCTTAGTGTGATCACTTTACGTTACCAACGTTCGCCATTAGGTGGAACTGTTGAAGTCTCCAAAACTCATAGTGATGAGATTGTATACAAAAAGTAGATATTTAAAAAAAAAAATTTTGTATAATTAATTAGGCATTCCACCCATAGAGGGTGATTTTTGATATTTAATAATTATTAATGAGATATAGAGATCTTGACTTAATTTTTTTCGTGAATTAGCCTGCTGTGTTGTTCCTGCCCTCTTGTTGCCTCCCTATGCACCTAAGTGGGGCGTAAAGGGGATTGGATTTGGACCCTGCTATGGGAGGAAAAACAGTGCCCTTCTAGTGCATGGATGATTTGGGAATCTCTCTGAGGACTTAACTTCAAATATGGCTAGGTTATAAAGACAAGGTCTATGCGGATTATATGAATCCATGTTGTAGTTTGATCATAACAATTATTTAGGACTCAGATCAGGATGTCGAAAAAAACACAGAAATTAATATATTTTCCAAATGTTTTATTTCTTATTTTGGTCTATATTTTCGATTTTTAACATACATTGTAACGTAGAAAGATCAAGTTTAAATAATAATAATATGTATCATATTAATTTGCTTAGTATAACACATTTCATTTAATTGAAAACGAAAAAAAAAAAACGTAAAACTAATTAGTCGCTAGTCCGTAAGAGTAGACGATAATAAATGACAGCCATTCATATATATTAAATTATACAAACTTTAGGAAATATATGTAAACGTTTATATAAAGTGTATATCAATGAGAAATAATACAGATATATACAAAAAATATACTAACTATTCATGTAAATACATACATACAGTATATTATATAAATATTTTTATAAATGTAAAAATGCTACACAATATTGTAATACCTATACCTAGGTACTATATTAGTTGTTTAATTTGTTCATATAAATATGTACTTACATAGATTTATAGTTATTATATACATATTTTATATTCAACGTGTGTTCATACTAAATAACAGGAACATATTTTATACATTTTTATTGAACATGATATAATACGAGAAAAGGGAAATATTCACAGAAATAAACGGAGTGTTGGGTACATGATTTCCAAATATAATTACTAGTATTGTATACTTTAATTTATATTTATTGTTTTATACAATTATTAATAAATAGGACTGTTAATTTTATCATATTAACACCAACATGATATTATTATATTTTAAACGTTTGGAAGATTGGAATGAAATAAAACCTACAATTTGGTAGCGAAAAAAGTATAAAAAGATGCCGTTGAGGAGAAAATGTTCAAAAATGACCACATTTTTCATGAGCAGTAAAATTGTAAAAAAAGGATTTTACAAAATAGATACGTTAAAAAAAAGTTCAGATCAGTCAATTTAATTGAGGTCGAAGTTTACTGTACATAGAGCGAAAGATATCTTATTGTTGTACATATCTTTTTATTAATTAACTCATTAATTTATTTATTTATATTTTCTGTACAAGGCACCATTTTATTCCGCTCACAAAATAACATTACAACAATTTACAAAACATATTAGGTAGGAATATCAATTATTATTAAACTCAATCTTATAATATTTAAATACAAAAAAAAAATACCTGTCCATAGAATGCCAGCCATGGGAAATATAATAGGTAAGTATGGTTTTAAAAAAATAGTACGACTGAACAAGACATGAAAATTTGAAAATGTTTGGGCGTATACTGTGTTCTGTTTGACCCCATCTAGGGGCCCCACCCTTACAACACCTGTGCTGCTACAAAGAAAAGTCACTAAATGAACATTTTAATAATTTCAAATAATTGAAAAAAAAAACTGTTTTATAATAATTAAATAAAATAGGTAGGTGTATAAAAGTTTTGATATATTTTGTCAATTATGTAAACAATTGGTTACACTATCATTTTTTATGAAGAGTTTATAATAATAAAGTAACTTTAAGATTGGAGTTGTATAGTTAAGATTTACATCGAAATTGTTTTCTATAAGTATAAAGAAAAACGTTTTGAGAGTAATTAGATGAAATTCAATATCAGACGCCAATCTTAAAGCAGTAGGTATTTTATAATTTCAGAATCTTAAAAATTAATTAAATTATCGGTGGGTTAATATCATTTTCGAAATCAGTTTAATGTAGGTATTTGTGAAATATATTTTTTTTAAATAATAAAACATAATAAGAAAAATGTCATAATTAGCAAAAACGGTTTAAACATTAGGGACTTTGAAAATAAATATTGAACACTTTACAAATACACAATCTACTCTACTGTTTTTAAGCACCATTCGATCTTGCTGTGGGGGTTTGTACAGTAAGATATTCACAATTATGGCTTCCTAGAGGATTCCTAGGGGGGGCACACAATTTGTTCCTAGTTAATATTACGAAGTTACACAAGAATACCATTAACAATTAACAAAAGTAGGTATAGAAAAATCGCGAAAAATAACAGTAATATTCATATTTTACAACGAGAGTAAGGGAGTAAGGACATCATTGAATATTAAATGATTTATAAAATTGTACATACTTTGATAAAGATTTTCAAAGAAATATAAAACTTAATAACTCGCATTTAAAATCTATTTGTACGAAAAAAGGTACGAAATTAATAAATTCACTAGGTATATTATACCCTTTGCCAACAAATCGTATTAAACGAAATAAGCTTTGAGATATTATGTTCAAATAATAAACACAATATTATGTCAATAATAAACAGCTTCGGAAGTATTGAGTCCCGACTCAGTAAATCTCATCAAAATCAACAAATAAATTTAGACAACTTCTTTTTTAGCGTTCCGAAACCAGTCGGATTGAAATACTTTTCATTATTATATAGATACGTCCAATATGGGTCAGTAGGTATATAAGTATTTTAGATATATCTTTTACAAACAATTTTTGAGATTTTTTTTTTATTATTTTTAATTTATTAATATTTTGAATCAACAAAAAGTATACATAACATTATTTCATAATTGATAGTACAAAGCCAAAATTTAGAACGTCTGTGTCTATTTACAATAAGAAAAAAAAGTAGGTATAAAATTTACGTAATTTTCGAAATTATAAAAAAATAATACCTGACAAAGGTAAGTTATCTTTGGGAAAATATATAATATAATATGTACAAGTTTAAACATAGGTATAAAATATTTGGTTTCACTGGAGAACGCCTAGTCTTAAATATTTAAATACTTTACAAAGATCCTTCACAGAGAGGTTGAGCAAGATAACTTGAGAATAAGTTAATACAATTAATTTTACGAACTTTACAAAGGTTCAACCAATCTGAAACGGACGTTTAATAAATAAATCTCGAATGAATGTTAATAATTCAACAACAATAAAACAATATAAAATAACTAATAAACATAATATATTGCAAATTAGTGTCACAATTCGATATTTTATTAAATAAATTATGTAAGTTACTTCTTAACAGTATCCTTAAACCTAACATACAGCCTTAAAATGGAGAACCAGAAAGTACGTTATAGTGATAACATATTATTTTTATAAATTAAATTTTTATAAACTTAATTAATTTTTTTGTACATAACTTGTTTGAGAAATAGCCGTGGAAACAAACATTAAAACAATTTGTATAGAAGAATCGGAGGATTATAAATAATATCAGTGAAACCCACAGTTCCAGTCTACTTGTACAAAAATATTGCATCGCATATTCGTTGGTACTGTTGACACCAGCCGGACTTTGAATCTCATGAAAGAGCTTCATTGCTTGCCTACGTGCACTCAATGATCAAAGGTTGACTGGATTCAATGACGCTCGGCCTCGTCTCTTCGTTCTGTCTTTGAGGGTTGTAATGCCGCGGTTCTGGTTGTTGAGAGTTTGGATGAGATCCATTCAGCATCTGCTGCTGCGTCTGATCCTGCAGTCTACTGGGAGGTAACTGATGGGCCGGCGGCATGTCTTGGTGATGATTTGGATGTTGCTGATGAGGAGATTGCTGTTGATAATCCATATGTTGATTCATCATCGGCTGTTGCATATGAAGAAATCCTGGTCCCAGTATTCGTGGAAGCGGTTTCATATCAAAGTGTTCTTCAGATATGATTTCTTTCTCAGATGGACCTGTTGAATAAAAAAAAACAACCATAAATATTTTTTGATTTTTCATCAACTTATTGGCGGCAAATGTTTGGATAAAGCTATGTGAATATCAATATAATAAAAGAAAGCATCAGAGATGCAAAGTAAGGTACTAGTAAAGAGTTCAACGCACTCCACATAGATCACATAAAGGCTGGTAGAGTAACAAAGGCTGCAGTAGAGGAGACACAAATGTGGGTCAGCAGTGGTAGCTGCTGTTCTGTGGAGGTGCGTTGACTCGCTCCCTCCACAGAGCACATGTCATAGGGAAAGTGCAAAACGACGGCACAATAATAGCACCGACAAGTCCATGCGGGTGGAGGTAAGAGAATTGGAAAGTTGGTCCAATCAACCTCGGCGCTCCAAGTGAAAGTGTTAGTTCCACCAGACCACGCGCATCATGTGCACGGATCTTCTGCATTATCCGCACTTTTATTCATCAAATCAGTTTTTAAAAGTGTAAGTTATTGCAAATTACGCTATTCATTATTTCGAATATGTGATTTCTTATAAGCAATAACGCAGTGTTGTGGAATTATGTGATTAACGCGAGCCTCCCATTATTGATGTGATGAAATTCTTGTCACAAGAAAAATATAACAGAGTAAAAAAAGTGTTTTCGAAAAAAGTGAAAGTTTTCCTTAAAAAAAGTGAGATACAAAAAATACTCTTACTTACCCAAATACTCAGTGTTGGCCGCATTCGCCATGGCAAGTTCCTCTTCAATATTGTTCGGTTTACAACTGGTTGTTTTCCAATGGGTGCGAAGTCCAGAAGCACTGATGTACTTCTTGTCGCATCCCTGGCAAACGTACGGCCGGTCGTTGGTGTGTAGTCTCTTGTGCAGCTTCAGATGAACAAACTGAGTGAACTTCTGCATGCAGAGATCACAAGCGTAAGGCTTCTGTCCAGAATGCAGTCTCAGGTGAGTCTTTAAATTTGATGTTGATGAAAATCTCTTCTTGCAAATATCACATTGGTGTGGTTTCTCTCCTGTATGCACCAGATGATGTTTTTGTAAGTGAGCCAATTGGGTGAATGATTTAGTACAGACATTGCATTTAAACGGACGCTCACCCGAGTGTGTCCTCAGGTGAACTTTCAGATTAGACAATTGGCCAAACGTTTTTCGGCAAACATTACATTCATAATGCATTTTCCCGTCTTTCTTCTTCAACGGGTATGGTAGACTCCTGTAGCCTCTCGAACCTTGTGAATTAGGGCTCAGAGGACTGCAACTTCTAGTATAGGAACCGCCATCTGGGCTTAAGCTTCCAGGTGGCGATGTCCGCGAGGGTGATAAATGCTGCAGAGGCGGTAGAGGTTGCAAAAGTTGGTAATTTGTATTGGAATTACTAAACATGCCGAGAGGTGAACAGTTTTTTAACGTGATCACACTAGAAGAGTAGTGAGTTTGGTGTCCATTCCTTTCATATTGGTGATTGGCTGGTAGGGGTGGTGAATGAGTGCTTGGCGGGGATCCGCTCTGCCTCGCCATCATGGACGGGTATGGTGGTGAGTACATGCTATAAGGGTAGTTTGGTGAGGCGTGACTCTCGTACCTCATTTCTCTTATTTCTCTAATTTCCCTAATTTCTCTAATCTCAGTCGTGTGAGGCACCATCTGATGTGGAGGAGAAGCGTACATCAGTGCTGGTGGCTGTGGCGAAGGAACTCTATGATTATTGCGGGGAATTATTATTTGTGGTCCCGGAGGTATGGACCCAGGTACAGGACTCGGAAGGTTTGAACTAGAATCGGGACTGCACGCGTTACCATACCGATGACTTTTCTTATACGAATACGCCATTTCAGTTGGAGAAGTTGGCGGGGGAGTTGCGTTGGGCTGTCTTCTGTTTGAATCGTTGTTATTTGTATCCAGTCTGTTTCCGGTTAAAATGGTTTCCAAAATGCTAGAGCTTGGGGGAGTGTACCGTAGAAATGCCTGTGGGGGTGGTGAAGAAACTGTTTCCGCTTCATAATACGGCTTGTTCCCGGGCATTTCGTTGTGCGAAGGCTCCAACACAATGACGGTTGATGTGGCAGGATCGCGTCTTGGAGGGGAGGGAGATGACATTGGGTGGTCTACTCCATGATCGTCAGCAATTATTAATTCTTTTTCACTGTCACAGTCAGCGTCTTTATTATTTTGGTAGTGATATGCCCTGGACATTTTTATTTTTACTTTTCTAAATTCATTACGATGAACATCGATGTTGTCGGCGTTCTTTTGTACTATCACGGTGGTTTCTTTAGGCGTGTTGGTTTTCTTAGAGCAATCAAGCACGTAATTGTTTTCTGAATCAGAATCGCTAGAATCCTCAGGAGGAGTGAAGCCATCGTCGTGATAGCCGTTGCTGTGATACCCTTCATCCGATCTCACGGAACCATCAGCTGGCGTCAGCTGGTGATCATACGTGGTAGCTGTAGGTGCTGTCGGTGATCTCGCCTCACCGACCCTAGTAACACTCGGGTGATGGGTTGGACTGACGTTCTTTTGCTGAACAATGATTCCACTCCCTTCCCTGTGGTGCAGCCTGTGTTGTATGTCTTGCGTGGGGTGGATGACTCCGGGAGGAGATTCTTTTCTTTCTAAAACTAATGCCGGGTTTTCTTTATACACTAAAACCGGCGATGGGTGTCTTTGTACTGGCGGAGATCTTCTATTTATCACTCGCACTGACTGCAGGGTTTGTGTAGTGGGTAAGGTGTTGGTCGGTGGTGGGGATACAGAGCGTACCGGAGGGAGGGGAGAGCTAGATCTGACGAGGTCTTTAGGATGAGTAAGACCCAGAACATATTTCATGTGGTTGTATGCTATTTCCGGGTGCACAGGGGCTGGAGGGATTCCATAGGCTTTCTTTATCGTCTCTTCTTTACCTGCAACGTGATTTAATTTATGTTCCATTACTAATTTGATTTGATAATCTTCTCTGTTCCATATCATCGAAAAGTTGTCAACAGAGCATTCTCAAAATACTTACATATTGAATAGGTCGCTCTTTCGGGATCCACGTCGTATCCTAATCTGGTAGCGAAGTCTTTACAATACCAGACCATCAACTCTTCATTTGGCATGATGTCTCTGAAGCAATGAAATGAAAATTTCAGTTTAATTTGGAACTAATTGAATCTCTTTTACTTGAATGTTTAATTTCTTAAAAGTCGGCTTACCTAATTGTATAGAAGTAAATATTTTCCCCATGTTGGCAGGCGGCTAAATTCATAACAGTAAAAGAATAGGCTGACGCAACGTATCGCATCCAGTTGGATATACTTGTATCGGAGCCGTCCAGATAGTAGTAATCATTGTCTTTGAAAATCTGCGGGGAAAGAAATAAAATCTATTAATATACAGCAATAGGGACACAATGTATTACGAGATTGTTGAAAAACAAATTTACAGCAAAAGCGAGCGTAGGTGAATAATAATATTAAAATAATTGTTTTTTGAATGGGGAAACAAGTGAAATGGAAAAGGAATATTAATATGAAGTGAGTCCAATAAGACTTACCTTGATATTACCAAAGGTGTGATGCCTAACAGTTCCCTGCACCTGAGTGGAATGAAAGAAAGAAACATGTAGAAGGAATTGAAGTATTTACAAAAAAAACAATATGTAAGAAGTAAAAGAGAATATATTAATGCAAAAGCTATATTACATAATCAATGAAGCCCGTGGAAGTGTTAACAAACATAGCTGTTTACATAGTTAATTATAGTTTTTGGGGTTAATATTGTGTGTGTGAGTTCTTAGCTGAAATGTAAAGTGAAAATACCAAAATAGCCTCTGTTTGTACAAATGTAATTGGTGTTTCGAAAAGAAAGCAGTGCTAAATGTGTACACTAGGGTCTCAATAACCAACACCTTATATAAGTTACAGCAAGGAATAAAGCTCACCCTCCAGTAGTATCGCCAGGATACTTTGTTGTCTGGTGAGTTGGGGGTTCTGGACCCTTCGAACGGACCAAACCGCGTCCCCTTAGGGATGACCCCCGTGCTCCATACACCTTCGGTCTGAAAAACATCATAATTATTGAGGTTAATGAAATTGTAAACATTTGCGGAGAATAGGAAAATAGGCCTCTTAATAAAAAAAATTACAAGAGTCTATAAAAACTCACCGGTGTGTTTGGAGTAGATAAAACTAGAGATGGCTTTAGAGTTAGACTCCTCGGAAGAGTCTTCTCGGCCCTGTCCTTCGTGCCTTGAGGACAGGCCACATCAGGCACGATGTACACAGTGAGCCTCTCGTAATCCTCTTCACTGAGCGTGCACGCCTCGTGCTCCACCTCATCATGCTGCTGTCGGAGCTGCTGGTGGCTGGGCTCCATGCTTGCCTGTGGACAAATAAAGCTTTATATCAAAATTCGTTCAGGAAAGAGTTGGTAAAATGTGCAAAATATTCGAGTAAAGTGCATTTTAGTTAGTTTATGTATTAATAATATTTTTCGAAAAGATAGAATGAGCTATATTTGTCTTTACAATTATTATCTGTGAGATAATTCTATGATCATCAATGACCTTTTAATGTCGCAGCAAAGTAACTGCCGTTTCGTTCGTAGCACGATTGCTTGCTATTGGAAGAGATTATCAATATAATATTTCAATGATATCAGTTAGATTATTTGAATGGTGTCACACACAGAATGTGTAAACGAATGTTAACGTTTCAGTGTTTATCATTGGTTGCTGAAAATATTAAATTTATGTTGTTGCATTTTATATTTGTGCAGCGTCTTTAAAATTGAAATCTGTATATTACGACGAACGGATTGTTATCTTACGTCATGTATCTTACTCCTTATAATTACCTATTGGGCATTGAATAATAGTTTTCATAACATAACGTAGTTATAAGTTTTATACATAAAGAATTACATAACGGTGGACATGCAGACACAGATGATCGGACTCTATATAGAGTAAAGCCACTACTTATTTTGCTATAATCGACACGGAATTTTCCACGAGATATAACATGACTGAACGCTTGAATTCTGTTTTCAATATAATCGTTACGGTTTTTAGTTCAATGAATGCTTCATAGGTACCCCGAAGTATAAATCTGAGTACTTGTAAAATAAGTTCGACCCTGTTCCGGAGAAAATTCTCTCAATACATCTGCACATGTCATTATGCTGATATCCGCACGCCTCTGACAGTCAGAAAGACGTAGGCAGCGGCTGTATTGATTTCTCTTTTCGCAAAAATAGAATTCCCATCTCCGGTTGATTTCGCAACTGCGCTTTCCTTACAACGACATTCTAGATGCAGGTATTCGAATCTCGGTAATAATCAGTTATAGAATTGTTTAGAGCAGATTATTGGTTATTAATAAGCTTACATTTTTTTACAAATGCAGTAGTCATAATTTCAGTAATCTTCTACATCGAAATATTTATCTCGAAAAGTGGAGGCTTAGAATTAGAGTATTCTTTCGTTTACGTTCTGAACTGGTATTCAGACTCATTGGCAACAAGATAGGTATACGAGCATAGAACTGAGTATTCTTTCGTTTACCTTCTGAACTGGTATTCAGACTCATTGGCAACAAGATAGGTATACGAGCATAGAACTGAGTTAAAAATAAATTATGGAATAAACTAAGCATCTCATCCAAGCTCATTTGCATAGATTCTAGTTATAAAATAATGACTTCCAATCAGTTCCATACACGTTCCTGATGTTATATTAAGATTTGTTGTATGCTTCCAATGTGCATAATAATTATATTCGACGCGCATTCGGTCGGCGCACCGAAGGCCGTGGAGTTGGAGAGCCCAATGTTTCCACCCACCGCCTGCATATCGATCCGCTGCTTCCCTTACCCACGGGACTATAATCGGAGGAACACTTTTAAATATTTCATTTCATCCTTCATACAGAGTCATGCCAATATTATGCATAAAGCTCCTCCCACATACATAGACCAGAGATGTCAGGTAGTTAAATAAGCAATAAAGGCGTATACTTTGTTGTTTCAATAGTTCTTCATTGACATTGAAATATCACCAGTGCTATTGCGCAAGTCTTATCAAGGTACCTATTACGAGCCAGAGGATATCTAATTATCGATGTATGTAAATAATATGCCATGGTTGTCAATAGTTACTATTGTCCCTTTTATTGCTTAGTTTGTTCATAAACTTAACATACTCATATGAAAAATGTCATTCTTTATAACGAATATGTATCCTTCATTATAGTTTAAATAATGGTTTTGAAGAATAGATATTCTTTCAAACTTATATTAACATTATATAAAGTGCGATGATGATGATCATCACCCTGACAATTTCACTTTTTCAAGATAAGTGTTACATAACAGTTAGTGGGTGGGTGTTCGTGATGAGGAGACCCCACTGGGGGGCAGCGATGATTGTTTGTCGATGCATCAATTATATGACACGAACCGAGATGCTTATGTAGCTTATGCATTACGTGTACCTTCTTGATATCGCTCACGTGTTAGTCGCTGTATTTATAGACACTTATATAACTCCTTGAGGTGCTGTACTGTGAACAGAGTCCGTGATAAAAAGGTTTTCCATAGAGTCAGACATCAAAAAATCAACTATGTTTATACATTTTCTACTCAGTTTTTCCGGCTATGTTCTGAAAGCTCTAATTTCTTATTTTTAGTATCAGCCCTGGATTTGATGACGGGTTTTACACAAGTTTGATACATTTTAATTCTGATGCTAGTTCTCATATCAAGATGCCTCCAAAAAGGCGGTCCGGAGGCATCCTGAAATTGCAGTAGCTTTGTTAATTTTGTCCAATATTTCAGATGAACGAATAAATCAACTTGTAGCCGTTGTTAAACCTTAAAACAAAACGTAGAGTATTTGAGAGAACGAAAAAAGTGTGGAGCTAAGATAAGATGATTAGCTCAGTAAAGGTTTAACAGTGTACATGTAAAATAATCTACATAAAAGGCTTTATAGAAATCATCCTTATGGATTTTTTTTTGGAAGATGGACACCAAGTAAAAATGTATTGTGATAATGGTGTAGTTTTTGGCACAAATGAAATAATTGTAGAAAGGGTTCTAACTAAAAATATCTGTCAAGGAGGTACAAAAATAGCCTTCCTTTAAACGTAAAGTTTTCTCTATGATTAAGATGTGTCAGCAACCGTTCGATTAAAGCAAATACGCGAGCACAGAAGGGCATTGGAGTGGAATTGTTTCATTGATTAGAGCCGGGCATACAATGTCGCCCGGAGCAGATGGGTATCTTACAAATGCATCTCCGATAAGACGGAGCATAATAATATTATTATGCAGTTTGTTTGGATTTCCTCAAGTGGAGAGGCCGACCTGGTCTGCGGCTTTATCAGCAATGTCAATAAAATACACATACATAATAATTGATCATGATGATCTTCAATGAAAAACAACTCAAAATGCACAACCACTTATTTCTATATCAATTGATTGTGACGTTCACAATATTGTGACCTAGTTCTAGAATATCCATCACATTTTGCTGTTTTCTATTTTAAATACATATGTATTTTAAGAATCACCTAAAAATCTGGACCATGTAATCACTGAACCGTCTCTCACACAGTACGGAGCGTCGATAGTAATCGGATATTTGAAGACATTCTGTGCTGAATTTTTACCCAAATTTATTTATACACTAATGCAAGGCCGTAAATAGGGGAAGGATCCAGGGGGATTGATCCCCCCTAAATAAATATATATTTTTATAAGTGCCAATGCGACCCGTTTGTGTTTTCTACTGTACCACTACGTAACTAAGCTTAGCCCCCTCCAAAATTATTTTCTGGCAACAAGCTTGAATTAATGTAAAAAATGTTTCATTCACATACTCCATACTAGGATGAGCAACGTAAACATTTTACTTTTCCCAACAGAAAGTGTGTTCATTTGTTGTTATCGGGTCGATCGTGTCAAATATGTAGGATAATCCTATAGTAGCACACGTAGGTAAACGTTGCTACATAGATCATGCGATGTGATGAGATTGAGACGCATTTACGCACTCGAAGGAGAGCACGTCGTGGATCGGGAAGTTCTCTGAGGTGTTATGTAACCCGATCCGCTAGTGGTCGGCTAAGGTCAGGCGTCACTCACTGGTGGTGGAGGCAGTGGGCCACTAGGGGTACGTCCCTCGTAGTACCCCACACAGCCATGCACATTACACAGGGAAATGCAGCCACACACACACATGCAACAATACGTCACATCACAATGGTACGGTACAACTGTTTCATACTTCGTCCGATATACAATGACCGGATATTGATTAATTTTACATAAACATTATTTATAGATTTTCAAGAGGCAGAATTTGCGCTTGGCAACAAAATGAAAAATAGTTTTCCATACTTCTAAGTATGTTATAGAATACTTCTTTTGTTTTCATTTTGTATCAATTGTTACTCAACTTATTTATCATAAAAATTACACTTTTTTTCAAATTTTATATATTCACAGAATTACAATCCTATCATGAAATAAATTTAAATGGAAGATTTTTAAAACGCAGATAGGTAAATATTTTACTTATATTAATCAGTTACGAATTTGCTTTTGAGTGATAAATTTTCTTGAGACTTTTAGTACATGTATTCTAGTTGATGTGAGGCGTCATCATTTGGTGAAACTCTACAGTGAGTTCTCGGTGCATTGGTTCGTTGCTATTGTTGCACCACAACTACAGCTGCACTTGGCAATGACGTAACTGCCAGTTATACGAGCTGGTGCATAGACAATAGCCGTGACATTCACTGTGCGTAGTACACTCACTACCTATGTATGTAAGTACACAGGCGTAGTTATTTATTTGCACTGCACTTCATTAAGTATAACATTCATTCATATATCTATTAGCGGCTAAAATAGGGAAATGCTTACCAAACGCATGCTGCGAACTTCTTCGGAGATTTCTTCTTAAAAACACTCAACAGTCTCTAACATTCCAGTGATTTTTTTTTTGGAATTCTGTAACAAACAAAAACACATAAACATTAAACAGACAGCAAAAAGTTGCGTAATGAAATCTGAATCACGAGGTTCTTAACAAGAATAATAATTATTCTTAGGTAATAACTAGTTGTGTAATGTTTGAGTCTTTTTAAGAACATTCCAGTCGTTATTAAGTGGTTTTTCTATATTTATGATAAACTAGCTTTTCCGACAGACGTTGTCCTGAAATCCTTACTATGAATATTGATTTCAAATATGTAATTCATACAAGAATACGTTAAAAATATTTTTGGATGTAAAAAAAATCCATCAAAAATCTGCGTATTATGTGTTTTCGCACTAAACATACTTTCTTGTATATTATAAGATTATCTAACATGTAAGGGTTTTCCGTTGTCACTTCAATTTAAAATCTTGAATTGTTCTAAGAGAATCGCGATTGTACATGAGACCAAAGTAAACCATTAATTATAATTGGACTCATGTCAAAATGAAAGGAATAATTATTATGTTCACTTTCAATCTCGTTCAATGAAATCGACCCTCGTAAGGTAAAGTTTTTAGATTAGACTCAATTCAATTTTCTTTCAATTATTGTAATATATGCGCACATTGTACAGGTAGCTATACCACATCACGTGTTGAATCTCTGCCATTTGGCAATTGATTAATTTGCATTTTCCATGCGATACATTTTAGCAACTCGACTTACACTAAAATTTCAACATAAGTGAATTTCCCCTGAAACAATAAATAGTTTTGGAAACTTCTTAATTTCAAAATATTGGTCCAATAATAACTTTATTGGTGGCATAAATTGTTCAATGATGAATGAAAGAGTCAGTGGAGAAGAGACCAGTGCCAGGAAATGGTCTCTTGACCTTCATTTCTGTTTCTAGCGCTGCAGTTTGGGAGAGGGCCAAGCTGCACTTTGTCTAGACCAGCACACGTGGACCAAACATCATAAACTGTTTCCGTATATTGCGCGACGATAATCCGAATAATTGAGGAAATGAAACATTTTTGGTGCTGTAATTTATACCTTTTTGTATGTAATTGCTGTGGGGTTGCCGGCTAAGAATAGCACCTCTGTTCTTTTTACTGATTTTTCGAGAATCGTGTAAGAGGCAGGAAATCGAAAAATCAGATCGGGACCGTGAGGTTTTAAACCTCAACCGGTCAGAAAAGGCACAATCAGCCTCGGACGCCTTCGAGCGCAATGGAGAGCTCTTGATGCCTCCCTATGCTCCTGAGTGGGGCTTAGGCCTTCCGCATTGCGGGTTGGTTTGGGGGGATCCGCGGCGGGCTTGATTTGTGTGTGGCCGGCTTTTTGGTTTGATTCCTTAGATCGAGCTAGGGGGTCGGTTTCGTGCGAGTCGGGTTTGCTGCGGATTGGTCTCCGACTTGCGGTGTGCGGGGGGTCTTTAAGGGAGAATGAATGAATGTATAAATTAATTAGTTTCTAAATTCAAGTCTTTATCAAATTCAATGGAGTTTATTGAGCATATGAAAAGTGTATCTTCTTCCTCTTCAATGCTCTCACTTTACTAATTCGTCATGTTTCTACGAAATATATTTTTCTTCATGACATTGAAATATATTTTTTAACCTCATGTGGAATGTCCAATGGATAATTTGCTTTGAGGAATTTTGTGCAATCTTCTATTTTTGGTGACAAGCTTTAATTGATCGAGACAATTCATTATTTACCAATTCAGCTTCTTTTGACTCAATATTTTATTATTAACAACCTTTTACATAATTACGTTTTAAGTAGTGTTTTAATAATGAGTAATCTTTCAACTGTGCACTGTCGTTAGAACAAATAAATATTTTATGAAACATGTTAAAGATACAAAAAATGAAATAAATGACAGATAGTTATCGGTGTACTCCTCCGATTGTTATGTCATAGAATGTGACGCATCACGTGGAACTCACCTGCCTTCTCAGCAACAGTTACATCACTCATTGTTAACATATTATGTATTCAATAAATATAGCAAAACGAAAAATGGTACTTCAATGAACAAGTAAGTTAAATTCAATTGTTTGTAGACTAGCGGTTACAACGTCGGCTTTCGTACTGATTCGTACGGGAGGTCGTGGGTTCGATCCCAGGTGCCGACCATCTTCCTCTTTCACGACATAAGCTTTAAGTAGCTTACTGTGAAAGAGTCAAAGAGTGTATTTGTGTTCACTTTGAGTGAGCACAAAATCATTAAAAAAAAATTCTAACAAAATATACTTAGTGGATCAGCAGCTATTCTTATGTGAACTGGTAAACATTGAAGTTGTGTAGTTAGAAAATAAAAATGTTTTAGCAACAAATTACATAAAAACAAATGATAAATTATAGACATACGTATCTCTCATTAGATGCATACTTAGTTGATCAACATTTTATTTCATTTAGGAAAGAAATGAAATAGCCGCTGCCTCAAAGTGAGGCTAGAATTATTCCATCATGCATTAACTTGTACAGTCATACCGCTGAATGCTTGATAGAGATATGAACTGCGTTTCCAAGGCTCATTCAATATTTTCTTATCAATTGAATAGTTGCGCAATACTGTCGCATTTATATCAATTTGACCCGTTAACTTTCACGTATAGTATAAACCCCACGACATCTTCCCTTTATTGCTATTCAGGTCTTTACCATGGAAGGTCTTGATTAGCAATTCAAATGTACAAAAGGAGCTAACTGCTGGAGAAATGATGTTCTCTAAGGATGCTTCTCTGGGCATAACATTATAATGTACTTGTATGATCTACACAAATAAATTCTTACAAACAAAATAAAGAACTCTGCAGGTCTGTTTGAAAATCTATCTACATTCTAGGTATATTATTACTTGTTTTCCCGACAGACGTTGTCCTGTAGTCCTTACTATGAATATTGATTTCAAATTTGTAATTCATACAAAAATACGCTTAAAAAATGTTTGAATGTCAATTATTTCTGAAAGCTTGACAGAAATTCTAACAAAATCTGCGTTCAATATTATGAACCTCAATGGTTGTCAAGTAAATAAAAATTGTGTTGTTATGGAATTTTTCACAGATGGCGTTGTTGTCGGTAAATCCGTTCCATACTAACTTTAATATTACCTACATTTTATACTATTTTCTATCAATTTTTCGATCTGTTATTAGTTATTACGTTATTCGCAGCGGAGAAGAATCCAATAAACCAAGCATCATAAAAACCTGTTCAGCCGATCTCGAGTTATAAGTGTTCGCATTAACCCGACCTTCCTTTATATTATAGAAGGAGATTTGTAAGATCGTGGTGAGCTCGGGATTTCCGTTGAAACGCAAATATTTTCATACATTAGCTGCGTCCGTGGAAAATATTATTATATCGGCGAAATGTGTGATACTTGATCAGAGGTTCCTACAGTTCTGTTGCTACGGGGTAAAATGTCGAATCGTCTTTAGTCCCCAACGTTGTAAAGTAAAATTACGTCAATTTAAAGGACGATATACTGAAATATAATATGTCTGAAAGGTTTTAAAATGCAATAGTTTATTGTTGGTGCACTTCCAATGGTTGAATTATTGTTCGATGACGAAGTGTATTGTTGGTTTATCAGTAGCAGAACGAGCGATGATAATTTTATTCCCTTGAACTTGTTCACGTACCTAGACTTCAGCTGCAGTGTGTGTACCTATGTACTTCCTATACACTTATTCTCCATATCAATAGCAAGTCACGTTTCCGCTATAAGTACGACCCTTTATACATAGGTACCTACTTATTATGTTATGTGTGATTTCGTAATAGGAAAAAATCGTGAAGGTCGACATCAGCAAATAATCTTGTGAATAGAAAAGGAAATTGACGTGACTAAGAGCTCGAAGTTGCATCGGGAAATCTTTCAGCGCTTCTTTAATGTGTACCTACAAACCTACATGTTAACCCGCGGCTACTTTCAGCTTATAGGTTGGGGGTTGGGGGAGGCATAAGGATATCATGTTTAGATGCTCTTGATGCTTCAACAATAGATTTGATCTCAAGTTCGTTATCTTTTCACATACATTCGATACAGGTTCTCTTTCGAACCATATGTTGGAGTCACCTACATATCTCGATGCCCACTAGGTATTATAAAAATATGGAAAACGCTTACCCATGGAAGCGTGGCATTTCAATCAATACTACCTTTAAGACCCCATTTAGGCAACAAGAGCTCTCCATTGCGCTCGGTGTTGCTAAGAAGAGTCTCTCTGTAGAAGTGATGAGTGTGTGCTGGTACGCCGGCGTACAGCGTTGTTTGGCTTTTAAATCCCAGTTATTTTTTCGGGTCTAATCAAGTGCTGTGACTGTCAAAAATTTCTAGTTAGAAACCCATTCTTTCATTTTCAGAAAGATTAATTTTTGTTTAGGTTAACAACGTGGGGAGGACTTTTTCCAGCAACTGGGAAAGAAAATGAATGAATGAAATGAATTTAAACTTCTGGTGTGCTCAATCCTTGACAATTATGTCGACAATTCGTTTTGTACACACAAATTAAAAGTTTGGTCATATTTTATCCTTGCTTAGTAGGTAAATATCGTTAATTTATTACAAAATTATATAATTTGTTGATCATCATGAGTCGTGTTTACCTATTTAATCATTATATAACATACATATGGATGATTATGACAATGAGGTATTATCCTCTACGTAATCGAAATACCTTCACGTTAAAATCACGTGAAAGGCCAAGTATCACCCTACCGAATGGAACCGAACTCTGAAAGTAGGCAGCTTAAACTATTTAAAAAATTATGACATAATATATTTTCAATAAATAATAACTATGTTCATGGAAATATATATGTATACGGAGATTTATACATAAGTCGGCAGAGTGCGGACATAGCTGCACTTTATTGCATCCAATGTCAAGTGTAGAGATTACATAAGTACTTACTCACATACCTCTCTGCGCTGTTTATTGTACATAGGTAGGACTAAGTATGGCGTCGCGCTTAGTTTGTTATTAAATATGTAATCGCACATCAAACTATACGGACCTCCGTATTAGAAATAAATAAATAAACTATGAATTTATCGCATGAACAATCTGGAATTCTAAAAGAATTGAAATTATTTATTTATACGAAAATGTACCCCTTGGTCACAGCATTACGCGTGGATTAATCTATCAAATTCTTTTGTTGTTGTATTTGCTATTATCAAGAGACGTTTCTTATTAAGTTTAAGAACATTTAAATAACCTTCTTAGTGTGTTTGACAATATAAACTTTTCTTTTTTTTTTTTTAATTTACGTTTGAAACATCTGTCAGTTGTTTGATAGTTGGCGCGATTGACAGAATGTGTCCTGCAAATAGTGATTAAAACAGATGCAGCGGTGGGAATTAATTTACATTTAAAAAATCTTATTCAACATACCAGACAACGTCTGTAGGATCAGCTCCTCATTCAAATCCTAAACTTTTAGTTATAAAAAAAAATTTCTCATTGGTTTAGCCTGAAAATCTATTTTCTGGATATCGAGTAGTAGTGGTGATGTTTGTTTGTTTACAAAATAATTTACGATTCGCGAACAGGAATGGGAAACATTTCAAAATTATTTCCAAATTGAATTGCGGCCAATAGCAACAATATTATTATTGGTGCAAGGTCGCGGTGTCTATTGCATGGCTGACTGGGACGTGCGCTGCACTTCAGTTGCACAATTTTAATTATTTGTCACAGTAATGTCTAAGATCATCTTCTACATATGACGTAAGGGACACTCGCATAATATGATGTTCGACCTTGTCGTGGCACCAGACCTATGGATTCATGTGTTTAGGGAGTGGTTTTTTACGACTACCTGTTAGTAAGACCGTTGTGGGTATTGCTTATTGCTAAAGGTATTCCTATGGATTCTTCGTATTTAAACTTTCTTTGTAACCAACACAAGTTTGTAGAAAATATTGGATGACAGAAATATACTAAATATTTTTACAGTAAACTCCAAATATTCGGTTCAAAATGTGTTTGAAAACTAGTTTGACAGTTTTTTTTTATACCTACATTGTCAAAAAACATAGGTATCTAATGAATGAAATTGACTCGACTGTTGTACTAATGTGGTAGTGTTTCATTCAAATCTTATTAATTCTAATTTAAAAAAAAAATTAAAATATATCGTTGATATTTGTTAACGTTTGATAAGACAAATCACTACTTTTTATAATGACTATACGATGATCACAGTGATCTATTGTTGCGTGTATTCTAAAGATGTGATGCACTACATACGATAAATAAATGACATTTAATTAGATCTGAAATATTTGTGAAATAAAAGATTTACAATATGAAATATTTCATCAATTTATAATATTTATTAACTACACAATATGTTTCTATAATTTCAGAACGATCATTTTGATTCTGTTTGATATTTAACGGAATGGCTCATGAAATAAAATTGATCGAAGCAATTAACAAGAGCTGACTGTGATAGACAGTATTATGTAAGGTACAAGTTTTAGTCAAATTGTTAGACAGAATCTAGAGAGCAATGTCCTGAAAAGTCAAACTGGCTTGATGATTTTTTTTATTTCCATACCTACGCAAAATCGAATATATGCAAATTATTTCAAACGTTAGATCCCTATTGAAAAAATAATATATTTCAATAGTAATTGACACATTATTTTATTTATTTATTTGTTGTTCATAATACGTCATAGTTTGCATAGATTTTTTGTTTGTTATCATCTGCGACAATTTTCTTACAGTATTTTGTATGATTTTAATTTGAATCGAATATGTAGGTACTGTGATTAAGAAAATATAAAGTAATGGTGAAAAATATTAAATACTGTAGTATTAAAATATTCCCGGTGCGACCACTTCCACTTTCGCAACACAAGCTTTGCTTTATGTGAAAGATGTAGAAGTTGTGTTCACTTTGGGTGAGCCCAAATTCAAAACAGAAAACCATAGAATGCCTATCCGTAAAAATAAAATTGGGAATAAAATGATCCGTCAATTTTGTAGTAAAAATATGATTGTTTTCAGAAATCAATAGTTTTTACCATAATAACAAAAAAAAATTAACTTTTTAAGTTTTAAAAAGCTTTTTTGGGAGTTTTTTTCTTTTACAATTTAAAAGTAGGATTTTCCATTCCATTCAATTTTATAAATTTAGAAATGTTCAAAATTAGGAGGAGTTCTATGATAGTTAACACAATACACCTTCGCGGAAAGTAAAATTGGTTGGTTAATACTTACAGAATTGTTTAAATTTGGGGTCATCAAGGCGCACAGAGAGCGATGAAGGTAACAAGAGGCCCTGCCAATGGTAATGTCTTGCGGAGGGTCTGTGCGACCATCACACTCTTTATGATCCCGAAATTCCACTGATCAACCTTGGGACGAGAACTGCGTAGTAGTAATGGGCAATTTTATAATTTGGTAGCCATTTTGATTCTCTTTTTATTATAGACGTGAGGACACTATTTTTTGTTTATTTTCGCTTCACTGGACACTTGAATTTATATTGATAAAGAAATTGCGTTGAAACGAATTGAAAAAAATGTTTACATGCACTACAATAATATATAATTTTAAAAAATAAATTTAAAAATATAATTGATAATTTATATTAACAGGTTGTATTTATTTAATATAAACCGATTTATTTATTTATTTGTATTTGTATTGAAATATTCCGTTTGATATAGAGCCACTACTAGTCCAGCACACTAATGCCGCTATGCACCGACCACTATAGCGCTGGATGCACTACTGAAACGATTTCCTGAATTTCAGCGCCCAATTCGCTAAATAATGAAGGCTCTTTTGAATTTTCAACGGGGCGGCATCAACTGACCTTTCCTAACGCTTTTTCGCTGAAGGCGGTTTGTATTGAAACTAAACCTAATGTGGATAAAACAGTTCGACCAAGTTACCGACCGACCTATATGCACTTATGTCTGATGCATCCGATATCTCTGTCTCGTTCTCGCCTGCAATGGAAATACTGCACGTTTGAGATAAAATAATCGGTGACTTCCGTGTATAAGTTTTGCGCATGTAGTTCCGTCTCTTTCAGATTCATCGGAAAACTGCATTAGGACAGAGAGGGAGGGATTGTTTTTACTGAAACTACTTTGAATTTCAAAACGTAAACAGCTGGCTACGTTAGAAAACGTCAGCACGTAGGTTGAACGTTCACGGGGGTGTTTTGTAAGAAATTTGATTTATTGTTTTGGTGCATTCGTAGTACGTTCCTTGCACTTTTTACAAAGTGCATTTCCTAGATGGAAGGACGATGACAACCTCCAGAGAGCTGGGCGCGTTTGAGGTTGTCAATGTTCTGTGTTGCGCAAATCTAGGTGATTTCAAGTTCATTATTTCTAACCCGCTGACCGGCGGCTCCAGAAACACCGAGATACACACAAACACCCATTTGTATAATAATAATAATTCAAAATTACCCTCACTACCACGACACTCATAGATAACTGAAATGCACGTTTCGAATAAATTATCACAACAGATTCAATTAAATTTTTAGAGACTTCAATAATTCAAGTTAATATTTAAAAAAAAAACATTATTTGCCTTAAATAATACCTTTAAATTTAGCTGTGAAGTGTTTTTATAAAAATTCTAGTTTTGTTCCATCCATTTTCCACGTAGCCTAAATTTGATGATACACTTTTTAAACTATTACAGACGTTTGGAATCCACCTGTGAAATCCTCATTTCCCCATTTTTTCTAATTTAGTTGTTTATTTCAGATAAGACACTATTAGAACATTGAGAAGACAAAAATAATATTAAAAACATATATATTAAAACATATTATATTATATTAAATATACGGTATATTATTAAAAACACCTAAACGTCTATCTCGTCACACAAAATTGAATGAATCGACATAATTTGGAATATAAATACAGATGACTTCATTTAATACATTTTAAAGTTTATATTATTTATTACACATACCTAGTCGATAGAGATTGGTAAAGTTGATAAAGATGACATGGTGTCATATTGGGTAGGGGGAACCCCATATCTCACATAACAATGCCAGTGGTACGTTGTGAAATGAGGCGACGTAGGTTGGTGGTGGTGCAGAAAGAGAGAGTGAAGGCGCCGTCATTCCTGGGGGGTGCAGGGGGCGGCAGGGGGTGTGAAGGTTGTGCGCTATCGACTGGGTGGAAGGGCGGCCGTTGACCCGGCCCACACCACTCCGCACTACCACCAGAATAATTCCTTCCTTCCCAACTGCAACAGTTTCCTTTCGCCAATTTTTGTTGCATGATTTAAAACAAAAAAGCAGTTATGTAAAGGGGGGGGGGGGGGTTATATTGCACACACCCGATCGCTGCAACTATTCAAATCTATTAAAATATTTTTTTTAGTTTTCAGATAAAAAAATCAACGTTTTTTATTCAAATAAAAATGTTATTCAATTATACTCTCTACACCTAAAACCAGTAGATTGATTAAATGTTTGGTTATTCTAAACTTGTCCGAGTTCTCATTTGATGTCTCAAAGTGGTATGGTGTTATAGGTTGCAACTTTAAATTTATTGAGGGTTTACGTCAGAAATCAACGTGATAATGATAAAAGATTCTCCTCCATGTACCATGAATTTGTTTTCCAATTGGCGAACGTAGATGGCGTAAAAATGATTATACACACTTAACGGCCTTCAAATATCACTACAAAACGGTCTTAGAGTATAGTGGTTTAAGTTTAAAATAAACCATAAAAAATCTAACTAATTTGTACATTTTTAACTATAAAATATTATTTAAAATAAATAATTATTATTCATCATAATACAAATGACAAAAAACAATCGCTTTGAATAAAAAAGGTACTTTATGCATATTGTTTAAGCAGATGTTTAAAATTATCATAGAATTCATGTATACTGTATGAATGAATAAAAATGGTAAACACGACGCTCCACTGCTTGTGGAAGTAGACGTGGTACTACGGCCCAGGGTGGCGACCTACCCTAACACGAATCGTAGAGTCGTAGCGCCGCTAGGGGTTGCTTCCGTAGAGGAAGGCTTTCACCAGCCTAATAGCTACGGACTATACACCACTGCTTGGGCCATTCTGTCGCGTCACTACACTTAGAAGTTGTCTATGAAATTTGTTGGTTATCGACAAAGATACTTCTTGGTTGATGACTAAAAGAAACCTCAAGAAAAATTATTAGGAGGTGCAAATTTATGAAATTATTTGAATGTTAACATTGTATGGCCGGAAATAAACATAATATGGTTCATGTTTTATACGTAATAAATATACTGTTTTGAATCTTTTAAACACATTATTTAAATTTTCAGATTTCCGTCCATCAAAACATTGATAATTTATTGAAGAAAATTTTGTACAGAATAAAATAATGAGACCACGTTTTTTTTTCAATTAACTAAAGGTTATAAACGATATCAAGCTATTGGAATATTTTGAACTCAATGAATATGGAATTTAGCTAAGATAAATATTTTTCATTATTAGGGATGCGTTCTTTTTTATTTTTCAGTATAACGGAGTTGCATAATTTTTTAACACATTTTTCACACGGAGTTACATTAAATTTAGATAAATATAGTGCCTTGTTTGATATTTAATTGGAGTTTTTAATTATGAAAAGACAAATTTGAATTAAATTAAAATAAAAACAAAATAACAATAAGATTATTAGATTATAGAAAGTATCTTTTCCAACAGTTTTAAGGTTATTATTAGCATTCCTCCCATTATTTCTGTAGCAGGAGACTGGGATTAAATGTAGTGAAATGAACTAGTAAATCTCTTGCAGCGGACATGAGAATGCTCTCAGAACATAATTCTGCGGAAGAGGAACAGCGCTGCAGTTGCTGAATTTAAATTGTAACATTAAGAAAGATGAATACTTCTGAGCTCGGCTAACGACATTACTTTGTGTTCTGGGAGTCGGTACAAGAAGACAAAATGTTCAGAGGAATTATGTTACACCCATTTATATGCTTTATTTAAAGAAAGATCTATGCTTTGTATCATCCTGAGAGAAAAAGAAATGATGAAGTTAGAAACAGAACCAAAATAGTAGACCTCATGGATCGCATTGCCAAAATGAAGTGATAATCGGCAGGACATGATGCGATTCAAATTTCCACAAGATGTTTCCCTAGAATGTTAATATGACTGAGCAGGCGATAAACTGGCAACAAAACAGCAACCACCAGGAAAAAGTGGAAGGATATTCTTATCTTAGGCTTCTTCTTATCTTATGCGAGCCAAATTTGAGGATCAATAAAGACATCGTTGATGAAATTATGTTTGATGCTTTAGGAAAACAAATAATAAAATACTTTACTTGATACCCAACTTAGAAGCAAAGGGAGACAACAAGAGCACTCGAACTTAAACAGTTGCCTCCTCGCACACCATGTGCTGATTCCTCAGCTAGGCTTCGAAGGAATGAAAAGCTTTGATCATTCAAATTTGAAATTCATTGAAATTTCTCAAAATCGATAGCAGTGTAGGTCTCTTGTTGCCTCCCTAGGCCCCTTAAATGGTCGATAGAATGGGTTAGTGTTCCTGAAAGGAGGCGCTATTGAATAACGTCTGAGTCACGTGTGTCTGTCGTGAGGCTGTACCAAAACATTGAGGTAGCTGTTTGAATATTCGAGGTGAACAACCTCTGAACGGGTCTATGTGTGCGTGCTGGCTCTCACACTGATCGATACATTCGTCACTTTCACACCTGCACACTACACGCGGGTGAGAGGGTGATACAACGATAATTCGTAACCAAATCACGATGATCTTTTCTGTGCCAAACAATATTTTCTCATGTCATGTAAACAAACTTCATAAGTTAAGAAATTAACTTCACTAAGTTTAAGTTATGAAATGCTGGACTAGACGTTGGTTACTTGTTTTTGACGGTCAGGTTTCCGTCCACAATTTTTCAAAAACAAAAGGTAGGTACGGCTAGAATTTTGAAGGTAAGCAATTAATAAGATAACAAACATTGCGATTCAAACATGTGTCTATTACTGAAACATCATAACATCTATGTACGAAAATCCATTTCCTTGATATATATGAGCTTCAACTTTGTTTTTCTTGAATCCAAGGTAATTTGAGCTCTTTAGAATATTTATTCATAAATTGTTGAAAGACAGTGCAGCATATTTCATTCATAAATTATTGTTCAAAGACAGTGCAGCTTTGTTTCAGACCAATCCTATAAACCTAGACGAAAAAGGATACGCATCGTAACAATGTGACCCTTTTGCCCATACATTCTTATCCTGCTTTTTGTGTTGATTGGTACAGTATTGACTCTCTACATTTAGTCCTATTCGTCATAATTGAATCGACATCAGAAAGCGCCCATTATGCAGACGTAGCCGTATTGCGGACAAACGGTCTGGATGTGGTAACTTTTTAATAAACTATCAACATTCCTTATTCGCCTGTTCCGCGTTGATAATTTACCGTCCAAATAATTATACCAATGCAGTTGTTATTATTGTTTTGAGAATTAGCTGGCTTCCAGGAGAAGGATTCATGTCATAAAGAGGGAGCCGCGCTGCTGAATTTTCGACGATTCGGTGCCGCGACCTGTGGAAACCGGTTTTGGAAAAAAAACCGTGTGACAGGCGATTTGCAGAATGATTTATCGCTGACAAATCGTTGACCCACTGAGAGATTTCATTCGTAGCGGCACACACGGGAAATTATTTTCATTTATTTTTGGTTTTATTTATTGCCAGCTGTTAAACGTTGCCAAAGAAGAGGAAATCTCTGTGAAACTGTGATAATTTCCTTTTTTCGAATTGCACTGAGAGAACCAGTCATAAATATCCTTACAATTTATAAATTTGATCCCTTTAGGATTCATATAGTATGTACTCATACTTAGCGGACGCATAGTTGTTGAGCGCCAGGCTCTTTATGCAGATTCTAGGTGTCACGGGGAACAGGTGGTTATTTTCTGCAAAAATTTAAGCTGGATTGGCCTCTGTCGACCGATTAACGAGAGAAAATTTATGAATAAGTATGTTTTAAGCCTAAGTGCGAAAATCAACATTGATTATAATTAAAGAAGATAAATAATTGTGGAGTCCCGCTCTCTTTCTTTTTGCCTATTCTTATAAGAATTCTACGTGTTGGGTCAAAACTATGTCATTCAATAGTTTAATAAGCCACCTCCGTTTAGCAACTTGTCCAAGTGCGCGAATACCAATTGTGTTGAAGTTCTAACAACGATATACTCGACTAATTTATTTCTTGGATTACTCCTTGTGTGAAATTGCCGCAAATTTCCTCCTCGCGAGGAGGCGCGTGTCTACATGGCGTGATGAGGCCGCGTGCTTATTTGGCAGGGAGTCTAGGGAGTGTACCTGGGAATAACTTACATAGCTCGGCCCAATCAAAATGTTGGATCGATTTGAGTGTTCAGAGTAGGTATATATTTCTACCACCGCATCAAGAACGACATTATATCTAGGTTGGGATATGCTATAGCCGATAAATCCACAAGGCAATGAAGGCGAGGAAGATCCATGCGTTCTGTGTTTCCGTTCTTCAAATAAGTTGTGAAGAAGTCGCACTCCAGTAAAGTTTTAAGTCTTGCTGAAAACTTTGTACAGGAAAACAACTAAATTGTTTTTTTTCTCGCATTTTTTTCATATTTTCTCACCATTAAAGTAGGTACTATACATAATAGTATTCGTATTTATACCCCTAGATTACACGAATATTTAGAAACCAAAATAAGCCGAGTTGGTCTAGCCGTTATCTAGGTTTATCGATACACTCGTACAGCTGATTAGCTTTGATGATTATGATTATTTTATTATTATACATAAAAATGATTATTTTTATATATAAGATTATTGGTAGAGTTTTTCGCTTTAAAAAATTCTATCCGGAGTTGACCTGTCGCGAATAAGACAATATTAGTTGCTTAGAAAAAAAAATCTACAAAAACATTTTTCGCCGGCTTTAAGTACCTAAGAAAATTTGACAAAAGTGCTTCAAATCATTTTTGGTTCAATCGTTTTTAATTTGCAAAAAGTTTTGTTTCGATAGTTTTTAATTGATTTTAAACATTTACAATTAATTATTTTGTTAAAAAAATAAACATGTATTGAAACAAAAAGTAAAATGTACTCACCTTTTAATTTCAATGAAAAAGTTCGTGGTTGATTGACAGAAATTAAAAGAAAAAATGTCTACACCCCCCAAATGTAATATAAAATCACCCTCATCGACTCCTTCGCTATACGTTATGCAACACAACCTCTGGCAGGGTTCAGCCTGTCTGTGCTTCACTAACCCGCTTTTCACCCCACACCCCATCAAGCAAGCTGCTCGTCCTGCCCCAATGCGACGAATTTTGCGTAAGGTTATTGTCCTCCCGAACCTACCCCAAAACCTACTCTGTTGGGAAGGCTCTGTTCATGTGCCACTACCACATCATTGTTATGTAGTCTCTCTACACATACATACATACGTCTTGACAGGGCTGGCAAATAGTCAAGGCCGTTTCACTTGATCAGTTAAAATTATATTCTTTTTGGGTGAAATATTGACTTGAAACACTTCACTCAAAAAGCATATAAAACAAGTTACTGCAATATCGCCATGGTATTCGAAGAATTTAAGTGCGATTAAATTCATTTATTTTTTAAGTAAATCTGTGCCCACAAATTGTGACTCTTCTACAGTAAGCTACTAAAAGCTTGTGTCAGCACCTGGAATCCAAACCAGGAGTTCCCTGAATGAAAGTTGATATAGTAGGTACATACATACATACATCCGTGGCGCAACAACCCTGTGTGGGTCTTGGCCTCCTCCAGAAGACACCTCCATGCCACCCTGTCCTCCGCCATGCTCCGCCAATCGTCCACCTCCATCACTCCGAGGTCTCTCTCTGCTCCGTCCAGCCATCTCAGTCTGGGTCTCCCAATGCTCCTCCTTCCAGCAGGTCTCCCACAGAAAACTTCCTTGAGGACGGACGGTTCGATAGTAGGTACATATATCCTTATTTTTTAATGACGAAGGAGAAATTATTTTTATTACTCGTAGAATTTTAGAGTTTCTTCAGTTACTACCAAATATAATAGCTAATCAATTCTAAATACTTTAATTCTGTTAAACTGGGGGTCAAATCGTCCGAAATCGGATAATCAAGAAAAAAAAAAGTTCGTACTTAAACCAATAATTTCTCGTCAATCAAGAAAAAAAAACAAATATCTATATAAAGTGTAAAATAAATAAATAAATTACTCTCTTCTATAGATAGGTGTCAGTATAGCCGGCGGACCTTAATGCTTGGAGCATTCTCTAGCAATCAATCGCTCCCGTCCAATCTGAGACAGTATTCCAACCCTGAGTAGAAACTTCAAGTGCAAAAAAAACATTGAAAATTTTTGACCCGACCGGGAGCGGGTCAGATTATACAGTTTTTCATGCTACAATTTCGACATAGGTATCTAATTCAAATTTTGTGTGCAAAGTTAAAAAAATATCTGAGAAGAACAGCACACCCCTGGTAAGTTTGGCACCCGATATCCTTCGCTCTCTGCTTAAAACCTCCCTCGCTGGGGAGGATGAGTCTGCGTTCTATTATTATACACAAAGAAGACTGCCAAGATATTTCACAATATTATAATACTCATGGTTTTTAAATTTATTAGGCACGTTTACACCCCTAATTTATTTAATCAGTCATTCAATCTGATTGTTTCAAAAAAAGAAAGAATGGATCATTATTTATTGTAGAAATGAACTATTCAGAATGGTTTTTGCGCAGAAAAAGGAACAGCAAAAATAAAAAGTAAAAAAAGAAAAACTAAAAACAATACCTATAGGTATCTGGCAGGTGTGCAATCGAAAAGATTCATCAATTCGAAAATTTTAATTGTTAACCAAAATTGCAAATATTCTTATTGTAAAGTTATTGAATTAAACCAGAGTCTTAAATACTGAAATATTAATCACAATCCAATTATAAATTAATTAGTTGTTACCCTTAATACCAGCTATTAATTGGTGCTAACATTCTTTGTGTACACAAAATTTGTAAGGGTTTAGGGAAAATACTCTCAATTCAGTTTTTGTATTAATTCACTTTTCTACCACCGAACCACGGCGTAAGATTTAATTTAGCAAGCTTTGTAATAAAACTCTCCCGTTTCCAGGGAGAGTTTTATTTTTTTTTTTTTTCTTCAGCCATTCTATTGACAACTAACTGACATGATACCTATATAGAGTATAAATTGTATTTTCTATTTAGAGAATTCAAGCACCGCTACATTGTAGGCGGCGTTAGTCGGTCAATTATTCAATCAGTTTTATGGGTTTCCAAAAGTAAATTTTTTGCCATTCAACCTTTGGTTTTAATCCAGGATTTATTTTAAAGTTTTCAGTTTTATGAATAAACATGTCATTTTAGATATTATGTTGCGGCGAGTTCACAGAAGATGTGCGAGTCATGGGTCTACTTATGTCGGAGCCGGTCACTGACCTACGACACCCGCCACCCCTTTGGCTGGCGTGGAGTACGGCCACCCACCACCCATCCCTCCCACCGCATGTACACGCCAACACCAACACCAAAACGCTCTCGCCACAAAACACGCCAGACTAGGCACACTCGTCAACTCGGTTAGGAGCACCAGCCAATATTTATTTACAGATGGCTGCCTGAAATATACTGTCATATCCCTAATAATTATTAAATTATTTAATCAATAAATAATATGCATACTTGCTTGGTCTAATTTTTTTTTATAAAAATGAATCTGTGCTCACTCAAAGTGAACACAAATACACTCTTGACTCTTTCACAGTAAGCTACTAAAAGCTTGTGTAGTGAAAGAGGAAGATGGTCGGCACCTGGGATCGAACCCACGACCTCCGCACGAAACTGTACGAAAGCCGACGTTGTAACCGCTAGTCTACCAACCACTTCGCTATAGTGTCTCTACTTCATATGGCAAGGGATGCTGATGGTTGCAATGGGCATGGGATTTTTTAAGATTTTGAATTTCGATTATTTTGACAACTTAAAATTTAAAGTAGATAACGTAAAGTGATCAACACTATTCCAGCCTTCGAAACAGTAATAGAAAACGGTCGTAAGCCTAATGTGGTTCAAATTTATATGTAAATATTGATGTCTTGAAATCGAACATAATAAATCTAAATTGGAGGTCGTGGGTTCGAATCCCGCGCGGTGTCGACCATTTCCAATTTCACAACGCAAGCTTTGCTTTATGTAAAAGATGTCGAAAGTGTATTTGTGTTCACTTTGGGTGAGCCCAGATTCATTTATCTAAAAAAATCTTCCTTCCTTCTGGATTTTTCCATCTTATGGCTGCTGTTGGGGTTGGCTCCACTCATACAGATTTTGAATACCTATTCTACGTTTCTAGATATTCTCTTGTGACATGCCGTTTCTATGCAGTACAATAGTTGGTGGTTAAAGAAGAAATTTGGTTACTCAAAAAAGATTAAAAAAAAATATGTGGAAATATCAACGAAAATTCTCTGGCATCAACATGAAAGTTAACTGTGTATTATAATAACCAGGTGCATTCACACAGTCTCGAAAATAAAAGCAGTCCACAAAGAGAGTGTGGGTGTGTTGCCGCAGGAAAATGAAAGGGAGAAGTGAGGTGTCGCTTTCACCGTTTTCCCTTATTTTCTGTTCACCGCAGATCGCTAGTGTAGGGGTAGCTATCTAGTCTTCCTTATCTATTGCCGCAATTTCTCTATGAAACGATTTGCTCAATGATTTTTATATATTAAGTAGGTACTAGCTTTCCCGTCTGACGTTGTCCTGTAGGCCTCACTATGACATAGATTTCAAATTTGTAATTTATACGTTTGAATGTTAAAAGCTTATTTCTGAACATAGGCCTCCCCCCTCTCCTTCCAATCATTCCTGTCCTGAGCCTCTCTCATCCATGTGCGGCCTGCAATCTTTGCGATGTCGTTCGCCCATCTGGCCTGGGGTCTGCCGACATTTCTTCTGCCTTGTCTAGGCTGCCACTCCACTACTCTTTTGGTCCATCTGTCGTCCGGGCATCTGGCCACATGTCCCGCCCATCCACACTTCGGGGTGGCAACTCTCTCCACCACATCAACAACCTTGGTCTTCTCTCGTATCCACGTGTTTGTTTTCCTGTCTCTTAAAGAAATACCCAACATCTTCCTGAAACATATTCTTTATTGCTCACAAAATATTAACAAATATAATATTATAGTGGAAAGGGCGGGCTTATTGCCGAACGGCAATTTCTTCCAACCAACCCTAGGTGAAGAAAAACAGTTGTTATCTTATTTTAAACATCGATATGTTATGTTTACGATTAAAAGGCTTACAAACTAATGGACTTTATCCATTAAAAACAATACAATATAAAAATACATAATATACAGATATATAAAAAAATACATGTAATATACATAAATATGCAAGACATAAGATAAGAGGGAGTTCGGGAGGGGGTAGGGGGGGATGGGGTGATCAGGGATTGTTAAGGTAGTGTTGCTTCAATCTACATTTGAAGATGGAAATTGAAGGTGAGAGTCTGATAGTTAATGGGAGGCCATTCCACAAACGAGCTGCCTGTGCGGAAAACGAAGTCGTAAAAAAAGTTGTACGGTGCGCTGGGATCATTAGGGTGCGTTGGGCTCCCGAGCGTAGAGGCAGGCCGTGAGCTGCCAGAGGAACGAAATTCGACCTCAAATAATTTGGTGTGGATGGCCTGTTTAAAACATTGAAGAGAAGAGAAAGGACGTGAAGGTTGCGAGATTGTTAGCCGCTTGAGTTCTTTTCTAAATTGTGAGATACGATCGAACTTACGTAGACCGTATACGAAACGGATACAAATGTTTTAGAGACTTTCAAGTTTCATGATTTGCTCCTTTGTAACGTCAATGTACGACACATCAGCATAGTCCAAAAGTGGAAGTAATAGAGTTTGAGAAAGTAAAATTTTGGTTGCTTTGGGCAGAAAGTTCTGGTGGCGTTCAAGTGAATGCAGGCTATAAAAGAATTTGCGAAAGACTTCACCGATCTGGGGGCCCCATGATAGGAATTGATCGAGGTATATGCCAAGATTTTTTA
Organism: Mystacides longicornis; assembly: GCA_963576905.1. Classification (NCBI taxonomy): domain Eukaryota; kingdom Metazoa; phylum Arthropoda; class Insecta; order Trichoptera; family Leptoceridae; genus Mystacides; species Mystacides longicornis. The sequence continues at coordinate 604,954 of OY756423.1, forward strand.
CTTTCTTGGAGAGAGGAATAATAGTACCATCTAGTGTTAGGGCAGGTGAGGAATGTACCAATATTTTATAATGTCCATTGTTTGTCAGGTAAACAAAAATACTTTTGGTGATATAAAACTTTTCATAGATGGCGTTGGCCACGCAGAAAATCCGTTCCATACAAATTTTAATATTATATTTTATAATATTTCTTATGCATTTTTCAATAGTTATTACATTTTTTATTAGTTATTCTGTTATCCGAAGCGGGGAAGAATCCTATAAATCGAACATCGGAAGAATCTGTTAAGCCGATCTCGAGTTATAAGTGTTCGCACTAACCCGACTTTCTTTTATATTATAGAAATTACAAAACTTATAAATCACGAGTCTTGATTTTCCCGACAGATTTCCTAACTAACAATGTATTTTTAATATCGAATTTTTATAATGTTAAATTTATTACCTATCAAACCACTATAATATCATAAGTTTGTTTGGTTCATTTAGTAGAGTATATTAGCAGAATTAGATAAATTGTTGAATATTAAATTATTTTGTTGTCAAAATTGCAATAAGTATCCCACTGAACTAAAAAAACGCATGGCGTATATTTTGTAAAACCACTCTAAAACTTTATAAAATACTTCATTCATATTTCAAAATCATATATATTTTTTCAACCAGATTTTTTTTTCAGGAGATTTTGCAAACTGCACTACACCTTATAAAACTTCCTTTAAACATTATGAAAAATAATTTCTCAAATTAAATCCGAGTACAATCACAAAGATGGGCCGGTGCCACCCAACCTTTGTTAAAAAGATCAACAATAGCCGCATGTGCCAATTCGGCAGATGTTTTTCTTGTTAACGTTCAATGGATTTGCGTGCAAGTCCAGTTTCTTTGAATATTCACAAAAGGGTTGGTTGGGCGAAATATTCAATGCGTTTCTCATTTTTGCAGTTATTGTGAATTCTGCTAAAAGGCTTTAAAGCGGTATCCTAAAAGAAATTAAAAATATCAATAATTAAAGTTTTGTCAACATTTTGGGACTAACTCCACCCACTAAATTCTTGAGTTAAGAAATATATAGCTATTTTTAAGAATTTTTGTGGAATATAGCATTATATTAATTGAAAATACTGGATTTTAAATTTGACCACCTAAAATAGCGAAGGTTGTTACTGTAAAAGTGATCACACTACTCGAGCCTTCAGATCAGAAATAATATAGAAGACAGTCGTATCCCACAGTGGTTGAAAAAATTACCTCTTAAAAATTTAACGCTATTTCTGGAAACTGGTGTAACAATACAAAAATACATTGTGTCGAAGATTATTTATGAGTAGAAGTAGGTATATAATAAATTAGTTGGTTACTTGTCATCCCATTTCCGTTGCAATGTTTTACCAAAATTTCATCAAGTATTTGTATTTTACACTTAGTATTCTGAAAGCAACAGAGATAATAATTAAATTCACGTGTTCGGAATTCATAATGATGGCAATAAAGAAATGGAACGTAAGAAAAATAACAAATTATAAAGCCTATTAGGCGTTCTGCTCTATTGCTGATTAGGTGGTTGATCGCTACACCACTGAACAAGCCTTCATAACAATCAGGTTTTAATACAGCCTTAATATCAAAAGGTGTTCACTTCGTATAAACAATGTTGAAATGAAGAAAGTGATTGAATCGCTCTTTTTGTTTGTGGGCTGTATTTAACTTGCGCTTTTCCGCCTCGTAGATCTGTTGGTAATAACGAGATTGGTACCATTAGAGATAACGGTACATTTCACCTTCCCACTTGATAGCGTCTCTGCAACTGACAAACGAATGTTGTGATCGGTGTAAAAGGGGAATTTTAATTACACTTTTAACATTTTGATAGTGGATAGAGATGATCGGACATTTATCCTCGTGTTGTCGTTTTAGATAAATAATCAAATAGTCACAAATAGTAGAACAAGTTGTCGGTGTGAAAAAGTAATAAAAGTTGAACTTAGAGGTGAGCTTTGGTTTATACGAAGAGAACTTGGTGTGTTCTCATGTCAGGCGTCATATTGGAAGATTTTAGAAGATTTTCTCTATTAATCCAATCATATTAATCAAATTATGTACATTAAGATAATATAGTTAAATTGATATAGATTCGATAAAATAGAGAATGAAGTAACCAAACGCAAAACAATAAAGACTTGAAAATTTGTTTGCATGAATATTTTCACATAAATATTATTTTTGCGTACAATTAAATTCACACATGAGTCATATTTTGTTTGCATCAACGAAATACTTTTGTACAGTTACATGCGGTAGAGATTTGGTTTGGTTTGTTATTTTTTTGTAGAAAGGTTCTACGTTCAACTTCCGCCCGCATAGAATTACAAAAATAACAGCGTTTTTTTCCTTAGAAGATGGTATTGATGGGTTTTGTGTATCTTAAAATACATAGGTATTATATTTGGACACATGATACGGACATAACATAAGTTTGAAAATATAATATATCCTTCCTTGTCCTGTTAAACATCCTTAAAAAGCTGTATAAAACAGTTATTCGAATCATATATCATATTTATTTATTATGATACATAAGATAGCTAGATAATTATTTTAATTAAAAGTAGGTACTTGGGGGTAAGAACTTCGGTTTGGAAATATTCTCCACGCGCGAGTTCTAGAGAGTAATAAATCACTCTCAAGAAACTGGATTTCTACATTAAAAAAAGAAGAAGAAATAGCAAGTTAAGAGAGAAAAATGCTTGTTTTTATTGTCCACAAGAGACCCCATGGATGTACCTAGAGGTCTGAATTACATACACTCAATGTCAATTCATTCCGACAGTCATATTTTGAAGTTCTGGTACTAATTTGGAATTCTGATGAACAGAAAATCTACCTGTGTGTCATCGTCATCGCATCACGCATAAACCGCAGACATCGTTGATCATTGTAATTATATATTGTAGTATATATTATGTAGGATATATTGGATATTATTCCATTTTATCTAAATGGTAGAATCTTGATAGTAAAAGTTCAGTAATAAATACAGCCAAGCAAGACAGTTATCAGCTAGTCTTAAACAACTGAAAACTTTGCTTCTTGAATTTGGTGTTGTCAAACAATTCAGGGGTATTTTGATCTTATATGACCATACTCAGTTTGTAAGTGATGTTCCTGGAAGATGTTCATTTGACTGAAAGACCTTGATACGAGATGTTGTTTTACTGGATAAAACTGTCTTGAAATGGATGGATCTAATGTTTAGTATGTATACAAAAATAATAATATGTAATATAAATAAATATTAAGTCCTATATATACATACATGTGACTATTATAAAAGCGACAGCCAGGTGGCAGGTGCGTCACCAGGCAAGGTGGAAATTTGTAAGGAAATCTCAGGAGACACCAGGACACACGTACAGTACACCCAAGTCTACACTATTATTATTTATAATCCTTTAAGTGCTAATGTATTGCAGTTTTGGAAGATTTTGTTTCTATTGACATACAGTTTCTCTGTCACTTTCTATTAACAGTATTTTTTTACCCATTTCTTTAATTTGAAGTTTTTACATTTCATTGTATGTACTGGCGAGACATTTAGATATCAACGTTTTGATGCTTAAATTACATAAATTACTACGTAGGTACTTACTGCCGTTTTCCATAGTATTATTTCGAATGTTCATGTTTAGTGTGACCAATTATTAAATCCCCCGGTAGGATTTGAACCTACGAACCTAGCTGAGCTGTGCCGAGGTTCTAAAGGTGTGTACGTCACTGCGAAGTTATTGGAAGTAGCAATATTGAAATCAAATTTGCGGCCAGTCACCACTGACAGTAGAGATCTTAGATCTGCATAGGACACATTGACAAGAAGCCACAAATATAAAGAAATGTCGTGATAGATACAGTTAACAGTTTAGTCTAGGCTAGGGGTTATGACACGATTATTCGATAATAGGCAGCCATGTAACACATTTGAGCCGGCGCGGCGCTGGAATGTCCGAATCGGCCGCTTTCTTCACAATCCATCCAGTCGGCCTTTCAGAGACGACAAGTGATTAATATTCCACGGACGATGGTTTGTAGTTGTTACATGTTATTAGTTTAATAATTGTGTCTAAGAACTGTTATGTGTCCTACGTTCTTGAGTTGCGTCCACGACCATTCAGTAGGTAGGTATAGCGTAGTTCACACTAGTCGAGAAGCCACTAATTTATCAACTAACTAATTATGTCAACACCTAAAATTTAGTCGAGTAGACTCTAACTTACTAAAATGTGTGAACACAGGTTCAATGTATAAAATACACTACAGAAACGCTATTTTCGCTGCAACTACGGAACATAACGTTTCTGTAGTGTATTTTATACTTTACTGTACTTTACTGTAGGTATATTGCTTGCTAAATAAATACAAAACGATGGTCTATGTCCTATGTGGTCTATATATTTAATACAATGTAATAGAGAGCGAATTTATTGATAGACAGCGCTGTCTAACTAACCCCTACAATGTGCTGCAGGATTTTCTTTAATAAAAACTCTCCTCATGAATAATTGTAATCGAATATAGTGTGTACGGTATTTGTTAGAGTAGCGATTAATTTAAGCACAAATTTCATTCAAGTGTGAACTGGGCTTTTCCTCATGCATCGAACAAGACGCAGTACCTACAATATAATATTGTCAACATTGTGTTGGCCTCAATGGTAGCGCATAGTCTCAATCCGTTTAACTTTGCACATAAAAGGGTGACAGGAATGTCTGGGTTTATTTTCAGTAAAACGATCATTGGTCGTCCTAAAAAAATAAAAATAGGCAAAACATCTGCCTGTCGCCTGCAGATTGTAATCTGTCCTCTAACTCTAACACACGCGTCCAATACTATGGACACAAGCTTCCACATCGTGGAACAACAGCGTGTTTATTTGGTTAGTAAACTCTTTTAGCACCACCGTTGTGATAATAGTTTAAGATAAACCCACCGAACTTTTACGAATACCTACTGATTGGTTAGTCACAAATGAATAAACCCTACGTAATTTATAAATGCCGTGGGGTTGGCGGCGAAGAATAGCACCTCTGCTCTTTTTGCAGGTTTTTCGAGCATCCTGTAAGAGGCAGGAAATCGAAAAATCAGATCGGGACCGTGAGGTTGACCACTTCACGTCTTTAAATCTCAACTGGTCAGAAAAGGTACAATGAGCCTCGGACGCCTTCGAGCGCAATGGAGAGCTCTTGATGTCTCCCTATTCTCCCGAGTAGGGCTTAGGCCCCCGCATTGCTGGTTGGTTTGAGGGTGATTCGCGGCAGGCTTGATTTGTCCGGGGCCGGCTTTTTGGTTTGATTGCATCAATCGAGCTAGGAGGTCGGTTTCGTGCGGGTTGGGTATACTGCAGATTGGTCTCCTCCTGGCTGGCTTGCGGTGTTCGGGGGGCCTTAAAGGGAGAATGTATGTATGTAATGTAAAAATAAAGTCAAAGGGAGAACTATTGTCGAGTATAAAAACGCCGAGAAAACCTCCCCATTCGTCATAAGCAACCTTCTTAAATCATCAGACGATCTTTCCTGTATAGCAACCAGTTAATTAAACCTTCTGGATCATCCACATGAAAAAAATTTTGAAGTGCAGTTGAGCTGGTTTTAGGGAGAAGATGTTTTGACTGCAAATATAAGAAAATGAATTTTTCATGATGCTGTGTTTAAGGCATGGGAAAAATTCCGCCAAGCTATAAAATGTGAGAAAGCTACATACAACATTGAATAAGAGAACAGTTAGATTTAGAACCATCTCGAATATCAGGCTTTGTGTAGGCGAGTGGATGCGCAGGTTAGAGGCGGGTATTATTGTATTATCCACTGCACTTTACCTGTTGATCGAGGACTCCTTTTATTTTCTTTAGAACCTTTTTTTTGTTGGGATATGCACAAACGGCATGAAAAGGTGCAACATTTTTTATATCCTAACGTGTCCTGTACCGTTAGGTCCGAGGCAACAAAAAATCACAGGAGTGGGCTCATTTTGTATTCAGAAGCGCAGTTTGCTGCATTCAAAAGGATCCTTTTAAATAATAACGGTGCATAACCGATCCACAGGATATACTGTATAATATGAATGCGTTTTTTATAGTTTTATTTATTGTACCCATTTTTAATTTATATACTTGATACTTGTATTATTTGATATACTCCGATTTCTAAATTAATATTGGTTTAATAATATGGATAAGTATAGGTAGTGAAAATCTATTTAACAAACCAATGTTCAATTTTAGAGTGTGATTTTTGTCTCTTACTTCAATAGGTTAGCTAAAATAGGAACTTTATTAGATGAAGAATAATTATAAACCTAAAAAAGAAAACATATTTTTTATGTTTTTAAACACGTATTTCGTTTTCAGTATAGAAAGTAATTATTGAAATAAAAAAAAAAAAAACATTTAAACACTTTTATGCCAGTCTCAAATATTTATGACATGTTAAGAAACAAATTTTAGTCGAAACCGTCTAAAGTACCTAAACTATGGACTATTATGAGATTTAGAGATTAAAATTGTGCAGCTTTCTGAGAAATTTTCGCAGCTTTCCGAGTCATTAGTTGTTACATAATCGTTTCTGAGAAACGTCAGGAAAATACATACCTATTATAGGTACCTGATTCCCAGTACCTGTCTTTGTGGACATTTCTTTTTAAGCTTCATTAATTTATTTCCTTTACGGACTCGTGATCAATTCGTTGATTTATATATTCGGTCTTAGGTCTTATAGAAAACCAAACGACCTCTCAACATAGTCATCATAAATATTCGTATAATCTCAGTACCTAATATTCAATCATAAATAACCTTTAAAGATATTAATCAACAGATAGGCACAAAAAACAGCACAACACCTGTCAGGAGAGAATTCGCTCTTATAATTAGGTGCTACATCATATTGTAAGGAGGTACGATGAACGACAGGACGCTGTGTGTATGTATATACCCGAGTAATTACACGATAAGTAAGTGAATGTACCACAAGCCTGGCCACGAAATATAAATAATGTTGGTTGGAGTTCAGTCACCTCAAGCACCGAAACACGTAAGTATACGGGTCCCCGTCCTCTGTAACTCCCGAGTCCGTGGCCCTCCCAAGATTCCTCTCGAATCTATGAGCCAAGTACTGGCCGTAGAACCTGATCAAGTAGGTCTCTTTGGGATTCTGGTACTAACAACAATCAGATACTCATTTAACTACATAAAAGGAACCCGATCTACGAATAATTAAGTTTGATTAATCTTCCAACAGTATTTTGCAAACTATTCGTTCTTTTATTTAGTAAATGCTTAGAATTTTATTGAGTCACTAACATTTTCATCTGCTGTTTCGATGCCTGTTTTCTTCACATTTTCATTTTATACACCGGAAAGTGTTTTCAAAAATTTCCAACATCCAATCTAATAATTATTGTCCAATATTAAAGTAGGTGAACCTAATTTAAATTTAAGGTACCTACTGCTATCCTTTAACTATCAACAATATTTTGATATCAACATTACAAAAATTATTACTACGGTATTTTACTACGAAGATTACAATTTGGTCTTCTTCTTCTTATTCTAGGCCTGAAGACCTGTTATTAAGAGGTGGGGTTTGCCTCTTGCGAGGTCGACTCCCAGCTGTCTATCCACCTCTTTGGTGGTCTGCCTGGGAGTCGTCTTCCGTGGGGTTGGCCGTGCAATGCCATGTGAGGGAGTCTGGATGAGTCCATTCTCCTCACATGTGCATGCCAGTATCTTCTTCTTTGCCTTCCCCATCTCACTATATCTTCAACCTCGCATATTTCCCGTACCCTCGTATTCCTTATTCTATCTCTGAGGGTCTTCCCAGCAATGCATCTTAGAGTCTTCATTTCTGAGACTCTTAGCGCATTTTTTGTTATGGTGGTATCCGCTCTAGACTCTATGCCGTACGTCATAATGGGTCGCACACAAGTTTTATAAATTTTCATCTTGCTGCTGATTTTCATATCGGGGTTTTTCCATATTGAGTTTCTTAAACAACCCGATATGGCGGCAGCCTTGTTTATCTGACCCACTATTTCAGCTGGCAGATACAATTTGGTGACAAAATTAATTACCAAAAAATCAAACGTGATTGAAAAATGCAATAATTTATTTAATAATAAAAAAAAAATAAGTCGAGCATAGGTTTGCTTCTTAAAAAAAGTGCAAATAATATAGGTAGGTATCTACATCTAGATACGACTCAACGACTCATAAAATTCAGACCAATCTGAAAATTTGAGGTTTTGTTAAAAATTGACCTTTATTTGCAATCAAAACACGAGGCAAAATTTGTTTGTAAAAACATTTTTTTGCAATTTATAATATTATGTCTTGCGTTCAGAGTATCCAACACATCAGATTAGGACATGGACAATATTAAAAATGACGTGCGGTTATTTTGGAATAACAAAATGGTAGGTGTGGTGTTGTGAGTGGATGACCAAACTGGTCAGAGAGAATAACAAGGAAGAGCGTGTTGAGGTTGTCTCACTGTGTGAGCGTGGTTGTAGTGGTGAGACACCGTTGTCTCAGATAAAGCATCTCCCATCGGAGAAAACAGGTTGACGCATAGTATTGGAGGCAAACACGTTGTGTTATTTCCACAGGTTCGTTACCCACTCGAGTATGGGAGAAATGTTTGTATGACACCGTCCTACCATTGGACCACTTTTCTTGTATTTTCACAATAGTTAGGTAATGATGCTGTGCAATTGAAGTGGTACTGGAGGACGTGGGTTCAATACCAGAGGCGCCGTCCATATTCCTCTTCAACTGCACAAGCTTACTGCTTAAAGATTCTAAGCTTGTGTTTGTGTTAACTTTTTTAACTGTTTGTGTTAAATTATAAAAATGTATAGATAATAAAAAAATATTGTTTTTTGATAATAATGGTAAGAAAAACAGTTTATGTATGATAGCTTTCTAAGGTAAAATTGAATAATCCTTAACTAAAACAAAACATGTTTCAACACAAACATAAGAAAAAAAGGTGTTTAGTTTGAGAAGGGGAAAATGCGCTGTAACTTTAGGATGACCACTTTTATAACATTAATCCTAAATGCATGCAGTTTTTCCTTATATAAAACACAGTCTATTTTGTTCTAAGATGGCCCTCGAGTGGGCAGAGACAATCTGTGATTATTCGGTCTACCTGCTTCGGATTATAATGTGTGTAATTTAGCAAAATGTCCATAGAATCAAAGAAGCAACAAAAACAACTTAACAAAATAATAAATAATATAAAATTACCTCGCGTCTAACAACTTACAATATACTTACTAAAAGTACAAAACAACAAGGCAACGTACTTGGAGCATTACATCAGAGTTCAAGGTGATGTCGACCTTGATGGTCTACCACTAGGGCTGGCCAGGGCAGGGTCTATTATTGCCTATGAAACCTATGAAAGCATCCAGATTTTTGTTGAGAATATAACAACAACAACAACAACACTCCCTTTTACACCCCACTCAGGGGCATAGGGAGGCAACAAGAGCTCTCCATTGCGCTCGATCTTGCACAATGTTTATGACCTCCTCTCACACCATGTCCATGTCCCTCAGCTCTGCTTCGAAGGAGCGGAACATATTATGCAAAGTATCATGTCTAGCTGTAAGTTGATTTTTGTATCTTAAAATTGTTATAGGTCTTATTAAGACCGTAAACTTAATAAATAAATAATTAGATTGTTACTTTTATTTATTTTCATAGAGATATTTTTTTGGCTTTCAGGTAAGGTGAATTTGATTCACGAATTAGGTATAGCGCCCTATAATAAAGAACAGGAAATTTTCCCAATTTTTCTTTTTCATACTTAGTTACATTTTTGCCTTTTATTCGCACATTTCCTTTGATCAAGTGGAGATAAGTCACACACGTTATACTGCTTTTCTTGAGTTTTATACTAACTTCATTAAATCGTTAAACTTCGCATTCAAACCCGCTCAAACCTCATCAAGGAGATATAGACAAAAACAAATATAATTGCATTGCTTTATCGGCGTTAAAGCGAGTATACGTTAATCGAAAAAACATAATAGTTGAACAGATTCCTGTATGGGTGAAATTAGAACCTCTAATAGTCTAATAGCTATGCACTGAATAAAAAATATGTCTGGAAAGAGATGTACGTACCGAAAAGCACATGTGTGCGAATGAAACAGAATTAGATTAAAACTCATAAAATAGAATAAAATTTAGCTAGATGTATAATATGCAATAAGATAATAACATAAATTACCAACGAACTACATCGTTTACATTCAGAGAATAATAAACTCTAAATGAATATGCGTTAAGGTTTACTTTCGTCCGCAAATACAGCGGTTCAACGACCGACTTTTCACGAGTTTGTTGGCCTCGATATGTGTGTGTGGTTATATCACCAGCCTGTCACTGCCAAAATTATTGTTGTGTACGATCCTCTTCCTGAGTCGTCACGCGAAATTCGATCTAATGCCATGGTCAAGGTTGCATCGTATTCACATCGTAATAAATAATATATCTAGGACTATAATCGACGGACTCTTGTTTAGATTTCCCTTTGATTTGATGATGGTAATTATTTGAAAATATTTTGATTACAAAATAGTCCTTAAATTATAGTGTTGCAAGCTTTAATTTTCCGTGAAAAAAAAAACAAAGGAATAATTTGGATGCGAGTAAAAAAACAGTATAGATAAAGTATAGATAAAGAGACAAGCGTGACAAACCTGACCTCTGCACTAGAATGTCTTCAGGAGCAGTCGGCTACTGTGGGTCTGAACATTAACATCTCAAAAACTGTGTGCATGAAAAACAATAGCATAACAGACGAGGACACACAGCTAACACTGAATGGCCAGCCCGTGGAGGACGTGCAGTATTTCAAATATCTCGGTGTCCACATTGAAAAAGATGGTATCATGAATAGGGAGCTTTCCATCCGCTTGGCATTGGCTGGAGCGGCATTCAGTAAACTTGGGAAGGTTTGGAGGTCGAATGCGTTCAGTATAAAGACAAAGGTCCGCCTGTACACTGCCTGTGTTCTGCCCGTTTTACTGTATGGTTGTGAAACCTGGCACCCAACCTGTGCTCAAAATACACGTATCGCAGGATTCGAGAGCAAGTGCCTCCGAAGAATGCTGGGTGTCCCCGGTGGCACGATTTCATCCCAAACACAGCCATCAGAGATCTGACGGGTCAGCCACTCGTCACCTCTACCATAAGGTCCCGCCGACTGACCTGGCTGGGCCACGTCTTGAGGAAGCCTACGGATGACATCACGCGCCTGAGCCTCGACTACCACCCTGAAGGTAACAGAAGGCGCGGTAGGCCCCTCCAAACAATCAGGAGACTGTACGAGGCTGATCTCCGGGGTGCTGGAATCAGCTGGGAAGAGACGGTGAGGACCGCAGGGGACAGGTTGGCGTGGCGAGGACTTGTGGAGTCCATATGCTCCAACTAGGGAGCGGACATGGTCGAAGAAGAAGAAGAAGAAGATAAAGTATAGGCGCTCTTGGTAAAATCGTTATAAATAAATTTCTTCTGTCCGTATGTATGCAATTATTGAACTCATCTATATTGATTAGACAGATTTTTATAAACTTTTGTGTGTAGAAGTAAGCTGACCACAATTGTGCAAATTTATAATTATGTATTGGATCCCAGGGCATTATTTTTTTTAATTCATTTTTGCTTGGTTGCTTTTGCCATATTGACAATTTTATGGTAAGAAAGTATTTTATTGGTCTTATTAGAATTTAATTAAAAATCTTATAAAAACCGTGGTTTTTTTGGAAGGTTTCATTGTCTAGTTTGAAAAAATAAAAGCAATTAGAATTACTTTAAATCTTATTAAATAGCGTAGATAATCTAATTAAAAAAAAGATAGTTATCGGATGCTAACTGTCAAAACAAACAGATTCCTTATAGCTTCATAAACTTTCCATATTTAGGTACACAAACGGTGCGATATTAATAATATTGACAAAATACATTGGAACTTTTGTAAAATTTGCTTAATTTTTTTGTCATACCTTAACCTTAGAAAATTATCATCTTCGCCATTGATACCTATTAAATTTTATCAAGAATATTATAATTATTTAGAGATGGTTATTTCACTGATTTAACCCTGCACTATATATGTGAGAGATGACTGTTATTGGTCCACTGAAGATTTTTATTTTATGTTCTGTTTCTACCGTTTATAATTCCAAAATTACTTTTCAATTATTGAATAAGCTGATGTTTCTTTGCAACGGAATAAAGTTATGGAGTACGTAGTAAGAATTAGCGATGTGATATGGCGGGAACAGTTGTTGTTGTCCATTGTATGCTAAGCAGTAAGCACCCGATAAAAATGAAAGCTGCCATGGGAGTAAGGAAACAATGGCCCATATTGTAATTGCACCTATACAGCCTACTACAGTACTAAACACCAGAATCCAAACAAACAATATTTTGTTTGTCCTTGAACTCCGTGTACGGTGTTAGTACGATTCGAACACTGGCTGTGATTCAGTGATTCACGCCCCATGTTGTTTGGTGCAAAACACACTGTTATTGTCTGAATATTGTTCTGTCAAATCGATAGGAATTTACCAACATTTTTAGTACTAAGAAATTACATATTACCAACTTATTAAAGACACCCTTACGTCATTAATACTGGTAAATTTAGATCACTACTGGCTTACGACCATAATATTTACTGTTGTTTACAAGCCTAGCTTATGCTATATTTTCCATAAAAGAACGGCAGTATGTTTTCAGACAAATATAAAAGCATTGCAATAATATGTTTATCTCTTTCACTGCCTGCAGTAAAATAATGAAAGCGCAAAAGAGACACTGTAAGCTTGATGTTTAGTGTCATTATCTAAGTGTAGCTTGGATACCAAAATTAACAAAACGTACCTACACTGAAATGAAATGTTTGAATCTAGTTTAAGGTTAAATTTGTGCAATGTGTAATAATGAAAATTTCATTATTCTTTGTACGAGTTCAATTGGAGGTCAGGTTTTTTAGAAAACCATTGTAGTAGTATGATAATTTTTTTCCGTTAACAAAGTTCGCCAGTTTGAAATCCCAAAACTATGAGGCGTTAGGTAGGATTCGATCCTACGACTCTAGCTCTGCCATGCCGATGCGCTAACATCCACACCTCCAGCTGAGTATCTACATAATAATTCAGAAATGTTTGTCTGCTTTCTATCGTATATGTGAACATCACGCTCAAAATACAAATGCTACGTCAGATATTAATATGCCCAGAGCCGTACAAAATGCTTGAGAAGGTTCTTAAATACAATTTGCTGCATTAACTTTAATATATTTAGAGCTATTTAAAAAACTCTATTTTTTTAGGATCTTCATACAAATTTCTCAAAAAGACAGTAAGCCATCTTTTGGAAACAAAATTACTCATGTAAGCGTTGAATGGAATCTTGGTATTATGGTTAGAGATTGCAATCCGGTCTCATTTTGAATCCGGCCGGATCCAACCGGATTTTCGTCAATCCGGTCGGATCCGATCGGATCCGGCCGGATTGTGCTAACCTTGATGAATGAACATTTTTAACAATAATTAAGGCTTAAAATAAAATGGTGCGTATACGAAATTAATTTAATTAGGGTATGACTTCTTTTCAATGGTAAAAACACAAAAAAAATAAGTTTTTTAACAACAAAATTATAAATTAGATTACGTATTATAAAATTCAAATTGAAATTTATCGAAAATAAGTAATATATTTATATAAACTGCTTGATTGATCATGATTTACGATGTGCAAACCAGAACCGACACCACGAAAAAGAAAGATTCTCAAAAAATCACCAACCCATAGTGGAATAAACCATTCGCGGCAGAGTAAGAAACTCCGGATTCGGAGCTTCTGCTATATCGAATGCGTCAGGCAATGGGGTAGAAATAGAAAGCCTTACTGGAAAGAACACGTCAACAGAACGGATCCGGTGATTCTTTTAATTATAAGAGGATGAAATCACATCAACCAGCAGACCCTTGTACGAGCACCAAAGAGATGGATGAGCAGTTGGACATGCGCGTCCCAGGAGTAATACCTATAACCGGGAATAATCAGAGACACTCCTATATATTATTATCAAGAATAAGTGTTTGAGAAATTATTAAAGTTTTATCCTTGAATGTAACTGCACACACATTATGACAGACTACCGAACTAATCTAATAAAAAGCAGACAATAATCACAATTGTTTTGCTTTTAAAAAGGTTAATATATATTTTATTGGCTAAATAATTGTTTAATATTCTCACCATTTTTCTAACAGATGTCTTTTCATTCGATAGTCAATACTAACAATACGATCAGTAAACACTAGCTTTAAAACCCTACCTTGGCCACAAGGAGGCAAAAGCAGCACTCCACTGCGCTCAGTGTTACGCATTTGCCTCCGTTTCTCTTTGTATCTTTATGGGTACCTACAATGACCCTGAGGAATTGCTAGGGATACGGGTTCGAGTCCGGCTCATGTTGAGTATGTCGAAAAATCCTTTGATACAATTAACCGGATCCGATCTCCGGATTCGTCAATTTGCGCCGGATTCGATATGAGCATTTTGATGCCGGATCCGCCGGAATACCGGATCCGGTTTTCCGGATTGCAATCCCTAATTATGGTATGAAAATGTAATAAAATAATTGTAGATTGATTTGTTATACATATAAATGTTATTCAAATCTTATTATTCTCAATAAATAAAGATTTAATGAAAAAAAATGTAAAATGATTAATCCATTTTGAAGTTTGACAGATAGCACAAATCACCCTCTATGGGTGCAATGCCTAATTAATTATCACAGGGTGTAGGGAATGTAGCTAAGATTCAAACCACAGAGCTCTCTCTCTCTCTCTATGAAAACTTGCAAATTATGTCGGTAGGTTCGTATAATATTATGAGGTCGGTAAAACAAAAATTGTAAAAGTGTCATTCTTCTTTTTCTGTGCTTATGTCAGTTATAGAGGTCTTTTAAGCAATGGGAAGCTAGACTAGAACCTGTTTAATTACCTACCGATCAAGCCTGACAATCGGAATCAAAAACGTAAAGCAAGACGGGTATAAGCTAGTGAAAAATATTTCGCGTGCATGGGGTTAGGTTAGGATAAAAAGTGATGTGATGATTAATAGTACTCAATAATAATGGTTTGAGTTGAGCAGATTATGTTCAAAATAGCGAGCCTCCACAAGGAGTGGTGCCCACAAGTGGTCGCCTGTTGTCAATGTACTAGGGCTGGTCCGGGGTAGTTGCTTGTGGATGGAATCACCGCGATCTTCATAGTCCCAAACCAGCGATCTATTGTGCGCGCACTAGCACATCACCCGGGTGTTAACTATTTGGGTTTTCAAGGTTTAATCGGTTTTCAATTCACTCAAAACATATTGAAAATTTTCCTGCTCAAATAATGGATTTTTCTAAAGGGTTTCTTTTTGAAATTTTCAGTTACCTACTTACTTATATCATTTTAACTCAATTTGAAAATAAATAAGTAGGGAAAATGTCCTAATAAATAAATTCAAATTCAGCTTGTAGTATTTGTTTGTACTGTTTGAAGCTATCCTAATCTTCAGTTTGCTGGGAAATCAATTTCAATTTAAAGAGAAACCAATGTTTGTACCGGAAGAACGATTAAAGAAACAAAATGGTCAATTAAAAAAAACGCAGTTGAAAAAACGAGAAATTAATTTTCCACGAGGTTTTTTCCATTTCGTATTGGACAAATTTTGAACAAAATTTAACTTCAAATTGGTCGTTTTCCAAAACGAAAAAGATGTTTAAAAAAGCTTACATTTTCAAAATGACTCAAACAAAATTGGATGTATAACTTTATTTCATAATAAAAATATTTAAGTTGTAGGAGGGTATGAAAAATGTAAATTTGTTAAATCGTTAAAAATATGAATAAGACCTAGGTCTTGTTGGCACTGTAAAATCTAATAATAACAAGGCTGACGGTTTATTATTTACATTCGTCACTTCTAATAAGGCGGCCATCTTGGATTTTATGTCAAATCTACTCAGACTCTTATAAGAAAAAAATGGCCGCAAATAAACAAGATTTTTATATCATTATTGTTATATTTCTCATAATCGAACGCAAGTTTGAATATTTGAAATATGAATCGATTTAAAAGATCTGTTTCTGTTGGTGGACGATTTAAAAACAAACAATTGAACTGCGCAGTGTGGATATTAGTGGTGATGGCCTCGGTGTACCTACTTGGGATTTGCGCATCTATATTATTACTTCTACTAAAGTCGATGAAAAAAAATTACCTTGAACTTGATGAACTTGGATCGTTTTTTTTTTTATTATTCTGTCGCCTCTTGTGTCGATGTGTTTCATTGTAGGCGAAGTTTTTTGTGCTTTTCTATAATTTATTCCGATGTTTAAGTGTCTCCTCAACGGGGGACATTATTGTTTCTATATTTGCCTTAGAGACGAATATTGGAAAATATACGAATATATTTTGAAGTCATTTTCTGATTTAAATTAGGTATCTACTTAACTACCTACACTCCTAATTCTTACAACAATTGTAACACTTACAAAAAATGCAATAATAACCGCAGAAAAATCTTCGAATGTATGAATTTTGACGTTTTCAATTTTACGTTAGATATCAATATTTTTCCTAAATAGTTGAAAGCTACCATTCCGTGTACTTTATACTTAGATGCAAAATCGTAAACGGGTTGGAAAAAGAGTTTTGAAAGAATGCGTTTCTATTTTTCTGTTTCCGAGCAGAATATACCTACGGTAAAAAATGAAAGAGTCTTGTATAGGTAGTTCTATTTTATAAATTTGATGATAGAATAATTATACAACACTTTTTCATTTTTATTTTGACATGGACTATCACCAAGCACCTTCTGCCCAAAACATCGAAGAATATGGAAGAACTAGCTAGTGATCGCAATCCGAAGAAGTGTATTTAAAATCTTTTTAAACAAAATCATTTGTGCTTAGAAATATGAAGTCCTAGCAGCAGAGGAGTAAATTGGTTTCTAGACTGTTCATTGAGGAGAAAGAATTTGCGAGAAGACATGACAATAAACTGTTGAAGAAACTGCTAGAAATGTATCGCGTTATGTTCTGATCTTTCCTATCCGTCTATCCTGAAAGGATTTATTAAAATAAGTCCATTCCATGAGAATATACACCCAAAAAATTGTAACAAATAAAATTAATTGAGATGCGTTGGCGACGTGTTATGGATCCTTGATGTTATTTAAATGTCTTTCACACATGTCCTTGAACCTTATCTACCAATATTGTTCAAGCAAGTTCATTTGTAATTATTGAAAAATAGCATGATTTACATTTCGATATTTTAATTTCTATTGTATAGTGTAATTACCACGAAGACTATTTTTGGGGACTCGCTGATGGAGATTATAATTTAGATTCACAGCAAACTGTTTTAATTGAAGGTCATAGAATTTTATTTATGTTTAGCTCGATTTAGAATAATTCAATTTTAATTAAAAAGTTTTTGCATAAAAATATAAATTTAAAATGACACATTACAATTTAAAGTGAGCGTTGATTATCTGTCAAAAAATTTAATAACTAATGTTAATGAGGTGTCTGTTGAATTTTGTCGTTTCTCCAATAATCCGTTCATCTCGGAGTTGGAGGAACGGAATACTTCAGGACCCCTATTCCGTAGCAAGTGTAGGGTAGTCACTTGAAAAAAGTGACTACCCTACACTTGCAACAGAATAGGGGTCCAGCATAATGGAGACTTATACATTTTAATTATGTGCTAATAATGATTGTAGCTGGTAATTTTATTCCTTTTGAAAATCAAATGAAAAAAAAACTTAACGAATTGAACGTAAATTCATGATGGGAATTATAGTTTAAAATAATAAAATTTATTAGTCAGGGTATGAAATAAATCCTTGTTTCAGTTTTATGGAAAAAAAGTCAGTTTTTAGGTTTCGTGCTTGACCTAGAACTAATGTTTTATCCTTGAAAATGGATGATGCCTCGTATTGAATATAAGATCTTACCTCCTCTAGGATGCTGCGTTCCACACAGGACAGAGTTAAATCCAATAAATCCGTGATCATGTGTAACTGCTTGATCCACGAAACAAACAACCACAACTTATACACACCATGTTCCACAAACTTAATATTCCATCTTGAAGAACCAACTTCACGAACAATTTATTTTTCTTAAAACTTTGTAACAAACACAACGTACAAGTTTGCACAATCACATTAATCCAATACTCTCTCAGGTGTCCATCCTGCACACACTGCACTAAAAGTGAGTTTCGCACAAGTCACAGCATTTTGTATACTTATTATCGACTAAACACTGAACTAAACTGAGATAAGAAGCGGTGCGAATAGTCAGGGCACAAGTGTCATGTGATGCAGTGAGGTAATACTGTCACGTCACGGTGAGCTTTGACAAGCGACTACGGGTTCAAGTTCATTGACTTGAATTCGTTCCGGTAATGCAGCCTTCTCGTGTTTCCGTCGAGCGCGGTTCTAACCGACACACGGGCACCGCAAGATGTTGACTGTTCGGATCCCGACTCAGTACTGCGCTGCGCTGGTGGTGCGATGTTCTTCTGTAGGCCCATACAATAATACTTCAATGGAGCTCGGGTGAACGAACTGCTTCACCGTCGTAACAATATTGTTATTATTATTCGCTCTTTTCCGGGGGCCTGTGCCCGTTATCTTTATATTGGGGACTGCTGACAGCCTCACAGACCTGCTGGCCGCGGCCCTCCTCTCGCTGCATCCCTCCTATATATGTAGACACCTAATGGTGACATTACATCACAGCTTCCTCATCAGAGAAACTTTCATCCGGGCAATTCCGGGTAAATCTCTAATTCAATCCTTTCTTTATGGCATGCCATAAACTACAGCAACCATTCACAGCTGATAAGATCATCCCCAGAAGCTTTTTAACAATGTGTTGTGTGTCCGCAATAATAAAGAAACTAAACGTTCCATTGACGTTTAGGTTTCATTCTTGTCCGTTCATTTAGATTTTCTCAATGGATAATGTAGATAGGCGACGCCGACGGCGACGTTTGGGTAGAAGTTACTCTACCTATCTTTTAAAAGTCAGCATTCCTTCTGAATTTTCGGAGGGCTTTGAGTCTTACTCTGTATAAACAATATAGCCAAGTAGGTACCAATCGAACCACATTATTATGTGTATCAAATTCACGGTTATGACCGCTGATTAGACAACTCTGCACAGTCAGACGAAAAGCATCGTTAGGCTTATCGTTATAGCGTCTATTCTTCCACGAATGTCAAGGCCTGGGTAACACATTGCAGACTAGATAATAATTGCGGGTGATGACAGGGACAGCAGATAGTGTTTAGAAACGGAGGCATTTCTGCTATCTCCCTCTGCGAGTTACACGAGGTGTACCTATTCGCCATTCGGACAAAAAGTGCACAATGTTCTATTCTCTCTCGCAAGTGTTCCACTGTGGAGCGACTGCATGGGACACGCACTGCTAGAAGAAGTGAACAACAGAATATCAATAATTGCATACTGACTGAGTAGGGTGACCTTTGTTTGACTTGCAGTTAAACCAAATCTATAATATAAAAAATCTAATGAACTCAAGATCGGCTGAACAGATTCTTCCGATGTTTGATTTATTGGACTCTTCTCCACTCCGGATAGCAGAATAACTGTTGAAAAGTTAAAAAACGCATAAGAAATAATATAAAATATTATATTAAAGTTAATGCGGAACAGAGTTCCTGCGACGCCAACGCCATCTAGAAAAAATCTATAGCAACAAAACCTGACAACCATTGACATTAAAAATATTGTTACGCAGATTTTTTATGGATTTTTTTCGAGCTTTCAGAAATATTTTTTTAACATTCAAACATATTTTAAACGTAATTTTGTATAAATTTGAAATCAATATTCATGGTAAAGACTACAGGACAACGGCTGTCGGGAAGGCTATAAAGCTTTTTTAGTAGTGTATAAAAGGTTTTTCATTGTATCTATAAACAAAATCCAAGATTATTTTATAATAAAATGTTGTCTCAATTTTAACGCATGGTCACTGTACGAGGTGTCGCAGATAAAAAGCATTCAATACTAAAGAGTTTTAAATTTCTCTTCTCTGCTGATAGAAGGGTAAAAGTTTTCTTCTGCAGAGAACTTCCAGTAAGTGGACCAAGAAAAAGCTGCGTAGAGTGTTGATGAAGCCATTACCCTCTATTTCCTTAATAAGATCACACTTACTTCATTTATATGTTGAAAAAGTTCTTCGTAGAAAAGATTTCTAGCAAAATATTGACTGCCTTTAAAGGCTGAAAATGACATCAACAACAACAAAAATCTAGATCTCCAATATTCATTTCTACTTCTTCTTCAATGGCACTACAGCCCGAATCAGGCTTTGGCCTCCTCCAACATGATCTGTCCTCCGATGCTGTCTTTCAACTGGCCTTAAGAAGTTCCACCGCATCTTTGCCAATATCATCATCATTGGCGCTAAAGCTTACTGTGAGCCTCGCCTCCTCCAGAATTTGTCGCCATTCCCTTCTGTGCATCACCCGCACTCTCCAATTAGTCACCCCAACAGCCCCAAGATACCTTTCCACACCATCCATCCATCGAAGTTTGGTTCTGCCCACCCCGCGTCTAATTAAGAATTTTTTTTGGTATTCGGTCATCCTCCATGCGCTGGACATGTCCCAACCATCTCAGGCGGTACACTTAAACACATTTTATTATGTTGGGTTCTTTTTACAGTGATTCCAACTCATGATTTTACCTTATTCTCCACACTCCATGTTTGCAAATATGTAGGTCCAAAGATTTTTCTCAATACTTTCCTTTCAAAGGCTTGGAGAGCGTTCTGCATCTTTACCAACCCCACCCTTTTCAATGTTCATCTCACATTCCTGTATTCTTATGTAAATTCTTACGTATTTAAGCCAAGTGTCCTATTTTGGTTTTCAGTGCGGCCTAACTGAAATCGGTGAGTTTTTTATTGACACTGCCAATTATTGTTCAAGGCAAATTAAATTTAAAAAAAAAACATTAATTTAAGTGAGACAGAGGTTTAATATATCTACCTATTTAATACTGCCCCTGAACAGATTTATCTAATGGGGAATTAAATTTCATAAACATTAATTTATTGATTAAGTCGTGAGATGTATCATGGTTTTGGAATAAATTCATTTCATTTCATTTGACTCGGTTTAAGACACTAAAGTGTGAACGTTGCATATTATCTATTTATATGCCATCGCAGTAAAAATATATTATATCGACGTATAAATACTCCCTTATTTGCAACCCCATAGGGAGGCCACAAGAGGACTTAACATTTTCCTCCTCCTCCCACA
Organism: Mystacides longicornis; assembly: GCA_963576905.1. Lineage (NCBI taxonomy): Eukaryota > Metazoa > Arthropoda > Insecta > Trichoptera > Leptoceridae > Mystacides > Mystacides longicornis. The sequence continues at coordinate 626,401 of OY756423.1, forward strand.
CCATGTCCAAATTCCTCAACTCTGCTTCGAAAAGAGATTAAAAGGGGCGAAGGGTTGTTAACCGGTTTTGCGATTTATCACTATTTAAAAGTTTGTCTGAATGTGCTTGATTCATTTACAAGTTCAAAGAGAAGTGATATTTTTCTTCAATATTTATACCGTTGGTAGGTTTTGATTATTGATACAAATCGATTAATAAGAATATCAACATTCTATTGTAATAACATTACCGGGAATAATAGCAAGTAAAAAGTGAGAATATTGTAGTAAGCTGGATCAGGAAGACAATAGGAATTCTTTCTACCTGAGCACAGGTATTTCGCTGTACGGACTAAAAGGTCCCACTCATACGCAATCGTGCGTCAATAGGTATATGTAGGTAGGTACTATTATATATCTCCACAGGCACACACGTGATAGGTACCCCGGAGTTAACGGTAAAACTTATGCTTTTATTTCAACTGTGAGTGCGCAATGTTATGCGCTATGCCCACCTGCATACAAACACAGTATCGTATGGAGGTAGAACCACTACCTTCACCTCGCCATGAGAACACCATACATGATAGCAGTGTTGCATTAATTTTCTCATATTTAAAAAAAAAATGATTTCATATGATTTGCCATAGGTAAGTACATACTACGTATTTTTTGTTCGTTGTTAGAAAATGTCCTTATATAGGTACATATTAATACTTTTTTTTTTAATAAAAATGAATCGTAGACAATTTGAATTTTGCGAACGAATTTTGTGTCAATGTAGAGTGCGAAAAAATCAACTGTCCATTGGAACATAATAGGTATATAAACCAAACAAAGACACTTAAGGTATATAAAAATATAAAAAGTGCACAGTTAATTTCCTTTCAAGCCTAGATTTGCGAAAATTCGTTTCGCAAAATTCCAATTTTCTACAACTATACTCGCTAGGCCACCATGAAGATATAATTTATACATTATTTTTTCGGAATGGTACATACATCTTCTATTTTTAATTTCTTATCTTAAATATTCCACATTTTTTCTGAAATAAAAAAGTATATATATATCCAAAAATTTTCGGGCATCCTGTAAGAGCTAGGAAATCGAAAAATCAGATCGGGACCGTGAGATTGACCATCTCACGTCCTTAAACCCCAACAGGTCAGCAAAGGCACAAGATATAAGCTTCGTTCGCATCAGGAAGAGTTCAGGCAAATGGTGTCCCCTGTAAAGGTGCATGATCCAGCGCAATGGAGAGCTCTTGTGCCTCCCTATGCTCCTTAGTGGGGCTTAGGTCTCCCGTATTGTGGGTTGGTTAGGGGGGAAGGTCCCGCGGCGGGCTTGATTTGTGTGGGGCCGACTTTTTGGTTTGGTTGCTTCGACCAGACTAGGGGGTTGGTTTCGTGCGGGTCGGGTTTGCTGCGGATTGGTCTCCTCCGGGCTGGCTTGCGGTGTGCGGGGTGCCTCAAGGGAGAATGTATGTATATCCAAAATACACTTTGACACTTATTAGAAAGCAAGCTTTTTTCGAAACAGGAAGTGGGTGACTTTAGGGATCAAACCTATATACTTACGAACTTTAGTTCAAAGCTGGTGATTTGCGATTTTCATCCTGATGCCGTCCAAACATCCATATTATTCACCACTATCAATCCTGCGCCTTATGTATCACGTCATATCTGCAAGCCTTACCAGATTATTTCTCCATCGGAGTTGGAGTCTTCGGAGGTTTCTCTGGGATGCCAGGACATGAGTCGTTTCGTCCATGTGGGCAATTTGGTGATATTTTAGTGTGGCAACTCTTTCGACAATATTCAACATTCCTTTTCTATAGTCCAACCGCTAGGCCACCAAAAATATAACTTCGATTTGACAAGGCCAAATAATATTCCATATTTATACATTAGAAGAAATTGAATGGTGTTCAAGGGAGTTATGTCCACAACGTTTAAAAAGTTAGTAGGTAACCATTGTTTCTGAACAGAAATAATCTTTCTCAATTTGAACTTACCTACTTAAGTATACTAAATCTGATTTCTCGGGCATCAATAGACGCGTGTGTAAATAGTTTGTGTAATATTATCTTTTTTTATTTGCAAAAGCTTGTCTAATAATTAGTAAGTATGCGATGATGAGTTAGATATAAACAATTATGAATTAATAAATCACACCATACAAAAGGTGTTGTTCACAAAGCAACGACGACACGGTGACAATGTGTTTAATTTATGTCGGGTTGACTTTTTTGGAGAACTCTTCATAATAACTAATGACGTCGTGGGCCGAGCCTGAATTGGCGAATGATGTAATCCCGAGACTCGGGCCATCTTGGTGATCTCCGCCGAAGAAGAGTTTTTTTTACTTTTTTCTGTACGCCATACTTAATATGATATCGGATTAGGCAATGCCATTACTACCTCACGATCCTAGAGTCATCTGGAGGTCGACGCTCTCCGCAGACCAAGTAGAGGCGGTTTCGGACCGAGAATTGGATCATCGTTCTTTTCGGAATAATTATTATTAAAAAATCATTAGTACTATTACATCAATACCGGTGAAATATAGAATATTATTATTTCTATGATGTAGGGGTTGGCAAAGAACTTGCTTAGTTATTAATCATAACGTTTTTCTATTGTTTATTTCTGGAGTAGGTAAGTATATGACATTGCTGTGACTTATATCTTTTTTTTAATACAAACACACTTTTGTCATCTATCCTCCCCGAAGCACGAGTTTTACTCATTTTCGGGGAGAATTTCAATACTTAATAGCGATTTTGTCTCAATTTTTTTATTTTGTATTATATTATACTCAGGTAATTATCAATAAAGGAATTATATTATTATTATATTATTATTACTAAACAAAGACTTGTGAGAGTGGAATATGTTAGGTACCGGGAATCGAACCCATAACCCATGGCTTTCAGAACGAAAATCAGCGACTGAACTGCTGCAAGGTTACCGACCACTCAATCAATTCTCCCTTTTACACCCCACTCAGGAGCATAGGGAGGCAACAAGAGCTCTCCATTGCGCTAGATCTTGGGCAATGTTTATGACCTCCTCCCACACCATGTCCAAAATCCCTCAGCTCTGCTTCGAAGAAGCGGAACACAGTGTGAGAGGGTCTGCCTCGTCTTCGTTACCCTGATGGGAGGAAAAACAGCGCTCTCCTCGGCCAACTGTTATTCGGCATCTTCAACACATATCCCAGCCAAGTGCATATCCTTCTACAATGGTAGAGGTGATGGGGTCACGCTGGGTGCGCCGGCGTATAGCGTCGTTCGTGATGCGGTGGTACCATCTTATAGGTAGGTACCCAAAATTCTCCTGAGGCACTTCATTTCAAATGCAGAGATTTTTTGTGCTTGGGCTTTAGTCAGGTGCCAAGACTCGCACCCACTTCAGTTAAATAATTAAAATTAAAAACATTACTGCACAATGTTTACTTTATTACTAAAGTGTTTTTTGGCCCTGAAAATGGTAAGTGTACTTTTGGTACAATTTTGGAAGGTGGGGCCTGGTAGAATAATGAAGAATCAACGTTAATGGGAGGACGAGACGTACACGGTTAATTGGTTTATAATGATTGCGAAATCCTTGAGATTCCACGAGATGTCTTGAACTTGAAGCTTTGAAGATCCTAATGTTTTTCAAACCATTTAAGTCCTCTGTGTGGGATGAGCTTTGCGCGCAGCCAGGATTAAAGACCTCGAGTTTTGTTCAAGGTCGAACTAATTCCATCTGAATAATTATCTACTATTTGCTGTGCAATTATTTTCAATCACGAAGTATGCTCAACGATTTAATCTAGGTTCGGACTTAATCCTAAAAAAATGTTTCACAATATTTCAATATTCAGAATAATCATTTTTCTCTTTTGTAAAACAGACGCTCGACTTCTGTAGTAAGAACGCATTTTTTCCTGATTTATTTTCTGATATGTACCTGGTAAGTTTTATTTTATTTTTTATTCAGTTTAACGGCCAACCGGCCTTTTACAATTTAAAAACGGGTATACATACTCTCCTTTTTACATCCCACTCAGGAGGGAGCATAGGGAGGCAATACAATCGGTCTTGCGCAATGTTTATGACCTTCTCCCAAATACTTCGAAGGAGCGGAACACAGTGTGAGAGGGTCTTCCTTGTCTTCAGGATCCTGAGGGAAAAAAGAACAGCGCTTTGCTGAGACCAACTATCATTCGGTATCCTTAACACATGGTATAGATGATTTTTTCTGACACTTTTACAATATCACTTTATGGATCTTAATTTGGAATAATTGCTTTTATTCTTTCTATAAATCGATAAAGATATTTAACAGGCCATTTATTATTTAGTATTATTTATTTATTTAGTAATTTCATCTCTTACCGCCTCCTTCGTCTTCATCTGGTCCTCTGCGAGATGTCTATGAGGTTCTCCCTAATCTTTCGCTCCGAACGAACATGGATCATCTTCACTCCAAATTCAGATATAAAAACTTTATCCATATTATAAAAATGGAGAGCTATTTTCCGATGTAATCGCATCACGTCTAAACGGCTGGACCGATTTCTCTGATTCTTTTTTTATCGTGTTAGCTTTTATCAGGAGAAGGTTCTTATGTAAGAAAAAAATATGAAAGTTGCGTGGATAATTAGAAAATCAAAGAAAACTCTATGTAGGTATCACGGGACGTCTGTCGGGAAAGCTAGTTGTATTATAACTTAACTATATTTATATAAAAGTATCCCTATAAACTTTTAAGTTAGTTGTTCGATTTACCTTTTCTGAACCAAAAAAAGAATACTGTATGTCGAGGATATCATTAATGATATATTTTTGCAAGTTTCTATCTTGACTTAGCTACCGTTTTGGCGGTGACTTGTAAAATAGCGAGCTGCAAGGAGACATCCGTCGCTTCAAAATCTTCAGATTCGTATTAGTAAAGTAATGTGAATCTTACCATAATAATTCGGAAAAATTTGGTTTTGACGAAGGTCAATTCCTTCAAGACCATATAGAATATCGTAACGTGTAGCACATGTGATTTATAAACTACTACACCGCCATCTATTGGATTTTTTTGAAAGTTTCACGTCTATTGAGGAATTTATTGTTTTTATTACAAACTCATGACCCGTCGAGCTTTATCCCGCGTCCGAATTAACAATAATCATTATATACATAATGAAATAAATTATTAGATAAGTTTAATTCAGTTTTTATGTCATAAACTGTATTTAATTCATGCAATAAGTTAAAATTATTTTTTTTATTCTGGATTATGTCGAAGTTCGACGGGCAGGTCAGCTAGTAAGTAATAAGTAAGCGAACATTGATTCATAGATTTGAATTGAAACATCCAAGAAAGTTAAAGGGGTCCATTTCCATGAGTCACATCTGACGCACGCAGCATCGCTGCTCTCAATAAACAAGCCAAATAGACGCTCACCAAATGACGAATAAGAATCCATGAAAAATACTTTCACATCTTCCGCGTAAAGCCTTTGGAATCATCGAGTGGTTCAGTGGACGGTGCGCGATTGGTTTTTACGTCAACGTAACGGCGCTTCGTCCACGTAACAACCAGATATAATATTACTATGAGTAAATTTGACGTATTTGCATTGTACATATAATTTTATTGAAGTCTTTCACCCGAATTCGAGTGATTTTGGTAAATGTACATATGTCTATGAAATTGTATTTTTCTATTTTTGTACGATTTGTCTTGTTGTGTTCTGAAAAAAGCAGGCTTTTCCCAGGATAGGTCTCAAGGTTTTCATTTCCGTTGTTTGGGGTAGCTGCTTCGTCCTTACTGTATCCAACATCGCCTCGAATCCGTAGTTCATTATAGGTCTGATACAGGTCCTGTATGCGGACCTTACTCTCTACTTGCATATGTTTATTTGTCCATATAGAATCTCTGAGGCGGAATTAATCGCCGCTTTATCAGTCTGCTCTTTGATTTTTGCCCACTTTGTTTTTAAGGAATGCTTTTACTAATTTTTTCATTTCGTTTATTTCAGAATTGGACATATGGATGGAGCAATTTTTGAACAAATATCGAAAATGAAGACAAGATGCTTGGCAGCATAGGGAAAAAGTTCATGGATTATGCTCGACCCTCTGTTGATAACGACTGCATCTTTCACAAGGTTGAGTTTGTCATAAATTTGTGATATGAAGATAATATTATGACCCATCCATTTATCACATTTTGTTTTTTTGTAACTTTTTGTAACCGACACTCCAGGTGACAGATGTAGGTATGGTAATGTTTCAGAATAAAACCACGTAAATTTTTTGGTACAAAATATCTTAAAAATAACGCCTTATTATATGGAAAACATAACTTTGATCATTGCAGTAAGATATAAACTAATATATAATTGTGCACATGACCACGTGCCGATATTCACAAATATATACACGTGAAATTCTCACAAGATCTCATAATGGATGATCCTTTAGAAGCATAACTAAATTCATACACATTTTGGATAATTTTGCAAAAACTTTAGAATAACAATATAATATAGGGTTTGTTATATGGTTAGAATAAAGACGGAATAATGGATTCAAAACAATTGGTTTACTTCGGAAACACAAAAATAAATAACACGCACACAATTAAAAACACAAGACAAAACTATACAGCTCAAGGTGCTACACAAAATTACTGATTCACACGTCCTTCTCGCTGGAATCCTTTCACACGACTGTCATATCCATCCCCACTTCCGGCCTTACCTGCAGATCATCCCTTTCTTCAACACTACTACCCTCGTGGCAAATCCCATAACCCTTTCATTAATCTCTTTCACATTCATTACCCTACATGGTATTTTTTGTTCTGTCTCACTTATTATTTTACTCATCACGCTGTGCCCCTTCAGGGATAGGCAGAGTGAACGGAACCCCATTCTTTTCTACTTAAGCACACTTCTTTCCTATTTCTTTTACTTTTGACCTGGCCTTCCTCATGGATGGAATTGATCTTCGTCGTTGGTGGTCGTTTACGCCTTGTCAAACATTTCCTTTCAGTTTTTTTTTTATTATTTTTTTATTAAATATAATATTCCCCCCTTCAAAAATACATAGGCATTTGTGTGAAGGTGAGGAGACACATAACTCTAAGTAGGTAATACATATCGTTTTCGAACATTACCCTGTACATATAACATAATACAGTATTCTTATCAACTATTCAATAAACAAAATAGAAGTACAATATTTTTTTTAGAAAACATTTTCTATATACATAAAGGTAAGTTTATTATAAATAAACCTCATATTACATTTTTTTTGTCTACTTGCAACCATTTTTTTCAACATCCCCAAACCATCTCAACTAATCATCATTCATCTCTGTAACAACATTAACTTCCATACCACATTCCTTTCCATATCCCACAGAGTCTTTCCATAGATTCTTCGTAGAGCTCTCATCTCTACTGCATCTAGCTCATTATTGTAACTTAAACTTTAGAAATATCTTGGTTTTGAAAAGAAGCGTTAGTTGAAAACAAAAAAAAAGAGTTAATAAAGGTAAAGAATCCAGAAGGCATAGCATAAAATAGCGACGTTTGAGGAGAATTGAGAGAACGATAGTAAGTGGATCGTTTCACCATCTATAACCTCATCTATCTATATTGTATTACCAATATTACCATAAGCCAGAACACTGAATGATTGCATGACAAACTAACGCCGCCAACACAGAGATTCCCTGCGGCCCACAAATACACACACATATGTAGTGCTTGTGTTCCTTTGTTTGAAACTAGTGGGTATGTTTTAAAAAAGCAAGCTAGATGAACTAACGCTCCGGCGGTAGAAAAGTGAACTAATACAGAATATTTGAATTAAGAGTTTTTTTTTTACAATAAATTCTCTTTTTAAATTTCGTCGAGTCGAATCGATATTGTAATTGCGCTACATGCTGACGGGTGACACTTAGTTTAGTAAGAGCAGCGCAGCTCAAAGCCTCGGATAGCTGTGCCACTGTACAATAGGTGGTTATTGTACTGTTGGCCGCTGCACAAAAGAAGTTCTAGCAACAAAGAGCGCGGAGTACCGTTATGCACTGAACATTGGTTCGTCTGTCTGTTATGTCTTGTTACGAGCCAGCGGTATTGTCTAAGTGCGCTATGGTTTGGGATGTTATGCAACGCGACTTGGGTAATTTCTCCTCGTCCGAAAGGTCAAATTGTTTAATTCGTTCGAATCTTTTATATTACCTCAAGAATCACACAACCAACCGCTTAATTGAATGTATTTTGAATCGTTTTTTAAAAGAGGAAGTTGAAAATTAATCTTAGAAAGGAACAAAGTTATACGGCTTTACATATCGAAAATCAAAATAACAAATTGAAAATAATTATTGTAAACTGATTTTAATGTCATACTTTTTTTTATAAATCTCTCTATAGAGTTTATAAAACAAAAACGATAAATTATGTCAAAAAGAAAATTGTTTTTATAAACGTATTTATGAATTCCAAATGTATTTTTTTAATACAAGTGGTGTAAAATCGACAGTAATTTAATTTTTAATATAAATAATTTCTCTAACCCGTAGCTGCCAAGTCAAAATAACATTTGATTGCAGCCTTACTTTATTTCTGTTGAGACTGTGGTGTTGCAGCTTGCTATTTTTTTTTTAATATAAATATACAGGGTGTCCCTAAGGTACGATTAAGCGTTAGTCCAGAGATAGGAACCCTATATGGGGCTATCCAAAAATATCTCAATAAATTTTTTCTAGTTTTCGAGCTATAATTATTATTTTAGTTTTTTTTTCTCAAACCCTATAGCCTATGGTTGACCACCTCACGTCCTTAAATCTCAACTGGTCAGAAAAGACACAATGAGCCTCGGACGCCTTCGAGCGCAATGGAGAGCTCTTGATGCCTCCCTATGCTCCCGAGTGGGGCTTAGGCCACCCGCATTGCTGGTCGGTTTGGGGGTGATTCGCGGCGGACTTGATTTGTCCGGTGCCGGCTTTTTGGTTTGATCGCTTCGATCGAGCTAGGGGGTCGGTCGGTCTCGTGCGGGTCGGGTTTGCTGCGGATTGTTCTCCTCCGGGCTGGCTTGCGGTATGCGGGGGACCTTAAAGGGAGAATGTAATGTAATAGCCTATGGGATATACATAAATGGTTTTATGAAAAAACTGAACAGTAGCATATAGTAGATACAAAAACAATTGATACAATAATGCCTAAAATATTACATTTCAAATAATGTACTTACCTACAATTTAAAATATTACAAAAACTTTGATGACGATTTAAAAAGAATCACATAGATATTTTTAAAATAATGATTGTGTTGTGGAATTGGAAATAGTCGGCACCGGGATTCGAACCCACGACCTACAATACGCTCTATCACCTAAAAATAACACAAAATATGTTTAAAGTACGACAAAATGCTATACTCAGTAAGAATAGTTGCATCGATTTCAAACAAACAAACAAAATGTGTTCTAGCTCAGCTACAAACCGCGTTACGAGTATATGATGTTCGTGATTTAGCAGTTTGAGAAACAACCCACCACAAGTTGATCTCGACATCAATTAGGTAATTATTAGCTCTTCGTAGTTGCACAAGAGAAAAAAAAAGAGTTATTTTATTAAAAAATATATATGATAGTCATATAACGGCAAACTCCAAAAATTCCCACATTTACATTGTCAAACATCGCTAATAAATCATCGTCAGACTTAAAAATATGGTATTGTTAATGTACGATTGTTTGTTAACCGGGAGTTCCATAAAACTTTCTAGTTGAATCACTATCTCTTCCTGTGGTCGAAAGGATTTTGTATTCACAACAAAAGACTCCTTTTCAAGAGAGAGATACAATATTTTTGTTCCAGCATCCTATGCAGAAGTCCTGGACCTAAAGCTCACTTTAACCATATTTTATTGTTTTGGCAGTTTCTCTTTTGGACATCATAATTTCATCATAAATTTCGGAGTCTGACGTATGGGTCTATTTAAATTTTTCTGCTACTGTTTAAAGAAATAACAATAGTGTTTTATTAGAAAGGCAAAGCTTTTAGCGAAAGGGTTGGGCATTGTATTCCTTCACACATAACAGTTATTGTATCGATATTCAAAGAAGGACATTGTTCTTGATTACTAACAGCTACCAGGGAAAATTATATAATGGAATGTATAGAATGCTTTTATCCTGCTATTCAAAATACTTACTTAATAGGTAAAACGCCCCTGATTTCTCCCTTACCAAATAAATCCTAATGGACTGTTTTTTTATTATAAGTAATACTAGTCGTGCCCCGTTTTTTCACCCGCCGTTTAAAAATTAAGTTAAAAATGTATACCCACTTTTTTAGCCTTCACGCGCCTTTATCTATTACACTTGGGGTAAGCAGAGATAACGGGCCACCATTATTTTCTATCCACACCTACAAAGTTTATTGATTCGATAATATCAATATTGATACTGGGAAACCACCAACGTCTTGGTTTTCGTGGCTGATGTAAATTTGACGCGCATGTGGAAGCCAGTTTATTGCGTTTAGGTCAGTTCTAAAACAATTTTTGAGAATTGTGAATTCCAACAAATATTAATGAAATGTTTAATTTAGTATTTTGCTGTTGAGATGGATAGATACAATTTCAACTAAATATTTTCACAGATTTTTTAAAAATTTTATCCCCTCAAGTAGTTTTTGTATCCATGATTTTGGGGGGTCCAATTGGAACTAGGAGCGTAATCAGAATCTATATTCCAATTCAGACACGAAAAATATCTGGCGTTACATAGCCCCTTAAGAATCATTGGTTTACTAAATATGTTTCAAAAATACAAAATCTTCTTATGGACTTTCAAAGTTAATGTATCATTTAAGTAGGTGAAAAAGAAAAAAAACACCAACATATAGTTGGCGACGTTGGCGTTGGTGAAAATAACAGGAAAGAAAATCGATTTTTTGCCATATGGAACATCAGGGAACAAAGCTGGCCAATTTGGTTTGCTCTTGTCATATCTGACGAAATGTTTTCTAATGGTATTGCCCTTCCTTAGCTGGTTGCTGCTAGTTTAGGGGTGCCTGGAGCAGTCAGTTATATCTTATATCACTTTTTCATATTATTATCCCTGGCAAGGAATAAGGCTTTCATTTCCTTGCTTTCTTCTATCACCACATTGCTCGAAGTTCGCGACGGAGTTGCTTACTCTAATATTGTAAAGTTTATCTATTTATTTTATTTTCCAAAATATATTAATGTAATACATTCATGTGTACAAAATATTAATTTAGATTAACACAATGGAATTTATTATTCATGTTTTTTAAATTGGTATTATAGCGAATTGAGCGATTTATAAATCGCTTATGTTGGATGTTGTAGCAACCACATGATCCTTGTAGAGGCCACGTGGATAAAGGATCGGTAGCGTTTCTAGTTAATCTGTTTGGGGACCGCCTGAATGTCTTAATCGCCCTAAACCCGAATTATTCATTGATTACATGTCTACTTTCACCTGGGGTTACCTCGTTCTAGGAATCCTTATCTCTATAGGTAAACATAAAGTCTGTATCTACCAGTATTTGGATTACTTACAGTTTTTATTTCTTTTAATTCTGATATCCTTTCAAACGATTGCCTTTTTAACAATGTTCTGTTATTTTTTATGGGACAAATCAATAATGTCACCTTTGTTAACCAAAATATTTCTCGAAAGTCATTAATATTCTGGAAAGTCGAAAATGGGAGCATTGGAAGCATTCGCAAATAAGTATATAGGCTTTCACGGCCGGCGTCAATAAAGTCAAGTTTCTCCAGGTGATCTGCAGATGGTGCATGTTTATCGAAATATCGAGACACACCGCCAGCAGACCACGGTCCTGCAGCCCGGGAACCTTGACTTTATTAAGTAAGTAAGGTGCTATTTGGAATCTTGTTGTGCAATATACCTGCAGATTGGGACCGTATGTCACGAAACCAAACTCTGGGGGAGGTCAAGACCAGACCTGAGTTGTGGAGGCACGGATGATGATGTATTACTTCTAGTTAAGGATATCGATCTCATATGAACTGCCTATATACCAAACTTGTTAGCATTTCGAAGAATTTATATCAATACACGTTTATCAATTTTTTTATTTTTTCATTTTTGTTACCTAAGGTTTCAGTCAAGTCCTTGAAATAATCTTCGTCTAAAAACTAAATAATACTGAAATGAATTATTATTTCTGTGCATTGTGCAAATTCACAATAAACATTTGTTTTAACACTATGAGTATCGTCACTAATATAGTATTTTGAACTTTTCTTTTGCAGCGCATATCTGAGGGGAGTTGGTCTCATCGGCTGACCCCGAGAAGCGGTAACGAGCTGTGATGATAGAAACGGCACCACCTCGCCGGGCGGCCACACATTAGAAATTAACACAAGAGAAAACTGGATCACTGTATTTTTCTTGGAAGAGTCTCGGAGGTACAAAGCCATACTAGGCACTGGCAATGCATGCAGTTGTCAGCTACTCTCTCACGACTCTGCACTACCCCATGCTTCCGCACTGCAAGTCTGTCTTTTTTTCTGCAAGTGACGTAAACAGAAAGATGTTTTGGGATCTTTCACATCATGCATAAAGATTGGCAGATTTAGGTGGCTCGGACACGTCCAAAACTTAGAAGATGAGGTCTTAATAAGGAAAATGCTAGACTGTCTTAGTAGGATGGAGAAGACTGGGAAGTTGGTAAATTCAGTAACTGTGAATGGTGGTGGCAGATGGTGTGTTGTAAGATGATTAAAATTTTGGGACTGATTGGCGGAGAGTCATTCCGAATTGTCAGTGAACTATGGATGAGACCAAGACGGATGTCAGACAATAATAATTATCTTCTTAGAATCACAATAGGATTATCCAACTGGATAATCTCAGATCTTAAGGTGAGATTTAGTTAAAAAAATATTTTAAATCCAAGTTGTATTTTAAGACCCGTGCGAGGAACGTGGCTTGTAGTTGTCTGTCACAGCGAAGGCAGTGCAATGATATTTCACACACCGATAGTCGCATATCGCGTCTTTGAAAGAAAGAAACAAGTACATGAAGCGCGGCTTGTAGATATTACTAGACAAGACCAACGCAACGCCCTGATTTTTCTTCGTAACATCATGAAGTCACTCAATTGACGCGATGGAAATTGGCATTTTTCAAAGAACTTCAGTCAAGCAAGTCTTTAGTGTCTGTAGCAGCATGAAAAATATGTGCCCTATGATGAACAAGTTTGTGCAATGTATTCTTTTGGTGTCATAATCACCAACCCTTTCTAGTTATTTTTGACGCATGCTGAACAAGTCAAGGTCCGTCTTACAACTCCCATCTTGGCATTTGCAGTCGTGGGTCTTCCTAAACCTACCGTATTTTAGACATAAAATTATGACTCAGCCAGTGATAATCTGTACTCTACATGAGACTTTTCCATCTCTGTTTTGAGAAGCACTATTTTCACTAAGTTGTCCACTTGAACGCCTTAATTTTGTAGGGGAGAGCAAGAAAACATGCATATTTCTCTGCTACTTCCACTCTTCCTATTTGTGCAATTTCTGGTTTGACTATCCTTGAAAACGCTATCAATTCATCATTATTCGTCAATAAAGCTTTCTTACACCTTTCTTTATAAGTTTTTTACTTTTCTTTTGATATTGGGGATAGTACCTACCTACGTTTTAAGATTATTTATTTATTTATTGGCGTATTCTTATGGGAATAGCGCTCCTAATAAGTTGCTTGATACCATTATCCGCAGACTATAAGTTTCTGACTATGGACATTGGTTTCTGCCGTGTGGACACATCTAGAGTGCGTTATGTAGGGTAACATCAAGCGACGAAAGCATTCACGCATACACACACGCGAGAGAAAGTTCATCGACCGACCTCGCGACATATAATCGTACATCATTCACCATCACCATATCCACCGGCTGTCAAAGTTTTGTCTCGTGATGGGGAGTACAATGGTATTATCTCAATAAGAACATTATTTTCCTTGCCAGGAATCATTCTATTACCATTTTACTGAACTATTTATGAACCTCCCTCTCTGTCGATCGGAGAGAATATTATGAGCTGTAAATGAAATGAAATGAAAAATGAAATAAGTATATTTTATTTATATCTACATTTTTTTACCCATCATGCCGCGTCCTGTTAAGGGTAAGTCGAGAGAACAGACTTCAACTCTTTCCTATCTGTTCTTTCACCGAAATATCCTTTCTCATACAGCCTTTCCTTTTTTTCAACCTCTCGTCTATCGTTCAGATAGTACCTAGTTCGCTCCATCATCCAAAGAAGAATAAGACTATACTCTGTTCCGTTGCATATGTAGGTGCACAGCTAAGGATTGTGGACGTGTTGTGGAATGCACTAATTGGCATTGTGCAATATCACTTTTAATTATTTATATGGGTAGTTTTTGGGAGGTAGTAGTTCGCTTGAACTAAATAGCATATTTGCTGACCATCTCACACTGTAGGATAGCATAGATGGATGAATGGGGATTAAATTTACACTAGTTTCTATAAAAAGTAGTAAGTGGATGGATATTGGAGATCTTTTTTTGCCCCCCTATGCCTCTAGTGCGGCGTAAAGCAAACGGATTGGATTTAGCCAGCGGAACTATATAGCAGGGGGTAATTTTTACCAGACAACCGGACCTGTCCAGTGTCCAATCTGCGATAGCCAACTCCTTCCGAAGTCCGTGGGGAATGCCTTAGAAAGTACAACTTACACTTGCAAATCTTTAGTCAGAAGCTATTGTTGTTTGAAATATGAGATTAATGTAATTTAATGTCTCGATTAATTGCAAGCGCTATAATACCCATTATTATCATTACAGAACTAATTAAAACATAGCACAAACCGTCGCGTCGTTTCAAAAATCCATTTCGTACTCTTAACGTTATTAACGTGGATCCAACATAGCCTGATAACTTTTTACACAGAGCGCATGCAGATGCGCATGAACCTTGTTGCTACGTTATGGCAGCAGGCCGTATGTAGGTTGCTTGCTCTACCCTGCGCAGTGCGGTGCGGCGTAGAGAGAATGTAGGAAGTGACGTAAGAGCTGCGCGCAGTGTTAAGCGGAACACTGACATCGATCATGAAGTGCACCAGCGCCGCGCAACAATTGGTTTAGCAAAACGTTCTAGATCTATATGAAATTTGGACAACTTTTGCAGTCCATTTATTTCTTCTTCTTTTTCCTCTTTGATGGTCTGGTCTGTTGTTCCCGCTACGTTGTCCTATGAATGTCAGCTATCTCTCCAGCGTTTGAGTGGTGGTCTTGGAGGTCTACTTCCTTGTGGTATGTTGTCTCTGGCGATTTTTGCGGCTCTTGTGTCTTCCTTTCTTGAAACATGGTCGTTATAAAACCGTCTCCTCTGTCTTCCCCACCTTACAACGTCCTCGACTTGGATCCATTGGATCTCCGTGCTTATGACTCTATCACGAAGGGTTTTTCCGCAGATATTTCCCAGAATCTTCACTAAAAAAATCAAATAAGCATCCCCACTAGGAAATAGCTTGCAATTACAAATAAACTCAAACGGTAGTTAGATACCTTGTACAAGTCTAATAAGAACATAAATATATTATTGTAATCTACATAAATAAACACTCCTATTGATATTTTATTCTATACCGATGGTTTCCGATCCCACAGTAATGATATTTTATAATATGGGTGATGCTTGCTTTAAATAATTGCAAACGAACGGACGTCTGTTAGTTTGTCTCATTCCTCTTCATACAAGTAAGCTGAGATGGAGTATGAAATAACCATCGTCATGACGCCATATTGATCTCATTTAATGCCAAGTTCAATGACTATCTGATTTAATAAATAAATACACTCTACGAGTTGTTTTTTATTCTTAGCAAAACATTAGTTACATTTGAAATGCTAATACAGCATACACTCGTTGTGGGTAACTATGTCTGAAATATTTATTCGCAAAAAAATGAAACTGAATTTTCACTGCTGCCTGCTGCCAATTGTTTTACAAACATATTATATTGTTATCTTCCATAGAGAAAATTATTGTTTTGAAAAGTGTTTCAATATTCTTTCAAATTTTCGTGTTTATTGTGTGTAGGTACCTACATACATTTACGATTACTAATATAAATCTTTTCTTTTTTCCACAGATTTAGAAATTGAAAAAAAACGAAAACTATTTAAGAAATCAAGTAATATCTATAATGAACTATGTGATCGAAGTCCTTACGATACGCCAGACCAGAACTATAAAAAAAAATCTGCTCGAAGAATGGAATTTCGCTTGAAGGAGCAAATTAACTATCTGGATAGGAAATAATGAAAAACGGCTCCCCTGTCTAACCCCGAAGGAACATAATATGGTAATGAAGCTTGAAAAACATTTATCGTTCAAGTACCAACTGGAAGAATAAGATTTAGATTGTTTCTCCATTGAGGACACTAGTTGTAATGTAGAATAATTTTATATAATAACTTCAAAGAATACCCTGGCACAAGAATTTAATAAAACAAGTGAATTTGATAGATTGTGTTTTATTCCTTTAAAATCAATCAATCAAAACTCCCTTTGAACTCCACCCAGGAGCATAGGGAGGCAACAAGAGCTCTCCACTGCGCTCGATCTTGCTCAATGCTTATGACCTCCTTACACACCATGTCCAACTCCCTCAGCACTGCCTCGAAGGAACGGAAAACGGTATGAGAGGGTCTTTATTCCTTTAAAAGTAGATCTTTTTTTTTAAATATTGCCAACATAAATAAATATAACACTTTTCTATACAAAGGTATCAGTACAGTACAGGAACTTCACTCCAGTCAACCAGTCCCGTCCAATCTGAGACAAGCCAACCCCGGGTAGAAATTTCAAGTAAAAAAAACCATTAGAAAAACTCTGACCCGACCGGGAATCGAACCCGGGACCTCGGATCTGAAATCCACTTATTTAATGGTCACCGGTATCATGTCAACTAGGTATCTACCAAACGGTTCTCTATTCTGTTTTGAACTGACCTCACATCCCTCACTGAATACCATTTTATTATATCCCATGTGTCATTTTTATAGGCTATTTATTATCATCCGAAACAAAGGAAATTTCTTAGTGTTGAGAATAGATTCTTCCGAGTGATTTAGGGTACCATTACGTCTCAAATGAGACCATAGGCACCATAACACAGCACAACAGACAAGAATTTCAAGAATCCAGAACCGCAGACTGAGCTGGCTTGGTCATGTTCACCGAGATTCTAGAATATGTACGCCCTTAAAACACTCCGGATAAGAAAAGAAGATGAGGCAGATCAAAATTTACAGATGATAATGACCTAAGTTGGGATGATGCTGTGCAACTAGTGCAGAGAGAGAGAGAGAGAGTAATTTACTAAACATTCACGTGCTTCACACTGCGAGCAAACTTGGATTAGGTAAGTTGAAGTGGTAGCCCAGCAGTTTGGCCGTATTTCAATCTAACTAAAGTCTGTAGGTTTGATCCCTTCTCCTGACCATCTTCCTCTTTCACGAAAGATATCAAAACAGTATTTGTGTTCACTTTGAGCGAACCCAGATTAATTTTGAAAAAATATTATTGATAACAAACTGTATATATTTAACTCAACACACAGTTAGAATTGAGGAATAATAATAACGTAACCTAAAGTGCTAAAGGTAAAAGTATTGCGGCGATAAATTGTTAATCTGTTATGAAATTCCACGTACAACAGCACAGAGTGAATAACTAATGATACGGCTAAGCATTTCTGACCAAATTTGGCAATGGGCCTCATAATACTTTTACTAACGCCGCCGTAAGCCAGCATGAATGACCCGACCAGGGAGTACCTCCACGAATGCAGCCGCACGCCGTGTTTGGAAGAACGGTCGTCAATTCATTTCATCCTCAATTAATAACTATGACGTGAACTATTATTCTAAATTCTCCAAATTCATGCGTCTCATTGTTTCACTTTCTATGTAGTAGGTAAAGCATGAAAAGGAGCCAGTTCATTTTTGATCTTATTCCTAACCATACATTTGCACTTTTCGTTGATACGATTACTGGATGTTGATCAACCATCAAGTTTCGGCTTTACCAACACTGAATCCGTCTCTAATATATGGTCCACTAAATTTGCATCAATCATCGCGCATCTTGCGAGATTCAAAATATACAACATTATTATTATAGCCCCTTCATGTGTAATCATGGAAGAATTATACTATTATTTTGCCACTGTCGAGGAATTTTCTGTTCTTTTCTATCAAGGCACTCAGGACGAGGACTCTCTCCATTAAATGCTTCGTTCCTTAGATACAGAGCTGAGAGCTTTGGATATGGAATGTGAGGAAATGAAGAGATTTTCTTGTCTTCCATGCTCCTAAGCAGGGTCAAAAAGGGAGTAAGTATTCATAGATATTATCACATCATAATAATTATTGGATTATTTGTACATAGTGTTGTACCACTAACCTCAAACTTTTATCTTAGGGGTTGTTGAAATCAAATACGAAAGCTGATGGTAAGGTTTTTATTTTCCAATATTTATTTTGAGGTTATTACTTAAACATGGGACTATAGAGGCATCTCCATTCTCCATATCCATATTGCAATCCAAGGAGACGAAAGTTATTATTAATAAGATAACTTGTAGGCATTTCGAGAAGGATTATGATGGATTAGCCTCGTTTATATTGACGCCACTGCAAGTGTCATGAGAGTAGTTGCTCTCTGTTATGAAGAGTTGGACTGGACTAGTGCCTGCTCATTTGCAGATTAGGTTCTAGTTCTAGGACATAATAAGCACAACCACCGGTCCTACGACACCAATAAATATGCACATTCCGTATCTGTAGGTCTTCATTTGATAGATACAGGCTTATCAATACGTCCCGATTGCTATAATGAATTTAAAATTTTGCATATTTTCATTATGGTAAATACAGGTTTTTAGCAATTTTTAAGGCTTTCGATTCCTCTTTATGGTCCAGAAGGGCCAACCTTATTGTAGAGAGAATTGTTTAACAGCAAAGTGAGTTATGTTCTAAAGTAAGTTCATAACAAATCAAATCAAAACTCCCTTTGAACTCCATTCTGGAGCATAGGGAGGCAACAAGAGCTCTCCATTCGCTCGATCTTGTGCAATGCTTATGACCTCCAACTCACATGTCCAACTCCCTCAACCCTACCTCCAAGGAACGGAACATGGTATGAGGTTCTTCCACGTCTTCGAGACCCTGATGGGAGAAAAAACAGCGCTCTCCTCAGCTGTCATTAACACATGTCCCAGCCAGGCCTATCTCCTCTCCGTAATGGTGGAAGTGATGGGCCTGCGCTGGGTCCGCCGAAGTATAGCGTCATTCGTGATGCGGTGGTACCAGCTTATTTCCAAGATTCTCCTGAGGCACTTCGTTTCAAATGCAGATACTTTTTGTGCCTGGGATTTGGTCAGGTGCCAGGATCAACTCACATCCATACAGGAGAATGGGCAACACACACTAAACGCCGAGGTACATAACAACATCAACAAAATATTAAAAAAAAAAAAAAAAACAAATTAGAAGAAAGAAAGTCAAAATAATCTGCCCAAAATTAGAAACCATACTGAAATCAATGATGTAAGCAGTATTTATAGATAAAAAAAGATACAACAAAATCATAATAATATGGCCAAATTATTAGAATTTACACTTTAAAGATTAGTGTAAGCTGCTACCCTCTACCCTACGGAACATTAACCATGGTTGTGCTACCACTGCGATCAAAATTTCATCTGTATTTTTGTAACTTTATAAATTGGTAAATATATTAGGTATGTTTTAATTTATTTATAGAATAATATCGTTATAATCATCTTTTTTGTACTCCATCCATATTTAAGTAAAAAAATCTTATAAGCATAATCTGAAATTGAGTAAAAAAGGGTTCAAAATACTAATTTTTACCCATAACGCGTCCCGTAAAGGGTAGGCAGAGAAAACGGACCTCCACTCTTTTCTATCCATATCCATGCATACTTCTTTCGCTTCTTCCACCGAAATTACATTTCTCATACAACCTCTCCTATTTCTCTTGCTTCTTACAGGTAAGGCCAGGGCCTTTCCTTGAGAACGCACTCGATGTGTTCGATCCACGTTAATCTCCGTCGGCCACGCTTTCTTACACCTTTTTTCAGCCTTATAAATTCTCTATGTCATTCTGTTTGCTTCCATTCTTTAGACATGCACCTCACTCGAAATGGAATCGAATTTATTCAAAGTACTAAGTATAAAGTAAGTATGTTACAAGAAAAACAGCATATCTGTTTTTACAAACATTCAATTGGTATAAACATGAATCGCTATTAGGTACCCAACTAAACACATCCTGTGCTTGAGAAGGTGACCAGACAGATTTTAATGAGCTGAATAGCTCCAGAAGATTGGAAGAATGGTGGAATTATCTAGAAGTAGTGTAGAGTATTGACAAGCGGCGCATAGTAGGTAGGTACGTTGCAGTGCACACTCATTATAATTTCTGCCAAGACCAAGAGCAAGGTAAGTGGCACAACGCTCTGGGCTGACCCAGTGAGCGAAGACTCGGTGTTATATCTAATTCTTCTGCAGCTAGCTAGACGCTATTGTGTGCCTGGTCTAGTAGGCAGGTACGCCATATCATTAATATTGTGAGTGTGTGTTCTTATAGGCTCCTTCTGCTAAATCTGTCCACCGCAATAAGAGGCATCAGAGTTTATACAAATGTCAGTCCAGAATAAGAAGAACAATAATTATTAATTGGTTCATTATTCAATCATGGGTTCTTCATCCCACCAGGGGCCAGAAGACGAGAAAGACCCTCTCACACCGCGTTCCGTTCCTTCGAAGCAGAGCTGAGGGTTTTGAACTAAGCGTAAGACCGAACGCGGTAGAGGGCTCTTGTTGCCTCCCTATGCCCCTAAGTGGGGTTAGACAGGGAGTATTGATTGATTGTTTCAATGAAACCCCCAAAAGCTTGTTAGTACTATAGCGAAGCTAACTCCCAGTTCTGAACGTACTTCTTTTTGAGAAATGAATGACAGCCGTCATAATAGAACTATAGAATAGCTTTTCTACTACTAGGGCTATAAGAGTATTTATCCTGTACCTTGTAGACTCACATGATTATACAAGTAGATTAGGATTGATACCTATACCTTTATTCCATCAAGGATAGCTTTATGTTCATAGCCGAACTCAGGTTTTCGGTTCGATACCCGGTCGCCTAAGAGACTTTCTGTGTTTTGTTCACATGAAGATTGAACGGGACCAGTTGACTGGTAGAATAGCTTCAAGCATTCAGTTCCGCCCGCTACACTGCGACACCTACATATGTATGTATGGCACTTATAGCAGACATTTTATTTTTCTGTTATGAGTAGGTATAATGGGTTTTTAGGCATCTCTTGCTTTAGATTGGATATTCGAATTAAAATTGACTCATAACTGCTCAATTTTGGGAGTAAAATGTATATAAAAAAAAAATGTAAATTTTATTATTGTGTACATGTATCTTGAGTGTTTTTTATTCTCTCAATAAAAATATTTGAATTTGAAAACTTGTGTACAACTACAGTACATAGATTTAAAGTTTTTTTTTTCTTTTGATCCTGGATTTCATGTATCAAACCAACACTCAATTGGGCATGTTCACACAGAACAAACGGCAGAAAATGTTCTCTACTATTTCTATCCACTCCAGCAGCCCTGCATATTATGAGGATCATCACATGCCCCGATACATGTTTTGCAGGTACCTACCCTTGACGTGGTCCTGTTGGAGGTTTGTCCCCCCGATCATCCCCTCCCATCAATGATGGTGTTTATGGCGCATCACGTGTCCTATCTGCCTTCCTCTTTTAATTCTTTGGAGAACTTCTTTATTTGTTCCAATTCCTATGTTGATATTATTTGTTTTGGCTACATCTCAAAAGCATCCAGTCTCTTCATTTTATTTTTTTAGTTTTTAATGCTATTAATTTGTAGAATTTAAAAATCAATAAAAAGGTAAATTAAAATTGTGGAATAACAAATCAATTGTTTTATTTAAATTTTTGTATTTAAATAATTCCACCAAGAATGCACGTTCAATTCGTTAATTTTATTTGCTTATTTTATTTATCGTATGGTATACAGTACTTAAGTACATCACATCATAAGTTATTCAAAATAATAGTCATAACAAAATAATAAAAATGTTTGGATCAGCTCAAGCAACAGGCTTGCTTGTCAAATGTTTAAAAGGTTTCTTATGATATATTCGGTCGCTGGGTCATTGAAGGTGAAAAAGTCTTCTGGGTCTCCATCATATGCTCGAAGGCTGCATTCAGTTACAATGTGTCGCACTGTCTGTCTCTCCGCTCCGCAGTCGCACTCAGGGGAGTCCAGCCAACCACATTTGTGGAAGAAGTCCGCACATCTCCCGTGTCCTGTACGGACCCGGTTGAGCGCGGACCACACTCTGTGCGGCTGGTCGAAGCCGGGAAATATAAATAAAATAAATAAAAACATATTTTTAAATAAAATTAACCCCTCTAATTTTATTTCACAATATCGCACCCCTAGAATTAAACCTCGGTAACTCAAAAAGTGCCGTTTTTGAGTTAGCGGCATTTTCGAATTCTTGACTCGATTAGCTACACGGCGATATAACCCATGTTACGATATCTTTATCCGTTGTCAAAAGATGGCCCGAAACGTCAGTTTTACTGACTGACCGTACGCTGGAGAGCCCGAAAATTACTCCGTCATTTTGAGTTGTGTATTAGACATCGTGAGTGGAGGTCGGTTGAATATTCACTTATTTTGACTTACTAAAGTTTATGTGAATTTAATCTGGTAAGTTTATTTTTTATTTCGTATTGATGGAGTTTTGTTGAATGTTTATTATGAAAAATAATTGTTCATTTTGACTTATAGGGGTTTTGGTGGTGTTAAATCGCAATACTTTTTTTTATATTTAGAGTTGATAAGTTTTTCATGATGTAAAATGTAAATTTTGATTTGCATTGGTTTTCTTGAATGAAATTATACCTCCATGTTTCTTATTTATTTAATTAATTAATAAATTTTTATTGAGTAATTAGATAGTCTAAGACTCTATTAAATAATATTTTTTCTTCGCAGTGTAATTTCGAAAACCAGAAGTGAAAATAATTAACTTTTTTGAGTTGCTCGACTTTACTTGATTTTTCAATGTTTGTTAAGAATATTATTTTTTTAGGACAATGAAAATCAGGATAAAAATCATGTTGGACCTCGTCAAAAGAAACAACGATGAAACAGAGAATCGTGACTAGCCAACTGAAGAAAAATTGAAATTACAGTGAAAAGGAAAAGTACAAAAAATACCCAAATGCCATAGTAGTCGTCTATGATCTCCAAGCAGTAATGCCGGTTCCCAAACGACAAGTCTCTTTGGTCTTTTAAAAGTCAAGAATAAATTATTGTTTTAATATTACTGTCAGTAATTTGGATGCAAAGAATGTGGATTGTTTTTTGGGACGAGAGTGAAGGAAAGTGCGGTGCAATAGAAATCGGAAGCTGTGTTTTTGCGTTTATAGAAATGCAGCTTAATAAACATCCTAGTGGAGACATAGATCTAATATTTTTCTCCAACAATTGCTGTGGACAGCAAAAAAAACTAATATTTATTATTAATTAAACAATTGTTTATTTCAACCATTTAATATAAGTTTATATACCTACATAAAACTAAATACTTCCTTAGTAGCTTAGTGGGATTAGCGCCAACTTCTGATGAAGAGGCCCCGGGTTCAATTCCCGGTCACCTCTAAATTTCTACTCAGAGTTTGAACCCTGTCTCATATTCGATGGGACTGGTATAGAAAGCATAAACATCACACATCTTATAGCGTAACTCAAAACAACCTTACATAAAGTTGTAATATTGTTGAGATGGAAAGTATTGAAACTGTTCTGTATTTCAGATAAAGTAATGTAACTCTAAATAGTGCTCAAAAAAGTATCTCACTGTCAATACAAAACTAGTGCATCTCAAAAACCCCCTTTTTTAGGGGGTTGAAACAGACAATACAATTATAAGTCAATTTAACAAGCTTTAAATAACGCATCCTCAAAAGAAAACCAAGAATTTTTTTATATCCTTTCCCAATTAACTGCAATCAGTTTTTCGTGTTTTCTGAAAAATGAGGTTTTTTGAGTTAACCGAGTTTTAATCTAGGGGTGCGATATGTTCTTTCAAGTACTATTAAGTTATGACACAGATAAAATAATTGAAATATGCATTGCATAGTTTATGATTAATTTACATGTCAAAAAACAATTATTATGCCTTGGGCCGAAGTGTTATTTTGATTGTCAATCATTTTAAATAAATTAATATATGAATTTCTTCTTGAAAGAAATTATGTAGGGTATATTAGGTACATGGGTGCGTGTAAAGATAAAAAAAACGAGAAATACATATTCAAACCAATTTGAATACATCGGAATTTTAGGATTTACGGTGGTACAGACAACATTATGATAAGTATGATGAAGGGTTGCTTAACAGCTTATCATAAATAGATCAAAAGAAAGGATTTGGACTATTCTTAATTATATCTCATGTGATACCTATAAAATGCATAGCTTTAAAGTTTATTAAAAAAAGAAGCAAGGATTTCTGTACAAAGGTACCTTGAGGGATTCAGCCTAAAACATCTTGTTGTACCTGAAGGAACTAGTGCATAACGCAATCCTGTTACCATCGATGGTGTATGGTTGTGAAACGTGGACATGGACGAAAAAAGAAGAATGTAGTAGGTATAAAAGAAAAGAAAGATGGTTTGGACATGTGGAAAGAATAGATGTTAACAGAATGACAAAGAGAATTCATAAGGCTGAAAGGAAAGGTGTAAGAAAGCGTGGCCGACTGAGAATGATGTGGATCGAACACATCTATTCCGTCCTCAAGGAAAGCCAGAGTTAAGAGAAATAGAAGAGGGTGTATGAGAAATGTTTTGTCGGTGGAAGAAGCGAAAGAAGTATGTTTGGATAGAAAAGAGTGGAGGTCCGGAGGCAGAGGCCTACCCCTTACGGGACACGGCGTGATGGGTAAAATAAAAGTACCTGAAGATGTTCGTGTGAAAGTAACCGATCGCTTTCGGTTATAACGCTTTGTTTATTTATTTATTTGTTACTTTAAACCTCCTCTCGTTATACGGACATAATATTTTGTTTCATCGGATTAAACTATTTGAACACACTGATGAGTTTTTGTGTAGAAGGAGCCTACTCATAAACTCAACACTCAAATCGGTCATTATTATAGTAACTTACAATTTATCTATTTTTTTAATTATTAATTTATTAATTCTTTACTGCATATTGAAAGTATAATTAATAAACAACACACAAAATTTGGCATAAAAACGACATCACGACAACA
Source organism: Mystacides longicornis (assembly GCA_963576905.1). NCBI lineage: Eukaryota > Metazoa > Arthropoda > Insecta > Trichoptera > Leptoceridae > Mystacides > Mystacides longicornis. Next base: position 651,838 of record OY756423.1, read on the forward strand.
CAGAAGGCGAGCTAACCATAACGAAACCTAATCTACGAGATATTATTTTATGTGAAATGAAATTTTAAAAGATGAGATTATCATTAGGTAAGGTCAATAATTATTATGAAATTCCATTACAAAATACTCTCTTTTTCGTGTTCCTGTTTTTTAGTAGATTTTAACTTGGATTTTTTTCGCGCGAATGAAACCTTAGCCTGTCTCCAATTGGATAGGAAGTGTTGACTGGGAGAAATTTGTTTAACATTAAGTTTCTTCGTTCCAAAGTGTACCAAATAATATATTCTTTTAGAACAAGAACAGAAATAAAGATGTTCCTTGCAGATTTGACCACCTGAGTCAGGGGTCTGCAGTTCTTAAAGTGAGAAGAGTTAAATTGTTACTAAAACAGAGGAACCTGACAGCCGAATATCTACATAATATTTTAGTCCGTTTATATATATTTTTGTAACAGCATCACGCCTGAACGGCTGAACCGATTTCACTAATTCTTTTTTTGTCGTGTTGGCTTTTATCAGTAGAAGGTTCTTATGAAAGAAAAAATTAAGAAAGTTGCGTGGTAAATTGGGAAATTAAATAAAACAGCATCACGCCTGAACGGCTGAACCGATTTCACTAATTCTTTTTTTGTCGTGTTGGCTTTTATCAGTAGAAGGTTCTTATGAAAGAAAAAATTAAGAAAGTTGCGTGGTAAATTGGGAAATTAAATAAAACTCGCATAAGCCCCTCCTCTATCTACATAATATCACAGAAATGCTTTTTTTATTTGCTTTTTAGCGTATGTCATAGCATCACGCTCAAAATACAAATGCTACGTCAGATATGAATCTGCACAGAGCCGTGCAAAATGCCGGAGAAGGTTCTTTAATACAATTTGCTACATTAACTTTAATATATTTAGAGCTATTTAAAAAACCCTATTTTTTAGGATCTTCAAACAAAATTTTAATAAACATTAAAAGTGTCATTCTTCTTTTTCTGTGCCAGTTATAGAGGTCTGTTAAGCAATAGGAAGCTAGACTAGAACCTACCGATCAAGCCTGACAATCGGAATCAAAAACGTAAAGCAAGACGGGTATAAGCTAGTAAGTAATAAATCTTATACCTTAGTTTTTCTCTTTGCTTATGTATGGAAAATCATGAAACACACTTAAAAATTTTCACTACTATTTCTTTAGAAAAAAGTTATGAGAAAATGAAGGCAGAGAGTCGCCAAAATCGTAGGTACATTTCGAGCGAAATATTTGCAGAAAAAAATATACATGTAGGTGATCAAAGTTAAGGCTCTCTCTATATGAAATAGGTATCTCAGTGTCGCTGCATCAGGGGTCCCAATAACGGGATCGCTCTTACACGAGCACGGCTGTTACGGAGGCAGCACCAACACAGACGCAGCCTCTTGATACTTTTTCTTCACGAGTGACTCTTTTTTGAAGATGACGTAGAGAGGGCATTGCTCTCCGATGCCCTCACTAATTGTGTACCAACTAGCGCATACATAAGACTAGTCAACAGCGGTAATTCTTAACGTGTCAGATTGTTTGGCAGATCGATGATGTAAAAAAAGGTTTTTTAACCAATGTTTTAAATTTTTTTGTGTTCAAAGACTTTTTACAGCCAACAAGTTGATAGATTGATATAAGTACTGATGATATTCGTAATGCCTAGCCACACTCTTTTGACCTTCAGAGTTCTATTATACATCTTGGGCGATGAGAATTAATAGAGAAGTTGTAAAAGCCCATATTACAATATCTAATGCTATCCCAATAAAGAAAGGAAGGACAGGAACGACCGTTGTTAAAGACATAGAGAATATTTTTATTAACTTGGCAACCCCACCTGTCATGCATGTGTGGTGGGGAACCTATGAATTAATGTTACAATTTTAAAATATTAAAAAAGTTTTCCACAACCGTAAAAGAAGAACTAACTAGGTACTTACTTTCAATCGCCTTAAACTCCCGTAGAATTCTAACCTTCTGAAAAACGTTTTTCAAATATACGACTGCCGCGCAACACACTCCAACAAACTCCTTTCAATCTTCTTGATAGGGAATTCAAAGAAGAAGAACAGGCAAAATGTTGACATACTTTGAAAGTAGAAGCTGGAAAAAGAAGCTTTGATCTCATAGAATAAACAAAACAAAATTTTAAGAAAGTGTTTTAATGCGATGGGTACATTGATAATCCGATGTAACTGACCTCGGAGCAGTGAGACGTAGTCTGAGGCCCATCTTCCTACGTAGCACGTTCGGACCCTTTTTACCGAGAAATTTGTGGATTGCTGAGTACCAGGCTGTATCGTGACCCATCTTCTTATACAGAGGCTTACGGTCCTTATTTTCACATTCTAGTTCTGTCCATATTTTTACTCATTTTTTTTCAGTAATAATTTGCAAAGTTTTTACCATCAGTCTGAATCTTGTTGAGTGTTATTTATGACATGTATGAGTAATAAATTACTTATCTTTTAAGAAATGTATACTTATCTTTGCCTCCTATCTAATACCTACGACAAAACATATCATGTATGTATATTGACAACCGGTAAACCAAAGCCATCCAAAATGAGTAAAGAGTGTGAGCAAAGAAGAGTTCTCGAATAATAATGGGGAAGATTGGGATATTGGAAAGAGTATACAGTACCATTTGCAACAGTTTTGTTTAATATGGATTTAAAGTGAATGTCTGTAAAAATTAAAGTGAATGTTACCAGGTCCGGTGTGGAGAGGTCCACAAAGAGTCTTCTGGATAGCAGGCCCACGGGTAGAAGACCACCTGGAAGACCAAGGCAGCGGCTTATGGACAACGTTGCCCGGGACCTGGACGTGCTGGATGTGGGAGATCGGTGGGAATCCATTATACAGGATAGGACGGCTTGGAAAAACATTGTTCAGGAGGCCAAAACTCTGCCGGAGTTATATGGCCATCGGAATTAAGTAAGTCTGTAAAAATAGGCGAAGATTCTATATGCAAATATTAATTTGGAGAATCAGGTATTTTTGAGATTTAATATAAAATAAATATTTTACATGGGTTAGGCAGCTTAGCTCTCTGTATTCCCCCCAAATAATGCTCATAGAACACTCATGGTTTATTTTATTACGCTGGACATTATTATCTAACAGTAGGTACACAGAGTCTTCGTGTATATTTAGTGATGGATGGGCGAAGGTTCTGAAATACCTCAGAAAGATCTTCAATTTAGATTATGTTAATTATTTATTAAAGGAAATAAAAGAAATGGTTTGTTTGTACTCGTATTGGTCTAGCCAGACATGACTATACACTCCCATACGATTTAAATAGGACCCGTCGGATATCTTCATTTTACAAATAGATGATAATTATGTACTACGAAGCAATTTCATGAATCCATCAATCAATCCTGAGAAACTAACTTTTTTCTAGATCTTTGTGTACATAAAGAGATGTATTGATTGTTTAAAAGTCCGACTAGCACCTACCACGAACTGAAGAGACTGGCAAGTGACATGGAGTTGTCATGCTTGTTGTAGAACATCCTAGGTAAACAGAAAGATAAAGAAATGTCTGAGTTCATGGAGACCCTGGTAGAGACCTAGGGGTTTGCGTGATGCGTGCCTACTTCCAGATAATAGCTGATAGGACTCATAGACAAATTTCATTTTGTGTACGTGTATTGTTTTTTTTACTTTTCTTGGATTTGGTATCAAAGTATGTATTGTACTTTGTAGATAATAAAAAAAAATCATGTATTCAAGTTGTGTACTCGTAAATGTCTAGATATTTTTTTCAAGTGTGTATTCATATTAGCTTTAAATATTTTCATGTGTCTTTTTCAATGTCTTGTATTTTCGCAAAATATTAAATGCAGTTATAAGAATGACCCTGCTAGTGTTTTGTCGATAATGTGTGCTACTTTTTAATGATTTTTGAAATGGAATATCTATGGTAAAAGCTATGGTTTGAAGCATTGGGCAGTTAGAGATATAAACTAGGCATGCTTCCGTCCACTGATTTACGGCCATGGCCTCACACACAGTAGGTACCTAACGCAAGCGAGTGCTTTCTGCGATTCAATAGAGACAACTTTGGTATATAAATCATTGATTGGCCATTGAATACTCGAGACAATCTGATTATTATTGTTTATGTCTGATTGTCTTCCACTCTTAGCTCCATGCCAGAAAGTCTCGACCCACAAACCTTCTCTTTCTTCACTTCAAGTATCCGTGTCTTTATTTTTTTAATTTTTTCAATTTCAAAGTCAATATAGAAAGTAAATAATAAATAAATAATAAATAAAGCTTTATTGTGAATATTAAAAACAATTTTTATACAAACATTTAAAGAGTCAAAGGGCGGACTTATCCCGAAGGATCTCTTCCAGCCAACCGAAAGTAAGCATCATGCACAGGACATTTCTATTACTTTTGTTGCTGTCAGCTAAAATATTAAGTGATTGATAAGAGCTCGTATAAACAGCAGAAAATGCATCATGCTTAGATATTATGGACGTGGCGTTAAACCCTGTGTAGACATCGGTCTTTCAGCAAACTTCTCCACTAGTCACCAATATACATAGGTCGTCTTATGCTCCTTCTTAAGAAGAAGCTCCCATATAAAACTGCTTGTTCGTTTGCTTTAGAACTATGAAGCTTTTGTATACATTTATCATTGTACATCTCACATGTTATCGAAAGGCTAACTCAAGGGTTATTTCTAATAACATCAATATGAAATTGGTAATGGACAAGAATATACGAAGCAAATTTGAAGAAGTCTCTGGAATGATCAAATTCAACATGAATAAAGCGGTCAGTGAATAATCATATTTTCTCGTAGGTCGAGACCTGTTATTATGTCTGCAAAAATCATTTGGACGTTTTCCCTCTACCTCTTCAGGCACATCACCGTTCGCATCGCTCCAATAACTAGGTACTGCTGCTTTAGCAGCAACACGCTGTCTGTCTGTCCTTGTAGGCGTTGTTTCTCTGTTTCTAGTTCCTTGAACACTCCTACCAGTGTGGAGCATGTGGACGCCACGAAGTTCCTTCAAGCCTCTCTATCTTGCGCCAGTTGCACAGCTTCATTCTAGCCTAGTACAGCATCTTGTCGAACTGCAGTGAATGCCCGCTTGATTGTTAATTTCGGCCTACCTCGCCTTCTTGTCCCATCCGGATTGTAGAAAAGGCTTGCATATTCAAGACTCTCGGGGAGCATGTGGGGAACATGGCCAAGTCAGCTCAATCTGTGATTCTGAGTTACTGAGGTGATTGGCTGTTGTGCCGCGAACGGTCTCATTCGAGACATACCTAGTGGTACCACCTAATCCCCAAAATCTGTCACACATAGCAGTGGGCCTAGAAAATATGCATTTGGCGATCGACTAGAAACGAATTCTTCGACAATGTAGAGTATGAAGAAAATTAACTGTCCACTTTTTATATTTTTATACAAGTGTCTTTGTTTGGTTTAAATAATTGTTTATATGTTCCAGTGGACAGTTAATTTTTTCGCACTATCTCTCTCTTCTTCGTTTCCTCATTACTGAGGGTCGTGACCCATGAAACTACTGATGGGTGCCTGTTGTGAGCACCAAACGCCTCCAATCCTCTCTGTCTTCCGCCGCCCGCATCGCCGAGTACAAGTATCGCACTATACATTGACGAAATCTTCGTTTGTAGTCGAACGCCAATTTGAATTTGTCTACGGGAGCAGATCTGTAAATAATTAGCAGGGCAAAACGAAGAAATGTCGCAAAAATTCTACATGACCTATAAGTAGGTAGGTATATTACAGTCATGTCCACATTATTATACGTAAATTAATAAATTGAGTAGTAAATACGTAAATACCTATTTATTGGTGACTGTGTTGTTGTTTGTTTGTTTGTTTGGTGTGCAAAGTGCTGGATGTTATGCGAGAGGGAGACAGTAGGTAGGTGCTGGGAGATTGTAATTCACTGCTACACGAGCGATCTCTTAGACGAGGCTCCAACTTCTCCCATTGCCAACTACAGTATACCTGCGATACATCAGAGGCGCCCGCCAAATTATTTCACACATTTACTTGGTTATTTTATAGAATAATTACAATATTGTCAGCTGATATACCAGCTGATGATGTTCGCTGTCGTTAACTAGGATCAGGTCATCGGGAATAGGTACAGCTCTCCCCAATCATTTATCAGAGCATAAGGTGACTGCTCTCTTGGATTCACATCGATTTTTTAAATTTTCATTTTCTCCTATCGTCCTTTGAACCCGAACAGGCACATAGACTCATCAAAGATATAAAAGTTTTAAGCTCATATAAGCAATAACAAAAAAAAAACAAAAGAAGCAATAAATTACTCACATACACAGATTATTGCAAATCATCATTAGAAATAAGAATTCCTAGATCAACGCTGGACTGGGTGTAAAGTGTCCAATCCCGCGTATCTTCAAGAGCCGTCCGAATATGCAGAGCTCCCCATTTTTTGGAAATTTTTGTCTGCATCCCGTGACACACTCTCAGCCTTTTGAGGGTCCTCTACAGTGGATATGGCAGATTTTAACCAAATTTAATTTCCTCAATTTTCAATTTAGTAAGTTTGAAGAAGAAAATATTATCATGTACATACACATCGTAAGAAATCTTAATTGTATAAGAAATTAAAAACAATGGAGAAAAATGGTTAATTTTTACTTTAAATAAAATACAGATTTCCATTTTAAGGATAATATTTTCACTATCGTCAAATAATATTTAAGCATAAAATAGAAAAACTTACAAAGTTCTCATAATATTGTTTTAAAATTTATCAATGAAAATTTGCAAAGAAAAGGTGTAGTGTTCCGCCACTGTGGGCAAGTTAGTAATCGAAGGAAGGTACCAATGTTATGCTCTTTCTCACTCTCTAGGTCAGTGCAGTTCATTGATCCACTTGGTATTTTCTCCTGTAAGACATAACCCGCTCACACACACCAGAGTGTTATACAATCATTGCCACCCATCCTATCATCAGATCGGATTGCTGTATAGCTGTCCCCTTCCTCCATGGCTACTCATAATGTGGCTCCAAAGGACTATACAACTTCACGTAAAATAATGAGAAATTATCCACGTACTTACATACTAAGTATGACAGGGTTATATCATCTCATTACATTTAAGCCCAACGCATCAATATGTACCTACAAGTACATAGATAAAAATGGTCTTGGTAGCCATCTATAAGATAAAGTTATGTAGTGGATAAAGTGATGGAAAGAATCTGACGGCCGCATCAATTGAAAACTAATGGATAACAGTGTTGCTATGTTGAAATCTATTGGTTTCTATGGAAATTTCTATGGATTTGCTTTTTCGTGCCAGATTTGATGTCAGGCGAAATTTTGTTTTGACAATTAATGTGTATTGAATCAAATATTTAGGTTAGGTTCTAATGTTGTTTTTGTTTCCCATTTACAATTTTGAAATATTTTTTCTAAAACTTGAAATTTTGCAATGATTTAACAGAAAGTTCGAGAATAGGTATAACAACACTTCGATCAGATTTTTTATTCCAGTGGGGCTAGAACGAGTTTAATCGAAAGCCAATTGCGCTTATTAGCGTGCAAATAGTCGAACGATCGAATCGTTCGATCATGGAAATTTTTCGAAACGCTTTCGATGATCGTTTCGATATTCGGTCATCGAAAACTTATATTATTGGTACAGATCGTTTGTTTGAAAACCAACAAATTAGTATCTTTTGTCGATCGAAATTGAAGAAAAATATGATTTGATCGAAACTTCAAAATGATAATTCATTATAATATGTACCTACCTACATTTTCTCGTTATGTTTAATGATGATGTATAATTATAATTATCATTTTGGTTTATGGAAAAACAAGTCGAAAGGTCATCACATTCACGGCGTTACGGGAGTTTATTGTGTTTGCGACTTTTTCAAATAATTATTGTTGACTTTTTTAGTTTGTACGAATTCATGTATGCAAAAGAGTTCTGGACAGACGCGAAACCCAAAAGCATTATGAAACATAATGCATAATTCGTATTGTTTTCTTCTTAAGACGAAGCACGAAGTGGTTGGTGACCCAGCGGTTACAACGCCGGCTTTCGTACTGCGGACGTCGTGGTTCGATCCCAGGTGCCGACCATCTTCCTCTTTCACGACACAAGCTTTAAGTAGCTTACTGTGAAAGAGTCAAGGAGTGTATTTGAGTTCACTTTGAGTGAGCACAGATTCATTTTTATAAAAAAAAAGAGAAAACAACAATTATTACAAACATTAATATTATAATATGAAAGAAATATGCAAATATTGTTACGTACGAGTTTATCAAAGTGTAATTGTTCCAATTTGAGCGACAGTTCATACGTAATTGTTTTAATAAATGATAAGTAAATAATAATTGTGGGCAACATGGCGCGTGTGACCCAACACCGCGCCATGTAACAAAACGTATTCCTATGCATGAGATGCGGGGCATATTATTCTAATAATGAAATTAACGACGGTGCCAAGTATGAAATTAATCAATATTGATTATATTCTAACTGTGAATTATTCAGTATATTTATTGATGCCGTCAAATTATTCATAATAGGTATTATTATATCTCATCTTATATAAGGCTCAACGCGAGGGTCGCACTAAGACAAGGCGGCTTAAAGAAAGCCATCTACGTACTCTATTCGAAATTCATTTGCTCAGGATTAAACAAGCCAGAATTATTTAACACTAAGAATGTAACCACTGGCTATGGAGCCAGTAGTCCACATTTTGTTCAAGTAGATACCTATCAATCAATCAATCAATACTACCTTTTACACCCCACTTAGGAGCATAGGAAGGCAACAAGAGCTCTTCATTGCGCTCGAACTTGCGCTATGTTTATGACCTCCTCCCATACCTACAAATCCCTCAGATTTGCTTCGAAGGAGCGGAACACAGTGTGAGAGGGTCTGCCTCGTCTCCGGGACCTTGATGGGAGGAAGAACAGTGCTCTCCTCAGCCAAATGTCATTCAGCATCTTAAACACATGCCCCAGCCAAGTCCATCTCCTCTCCGCAATGGTGGCAGGGGATGGACCCTCGCTGGGTGCGCTATCGTCGTTCATGATTCGGCAGTAACATCTTATACCCAAGATTCTCGTGAGGCACTTTATTTCAAATTCAGATATTTTTTGTGCCTGGGCTTTAGTCAGGTGCCAGGATTCACACCCATACAGGAGAATGGGCAATACACACGCATCGAAAAGCTTACATTTCGCCTCGACACTAAACACCGACGCTTTCCAAATCTTGGTCATGTTGTTAAAGGTATCACTTGCCATACCGATACGTATCGGGAGCTCAGCCCCGAGGTCACCAGAGGTAGTAATGGTTGCTCCTAGGTATTTAAATTTATCCACCCGGGAGACCTGGTGATCGTCGATGGTTATCGGTAGCTGTTTATCGGGGCAGGCATTAGTCGCCATGAGCTCCGTCTTATTGACTCGAAGGCCAAGGCGTGCTGTTTCGTTGCAGAGTCTTGAAACTCTGCACTGCAATTCCTCCATTGTCGTACTGAACAACGCAAGGTCGTCCGCGTACTCCAGATCGCACAGTTTGCCCATTAGACTATCATTTTGAGGGTTGGTGACTGGTGCACAGTGGTAGCGGATAGGGTGACTGGGAGAAGTTTGCTAAGGGAGGCCGAGATCCACTTAGGGTTGTAGCGCCGCAGATGTATGTATGTATTAATTTACATAAGCTTTTGCACCTGAACATGAAAAAATATAATAAGGTAGAAGGTATATTGAAAGCACCTGAAAGATGTATGAAAGTATTTATTAATAAATTTGCAGGCGATTGAGAGAATGTATGATTAATGTGCACAGGTAGCGATGGTAGCTGTCACGTTGTGCTCCCGATAGACCGGTGAGAAATGACTCGATACGTAGCCAGATTAAAGTTCCTGATGAATTCTAATGATGGAAGAGAGTAGGTAAGTGGCTAAGGAGGATGTTGGAATGAACATTAGGGGCAGAAAATGAGTCAAAAAGGTACACAATTTTCAAACTTCTTTATTATCGAATAGTCATGTCAAATAAATTCCCTGTCTATTTTAAGAACATTATTGTTGATTATTCAATAATCTGCTTTTTACTTGTTGATTGTATGTTTTTTTAATTTTTCTTCATTACCATCAGACACCTTATTGAAATGAGTGTTATTTTAACTACTTACTTGTTAAAATCTATAGTACCTACTGCTCCGAAAAGCTTCCGTCTAGTGGGTTAGTAATTTCAGAACCTAATAATTTTACGATTTCATTAGAAAGTAGGTAAATAATTCTAATTAATTTCATTTTTAATTGACGGACCCAAGAGCTGATAAGGCGCTACCTATTCTTCAATCCTGTTTGGAGTCCTTATAACAGGAGGATTACGCAGCAGGAACTTAACAGACCTAGAAAAAGAGAAATAATAATTTTATTTTAATAAGTTAGTGGAGTGATCTGAAATTCGCCTAACGCACAAACATACTCGGTGATAGTTTGACATTTATGAAGTAGCTGTCTATGTATCGAGTCCACGGGGAACAAATTTATATGTGGAATAGGAACGCGGCGGTGTGATTACCAAGTCATTATGTGCACCCCGTATCTAGGGCTCGGGTTGCACGAGTGCTAACTCTAATCACAGGCTTTGCAGCCACATGCAACCGACAGACGCAACTATCAACTCACTAGGACGGTTACTTCACAACGCAGTTATCAATCTTGTTTCGTAGGACGGAAGAAATTTCCTTTTGTAAGTTTCTCTGTAATGCATCAATCAATCGATTAACCCTTTTACACCCCACTCAGGAGCATAGGGAGGTAACAAGAGCTCTGTAAAGGACAATATAAAATATATCCCCATTGCAGCATTAGACCATAGAGTAGGATATAGAGGTTTTATGGAAAAGCTTCAGACTGACTTATAGATATATCGATGTCATCTTTCTACTGCCAATTCATAACCGAATTAAGAAGATGTGTTTATCCTTGTTTGAGACGTAAGCAGTCTCCAATACAGACAGTCGTTGTCCTAGCGCTAAATTTGTGGTTTGTGGTTACTGTTTTTTTGACAACTTTTCTTGCTGTGTTTCATATTGTTATCAACAAAATAATATAATATACCTTCAGCATGTAGGGCTATTTTAGTTTTCTTCTAATTACAAATTGGATCATCCTAATCACTGGAGGATTCTATTCAAGACAGGTAGACAACAGCTTAAATTATATAATGGGAGTAATCTCAATATTGAAATTAATAAATCATTCTAAGCTTCATGTGCATGTGTATTTTAGTTCTAGTATATCTGAATTGTAAAAATGACGAAATTCTTGGTGGGCCCTTTACACCTGCCGGAATGGATAATGATAGGTAATGATTGATATTGGTGATGATTGATGTTTTTAATGTTGAGTTTCAGTCCTTTTCTTTTTGCTATTTATTATGTATTTTTATGTGCTTTTATTGTAACTTGACAACATGTCTAAGTGCCCAACTGAGCCTATGGAAATAAAAGTCTATTTCATTTCGAAATTTGAATCGATGAAAAAATTACCTCGTGAGATGTGTAACTAATCTACATAATATTTTAGAAATGTTTTTTTATTTGCCTTTGACAATACTTTTACCGTATATGTGAACATCACGCTCAAAATACAAATGCTACGTCAGATATTAATATGCCCAGAGCCGTACAAAATGCTGGAGAAGGTTTTTAAATACAATTTGCTGCATTAACTTTAATATATTTAGAGCTATTTAAAAAAATCTATTTTTTTTGGATCTTCATACAAATTTCTCAAAAAGACTTTTGGAAACAAAATTACTCATGTAAACGTTGAATGGAATCTTGGTATTACGGTATGAAAATGTAATAAAATAATCGTAGATTGATTTGTTATACATATAAATGTTATTCAAATCTTATTATTCTCAATAAATAAAGATTTAATGAAAAACTTTGCAGTTTGATTTTGAAGTTTGACAGGTACAAATTGAATAAACACATATTAGATTACAAAATAGTATCAGCATCGCCATCTGTTGAAAAGATAAATAAATGTGTTATGAATTGATATCGATTCGTGTTTTGGCGTTGGTTCCACAGATTGCGGTGTTGACTTGATTGATTGAATTAGTATTATTGTTGTTGTATATGAGGTCGGTAAAAAAGTCATTCTTCTTTTTCTGTGCTTATGCCAGTTATAGAGGTCTGTTAAGCAACGGGAAGCTAGACTAGAACCTGTTTAATTACCTACCGATCAAGCCTGACAATCGGAATCAAAAACGTAAAGCAAAACGGGTATAAGCTAGTAGCGTATAAACGGAAATGCAGAAAATCCGTTAATGATTATGTTATATTGATATGAAACTGTTAAAATTCCAATGAAAAAATTACCTCGTGAGATGTGTAACTAATAGCGTATAAACGGAAATGCAGAAAATCCGTTAATGATTATGTTATATTGATATGAAACTGTTAATGATTATGTTATATTGATATGAAACTGTTAATGATTATGTTATATTGATATGAAACTGTTAAAATTCCAATGAAAAAAAAAACAATAAATTTAGTTGGACATCATCCGTCAGAATATAATATTGCTGTTGTATGGAAGAACCCAGGTCGTTGTCTCGCGGGTCAAATTGATTGGAACTCGTGCTGGAGACGAGCGGCACTCGGTTGATCCAAGATGTGTGACAAAAACGTGAGCCGTCATTTTAGCACTACCTCCAGTCTAGCTTTACAGTTAGCGGAGTGTTTGTCTGACTCTGCCACTAACTGTGTCCACTCTCTGTGTATTGTGAACTTCACTCTGCCTGTATTAATACCTAACTAAGGTGTAATGTGACCGCAGCTAACTTGGGCAAACTGTCAATCTGTTTCTGGATACAGCGTTGGGTGGAGTGGATCCAAACTATAGTTCATTTTTTTTAAAGATACAGTACTAGAAAATTCGGCATACTTCCATTTCATTCTTTACATACATAAGAAAGAGACAAAATACTTCTATAAGATTTATGACATCGCCGAGAGGCGGTACAGAACCTATTGTTACGCAGGTAGTTGTTTTTATGGGTTGCTATACACACTGCACGAGTTTTATGAAATGCAGTCAGTTTATCGTATTTTACTTCTCATTTTTATCGAAACTGGGTGGCTATTCTCGTAATCAATCAGTATCAGTTTAAGTTTAAAAACTGCAGTCACGGACCTAAATGCGTTCGATTTTAAAAAAAATTAAACTAATTTAAGAACGCGGTCTAGTCCAATCCGTCATTTTAAGAACAAATTTCAGTCAAGTTCGAATTAAGAACTGATTTATGTTGCATTTTTTATCCTGGTGTAGGTATATTTTATATCATTTTTGTTTCTTCAACAGGTTATATTATTAAAAATACATACGTTTATATATTTCATAAAGTATAAATTGTTATATAATATTGTACACAGATTAAAAAATGCGCTATGAAGACATAAAAAAGTGCAATAGGCTCAAAATAAAAAAAAACATACAGATAAAAAGCATTAGGTAAAATAATTATACACTTTAATTAATACTTTAATATGCAAATATGAAAAAATGCAATAGCAGAATTTAATAAACTTTTCTCTGATTTATCGAGATGTTAGCGAAGACAACCGCACTTCTCGAGTTCAAAATATTTATGAGTGTGCTACCTGGTTAAGGGTGGCTACTGTTACCGCCTCTCAATAAAACAATAAATCTTATAGAAGTGTTGTGTCTCTTTCTAATGTATGAAAAGAATGAAATGGGAATATGCCGAAATTTTTCTGGCACTGTATATTTAAAAAAAATGAACTATAGTTCAAGTGGAGCAACCATAGAAGAATAAAACAATTCTCGCTATGTTATTTAAAAAAAAATTAAGCCTTCTTCATTGCCTTTTTCTCGCGACTGAGGATGATGGTTGTTGTGTTGTATGGTCAACCTCCATGTATCCAAGACCTCGTGAAATAACAGAGGCTTTCCATTGCTCTCGATCTTGCACAATGTTTATGACTTCCTCCCACACTATGTCCAGATTCCTCAGCTCTGCTTCGAAGGAGCAGAACACAGTATGAGAGGGTCTTCCTTGTCTTCCGTCATTCGGCATCCCTAAGAATGAACCAGCCAAAAACAATAATAATATGCAGAATTGTAATATCCTGGAACAGAATATGAGAATCTGAACCACAAATTACAATATGTTATCATTAGAAATTATTGTATTTGTATGTATGTAGTAAAAAGAGTATTTTATAAACACGAAAATTTTAAAATTTTAGACATTTCAGTATTTTTTTTTACAGACAAACCAGCAGCACTCTAAATTTATGAGCAACGATAGGTTAGCCTCCTCATCAGCAGCCAACAAACTGCCCTCAGGTGAAAAACGACCGGTAGGACTCCTAAAATATGGAAGGATAAACAGGCCAGATGAGAGTTGGGAAGGAACAGATCGCGAGATGTCTCAAAAAGAAGAAAGATAATTATATTAGGTATTTAATAATAAGAGCAGAACCCAAAAATATTGCCTCCACGGAAGATTCCATTCTTCGGTTGTTTGCACTTACACTTGTCAATATAAAGTAGGAGAGTTTGCATAACTCGTTGGTAAGTTCAATAACCATATCGACTTTGTTTGGGTAAACTATTGTATATAAAAATGGAGAGCTATTTTCCGATGTCATCGCATCACGCCTAAACGGCTGGACCGATTTCGTTAATTATTTTTTGTCGTGTAGGCTTTTATCGGGAGAATGTCCTTTTAGAAGAAAAAAAAATAAGAAAAAATGCATGGAAAATTAGAAAATTAAAGAAAACTCTACGTAGACAACCTTATTAGTACATTTTTTACATACAAAATTTTGACAGAAATTTTAATTGGTGCGATTGACAGAATGTGGATGGAATATACATGGTTTAAAACAGACGCATCGTTCGGAATTACATTAGACAAATGATAATTCATCACCATACAAATTCGAATTCAATATTCATAGTTTGTTAGGAACACAGGACAACGTCTGTCGGGAAAGCTAGTAGACAATATATTATATCGAGTGGGCAGACGGTGGATATCTCTCGGTCTATTTTTAGTCATGAATTTTTGGATGACAGATTCTGTCAACATTATTTATTGACATCAAATGACACTTTAGGTACATTTTCTTTCAAGTATAGATTTGATGAAATTTGAATTTTGTAAGGTCAAAATATCGAAACAGCACAAAAGTAATTGATGTTCAAAAAACTAAACTAAAAAAAAACATAAAATCCATGAAAGAACATCAGTAAGGCGACGGCATTTAACGGTGTCTGATCAAAAAGTTCGTAATGTTCCATGATATGCGGTGTGTTTGAGGGATTTACGGACGAGTAGATTAGTTTCCGTGGGGTTGCTAACGGCTAAGAATAGCATCTGCCCTTTTTGCTGATTTGTCGAGCATCATGTAAGAATCAGGAACTAGAAAAAACAGATCGGGACCGTGGGATTGACCACCTCATGTTCTTTAACCCCCACAAGTCAGAAAGGGCGCAAGAAATAAACCTTGACCTCTGGGTCCCATCAAGTGGAAGGGGAGGGTTCAGACAGCTGGTATCCCTCTGTGATGGAGCACGACTGAGTGCAATAGAGGGATCGTGTTGGCTCCCTATGCTAATGAGTGGGGATTGAAGGGAGAGTGAGAGAGATTAGTTATTTCAGGATATACGGGATATTGGTACCTAGTCTCAGGGTTGGATGCAAAAGAGGTATCACATTTTTCTATAAACAGTTCAATTTTTCCTTAGGATATCGACGGTGAGCTGACAATACCTGCTATCTGACAATTTTTGCGAAATGCGTTTTTTGGTTCCATTCGATTCTAAATCGAATTCCGCACATTCTGACATTATCAGATAAGTGAAAAAATGATGATAACCTAGTGTTTTTTAATAAAAACAATAAAAAGCATGACAATACCTGCTATCTGTCAGTTTTCCTTGCAAATATATAGGGAATAAGGCGCTCATTTTTCATTCATTTAATTTTAGGCATTTTAATGAAGCATCAGGTCACTATAATAAAGGAATTGGATATATTGAATATCGATGTTTACAAGGAAAACATAAAAAACTGTCTATGATAAAAGTTCATTGACGTATTTCATGAATAGGTACCGTATGAAAATATTTTCACTGAAAAAATACTGATAATTATTTTGTAAGTCAAGTATGAAAATAATAACGCAAACGATGATTTTTTATTATGACACATAGGATACAATATTCCAGTTGATCTGGACACAAGATAAAACTAGAGAATTGTAATTATAATCATCAATTCATTTTTAATGGATTTACAAGCTGATTAGTCGACACCAACATCGAATGCCTCAAAAATTTCGTCCACAATAATTAAATATGTGAATTGAAATTGTATTTATTATTACGAAAGAAGAATATAAAACAAGAAACAATAATTCTTGACAGAAATATATTTGTTTATACAAATTCAACAATATTCAACTTCATTTAAACTAACTGAAACGATTGGTAGCCTAGAGCTTCCGGGGCCAACTTTCTTACAGTACCGTATTAGAGGTCGTGGGTACAATCGCAGGTGCCATAAAAAGGGTAAACGAAAGTCACATATAAGTTTTAAACAAGATGAAGTAATGAGTTTCTGTTATTCAGCATGTGGTCAACGGAGTAAGAGGACGTTCCAACGAAATACCTACCCTCGTATCTTCATCACAAATGTGAGATCATGGAATAAACTACCTCACTTCCTTAGTTAGGTTATTGAATATATTTAATAGGCACTTATACACAGTTCACTTTTGGAGTCTTTTAGCAAACTGTAATTTGTTGACCTAACTCTTTGAGCGTTTCTCATATTGCCTATACCTACCTATAGTTGTGACAGTCAGAATTCTTCTTCGCCTAGTCATGTCTTATGCACGTGTATATTATGTACTAGTTTTTTAAAGGCGCCCGTGGCGCCCACCTATGGCCTTTTTATACAAACTTTACTTTCTCATAGCATAGCTGTGAGCATTCACATGTGAGACTTCAAAATACTTGGTTGATTCAACTCTGAAAACTCAAATACCTACAACTTAAACTTTTAATTACAAATTGTACATTCAAATAGCTTTTGGCATGTGGGTATTCACCGATTTGATTGATTAAACTTTTTCATGTAAACTTTGCATTCGTATTGCCGAATTCTTATATGAGACTTTAAAACACTTGATTAATTGAATTCTTCATGAAAACTCAAAAAACAACGTGAACTTTTTATAACAAACTTAACATATGTATGGCTTTTCAACGTTATGAATTCACATGAAAATCTTTAAAAAATTACTCTAGGTGTGTAAACTTTTTATTGAAAACATGACATTCGTATGGTTTTTCTCCGCTATGATCTCGTGTATGTGGATTAAAGATTCGTGATTTGGTAAACTTTTTCATGGAAACTTTGCATTCGTATTGCCGAATTCTTATATGAGACTTTAAAACACTTGATTAATTGAATTCTTCATGAAAACTCAAAAAACAACGTGAACTTTTTATAACAAACTTAACATATGTATGGCTTTTCAACGTTATGAATTCACATGAAAATCTTTAAAAAATTACTCTAGGTGTGTAAACTTTTTATTGAAAACATGACATTCGTATGGTTTTTCTCCGCTATGATCTCGTGTGTGTGGATTAAAGATTCGTGATTTGGTAAACTTTTTCATGGAAACTTTGCATTCGTATTGCCGAATTCTTATATGAGACTTTAAAACACTTGATTAATTGAATTTTTCATGAAAACTAAAAAAAACAACGTGAACTTTTTATAACAAACTTAACATATGTATGGCTTTTCAACGTTATGAATTCACATGAATATCTTTAAAAAATTACTCTAGGTGTGTAAACTTTTTATTGAAAACATGACATTCGTATGGTTTTTCTCCGCTATGATCTCGTGTGTGTGGATTAAAGATTCGTGATTTGGTAAACTTTTTCATGGAAACTTTGTTTTCTTATCGCCGAATTCATATGTGTGACTGTAAAGCACTCGATGATAGATTATAACTATTCATGATAATATAACTATTTATAAAAATGCAAAAAAAAACTTTTTATAACACACATTGCATTAGCAAGGGTTTTCTTGGCAATGAAATCGCGTCTGTGAGTTAACGATCTGATTTGGTAAACTTTTTCATACAAACTATGCTTTCTTTTGGCCGAATTCATATGTCAGACTTTAAACAAATTTTGAACTTTTTCTAACAAAATATGCATTTAAATGGCTTTTATCATTTGATTGATTAAACTTTTTATCGCAATGGTTGCATTCGTATGGCTTTTCTCCGCTATGAGTTTCAAAACTTTTATTGCACACATTGCATTAGTAAAGCGAAGTCCGGCTGTGCGTAAAAGTTTCCTGATTTGTCAATTTTTTGGCCGAATTCGCAAGTGATACTTTACAGCACACGGTTGATTGAACTATTTATGCAAACTTAAAAATGAAATTAAACTTTTTATTGCAAACTTACCATTCAAATAGCTTTTAGCATGTCATTAGTTGTTTAAATTATTTGATTGATTGAACTTTTTATTGCATTCGTATGGCTTTTCTCCGATTTGAGTTCGCATGTCATTCTTTAAATTACTTGAAACCGCAAACTTTTTATTGCGCTCATGGCATTAGAAAGGCTTTTCTTCACTATGAAGTCCCGCTGTGCGTAAAAGTTTCCTAATTTGGTACACTTTGCTTTCTTATGGCTGACTTCGCATGTGAGCTTTTTAATAACCCAAAAAATTGTTTTTCTCTACGTCAAGACCTTTAAAAAAAGTGCTCAGCCACCAGGCATAATAATATCATTATGTTACTGTCAGTTGTCACTGCTGTCAGCCATATTGTATTAGAAGAACAATAGTATTATTTGTCTTTAGTTGCGAGTGGCGCGCCATCTAGCGGCGTTAATGACATCAGTCAGTCAGGCAGTCAGTCAGTCAGTCAGTCAGTCAGTGTTCAAGGCAAATATTATATACTAGTTTTTTAAAGGCGCCCGTGGCGCCCCTGGCCGGAGAGGTGAAAGTTCACCAAAAAAAGGGCATTTTGTCGTCGCCAATTCTCGTTCCGAGTAGCCCAAATGGCGATAAATCGCCCACGTTGGCAACACTTAATAATATTAGTTAGTATACCTGTATGTTCAACGCGCGTGCGCATAACGGCAAAACGCTATTGGTTACTCAGAAGCATCCCCGATCCGCTGGATCAAAACTTGTTTGAGGGTGCGAGTGGCGCGCCATCTAGCGGCGTTAATGACATCAGTCAGTCAGTCAGTCAGGCAGGCAGTCAGTCAGTCAGTCAGTCAGTGAGTCAGTGTTCAAGACAAATATTATATAGATAGATAATTCTTTTTAAAAAAATCAAAATAAAATGGGATATTGTAAATATAGAAGCAAATTTCAGGATTTCCCAAACATATTTACTGGTTAATGTAATGGTTTTCAATGTGCTGAAGGACTCTTTGAAAAAGTCTCTTTGACTTAAATTTGCCATTGCTCGAATTGCTCTTTTTGTCTTATAAATATCAGACCTTGTAATAGAAAGACTGTCCGAAGTAAGTGTTAGGATTAAAGAAACTGTCTACAATTGTCTACAATACAAGAAAGGTCTACAATTGTGTCCAGCTTGATCGATTACCCGGAGCACTATTATATTGCAAAAAAAAACCTTCCTTTAGATTTAAATTCAAATGATTGTACAACTCATTGAATAATGTAATGACAAATGCATTTTTTAATTCTGCTTTTATGCATAAAATCGATGTATTTAAAAAGTTATGTGATTTAAGAGAGTTGAATTGATAGAAAATTGAAGTTTTATATAGGATTATTAATAACAATAGCTGCTAACTGACCATTTTTCAGAAAGCAATATCAGCTATGTGCAGTATCCAGTATTTACAGTAACATTTATTACAAAATAGCATATTCAGATGTTCAAGTACACTAATTTAAGAATATTTGCATCATTACATTTTCGAAAAGTTGAGAAATGCGTATTCCAGGAAGTTTTTTGTCTCTCCTGAAAAATTTGCTAAAGTGGACTTAGCAGGTATTGTCAGCTCACCGTCGATATTGTGATATTGTATCCGAGAGAATTTTCCTAAAAATTGCCCGTGTTGGACCCATATTCGCGAGTCGTTCCCGAATGGTCTGGCACTAGTAGTCCGCTGCAGCGTGATATTTGCGTATCCCTTTGATCACGTTTACCCCGTGGTGAATGTCTTGCATTATTCATCTCCCGGCAGGCACATTCAGCGGAACGTGTGCTCCCAGTACATACTCTCCCAGTGCACGGCCACCTAATTAGCAGCTCTCCTATTCTGCGCGAGGCTCTCACTGCACTGGATGTGCGCACGCGAGATTAGAAAGTGCATAAAATTGATTGATCGAGATGAATCTCGGTTACCGGAGTAACTCAGTTCAGTGAACTCTCCGATAGGCGGCTAATAACAAATGGCGCAGTGCACTCTCCTCCCTCGACTTCGGGAAACTTCTTTGTCATCTCACGTGCGTCAACCTGTGTCAATAATCGGTATCAGTAAACTTTACGCAAATTTTAATTTGATTTGAGAAAAATATCGTTAGTTATTGATGGATCGATCAGAAAGTTATTTAATGGAATGCCGAACCATATTATTATATGAGACCAACCTGCCTCGAAAATCTACTCCAGTTCCAGATTTTTCGAACGATTTTTTTTTCAATGTAGAGTACGAAAAAAATGAACTCTCCACTGGAACGTATAAACAATATTTAAACCAAATAAAGACACTTGTATAAAATTATAAAAAGTGAACAGTAAATTTTCTTCCTACTCTACATTGTCGAAAAGTTCGTTCGCAAAATTCAAATTCTCTATTAGTGTTGGTTTTGTACAAACCGGAAATGTTTTATTAAATGCTTAGCAAAGTGTAATCTCCCTAGACGTCAATGGGTGGCGTTGGATCGTATCCGCACGGGACATGGCCGATGTGGTCAGATGCTCCACAGATGGCAGATGCGTGAATCCCCTGCCTGTGATTGTGGAGAACCTATACAGAGAATCCAACATATCGTGGAGACTTGCCCTCTGAGAGCGTTCCCTGGAACATACAATGACATACACAATGCCACTCCTAATGCCTTGCAATGGCTTAATAACTTGGATGTTGCTCTTTAGTGTGTTTCCTGGATACAGCAGTGAAACCTTTTCTTTTCTTTTATCTCTTCTCTTCTGACGAAGCCACCTCTGGGTGGCTGATGCCATACGATAATAATAATAAAGTGTAATAATCTTATGTTCGACACTCCATTTTACTGACGCATTCGGATAGGTCTAAAATATGAAGCAGACGAAATATTTACAGGCCTATAAGAATATATTCTCAAAAAATCTATAAACCATATCTGTCTTTAGGTTTTTCGTCCAGGTGTGCAGGTGCAGCTATTTCTGGAGTTTCGTGAGACAAAATCAATTTATTATTATTATTATTTTAATTTTTACTAATTCTTATATTTAAGTACGTACTATTTTCCCGCGTTAAATAATTCACCGCGTTGCTACGCAGGTGTTTCGTTACAGCGCGGAGGGTAAACGACCCCTTCTTTTTCAAGTATTTTCTGGTTTAATTTCAATTTTTTTTCCTACGACGCAGAATTGACTGCTTTTTGTTTTTTTTTTTATTACTTTTTTATTTTAATTTTCTTTTCTTTTTTTTTTTCTTTTATTCTTATATTTTCGTTCAGTCAGTAACGAGGTCGCTGGTATTAGAAGGCACACAATTACAATCTCAGATTATTATTGAAACTCATTGGTTAGTAATATCCTCTTCATCTGCTTTCCGAAGCACTTCCCATTTGTCAACCTCTTGATGTCGTCGGGAACTCTATTATGAATATCAATCGCCGAGTACAAGAATCCATCTCTATTTCTATTGGTTCTTGGATTGGCATTTCTCAGATGAGAAGCGGCTCTCGTACTGTGGATACTGTGGATATCTTTATTCAATTGGAGTTTTATATTTGTTTTGGTTTCCCCATTTATAATCTTGTGAATGTACTTCGCCTTTTCTAGTATTATATTTTGTTCTAGGTTTAGTTCGTTAGTCATCTGATATAATTCTATTGTACTAGTGTTTCTTTTTAGGCCATGGATATGCTTTAAAGCTTTGTTCATGACTCTTTTCATTGCACTTCTCACTTGCGCACCACATTGCGACCAGACTAGCAAACCATCAGAGGCGGCTCGTGCCTTAAATCACAGGGAGTGCATACCACGGAACAGGGACCTTATTCTCGTAACGTTTAAATTGCAATCTAGTTGCAAAGATTCTTAAAATGACGGCATGATCGTTCCACGATTGGCTACATTGGAACGATCATGACGTCATTTTAAGAATCTTTGCAACTAGATTGCAATTTAAACGTTACGAGAATAAGGCCCCAGTCGCTCCCGAAAACATGTTTATGGCATTAAAATATTTTGCAGTAACACAAAGTTTAGTGAAGGCTTGTTTTATATTTACATCGGTGAAAACGGACTACTACCAAGCACCCTCGGCCGAAACTACCAACAGCAATATTGTATAGTATAACTAACAACTAGCCATTTGGTGTACATATATACGGATTATTTAAAAAAAATCCACGGTATCCGTATTTTTAACACATTGCAACAATAAACGAGAAAAAAAATTGTTAGATTAAATAGACGAAGCAATCTACTAGGAATCCCTTTATATTAAGAATATTGTTCCGATTATTTCCTTGGAAAACACTCACATTACGCGGTTCAATATGAATAGGTATGTATTATAAACCAATATTGCACGCACGTATCTCAAAATTTTCCTAGTAAAATAACTCTTAGGCATATTTCTTATACGCACGTTCAAAGTGAAACGTTGGGCGATATTAATTGTAAGCTTTTCAAGGACATTCGTCGTGCATTGCCGGAGAGGTGGATTCCTTCTCATTCCCTCACACGGATTTTCGCTCTATGGATAGTCCGGTTCACTCACTCCACCGTTCACGCTGTTTGAGAACTTTTCATACAAAATCAACAATATTCCCGTGCATATTGAAATGTGCACACGAGCTTCGGTATTTCATATGCGAGGTAAGGTGTGTGCGCGCGCATATATTCGCATTTGTTCGCGCCTCAGATTTGAATACGAATATCGATGTTTTAGAAATATTTTAATGTTATTATTTTAATTTTAATACTATTATTTTTAATTTGTTTTTGTTTCTGGGGGCGCAGTGCACATTATGCACATATGAACGGGCCGCCTCTGCAAACCACACGACACAATATGTGACATAATGAAGGTGTGGTATATAATGTGCTTCACTTTCCTTTCAAACACTTCACTCCTCCTCATTACACCAACCAGTGGAGATATCTTGTCAATCTTACCATCTACATGCAAATTCCAGGAAAGCCTTTCGTCAATTACTAATCCTAAATATTTAATATTGTCAGTTCTATTAATTGCCGTTGAGTTGACATACAAGTCCAGTCGAACATTCATCTTATTTTTCTGCTTGAATACAATGTAGTTAGTTTTATTTTCGTTTATTGTAAGGAATTTCTTCTTCAACCATGTTACATATATTTTGAGATCGTTATTAATTTCAGTTTCGAGTTCCTTTATATTGCGTCCACTATACAGAAGAAGGGTGTCGTCTGCATAGATGAAGTATTTCCCTTTTAGGTTTTGATATTTCATATCATCGATGTACAAAAGATACAACAGAGGCCCCAATATAGACCCCTGCGGAACACCGATGTCAACTTTGCATGTCTGGATTGTCTGGCTCATTTTATCACCATTTTTTGTTATTGCAGTTCTGTCATACAAGTAGCTCTCGATCAGTTTACAAGCATTTCCCCTTATACCAATTTGTTGCAAGGACACCATTAAGTTTTTGTGTTCAACAGTGTCAAATGCTTTTGACAGATCAATGGAAATGACCACAACATAATTGCCTTTATCTAGTTCATTATTAATATGATCCAAAGCATCTACCATTGCAGATGTAGTTCCACTACCCTTTTGGAAACCATATTGGTATTTATCAAAACCAGAGTTCCCTTCTATGAATTCTACTATTCTTATATAAAGAAGTTTTTCAATTACTTTACTGAAGGAGCTCAGGATACTGATAGGTCTATAATTCCCACATTCATTTCTAGGGCCATTCTTGAGTACTGGAGTGATTAATGCAGTTTTTAAACATTGGGGAAATTCACCCTTTTCGAATATATTATTGATTGATATTGTCAGTCCTTTAGCTATTATTTCCACAAGAATTTTTAAATCCATAGATGTAATGCCATCCAATCCGGCAGAGTATGTTAATTTCAGTGCTTTTATGATATTTGTCATCTCCTCTACATTGGTTGGTGATATGAACAGAACAGACTATTCATTGGTGCAGAGTCAACAGGCTCATCATTACTCACATTCACATCACCAACATCATTTACTATTTTATCATATAATTTTCTACCAATTGACTGGATGTATACATTCATTATATTGGCAATCTTCACTGGATCACTTGACGTACCATCGGCGGTGTTCAACACTTCAATTCTATCTTTATTCTTACTAGTATTGGCGTTATGTATCACACTATTAATCACCTCGAATGACATGGTCCGATCATATCGGTGCCGTCTTAGAGGAGGGCCAAGTCAGGAGTAAAAGGAATAGAAGAGCATGTATGCGGAATGTTATGCATTTGGAAGAAGCGAAAGAGGTTTGTTTGGATAGGAAAGAGTGGAAATCCGTACTCTCTGCCTACCCCCTTCGGGATACGGCGTGATGGGTAAAAAAAAAAATTAATCACCTGACATATTTTTCCACTATCACCATTTGATTTATTAATTTTATTCTCAATGTACATTTTCTTAGATTTTTTTACTTCTGAAGTAACTGCATTTTTACATTTTTTATATTTGATCTTATCAAGCTCTGTAGAATCAGCATAGCAATTTCTTTGGCTTTTTTATAACATCAATGAAATTGCACAAGTTTCCATTGTTTTCCACTCTTTCAATATTGTCACTAACATATTGCTTAAAGATGTTTTGGTTGATTTTTTAAAATTCTTTACTATACATACATTGTTTTTTTTAGGAGTATTTGTAATACAAATTTTAATCAATTTATGATCAAAGCCTGGCCAGTCAATCAATTCTATTTCATGCTTGTTATTTGTTTTGTTATCTAGCACATGATCTATAAGTGTGCTTGATGAGTCAGTTATTCTAGTCGCATGATCAACATCTAATTTATTAATTACTAGCTTTCCCGACAGACGTTGTCCTGTGGTTCTAGCCCGTTAATATGTACATAACGTTTTTGTCTTTCCTTAACCCTTGAAAATGAATGTTGTCTATTCTTTTGCTAATATATATTAATTAAACCACGACGCAATACGTTCCCAATAGAATGAGTCGCCGGTAATCTAGAAAAAATAAAATATCTGTCTTTACTTCTCTCTCTTTAAAAAATGAACTACAGAACCCCTGTTTTATGTAAAAAATCCACTTCTAATGAAACACTTTATAAGTAAGCTAATCTGTACATACAATATCATCTTGGATTTTTTCATGCACATAGCCCACATCGAGTAAAATCTGTGATAGATAAATTTTTAGTCCACTATGATATAACTTATTATTGTTTATCAAATTTTCAATTTCAGATCTTGACTTATGTTTCAATGGCTCCTTTTTTGATATGTATACCTATTTGGTACTTGGTGTTTTTTTTCAGTACAAACGAACCTAAATGAAATGGAAAATGAAAGACAGTGATCTAAAAAGTTGAAATGAGTTGAACTTGGAAGATTGCCTTGTGAAAGAAGGCTCTCCCTTTTATGTAAATATTTCCTTTGAATTAATGAAGAGGGAAAACTGGGGAGTTTTGATAATCTGTAAGATGACTTGTAAAGCGGCAGGTAGGTCCAGTGCATTATGATGCAAGGAAACAAATGAAAGAGGAATATTTTAATTATTTATTTATAGAAAACAATTGGTCTAATTCGTAAAACAAAACACGTTACATAGCAGGGAAGCGCTCATTAGAATCTGCTTACCATAGAGAAAATATCCCGTTGTCCGGTCACACATTGCGCTTCATGTGAGCCAGCTGCGCTCTGGCGGGACACCGCGGAAGTACAATCAACTTTACTTCCAACTGATTAGGTACATAAATTATATACTACTCATTTATGCAACTCATTCTTTCAATAAGTTGGATTTCGAACAACTTTTTCGACCCATTATGAGTCTATGGATCTAGAACAAAACATACCATAGTATGGGTTCTGACAATCTCTCATTCCAATAATCATAATCATTTCTTCTTTTGTTGAGCCTTAACCACCAACCTCCAGATGATGGTCTCCCTCGAATATCATCCAAATATTTCTCAATTGTCATATATGCAGGGGTAATTGAAAACGGTATTTCAGAAACCCCTTAAGTCACATTTTTTTCCAAAATGGTTTCTTACGTATTTGTGTTCTTCTATGCTTTGTTCTTACATGTCAGCCTAGTCAGTCTTAAAAATTTAGGATTCCTGATTAATGGGATTTCTGAAATATCCGTTTCAATTGGTATTTATTTTCGACGTGTTGGCAAAGGCATTCACCGAGGGCGGTCATAAGCTGCATACACACGTAACGATTTATCTTTACGATTATCGTGGATGTGGATGGGTTTTTGAGACCAAATCGATCTCCGTGTGTAGCATGGGCTGCAATAATTATTATTGTGTCTTATGATCCACTCTAGGAGTTAGAATGATTCTTTTTTCCGTTATGTCAAAATGTCAACAGTTCGATAAAAATTGTACTTACCTAGAGTGCAGTTATGTGCACTTACTTAGCATTGTACGAGCCTATATCGCAGCCCTGCAGAGTATCGGACTGACCTGGGAAGATTTGGAACGGCTGACTCAGGACAGAAGTGCACGGAAAGCACGTGCATTGGTAAGGAAAGGTAAAGTCTATTTGCTTCCCAATATTTTTTTACAAGGAAGATATGAATGTAAAAACTTTATTTTTTCACCGTCAATGTTTGACATAAAATGCTCGCAGGACTTTTTAAACCAGCAGTACCTAGGCCTATACTTAATATTGAACGCCTTCGTTAGGAAATGTTCCCTTTAAAAGTCCAACACATTACAGTATAATGCATGCACCTAAAGGTAGATCTAGGTAAGAGTTTTATATCCCAAGAAGAAATACTACTTACAGGTCTCTCTCTCTCTGCATTCCAATATCCCTTTATGAGAATATTTTATTACATAAAAGGAATGTTTATAAAATTGTTGAAATGGGCACCTACTTATTAAAGAACTTTGAAGTGCTAAGGACTGAATTGGTAATTGTTTGTTAGAAATTTAGGTATGAAAAAAAAGAAAAGCAATTATTACGAGAATTCTTTTCAAGAGTATGACATGAGTCGATTTCATTGATTCCGTCCTCTATGGATGGAGGAGAGGATTTGGAAGAAATTATACATACCAACAAGCAGCTGTTTCATACAAAATAAGAATAAAGCCTCATTTTTAATAGTTGGTCCTAGCGTTGAGCTAGCGTTGTTCTTTTTTGACTTTGCGATGAAACAGCACGCCTTAGCCTTCGAGTCAATGCCAGTAAGATGGAGCTCATGGCGAATAATGCCTGCCCCGATAAACAGATACCGACAACCATCGACGGTCACCAGGTCTCCCGGGTGCATAAATTTAAATACTTGGGAGCAACCATTACCACCTCTGGTGACCTCGCGGCTGAGCTCCCGATACGTATCGGTATGGCAAGTGGCGCCTTTAACAACATGACCAAGATTTGGAAAGTGTCGGCGTTTAGTGTCGAGACGAAATGTAAACTGTTTGATGCGTGTGTGTTGCCCATTCTCCTATATGGGTGTGAGTCCTGGCACCAGACCATTATGTGAAGGAGATGGACATGTGTTAAGGATGACAGTTGGCCGAGGAGAGCGCTGTTTTTCCTCCCATCAGGATCCCGAAGACGAGGAAGACCCTCTCAGACTGTGTTCCGGTCCTTCGAAGCAGCAGAGCTGAGGGATTTGGACATGGTGTGGGAGAAGGTCATAAACATTGCGCAAGATCGAGCGCAATGGAGAGCTCTTGTTGCCTCCCTATACCCCTGAGTGGGGTGTAAATGGGAGTGTTGTAGTTATTTATTGTATATACCAGCTATTAACACTACTTCGTTGTGTCCCCGAAAGTGAAATAATTATTTATGAATAGTAAAGATAGAGGTCCGACTCCTCTGCGCCCCCTATAAGAACTCTACTTCACGGGCAAAAAAAAATTCTTAACGATTCATAGTAAAAGGAATGGAAATTGTTTATTCTAGGCCGTGTTATAAAAACTGGCGTGAAGCAACATGGTGCAGCGTGGAGTGTTGCGGAGAAACCCTCACATGTTTGGTGTTAAGGCAGGCTGGAGTGTGGTACGGTACGAGAGAAGATTACCTACCGCAAGAAAGCACTGCACTGCAGCGGAGAAAGGTCCATCTTGAGTAGAGATTAGACCAGTACATGGGTAGTATTATGGTCATTCGTCTTGTTGGCCTCGTTACCTGCATCTAATGGTGGCCGTCTCATGGGATAACTCACAATATCACATCCATCACTGTTGTATAACACCATGTAATGAGCTAGGGTGACCATGACACCACCTTATCTTCACCTTCATGTGTGGGGAGATTTTATAATGATTTGTTACAATTTGTAGGCCTTTGGGTTTGACCATCTAAGAGCAGTAGCTACCGAAAATTAGTTGATGGTTATATACTAACAAAATACCCCTAATATGTACGAATATACGAACCTGCGTCCCCAAGCAGCCGTCCTTTTCCACTAGCCACTGGGTCAACTGGCCCGACGTATATGTAACAAGTAGATATAGGTATCTTTTTTATTTTAAAAATCAATGAGATTTTGAGCCATTTATTAGATTTTTTAGGAAAAGCTGGAACAACCAAATTTTTAAACTGCGATTGCTGTCATGTAGTTGGTTGTGGAATATGTATATACCTATCCATTTTTTACGTTTCATCTTAATTTATGTGATCTTCAAATTAGCAGAGATAGGTTAGATTTTGGAATAAATTAATAAAAAAATAATCGGGAATTATGTAGGTAAGTAATGTTAGCAATTCAATGTTATTAGCATCTTTGCACAAGCCACATTCAAGAAAGGGTTTTTTGCGTGTCGGGAAAACGTAGAGTAAGAATCATTTTACAAAGCCAAAGATTGCAAAAATTGGCAAAAAACCGTGATACAGGTTTATTCAAACTTACTGAAACATACATTTTTTTAACCATTGAAACTCTACTCCCAATGACACCAATTTTAATCCAATGGCATTTTCAGGGTATTGCATAGGTATTGAATATCTCAACATTATTTTTTTTTAAATAAGTGTGAAGGTTTAAAAGTGTTTTTGAAAATTCATTTTTGCATTGAAAATATTTAAAATTTATTTCGTTGTTTTTCTAATGGACGACGCATCAAGTTAAAGAGAAATGAAATAAGAAAAAATAAATAACTATAAATTTTTACAATTCAATTGTGACTACTAGTTTTGGATGTGTTATAAAATTTTATTGTTGGTGATCATAGACTCAGGTGCAGGTCTCAAGACATGACCAGTTCTAATAGCACCGATGCACCGTAATCCCAAAAGGGTGATAAATTATAACATTATATTATGACCACACTTAGAGATTATCATTGTCTGGGCTCTGGACCCGCGCCCATATAATCGGGCTTTTATTACGTGTATTGGGACACTTTCTCTGCTTCGTCCATTCCATTTCCCGTTTATGTAGGTAATTGTATATACAAATAGTTCGTGTCATAATTCAAACATTTATTTGTTTGTACTAATAAGATACTAAATGATTTAGGTCAGCCGAACCGTATTAAATGCATCACGAATCGTTCAGAAGTCTCTGAAAGAAATAATCACGACCAAAATTGGGACTGTCATTTCTCGGAGAGTGGTGGAGTTCTTGATAGCAAAGTTACTGACATACGCAAAGACCTAAACAGATCGCCAATTAAGATGGCACCGCCACATAAAATGATAACCATATAATCACACAGCGAATCAAACAATGTCGATAAATTTTCCCCGTCATTTGTATAGAAGCAGACTTAACAAAAAACTGGATGATTCATGTTAGAATCATCCAGTTAGTTGAGAAGACATGTTAGAATAACAAAGCCAGAATCTTAGAATATAAAAACCTCCGGACGAGAAGAGCCGACCCCAACAGCCAACAAATCAACAATCAAAACTGGCGATAATTTGGGAGAGAAGAAAGAATTAGGGTTCTGGAATACACATGATATTTTCATGAGAGGGTTTAAAGCTACCAAGAGAGGAACTTTTCAATATTCAACAAGAAGACAACAAGACTAACGCTTTTTGAATGATATAATCGAAATCTCTAGAGTCTATAGATGCCCAGCGCTCCAATATTATAGTACTAGGAGGATTTTAGTTGCTCGCCACATTTATTTTATTGAGCCATGCTAGGACTGTCCCTTAGAGATAGAGTCAGGAACGAAACGGTGAGGGATAAAACTAGAGTCACAGACGTGATCCACCGGGTGATGACTCTAAAATGGAAATGGACAGGACACGTCGCTAGAGCTACAGACGAAAGATGGACCAAATTACTTCTGAATTGGAGACCGAGAGATACGAGAAGAAGTGCAGGAAGACCATAGATGAGATGGAGGGATGACCTGGAGCGACACGCTGGGGTGCTATAGATGAAGACTGAATCGACATGGAGGGACATGGAGGAGGCTTTCGTCCAGGAGTGGACGGCGATAAGCCGAAGAAAAATGAGCATATAAAGAGAATCAAGTATCCATTACAAGTGCCTACCTATTATGATTATTGAGTAAGTAATGTATCATTTGAATATTGTGAGAGTAATTATTGTTTTTTATTACATTAACATACTACGTAATATTGACTAAACATTATAATCTCTGTAGGACGTCAGAGTTGGATTATGAGAGAAACATTGAGCACGAATGCGTCATGGTGATTCTGGAGACCATCGAGCGCTTTCTCTCCGCCTTCCGTCAGCGTGGAGGCTGCCTCGGCTTATCGCTGCTGACCACAGGTGTCTTTTTTCTATTAAGCCTTCAAGATAATTATTAATGACACTCATTAGTTTGTATTATCAACACTCGTCTCGGTATTAAAATAATCGGCTTTAGTAGAGGCTACACCAGGTATCACGCTATTCTGGAAAGAAGGTTTGAAATAATAAGCTGGAAAAAACATCTCATACAAAATCGTCCAGTGTTTTTTTTTATTATTCCCTCAACACGCCGAGTCCGTTCAAGGGTAGGCAAGGAGAATAACAGTCATCCACTCTTTTTTATCAAGACACTCTTTTTTCCCTTTATGTACGGACGTAATTTTTTTCATTTATTCTGGATGTGTTTGATCCATGTCATTCTTTGACAACCACCCTTTCATAGCCTTCTGCTTTCAGCCGCATAAAATTAGTTTTGTTGTTATGTCAGTATGTCCAAATCACCTCAACTTTCATCTTAGTTACCGCGTTCACTTCCATAACACATTTCTTCCTTATTATCTCAATCATTCTTCTCCTTTTTTAGTGAATTTGTCAATCTACTCTCGTTTCCATTAATAACTAGGTATATCAAAAAGTCGTTCTTTTTATTCCTCAACATAATACGGTCTTTCTTGAAATCTTGAAGTGGCTGGATTTTCTTTATGGACTTTCGGATGCAGGAACGAATTCTGGAGTCTTTTCTAAATAGTACTCGTAGATATTATGCATTTAATCAATCAGTTTTGTACCTGCGTTTTGAGTGACATATGTTTTAAAATAACAGATTGCTCTATATACCTATTAACAATTTGAAAATTAATAGATCCGTTAAATTATTACGCAAAACGGCATTGTGCCAGGAAGAAAGGAGCAGGAAACCATAAGATAGTGAGGATATCAGCATTACGCATCAGACACACCTAACGGTCTATTTTAGAAATGTAACGGTACAACCCTTTATTGAAGCAAATTAAATGTCAAAATGTCGATACAGTTACCTCTTTATACTTTATGGTTTCCTGGCCATCTGTTAGACACAAGAAGTCTGCAAAACGGTGTTGTATTATCCATTCTCTACGGACGATGGTATCTAAATGCAATCTAGCACCACAAAAATAAAACGGTACAATTTATAATAAAGGGTTACATAATAATAAATTGATCTAGATTATTGGATGCTTCTCCATATCCTGTCATCTGCCGCGGCCTAGGCACGAACGCTATGCCCTTCATCCAACAGGATAGATGAGATGAACCGTTACAGGGACGAATACAAAAAAAAAATTAAAAAATCGTCATATTTTTTTTTCAAACAATAACATGTTTCAAATACAGTCGAGGAAATATTATGAACCATGTTTTTTCACCAGATCACTATAATAAATATCTAACATTTGAAAAATAATTCAGAAAATAAGTATTAATGGTGCGCTGGTTTCAGGAAAATAGTCAATTACAAGTCTTATTCAAGACATAATGTTTCTGTTGCCAATCCGAAAGTGACTATAATAAAGCATTTACAGTTAGGTACTACATAATAATGTCAATTTTTATAATAGCGCTGTTGTGGTTACCTCAAGGGAGCTATATTATTGTAGGTTAGGGCTATACTGTCTATGGTTTCAATGCATTTAAATGGGCATGCCGGAAAGCGGGTTCCTGTTTTTGCTGTGCGTATCCCCATTCAAATGCATAGAATCATTCTTTTCTAGCCATTTATCCATTATTTTCAGATGATCCATCCATCGATGTTTCAATATTGTGCTTGATGATATACGCATAGCGCAGTGCTCATTTGGTAATCCTGGAGAACTCTTGGTTGAAATCCAGGTTATCTTTTGATTTCTTTTCACTGATGAGGTCATAGGTGAGTCTCGAATGTTTTCCATTAGCTTAAGTAATATGTATGTATATTATTTGGCTGTTGGATAGAAACATGGTGAAAAAAACCCGTCGAAGTAAAATAGTATCTACATACCTACTTTCGAATTTTAATAAAGTTCAACTACAAGATTGCGTAACTAACAGACAACAGTCCACGATCTAAATACCTACATCAACTCTTTCTCAATTTTTTATCGGGCATTTCAAGATGTGTGTTTGCGTGGTAGACCCTTTCTAAACCAAACGCACCGTTCCGCGGAGACACGCTCTGCGCAGGAATATTAATTTAGGAGAATAACGGGATCTCGCGCATGTGGGATGTATGAATAGATCCAGCTATTAATTTAGTCCCGTTTTTTAGGATTTGATGGAGGTAATAAAGTATAAATTATTATTGATGTTACATAATTTTATTATGAGACTCGTCCCGAAACAGGCTGAGAAAACTTTATATAGTTATAAATGTATTTTACTTTTTGGTCATTCTAAAATAATCTTGTCGTATGAACCTACTTATTTAGTTATTTTATACATTATATTAAAGAAAATATAAGTAGGAAAAATAAAGGTTATGTGTGTAAATACAAATAAACATTCGTATCGTGTAATAACGAATGTGCTTACGTCAAAAGGCTCGTGCAAATCTCGTAGCAGAGAACATGTGTCGAAGATCAACGTGTATTTGGTATGTGAAATAATATGCATTATGATAAAATTATCGTGGAGTATCGTTTTTGCCAAAACTAGATACTATCATTAAAAAATAAATAAATTTTATTACTAGCATTGAAAGACTCACCAGGTATGCGATTGGGTGGGAAAGGGGAGGTCCCGGTTGAATATTTTAGAAATCTGGCAAGCGTAATTTCTTATGAATAGTAAAAAATTTAAAATCAAAGTAGTAACATTCGGCGTTGAGACGCCCGGTGTTTGTCACTTCGCCATGTGCACTCTCTTAGAAGAAGTTACAATAAAAAAGTGGGATTTACATAAGCAAGGATGCACCATATTTCATAACCGACCAGAATGTGGGTCAAATCAAAGGTGGCGTAGGCTGTAGCGCGTGTTGCGTTCACAATAAAGGGTGGATTTCAGAACACGCATACAAGGGAGCCTAATTATTATATCAAATACCTACTCACCAGATGTTTTTAAATGAATATTCAATAAATAGTCGTAGAATAACTGTTATTTATTCTAATAATACTTTTTTTAAAACAAATGAATCTATAAAAAAAAAATATATTATTGTGACTCTGGTAGGTTGGGATTAAAATCGAACATCTTTATACCATCCAGTGTCCAGTATGCAGAATTGATAGTGCTCAAATGTCTGGCATTACCCACTTAGATAGAATTCATGTTTGAGAATTTTGTCCAAGTTTATGTCTAAGTTTGATCGAGAATTCATGAAATTTGTTCAATGAAATTTAAGGGAGCAGGGGAGCTGAGGAGACAAGGGCAGATAGACGATCGTGATGTAGGATTGTAGCCTGCCATGAAACTGTGACAACATTTTTATTCTAATTTATACGTCAAACGGGAATTCAAGTCTTACTAAAGGACTTCGGTCAAAGTGATAATACAATCTCTGGAGGTCTAACTGAAGTATTTCCTTAAAAATATGCACTATTATTGAAATGCACACATTATCTTTGTCTTTTTATTAAATTATCTTTTCTTAATTTTCTCGCAAAGACAAAATGTATCGACGTAATAATATTTGGAACAGTTGGAACTACATAACTTTTTGACGTGTTTTTTTTTTTAATGAATCTGTGCTCAGTCAAAGTGAACACAAAAATTGACTCTTTTCACAGTTAGCTACTTAAAGCTTGTGTCGTAAAAGAGGGAGATGGTCGGCACCTGGGATTAAACCCACGACCTCCGCACCAAACAGAAAGCTATAGAGTGAGTTTGAGACTATGAACCGTTATTTTACAATTTTGAACCACTGCGGGCTTATAACCATCTTCCACTGCTGTATTTATTGTTAAAAATTATAAGTAATTTGAATTATCAAAATATTAGAGATAGGTATACAAAATTAGTAAAAAAATTTCAAAGACAACGACTTAGGGATGACTGAAGGTTAGTGTGTACTTATATTTAATTTCATTTTTTGCGTAATGTTTTTTTCGTATTTATTTCAAAATCAAATATCCACTACATTATGATAAAGGTTTCCATACATAACTATCACGATTCAATAGAATATTTTATCTCTTATTATTACAAGATGTTTCACAAACAAATAAAAGAACGAACGTCAACCGTTATTCGAACAGTTCGCTTTCAATTGTTTTGTGATTTCAATTGTTTCGATTATTTTTTAAAAGAAGAATCATTTCACTAACGGAGCCTGTTGTACAAAATGTACCGTTTCTTCGCTCGCTGTCTTATTTCTTACATAACCATTCATCATCATATCGGACGTCCACCCTTGTTGTGTTGTGTCTTCTAAATAGCTTTATAGAAACTGTCCATCTCTGGCTATAGAAAGTGTGACAATACTGACACAATGCCGGCTACCAGCTCGTATTGTCACGCATCCCTCAAGATTAGTCATGGTCAGGGGGACAATGCAACAGAAAGAAAGAAATTTCAAATAGCCATTGTGTGTGCAGTGAAAAATATCTTAAAAGAATCTAACAAATAAATACATGTGTGCTGAATTGTTCATTTCTTTTCAATTCTTTGCGATTTTTTATATTTGAAAAAAAAAGGGTTTAAAATTCTAATAAATAGAACATTTTATGAAATCAGAAAAACAGTTATAACAGAATTTTAGCTAGAAGGCAGAATGCACAAATATTTTTTTCGTTTCGTTGCGTGCGTTAGTTCCTTTTCCAAGTCCCAAACTGAAAAATCTTCATCATTTTTCATTATGACCCGTTTAGAGGTTTAGACCAAGGTTTCAGTAATTAGTGCAAATCACGAACGAAAGGCATCCACAATAATTTGGTTTGGATGGGGTCTAAAATTATTTTACTTATCATAATCGTCTTTTGAAGAGTCAATCATATTATATTATCAACTAGCTTATACCCGTCTTGCTTTACGTTTTTGATTCCGATTGTCAGGCTTGATCGGTAGGTAATTAAACAGGTTCTAGTCTAGCTTCCCATTGCTTAACAGACCTCTATAACTGACATAAGCACAGAAAAAGAAGAATGACACTTTTGATCTTAGCTACATTCCCTACTTTGATAATTAATTAGGCATTCCACTCATAGAGGGTGATTTGTACCTGTCAAACTTCAAAATCAAACTGCAATTTTTTTCATTAAATCTTTATTTATTGAGAATAATAAGATTTGAATAACATTTATATGTATAACAAATCAATCTACAATTATTTTATTACATTTTCATACCGTAATACCAAGATTCCAATCAACGTTTACATGAGTAATTTTGTTTCCAAAAGATGACTTACTGTCTTTTTGAGAAATTTGTATGAAGATCCTAAAAAAATAGATTTTTTAAATAGCTCTAAATATATTAAAGTTAATGCAGCAAATTGTATTTAAGAACCTTCTCCAGCATTTTGTATGGCTCTGGGCATATTAATATCTGACGTAGCATTTGTATTTTGAGCGTGATGTTCACATATAAGGTAAAAGTATTGTCAAAGGCAAATAAAAAAACAAACATTTCTGAAATATTATGTAGAAGATTTGAATCGAGTTGTAGAATTTTCAAAACACAAACACCCAACATGGTAACACATCTTGAAATGCACTCATAGGTACATACAGTTTTTGAATACTTACTACGGCTATTTGCATATTTGTTTACCTTTCTGCAATTATTGCAAATTGTAAAGTAGGTTGATGATCATATACATGGTGGTTGGAAGTTCAGTGGTATCAATCGGCAGCTTTCGTAGGCGCAGCGTAATCAATGGTTTCAATCGATGGTTGATGGCACCGGAATTTACAATTTACAATTTTACCTACATACTATAAAAAAAGTCTGCAGTCTATTTGCTAGACTAAAATCAACTTTCAATTATATTATTCGGAAGAGCCGGCTTATAAATATTTGAGTTGAGAGGGAAAATAAATACAATAATATAATTATGTAATTCGTAGTATTTTCTATTTATTAAAAAAATGTTACAAAGCTTAAAAATAACTACAGATAAAAAATGCATTATACGAAAATTATTTTGGAATTTTAGATTGCTGTATTATTGTTTTGTTGCAAAAAATGAAAAGGAAATTTGAGGATGTTTTTTTTCTGCGAAAACAAAACGTCAGTTTTTAGAGATAAGTTTGTCGTCACCATAAAGTTGCGTGATTCTCTGGCAAGATTTACAATGCAGCTATTTTTACGCAGGAACCTGGATGTCGGTCTTTCGAGAAGTCGATAAAAAATGCTTTATCTGTTGTACAGTTAGGCCGGGGCAACCTTGGAAACATTTTGTTCACAAAAAATAAAAAGGTTGTGGGAAAAAAAAACACGGTTTTGTAATAATATAAAAATAATGTTTAGATGAATACACGCTCACACTGATAAAAACACAGTTATATTTTTAATACAATATGGATATGTAGGTATATTATAATATCGCTGTTGGGTATTTTCTTCTCAAGGGCAACCTATAAAATAAGGCGGTTTATTTTTGTGTTCAGTCTAAATATTTCAACTATAAAAAAAACTAACATTTTTAATTTACAGTAAGTTGATGTATAAATGCAATAGAGATGAGAGTTTAAAAAACAATTTGAAGCGAAGCTGTAAAAAAGCTCTAAGAATGACGTGGCTTGAATACATAGATTCCATCCTCAAGGAGAAAGGCCGTCAGAAGAAAAAGAATCAGGTATAAGAATTTGCATGAGAGACGTAGAAGATAAAGGAGATTGTGTTTGGATAAACAACGACGTGAAGGGTAAAAAAAACTTATTTGTTCTATTTATATTAGTTTGTTCATATTGTATTGATTGGTTCAGGCTTGTTTTTTCCAAAATCACTTCATCTTGGATGATGTCCAACTGAAACTAAAATTACGTACAACATAATAATTTATTAATTTTATCTTCACTCCTAAGGAGGTACCACTATTCGTCGATCATCATCCAGGACAGCCCTATCACTTACACCATTGTAGAGAGGACATTACTCAAAATCACTCGAATTCGGGTGCAGGGCCTCAATAAAATTAAAAACTAATGGCTGGGACCAGGCTGGGACATACATATATGTTTAGAATGTCGAAAGAAAGTTGTCCGAGGAGAGCGCTGTTCTTGCTCAGGGTCAGACGAGGAAGACCCATCACACCTTTTTCCGCTTTTTCCAGGAAGGTATTTGCATATTATGATGTGGGAGGAGGTTATTGAAATGGAGAGGTCAATGAAAGGAACTGCGTTCGATCTCACGCAGTTGAGGAAGGGGAGGGGGGGCTTGTTGCCTCCCTATGTCCCTCAGTGGGTTCGAAAAGGGAGAATTTCCGTATAAGGTATTATCACCGTATACAATATACATATAATGTAAATAAATAAATTTAATTATTGATTGATCTGCATCCCTAATTACATGAGAGAGGTGCCGAAACACATATATGAAAGAAATCAAAACC
This sequence comes from Mystacides longicornis, assembly GCA_963576905.1. Taxonomy (NCBI): domain Eukaryota; kingdom Metazoa; phylum Arthropoda; class Insecta; order Trichoptera; family Leptoceridae; genus Mystacides; species Mystacides longicornis. The sequence goes on from OY756423.1 coordinate 690,544, forward strand.
ATTTCCACGACACAAGCCTTTGCTTAGTTCCTTAGGTCTCGTATATTTATTGAAAATAAAAATAGAATGATATCAAATGTATATTTGGGTTCACTTCGAGTGAGCAAAGGTTCATTAAAAAAAATCAATACAAGATTTTGAATAATTTTATTTACCTAAATAAAATATATTATTTTGCACTGATAAATTCACGGACCTCGGGTCCCTAAAAATGTGATATTTTAGGAATCCAGGTAGGGCGACTAACTATTTTTTAGGGTTTTGAATGCTAAAAAATAATGGTTCATTTTTTTAAGCGAACCTTTTTGGACTAAGATCGCATTTTATTAGTGTCCGTTTGAAAAATGGTTTTACTTTTAAAAGCTAACTGTTATTTTATAAAATAAAATAAATAAAAAACACTGTTCTTTAAACGAAAGTAAAAAAAAAAAGAAACAAAACACACGGACCGTTATTGGGGTGATTTATAGCCGTGACTTTTGGACAATTGTTTGTTTGTTTTCTTACAAAGTCCCGTTGCCTTATGACGCAACAACAAACTGTCCGCACATTTCAGAGTACCGTTGCGTAGATATAAATATAATAAATAAACCTTGCAAAAAAACTGTTTTTATTCTTTTTATTTCCCGAAAACAATGAAGTCGCACCACCAAGGTCCTGCACGTACCAACAATAAGACCATAAAACAAAAGATTGCGAAACAATTCTCGGAATTATTGTCCTGCAACTTTGTCTAATAAAACTGTTAGTTTTTAAAACAAATTCTGTTGTGCAAGGAATATTATTTGTTTTTTTTTGTTTGATAGCATTTTTACACAAAAAAAGTTAGAGACAATAATTTTGTGTCCAGATTTTATTTGCTAATATTGTAACAGTAATAAATTGCTGTTTCGTTCTTTGAAAAGCATAAAACTGCCGACGGTGAAATGTACTTTATATAGCGTCTTCTACGGGTCCCATCTTCAAGCTTTCTTTAGAGCTTAGTCAGCCAATTTGGTGACCCAGCGGTTACAACGCCGGCTTTCGTACTGCGGACGTCGTGGTTCGATCCCAGGTGCCGACCATCTTCCTCTTTCACGACACAAGCTTTAAGTAGCTTACTGTGAAAGAGTCAAGGAGTGTATTTGTGTTCACTTTGAGTGAGCACACATTCATTTAAAAAAAAAAAAAAAAAAAAAAAAAAAAATTAAAAGTGAAAAGACAGCGAGGCTTTAAAATTATGCAATCAGAGATGATGGACGCAGCAAGACCTTCTGATTAACACATTTTTAATAATAAAGGGGCTGCAGAACTTGCACGTAGGTACCTACTTACAGATGACGCGATCAAATAACTAGGTCCCTGACCGTCTTACTTATAAAAAAAATCGTTAATCGTAAGATTACGTATAGCTCACTGATCAGTTTTGATCCGCGTCTTTTAGGTAGGTATGAAAATGACATTTTGCACAAAATTTTGTAAACAAACACAATAGTAGCCGGGCAACGCGAGTGATGGTTACAACCAAGAAGCGCTATGTCAGATTTGAATGATTACGAGTTATAGATTTGAAATAGGTACGTTATTTTTTAATAATTAATTTTCTATCAAAATATAGTTAAGTCCTGATTTTAATTTCGGAAAATAAAAAGTTGCATTAAATCATACGAAACTTTTAGTTCCATAATGTTTATTATACTGAATTTAACTTGAAAAAGTATTTAGTTTTTTTTTTATTCAAAACGTCATTATCTTTATTAAAATTTAGTTTGTGCATCATGGCTGTAAGCGCTCGAATGATTACGGGAATGCATATAGTTTACTTTATTGGTTTAAATTTTCTATTATTAAAATGATAAACCAAAATACAGTGGACCAAAATATGAAGGGAGTACGTAATTGGAAGGGGGAAAACTTAAATACAGTGTATTTATTACAGAAAGCGTTCTTGTATACTGGAAACAACTAAAAATAACATGAAGTGAAGACGTAAAATCAACATGAAGTGTCAAAATCTACAGAGATAAGCTCACAATCAAGCGATATGGGATGACCTCGATGACGCTTGATCTTATGATTTTATATCGCTGAGCTATTTTCTCTACTGATCGTAGTTTATAAATAAAGTTGTGAATGTTCAATATAAGGGTGCATTTACATCATACGAACAAAGACCCCAGAGCTTAAAAATAGATAATATTTTCATAATCGTTGATGCTAGAATCCATGGAAACAACAACTTATTGGCATTATTTTATTGGTGACCATATCAACGATTAGGAAAATAATATACTCTAATAATAGCTCTGTGTTTTTGTTCGTGTGATATAATTAATGCACCTTTAGGGCGCGTTTGCACCAAACGAACATGGAGCTAGATCTAGAAATATAACATTATGTCTAGATGTCTATAACATTATGTCTAGATCTCTGGAGCGCGTAATCTGTCATCGCCCTAATTAGTTTTGCAAATATTCGATGGTTTCAGTTTGTCATCCGACACCAAAATGTTGAGCACATCCAGTGTTGGTTCACAGCAAGGCTGACCCATAGTGTCACGTAGTAATGGCTCGATTGATTGTCCTAGGTAGGTAACATATGGACATTACTGATTCGCATTCCTAAACATAGTTGCTGTATGCATTCCTACTGCGTGCATACATTATTACTTGGACTAGCATTAGAATTATTACTGTTTCTCATGTGTTAAAGGATTAAGTACTATGGGAGATTTACACCTGTTAAAATTGTTTCTTTCTTTTGATTTTTAACTTGCACACGAACTTTCCTGAGGGTCCAGTCGAGTTCGTACGGAATTCTTAGAAATCAACCCCGTAGTATGGAACAACCACAAGCTTCATTGATAAATGCGAGGTTGCCAAACTATTATGCGGTATAGTTATGACACGGTATAGGGTTGATTATTAGTAGCGCATGTTATAAGCGATTTATGCCGCAATAACATTCCCGTCATAGCGGTGTTATAACGCAGTTTCTATTAAGTACCGCTGAATATGGATAATAAGACAAAAACTACTGTACCAACGGTCAATATAATATTGTATCTGTCTAGTTGGATTCATATAAGAAAACAAATTGTAGTAATGTTTTGCGATGAATCTAGTTTTGTAATATCTTTTTGCACTTTTATTCATATTCTATGTGATTTTTTTTCAGGTAATATAATTATCATCAATAATTTCAGGCATCCAGAACATCTAATTTAGCTTGCTTGGCCTTGCTCTCTACGTGTGTCCAAGAGTCTGGAATATACCTACAAGACTTTATACACTCCGGATGAGACAAGAAGACGAGGCAGGCCAATATTAGCAATTGACTAAGCATTCACTGCGATTTTACAAGATGCTGGCCTATTAGTTCGGGATGAAGTTTTGCAACTGGTGCAAGGAGCTTCCACACTAATGGGAGCGAACGTGGAATCTTCTTTCGGTGTCCTGACGGGTCCTCACGACGTCGACGACTACTTTGGAGAAAGCCTCCCTATCATCAGCTGCCCTGAATAAATCTCCCACAATTCTCAGTCCGGTCCACTGAGGAATGTTTCGGAGCCAAGAAAGTTGTTTTCTTCCGACTCCTCTGCGGCCCTCTATGTCCCTCTTTATGACGAGCTGAAGAACCTTGTATTTTTCACCTCTCAAAAAATACGAAGGCTTACCTTGTGGTGAACAATTGTCTGGTCGTGTTGGCTCTGTGTTGGTGATCATGTCGGTGCAGGCTATTTTAAGCATTTTGCGATGGATCCAAATTTCAAATCAAATGCTTAGAGGCGATATATTATAGGGTGAGGGTCCATGCCTCTACACCGTACAGCAAAACTGACCACACGTAACATTTGAATTAAGTAATATAATTTTCGGGATTTTCTGTGTAACTGCAAAAACTACAGGCTATTGTTTGTCCGAGTAAGTCGTACATCAAGGCTGTATTTTGATCAGTGTTTGGCAGCATCTATTATTGGCTCTCTGTGGTGTGCACGTTGTCTGGTTTGATCGGAATGATTTTCACGCTTTGAACGCCTCATTGCCATGACCGGAACGTAAAAGTGAACTCATTTTTTGGCCAATGACCGCACTGAGTGTTTGTTGTTGTGTTCTAGCTAGAGTGAGTCTAGTGATTTTATACATTGTCCTACAATTCATGATTTGATTATTTGCCCGTAGTTGACCATAACTGGAAATCCTATGATAGATCCGAATTACCAATCGAGAACTGTAACATCTACCTAGATAAAACTTATTCTTGTATAATATAATAGTTTAGGAATTATTAAATGTATAGTAGACCGTGGGGTTGCCGGGTATGAATAGCTGATTTTTCGAAAGCGTGTATCCTGCATCCAGTGTTGTTATAATATGGCTGTGAATACTGCCATCTGACAAAGGCTTAACAGAAGAAGATTCTTAGTGTTGAGAATAGATTTCTGCGACAAATTTTAGGGATAAGGTGGTACCGCTATGTATTAAATGAGACCGTACGCGCTAGACCTGCACAACAGCCAATCAGAATCGCAGATTGAGTTGGCTTGCCCATGTTCTCCGCATATCCCCCGAGAGTCTTGAATACGCAAGCCTGTTCTTCAATCCGGATGGTGCGCTTCTACAGGATGCTGGACGTTGGGATGAAGCTGTGCAACTGGCACAAGATAGAGGGGCTTGCTGGAACTTCGTGGCGTCCAAATGCAGACACTGGGATCGAACGTGGATTAAGTAGGTAAGAAATAGGAAATCGAAAAGTCAGATCGGGATCATAAAGTTGATCACCTAACATATTTAGATCCATGCTGGTCAGAAAACGCAATAAGAATAAGCCTCGGACACCAGGACCCATCATGGGATGGGGTTCGGGCAAATGGAGTCCCTCCCCCCCTGTGATGTAGCAAAATCGAGCGCAATGGAGGGTTCTTGTGCCTCCCTGTGACCCTGAGTGGGGTTAATGGATACCTAGCAGGAATTAATGAATACCTAGTAACAACAGGAAGGTCCCACTATGATAATCAAATAACGAGTATTTATAAAATTTGAGTGGGCTTATATTTCTATCATACACAATATAAAATTATCGACAATTAGTTGAAAATAACTCTCAATAACGAATCTCAATCACAAATTTTTGTTCTCAACAAAATTAACAAGCAGTAGCTGGTGGTATTATGTAGCGCTAATTAATTGTCTGCCTGATATGTTTATTGGTCGTGATTACAAGTTTTAATAGCAATTTTGCTCTCGAATACCAAGCGAAAGGAATTCTATTTGGATTCTCATTGCACTTGTACTTTTCTTCAGATTGAGACTAGAAAAATAATTATTTGTTACCAATTATTTTATAATAATATTGCTACCATTCTTAGTAGAATGACATACAGTTTGGCTAAAAAGAGTAGAAAATAATTGAGGGCGCTGCAGTCGTTTGTATGGCAACATTTAATAAGTACTCTACATTTAAAAAGTAAAGTATTGTAACTGCCAAAATATTTATAAAAAAATACTATTCAATGTGCTATCGTATGAAATGCTTTGTAGAGGTTATTTAAAAGAATTTAATAACGAACTGTACCTACCAGCCATGGCATTATAAACGAGATGGAAAAAAAAATCTACGCAAAACGAGTCAAAAAACAAGAGATAATGAGATAAAAATGGGTGCAAATCCACAAAATGGTGCTTACAACTGCTTACTATTCTATAGCCGAATTTCAATCATATAAATGTCAAAATGTTTAAACATAACCTATAATTTATTTATGAGTGAATATTATAGGAATATACAAAAACATAAATGAAAATACAAATGTCGTAAAAATATCTAAATTAGTAAAAGGTAGGTACCTACTTAATAATTATTATTAAAATGAATTAGATGTTTTATTTACCAGTTAGAATTGCTGTACATTCGTAAACATTTGTAATGTCAGGCAATAACCTATGTTCAGTGTTACCAGAGTGATAACATTTTAGTTCATCAATAATTAATTTCTACTCTTTTTAGCCAGACTGTAGGTATATTAATCTAGTGGTTATTGGGATTTTCGAATACATATTTTGTTTGTTATAAACTAGTTGTGTATGAATTGCTTTTATGTATGTTTTTTAATCGAAAATAAATTCTATAATAATTATTAATCGCAGATATTCCTCGCATTAGGGTCACGAAGACTGTCTAACACTGTGTTCTGCTTCTTCGAGGCATAGCTGATGGAGTTGAACATGGTGTACAAGGGGGTGACCAAAATATGTAATAAAGAATAAAAAGTCCTGGCACCTGACCAAAGCCCAGGCACAAAAAGTATTTGCATTTGAAACGAAGTGCCTCAGGAGATCTTGGGTGCCACCGCATCACGAACGACGCTATTCGCCAGTGCACCCACACATCATAGGCTCAACACTTCTACCATTATGGAGAGGAGATGGGCTTGGCTGGGACATGTGGTAAGGATGCCGAATGACAGTTGACCAAGGAGAGCACTGTTATTCCTCCCATCAGGATCACGAAGAGGAGGCAGACTCTCTCACACCGTGTTCCGCTCCTTTGAAGCAGAGTTGATGTATCTGGGCATGGTGTGGGAGGAGGTTATAAACATTGCGCAAGATAAATTTAACATCCCTATGCCCATCCTATAGAGAATCGATTAATTAATTATTAAAAATCAAAGAAGATTCTTGCTAGATATTTGTACACTATTTATCCTATAAGAACTCAAGTTGACTAAATATTGCGTTGTTGTATTGTATCATATATATTTTGTATGAAAATTCATCATAAATTTCATTTGTTAATTGCGTTTCTGATTTTATGAATATTATCTGGGAAATCAACTTGTATATTAGCACATATTTTCATAATGACTATAGTGTATGTGGTAGGTAGGTATTTGGGAAAAACAGCATACCTACATATAAACGCCTATTTTTTAAGTGGATTATTATTCTTAGGCAACCCATCCTGAAAGAATGATTTGTGTTTTATTTGGAGATACTCTGTGATGTAGGCGTCGGATGTCACTGGATAGCATGCACTCCGTTTTTAAAATACGAATATTCGTTGACATCACAATGCCATGTAAATATTTCTTTTCTCCTTTTTGGCATTTCATCCTGCACCTGACTAAAGCCCAGGCACAAAAAGTATCTGCATTCGAAACGAAGTGCCTCAGGAGAATGTATAATATGGTACCACCGCATCGCGAACGACGCTATACGCTGGCGCACACAGCGAGAGCCCGTCACCTCTACCATTGTGGAGAGGAGATGGACTTGGCTGGGGCATGTGTTATGGATGAAGAATGAGAGTTGGCCGAGGAGAGCGCTGTTCTTCCTCCCATCAGGGTCCCAAAGACGAGGAAGACCTTCTCACACTGTGTTCAGCTCCTTCGAAGCAAAGCTGAGAGATTTGGACATGGTGTGGGAGAAGCTCATAAAAATTTCGCATGATTGATTGATTGCTTTTACACCCATTGTTACATCAAGTGTTGTCAAAATATCAATCAATATAACCCTTAGTATGGCTTCACTTCGGGGAATTAATAGGATGAATGAGCGTTATGTTCCGCAATATCTAACAGATCTATATGAAAACAAAACGGAGGACGGTCTGATATAGCAATAACCAATCCATCCAACATGCCGACCATAATTACATATATATGATACTAGATGTTCCGTCGAACTTCGTCCCTCCTCTGAATCTATGATTTTTTATTTATTAGCTAAATTGCATTCAGTTTATTGAGTATTCAACAGATAGTCCTACTAAACTTTTTCAATTGGAATATTAATATTAAACTTCGCCTTCATGAAATGAACTTGGCCTTGAGTCTATTTGCTGGAACTATGTACACTTTTCAGCATACATACTCGTATTGCAGATGAGAATAATAAAAAAAACATAATTTCTTGGATACTATAAAAAAAAAAAAACAAAAATTTGATAAAGACTATTTTTTCCCCTTATCAGTTGAAATGGGAGCAAAAAACGCGAAAACTAAAAACTTAAATTATACCCGAAATATAGTAGCTAGAAAGCCTATGCTTTCATCTAAACCATTCTTGGGTTACCTTCGACATCTCCGATCATTTTCATCGAAATCCGTCCAGTAATAGAGGAGGAGTTAGGTAACAAAGAAAACGGCTAGATTTTTATAGATACTCGTAAGATATGGTCCATTCCAATCCAATGTTACTAGAACAAATCATCTTTTGTGATAAAATATACTTGCCTAAATATAATTCCATCAAGATCCCAACAGAGTATTGCTGTTTGCTATCTCCCATGCCATTGTGCTCGGCAGTGCGTTCGTCTTTGATGAAGTTCACCTTAGTTCAGTGTGACACTTTCCGTTCTCTCGCTGGTGGCGCTGCGTGTTTTTGCCATCATCATATTTCATCTATCATCAGCTATTATTACTATAGTTTCCAATACACTAACTACTACCTACAGATACTAACTCAACCAGCAACATTACATCAATTATGAAAAAAATATTTTCTTCTCTTGGTGAGCATAAGTACAAATAAATGCACGATAGGTTCTCTAAAATATATCCCTCCTGAAATCCCACCTTTAAATGAAGAAATGGGTAAAATTTTCACCAGCTTCCACCTGCATGCTTTGTACTGTCTGTTATGAATAATGGATTGTATTTTGATAAGATGCACAAATCAACACGTGACCGTAGAAGTGGCCGGAAGACACGTGCCTCTAAATACTTAAATTTGACGCTGTATTGGCTGATTGGAAGAAATTGCGTAAGACAATAAGCCCACCTATTGGGTAATATTTTTATTTATCCAATAAAGTATTTATTTATTTATTATTATACGGAAGAGATGATGTCTGTGATGCGATGAGGAGGATAAGAGGGAAGGAGAGAGATGATGTGGTACCTTCTACTTGTTGTCGAATTTTTGCGTTTTTGATTGTTGAATTTTGTATCTGTTGGCTTTGATTTGTTTCAGTGGGATTCCTTTTGTGATTTTTGCCAAGCAGACTATTAGTATTATGATTAATTTTGGGATTATTTGTATAATTGCAATCTGTCTATTTATTTTAATTTTTTTCCTTATTTTGGCGATGTTTGGGATTTTTATTTTGATTTTTTTTTTTAACCCGAGACCTTCAATACTGTTATTTTTTATTGATAGGTGTATGTCTTTTATTTATTTTTTAACAAATCATATCGTTTTTAAGTTGTTTTTTTCCAAGATGTAATTTTAAGTCTTTTTGTATAATTTCTGTTGTATTTATAATGTATTGGATATCTAGAGCGTTTTGTTTATGGAAACTATGTGATATAACGATTGTGAACTAAGTGTGCCGTAAAACACAGTTTTTACTAGCTTACTGCACACACAAGAATTTTATTGTAATTGTTATGAATAAATGTTATAAATTGTTGTAAAATGTTAAAATGTTGGAGATGCAATAAATGAAATATATTACATCGTAAAGAACTATTTAGCTTGAAGCAAGTTACATAACTTTTCAGTAAGTACCTACTGAAAAGATGTTATGTTAAATAGAAAAAAATGAATTAGTTCTGCACAGTTTGAAGTGGTATTATTCAAATACTTCTTACTCATCAAAACAGTGACCATAACCACATTTTACTTAGCAAAACTCGTATTGTGAAAGAAGTGGATGGTCGGTACCTAGGTGCCACAGCACTAAAGCCTAGTTCACATTTGTCGAGTGGCGAGTACTAAAAACTTGACCACGTTTTCACCATCAGTTGACTTTACTTACACTCCTTATATTTTTCCCGTATTCGTCCGCTGCAGGACATAGGCCTCCTCATGTTAACACCACTCCTCCCTGTCTTATAATGTCTGATAAAATAGGTACCTCCTTAGAATGAATTATTCATATTGTTCTATATTCAAAAATATTAAACATGAAAGCAGTAAAAAAAAATAATTCCATGGGCCTTTACTTGATTTGAACCACCAATATAAACGCTAATGTCTTCAATTGATTTTTCGAAGAATGGTTTTGCGTGTAAAGTACCTGCATCTTTTCACCTAGATCTTTAGGCAGTATTCCTTCTATATCAAACCTCTGATTTATCGTGAAAATTGCCGACAAAAGTTGAACATGACAAAATATCCTACATCTTTGCTTATTATTGTGATCGGTTTACGTCCTTTTAAAGTCACTGAAGTTTGTGTGCAAATGCAGACGAATTTACGGCATCGCTTAGTACATATAATACTTTCTACACTTGTAATGGCTTCACTTACATCACAGCGCCTGCGAATGAATGTTGCCGTGTGTATGCTAAGACACTGTAACAACCGCCAAATATAATAGTAATCTGCGGAGGTCAACAAACTAGAATTACCGAACAACGCTTGTTTTACCATCTCTTCTCGCAGGCTGTAGCTCTCTTTGCAGGGGACGCTGCAGTCGCACAAGCCATGTCAATGATTCAACACAATTATTCCAAACTAAAATTATCTTATGCTATGACGTGTTGTGTCTCTTTCTTACGTATGGAAAGTAATAATACAACATCAAACATTTCTCAGTACTATTTCTTTAGAAAAAATTGAAGGTAGGTATATATAGATGGACTCTCTAACATAATTTTACAATGTTCAGGAATTAAAATGAGAGCATAAATTTAACCGTACATTTTCATGCCCACGCTTGGAGCCCTGGGTGACACAACAGGACCTGGCCATGGCAATTGACTGGGCCGTCCAGTGGGCTATGGAGAATTTGCATCTATAGTCTATAGGCTTGCCTAGGCTACCCTACATACCTTGTCTTTTTGTTTATATATTTTTTTAACTCTTTTAACCGTTTGTTTTTATTAATTTGACCATTTGTTTTTATTCTTTTAACATTTTATAATATGACTTTATATTGCTTATTTTGTTAGATTAATTTATGATGTGATAGTAGTAATAAATATGTATTGTTCAGACTCGACAAGAAGAAGAAGAAGATGTACATTTATAAAACAATTTGCAACTATTGAATCTCGTTGTATAATGTAGAGAGATACATCTGTGAATGTAAAAAAAAATACGAAAAACTATATATTAGAACTATGTTCCTGATGATTCAAAATCAGAACCGACAATATAAGTGAAAGAAAAATCATCAAGAGAAGACAACCGAAAAACACTCTGGTTAATTTGGATTAACCAGATTAGCTCGGTACTTAACACTTAACGTTTCGATTAAATTGATGCAATGTCACTCGTTGGCGGCTCAAGTGAGTACGATGCTTTAGACGGGAAGTAACCTTGGCTAAGAATATTTTGTTTTTCATGAATTTATATTCACTCAAACACTTTCATCGTAAGCAAATTAAAAGCTCCTCTCGTGAAAGAGGAAGGTTGATAGCTTGGGATCGAATCGGCGACTCACAGTACGTATGTCCACGACGGATACCAACAATTGCATATGACATTACAGAGCTGATATCCAACGTAAGGGTGAACTGGTAGAACTTATAAATGAATAAGTAGGCAGATAAGTTTCAATATGGATTTGAAAACTCTCAATGGTTTCCCCCTCAGGTGGTAAATGACCCGATAACGAAAAGGAAACGAACAAAGATATTCTACAATAACGGATCTTCCAGTGAGTTGTATTCTCCATTGCGGGTCACAGCTTACCTAATATTTCGCACGGTAACAATGCCACAACAAATTAACTAAGAAATAGTTACCCACAATTGTGTGGCGTGAACTCGGGTGAACTATGATGGTTTAATTATTGCCTACACAATGGTGTGCAGATCCTCCAGCAGAGGCGCCCTTGTTCTCTCCGTCATTGCACTTCCACGTATTCCTCAATGTTCGAGTTTTTGTCTCAGCAGGAATTTTTACTATGACAAAGAATTATTGCGAAGACATTTATAGAATACAAATCTAGACTCCCTGCACAATATTGTGACATAAATAAATTTATGAAATTTCTTTATTGTGTATAGATGAGGACAAGTCCATTTTATTCTATCAGTTATTGGAATGTGATTGTCTAAGTGTGACGTAGGTATATCTATCACGAACTTTTTTTTATATTAATTTATTGAATTGTGTAAAAATGCATCCGTAATATCACCACATTACCCTGGCGTACTCAAATTGGCTCCCTCTCTGACATCCATTGGCATTCTCCAATGTCCGGTTGCTCTCACATCGCATCTAATAGTCTCAGCTTTGACCAACCTTTACCTCTAACGGGGCATTAGTGAGTTAATCCTCCATTAAAACTTATTGGACCGTTTAATGCTTGTTCGAAAGATCCACCCTAACTCTTTCTTCGATGCTGATAACCAAGAATTTATTTTGGAGCACGATCACCCTCCAGATTTATGCGTTATTCACAAACTAAACTAACTTTACGAAAATTTTAACAACTAATGACTCTAACAATTCATAACTGATATTCGATTTTTAAATGGAACAAACCACTACGAACTTACGACCGTCTTCTACTGTTATTTTGAAGGCTGGCTTAGTGTTTACGTTAACAACGTTCGCCATTAGGTGGTAATGTGTAAGTCTCCGAAACTCCTAATCATGAGATTTTTTTTTACCCATCACGCCGTGTCCCGTAAGGGGTAGGTAGAGAGAACGGACCTCCACTCTTTTCTATCCAAGCATACTTCATTCGCTTCTTCCACCGACATACTCTTTCTCATACAGCTTCTCCTATTTCTCTTACTTCTTACCTGGCCTTCCTTGAGGACGGAATCGATGTGTTCGATACATCATTACGTCATTCTCGGTCGCCCACGCTTTCTTACACCTTTCCTTTCAGCCTTATGAATTCTCAACATGTTCAACATGTCGAAAAATCTCATGTATGCAACAAGTATATATTTAATAATTAAAGAAAAATAGAGATAAAAGTTGGAAATTATTGAGAGCAACCAAATTTAAAGATTGGGATTTCGCTTGCTTTTGTGTACTGATTTACTGATTGGACGCGATTCCCTAACTTTCAAGGCGTGAGCGGCCATCGCTGTCTCATGATGTAAGTATATAAAAAAAAAAACGCAATCTTACTAAAAATTACGTGTTTATTGGTCTAGTTCTTACGCAGGCAAGTGTTTTTATACATGCACTAATATGACATTTGTACGACTTATTCGCTCCCCTCTCCAGTAACCAAACCTCGCTCCTCCAGGATCCGAAAAGCGACGATAATAGCGCCCCAAGTGGGCTACGGTCTGCATCGAACTACCCTTAATTTAATGCAGTCCGCTGAATCTTGAAATACGAGTTCCTCGGCGGAATTCCTTTTAGATTAGCTTAGTATGTAGGCACCTACATTTAAACTCAATGCAGAAAGTTCTGGAGGGATCACGTGGACAAAATGAGCGACAGATAATTTATGAGAGTAGGACAGGTACTGAATCGGTACCGTGCATGGATTACAGTGATTACTCTACTGGGATGATTTTATAGTATGTGGTTAGCCTTTGTCGTTTGGAGCAGTGCAAGAGCAAATCCGTGCGCTGTACGGAATCCGCGGCTCATATTATGGTAATAGCGCGACGCGACTGTCTCTAGCGTCTTGGCTCAAGTGAACCCAAACATTCCAATAGATAGTAACAGTCTCTTGTGCGATGGCCGCTGCGAACTTGTAGGTAAACACGCCGTTCTAACTCAGAGTCATTGCCAGGTCAGTGAACTCCCAAAGTATTCGCGGTCTCATTATTTTATCAGCCAGCCTCACTCACTAGGTATTACTTCTCAACAGTCATCGGCGGCCGCTAGATGAGATGCTATCATCGCCGGAAAGGAATCTACGGTAAAGAAATAATAATTTAGAGGGGATCTAAAAATCGGGAACTCAATCAATCCCGATGAACCTTACGCTTATTCGAATGCTTGACGAAAGTCAGTTTGTTATTCTTATGACTTTAGTCTTATGAAAATTATATTCAACATTTTACCTCATTGTCAAGTTGCTTGTATAAACTTGATGTCCCAGGATTCTGATTCGGAAATCCGCCGTCTGCATAACAACCACGTATAGGTACCTGATATCTTCCTTGTAATTTGGTCGAGTATTTTCTTGAAGTATTTATGTTATATTTTTATGTAAGGAAAAAAACACCCTGTTTTATTTACTGACGACTAGTTTCGCCTCATCCAGCCATCGTCAGACCAAACCAAGTTATTTAGCAAAATGTTTTTTAGTGTTTTTTCCTAACATAAAAACGTTGAAATCTGATTTAATGTAATCCCGCATAATATGGAAGACATTGTTTTTTTTTTCAATTCCAAATTTTCTATTAGTATTGGAGATCAAATGAAATTATCAGGTTAAGTAAATTTTACTATTATACCTCTTGCAGTTAACAAAATATTTTACACCTAGGTATCTAATATTAAGCGCAAATTTTACTAATTGTTCTTAGCATAAAGAATTACTAAATGTTGGAAACATTAAATTAAAAATAGTATTTTTTTGTTATTACAACAATATTTTTTTTACTGTTCTTCCTCCCATCAGGGTCCCGAAGACGAGGAAGACCCTCTCACACTGTCTTTCGCTCCTTCGAAGCAGAGCTGAGGGACATGGACATGGTGTGGGAGGAGGTCATAAACATTGCACAAGATCGAGCGCAATGGAGAGCTCTTGTTGCCTCCCTATGCCCCTGAGTGGGGCGTAAAAGGGAGAATTGATTGATTGTATGTCAATAATTGTTACAACCATCAGTCATTTAAAGCAAAGTCCAACAGTAGGTACGCACGCATTTTAATCAACTCTCGAATTCACCAGGACCTGAAAGAAGAATAATTATTTCAATCTTCTTATATTCCTCTTTTTACACTAAATTTATCTGTAAGTATTTCAATTTCTACATAATCAAATTTTTGGTGAGCAAAAAAAGAAAAAAAATCTATAAAAATGAACAAACCTTGTATGCAATTTCATTGTTCTCTACGTCACGATTTATATAAGAAAATTACACAAACGAACGGGTGCACGCGAAACCTGAATATTGTATGAGAGATTTTCAATGAACCCCCTATCAGGCAATGCGGGATCTTAACAAGGAACATATTTTTGCTGTCCTCGGCTAATTGCATAAGCAAACTCGGGGTTCGGGTGTGCGGCGTACTGGCCTCGCAGCACTCCGCACGGTATGTGGAGCAACGACCGCCGCGACACACTTTCAGGTCACTTTCCTTCGCGGCACTATACAACGCCATCCACATAACACAATATTACAAAAAGTTATATAAAAATGCTACACCGATATTGGGTAGGTGCCCTGGATTGGATTAAAATTAATTATCCACAACATTTTGCACTGCCACAATACGACATCAATATTTTTATTGAATACCAAACTTGTCAAAAAAAAAAATACAGTAAAAACAGTACTTACAAAACAATATTATATGTAATATAACCTTTGTAAAAAAATTCACATTGAAAGCATATTAAATAATATTAATAAGTGTACATTACTCTGACACAATGGGAAAACTTTGAAGTCGCAGACATATGCCTCCAACTTAATCTAGAGAGAAGATAAATAAAATGCAATGTAGCCATTTTTTCTGACAGCCAAGTAGCCATCAAATCATTGAATTCTAACATCACCAATTCTAAGATGGTATAGGAATGCCTTACAAAATTAAATGAACTACGAAAGAATAATAATGTCAAGATCATCTGAGTACAGGGACATGTCGAGTCGAAGGGCATTGAATAAGCAGATAGACTAGCACGAAGAGGTGCACCAATACACTCAGATGAAAAGATTCTTCGAAGAAGAGATAAGAAGGAAGGGAAGGGGGGAAGAGAAGAACAATAGAACAAATTTCCCGGGCTTCTTGACAATCCAACAAACTTCTTGGTGGTTTTAACTCCAGAAGAACCAAAACATGCCGGCCGGTGCCTCAGTAAAATAGGTCTTAAAACCCTAACAGGCGACTGTAGACTTGGGGACCACCTGAGGAAGCTGGGACTGAAGAATGATGGAGCCTGTAGATTCTGCGAAGAAGGGGTAGAAACGCTTCACCACCTCTTATAGGATAAGATGCAGTAGTTTATGCAAAAGCAAGAAGTTTTGGAAAATATAGGAGATAGCCGCCTTCGATCTGGACTTCCTGAAACTTCGGTATTAGAAGTGAAAATCTAACTGGGAGATACCATAAGCAACGTGGAAAGAGGAAAAGCACAATTGACCACTAAAAGTCGGAGCTCAAAATACCCCCATGAGAAAAATGATAATAAGAAACAGGCTTATGATACCAGATGTAAATGGTCCAATATCACATTTTGTCATAGATAATAATATTCTCTATGTAAATGGTCCAATATCACATTTTGTCATAGAGAATAATATTCTCTATGACAAAATGTATTATATTTTTTTACCTTCATAATCTTTTCCGCAATTCGATCCATTATTCTTGCTTAGAAAATTAAATATAATACATCCGCTCTGATTTGACTAAAATGATTTGTTGTTGATTTTTTTTAATAGGGTTTATCAATTGTTACGGCAAATAAATTTGGACGACCACCAAAAAGATGGAGGGATAGTTGGAAGTATTCCCCATTTTTGAGTTATGTAGGTATATTGTACTTAATTTGAAAAATATAAATGTTTGCAGTTGGATGCATTAGATGGAAGTTTTATGTCGGAATGCGTTGACAGACGACGCACAGCCTCATTGCAATGCGCCAGCCTCCCGTTCGATTGAATACCAGATTCGTAATAAACGATCTATTGATAAATCAAAATGAGTTTGCCGCGCTTCTACGAACCAACTGTACATAATGAATATTGGTGATGATTGTTTACGTAAATAGCACTCTATTTCTGCGGTGGAAATTACGCTTTGTGTGTCATGGCGTAAGTAGGCTCACTCGAGTCGCGGACAATGTTGCTAATCTAGGAACAAACTATCTAGAAGAAGATTAGATCACAAAAACGTATTATTATAATAATATACCTACTTGTTGATACTCACTTTATTCCAGCTACATTAGCCGCCTTCGACTTCCAAATTTTCACCCTGAAGGTCTGGTGATCATTGAATGATGTGTCTAACCTGTGTTATGTTATGATAATAATAAATATGTTATACCTATTGGTGTACTTGTCATAAGACTGGGAACAAATTTCAGTTTTTTTTTATAAGTTATTTTGAATAGTTACTCATAGTATATAGAATATGCATGAGTCTTGTGAACGAAATTCAAAAAAAAAAAAAAGATTTCGCTGAAATTAATTTTCTCGACGTTTTCGAGGGTGTAGACTCAAAAATGCAAAAAAAAAAAATATTTCCGCGTACC
Organism: Mystacides longicornis; assembly: GCA_963576905.1. Taxonomy (NCBI): domain Eukaryota; kingdom Metazoa; phylum Arthropoda; class Insecta; order Trichoptera; family Leptoceridae; genus Mystacides; species Mystacides longicornis. The sequence goes on from OY756423.1 coordinate 707,824, forward strand.
CGTACCCGTAAATGCCCAAAAATGTGTGCGCATCCATAACTCATAGTAATTCTTATCCGATTTGATTGAAATTTGGTAGAACGGTTAGCCCCTCGATGTAGATGAGTTAGTAAAATGTTGAGATCTGTACTTTCAAGGGAACCCTCTTAAAGTATCCAAAGAAAATTTCACTTGTTCTAGAAAAAGGGCTAAAATAGAAAAAAAAATCTTTTACATATTATTAGTATTCTTATAATTTGGTATACGGGTTGGTCTTATGCTCCTACACAAGCACGTAAAATTTGAGGTCCGTAACTTCAGTGGGTCCCCCTTAAAGTACCAATTAATATTGAATATGTAGTTCTAAAGCAGATAATAAAAAGCTCCAATAGTCGATATCATTTTAAAGTTTCTATAATAATTCCAAGGATAAATTTATTTTAATCGTAAAATTATAAATTTTTATGCAAATATATGTTTTACACGAAAAGGCTGTTATAATATGAGTTCTGAGCTACCCTAGGTTAGCAGCTTTTTTAGTTATGCCTCATATTTTGTTCAAATAATAATCAGATGAAAATAAACAACAACAAGTCAAAATATTTAAAATTAAGACTACTTTGCTACCTAATTATAAATTGGAATATCACCTGCCTTACTTATTTTTTCATTTTCCAAAATATATTTTTTCATATACTCAAAGTGAACACAAATACACTCTTTGACTCTTTCACAGTAAGTTACTTAAAACTTGTGTCGTGAAAGAGGAAGATGGTCGGCACCTGGGATCGAACCCACGATCTCCACGATACGAAAAAGTACGAAAGCCGGCGTTGTAACCGCTAGTCTACCAACCATTTATTTATATTATAATACATTCATGTGTACAATATATAAATTCAGATTAACGTAATGGAATTTATCACCCCACTAGAAAAATCTCGTGCTGAGGTGATACTAAGTAGGTATATTAGTTTTGTGCAAGTAGACCTTATATTAACGAGACACAAAGACGAGCAAATGATGTATAGGTACAATAAAAAACAAACACAAACAAAAAAAACCAGCAAAGTGCCAACTACGTACATGTTCTTAGTTCTTATTTGCGTATTCATAAATAATTTTGTCAGAAGATTCCAAACACTCTCGATTCCCACCTCAGTAGGGAACAACGGTATAGTGCTGGCATAGACCGCCACGGTGAGTAGTGGTTCACAATAAGAGTTGACTCTGCAGTCGGAATAGTGAAATGTGGCGAAGAAGTTGCTGGTACAAAGCCGCTGTCTGCATTAATTTCACACGATTCCGGGAACCAGAGACCAGTTCCTCGGCTGACTATGAGTCCATGAAAGATGATGATTGTAAGAAAATGTATTACGTAGGGAGTGTCTATGCGAAAAACGCAGACCTAGGCTGAGAAGAAGCAATCTAATCCAAACAAAATAAGTACGAAATAAGACAAATATAATGGAATAACAAACAAGATAAATACATAAAAAGGATTACAAGAAGCAAAGGGTTTCTATTTTAAACATTTTGAACATAAAGACGTGGTCGAAAACCATTTTACTAGGTAGTGAGTTAGAACCCTGGTGCTGACTATCATGCTCTTTCAGGACATAAACTTTAGCTTGGATGAAAGATTTTTTTTTACCCATCACGCCGTTTCCCGAAGGGGGTAGGCAGAGAGTACGGACTTCCATTCTTTCCTATCCAAACAAACCTCTTTCGCTTCTTCCAAACGCATAACATTCCGCATACATGCTCTTTTATTCCTTTTGTTCCTGACTTGGCCCTCCTGTAAGATGGCACCGATATGATCGGACCATGTCATTCGAGGTCGGCCTCGTCTGTGTGCACCCATTCTTTCAGATTTATATATCCTTTTAGTCATTCTCTCCTCGTTCATTCTCTCTACATGCCCAAACCACCTTAATTTATTCACTTTCATTCAAGTCACTACGCTGACATCCACTCCACATTCCTTTCTAATATTATCATTCCTAATCATATTTTTTTTTATCGATCGATCGATATCGATCAGTCTCATTCCCCATATCCTAGACAATCATCTAATTTCCACAGCATTTATTACAACTCCTAGATGTTTCGTCCATGTCCAAGTTTCTCTCCCTTACAACATGGATGGTATCAGGATTGCATTGTGCATCAACTGTTTGGGTTTAAGAGAAAGATGTAAAAAATGTATGTGCATACATCCAAAAATAAAATACCTTCCTATATCATACAGTTTTTAATATAATTCAGGCAATCCGAAAACCTAGCGGAGAACGTTCATCTCTAGAAACGAGATTTAGCTAATCATTTTATACCTTGGGTGAGGAGTTGTCCTAAAGGAATTCATATTTTTTTTATGACTTTATATATCCTTTTGTGTGCTGCTTTAATGCTTTATAATTGTTATATTTTGTATATATTTATGAATTTTTACATTTTATATCTTATATTTAAGAACTTATTTTATTCAAAATTTTATTATTTTACCTATTTTATTGATTGACTAATTTTTACGACTTCCGATATTTTCAATTGTTTTTTTTTTCGGTTACATTATAGATGCAATATGATTTTCGACATGTTGAACAATATGTCGAGAATTCTCGTGATTAGGCGTTTCGGAGACTCAAACATTACCACCTAATGGCGAACGTTGTTAACGTAAAGTGATCACACTAAGCCAGCCTTCGAAATAACAGTAGAAGACGGTCGTAAGCTCGTAGTGGTTTGTTCCATTTAAAAATCGAACATTAGTAATGAATTGTTAGAGTCATTAGTTGTTATTTTTATGTAAATATTTTTATTTTTATCCATTTTTATTTTTTTTTGTTTGTTTTTCTTCTTATATTCTGTTATGATGTGTTTTTAAATTGAGAAAGTATTGGATCATTTTCCTTTTGTGGATTTAGAAGTAGGCTGTTTCTACGGACACTACTCGACACAGGCTATGGCTAGTGAGGGTGTCCGAGATCGCACTTGAATGTGTTTATTTGTCTTGAATGATTTTTGATTTTGTTTGTATTGTTTTCATGTCATATTTGATGTAATAAAGTTATTATTATTTCAAATCATTTATTCACTTAATGAGTATTTGAAAACTCCATACGAAAGTGGTAGCAAGCCATCAAAAGTACCCACCCTTTTCAAATTCTGCATAGATACAGTAATTTTTTGGTAGATGCACCGTCATTATTTAAGTAGTGCCTTTGACTTACGTTCATAGTATATTTTCATTAATGTTAAAGAATTTTTGGAATAGAATTTCAAATATAAATTAAAAAAAAAAAAACATAATGTTGCCAGCAGTGTTGGAAGGTTGTTTGACAATGTTGCCAGCCCTGATCTTGAGTCTCGCTCTGTCCGAGCATTCAGGTTCACAAGAGTTCATTGCCACAGTTTCATAACACTTTTCTTGTGCAACTCTCTTCGGTCTTGTTGTAGAATAACACGTCATAGCAACTACCTCGGGGACGTACCAAACAGAATGCCAATCTTCCGCTACGCGCTCGATGCAAAACCTTACAATATCGCGGGCACTTTGACAAAAAACATGTTCTAGAAACATCAAGAAACATTTTGAACACATATATTTAGTTTAAACACATTGGTGTATTGTCGTTTAAGTTCTTCGCATAAAGATAATAATTACAGCATCCCTTTACAACATTTCAGTAAACACAGTAGTTTTCGATTACAGATTCTGATTGATTTATTTCTAAGTAATGAGCACTATATTTTTTATTGAAATACTCGTAGTTAATTTTGACAGAGACATTTTAGGTAGGTATAATCTAGCAATACATTTTTGAGATCAAAAGGATACTTTTTAGATACCTTAGTCTTAATCTGTTGGGAGGCCAAGATTCGAATTGAATAGAAATCAAAATGAAAATGAAGTCTGAACTATTTACTTACCACTTTTTTGGAATAAAATAAGAAAAATCCGTTCGCATACACACTCTTTTACATCAGCATTACTTCAATGGGTATTGGAATAACTCCAAAAATAAGAAAACTCCGTTCGCATTCATCTTCTTTTACATCAGCATAACTTCAATGGATATTGGAATAACTCCAAAAATAAGAAAACTCCTTTCGCATTCATCTTCTTTTACATCAGCATTACTTCAACGGGTATTGGAATAATTCTAACAATAATAAGACTTCAGATTTTGGCCATCTTTGGCTCTTTACAAAACGTAAAAAATACTTAGTTAAGTTTGACAGAAAAACAGTATGAAACTGTCAGCCCTGTTAAATAATTTAAAAAGTAAGGCAACTTGGTTTAAAATCAATGATTTTTTTTTTACAAATTGACGTAAAAGACCTGAAGATTCAGGCATTAGTCTTTTAAAGAGGTCTATTCAATGGTTTAAACCTTTTCTTTACGGACAGAAAAAATCTTGCACTCAATCGAGTTTATAAGAGTTCTTTCTTATCGATATAGTTTATTTAATGGATGTTGTGTCTTACGTATCGTTGGGTGATTAACCATTGGTTTCCCGTTGTTATCAGATTACTGCCTAAAGACTTCCTATACAATTCTTTTCCTCGACATCGGTGACAGAAGAGTCCAGGCAGCCAATAGGCCAGTACTCGCATGGTAATGACCGGTTTACTGGATGCGATCGGTTCAACGAACTGAGCCTAGACGCGGCGCGATGGCAGTGAATGTAGGTTGCATCGGCCGCAAGAAAGTTAACTTCCATCTGTCTATGGTGTATTCACTACCAACTATGCTCGCACCATACAATTACCTGGCGCTGTGATATTAGCTAGTAGACTTGCCTAGATTTATTCTACACTACCGTGCACCTAGGAACTTTATTATACACTTGATCCATTCAACATCGCCTATCCATTATAGTGAAATACTCAGCCATGAAAAAATGAGGCTTTTGAACTGGAGACTTCGTGGAGGAATCGCGTGCCCAATGAACAAGGAGAGCGCTTCTGACCACTGTCATAAGAATAATAGCCCGCATTTATCTCCATCTTTCATTGCTACCTATTGGTCTAATATCTCCATCTTTCATTGCTACCTATTGGTCTAATAATTTCTTCTATACAACATTGGTTTTGATCGAAGTGTTTGTCGGTTTCTTGGCTGTTCGGGAATTTACGTTTTTTTGTGTGGATCAGCGATCATTAGTGTAAACGGGTACTCTGACTGTTTAAGTTAAGTCATAAAGATAGTGAGTGATTGAAGGCACTGCTGAGGATTGGATGGGTTAGTGTATTTATGACTTTTAAAATACTGAAAGACATCCGATTTTGTGAACTGACATTTGCGTTAGGGTTCATTATACCGTGGCACATTGATATCTGTCACCTGTCAAATCTTACATTGAAAGCGAAAGGATTGTCTCTGATTGGCCGCAGTCCGTGCAGACTAGGTTGAGGGTACTCAGGAGTGTGGATGCTAAAGAGGTTGCATGAGAACCAGGAGTTGTGTCAAATAGTAGAACAGTTTAACGGAATGAATTGCAATAAATGCTCAAAGGTAGTAAGCTGTGACGACTGCATCGTCTGCTCGAGATGCCATGGCGGGTTCGACTATAAATGCGCTGGATTCAACGAAAGCAACTTCCGTAATATGCTAAAGATGAATAAAATAAAGTGGAAGTGTGTTTCTTGCAAGGGCGGTGCTACCCCACCAAAGATTCCTTCTGAGCCTACTCTGGAAGAGGTGTTTAGATTGTTGGGCAGTCTTCAGGTGGAAGTTGCTGAAATGAGAAGGTCTATAGAAGGTATGTTCGAGAAATATAACCATGAGTTAGTCGAACTCAAGAATTCAGTTGGACAGATTTCTGACAGACTAAACATAATGGACGAGGATCGAGTGAAAATGGCTTCACGGATGGATGACCTGCAGAGCGAGAATAGAAGGCTGAAGATGGATACCAACAGGATCATTATTGACATTCACTATCGGTGACAAGAAGTTTTCTTTACTAGCAAATTATCGTTCACCTTCCCTCAACAAGAATGAATTTGTAGATGAGATCGACAAACTTATAGATTTAGTTACCAGGACTACTCCCCGCGATTCTTTCCTTTTGGTCGGCGACATAAATATTAATATTCATAACCAGTCGGTATTGGATTTTCATGGAAATTACTATATGAACACATTATACTCAAAAGGATTTACCTCTCTAATAAACGGAACCACACGAGTGAATCAAAATGGAAACAACAGCTGTCTAGATCACATTATGATTAAGTCAATGAAGCAAACACAAGTTCGAGCTGTAACGCTTGTTACAGAAATAACTGATCATTACCCATCGTTTGTGGAACTCGATATTGTTTCCAATAATGGAATTGAGCCTGGGAGTGTTGGAGGTGCGCGGATTGTGATGCCGAGAGTGGATGTTAATAAGCTTAAAAGTTTAATATCAGGAGAAACGTGGAATGAGGTTTTCCGATCCTCGAACCCAGATGAATCGTTGCACCTTTTCTATGGTATATTAAATGATTACATGGACGATTGCAGGGTTGCTGTAGGTCAGCGTAGGAGGAAGTATCAGAAAATTAAGCCGTGGATTACCAACGGAATCGTTGCATCTATAAATAAACGTGACAGACTATATTTAAACATGAAAAAGCATGAAATTTATTGTAAAAAGCATGGTTTGACTATTTGTAATACACTGAAGATTAATTACATCTCTTATCGTAATATGTTGAATTGTTTAATAAAAAAATGTAAGAGAGAATATTATGAAGACCAAATCAAGCTCGCTGGCGGTAACTCAAAGAAGATATGGAGTATTGTAAATGAAGTAACGTGCAGAGGGGCACCCAACAATGCATTTGTAGAGAAGTTGGAGACTGACAGTGGGATGGTAGTTGATAGGCTGGAAATGTCTGAAAAATTTAATGAATATTTTATAAATATAGCTAAGAGGTTGATTGAGGATATCGGGTGTTCAACAACTATGCAGTCTTCTGATACTACGAGCACATTTACACCTATTCATCTATATAAACTAAAGTACACGACTGAAAATGAAGTAGGTTATTTTATTGATGAGCTCAAAAACTCATCAACAGTTGGGTCTGATGGGATAAAAACGGAAATACTGAAAGGAATCAGAGAACAAATCACAGCACCATTATGCCACATAATCAACCTGTCCCTCAGCAATGGAATGTTTCCTGCATGCTTAAAGGATTCAATCGTTATCCCTATACATAAGGGAGGCTCTCCACTTCATATGAACAACTACAGACCAATAACACTAATACCTCAGCTTGCAAAAATATTCGAAAAGATAATTAAACGACGATTACTGGAGTACCTCAGTGAAAGGAACATCTTATCAAATAATCAATTTGGTTTTAGACCTGGCATGGGAACAGAGGATGCCTTATTTAGACTGACGGCATATGTAAATGAAAAATTGGACCACGGGAAAAATGTTCTGTCTATATTCCTGGATTTACGCAAGGCGTTTGACACAGTTAACCATTTGAAACTTCTACAGAAAATGAGAATGCTGGGTGTCGGTGGAACTTGCCTGTCATTGCTAACTGATTATTTAGCCAACAGGAAGCAGAGGACCAGAGTTGGTGACGTGTATAGCTCAACCTTGACGATAGAACACGGAGTACCACAGGGAACTGTATTGGGACCCATTCTTTTTTTGATCTACATTAACGACCTTTGCAATGCGGATATTCCAGGGCTGATAGTGACATTTGCAGATGACACCTCGATAACACTCTCTGGTAATTCATGGAGTGAAGTTTACAAAAGTGCCTCGGAGTCTCTTAAGGTGATCAAAGCTTGGCTGGACAACAACTTGCTTTCTCTTAACTGCGAAAAAACCTACTTTCTACCATACTCGTTGACTGAACGTAAAGCACCAAAAGAAGTCTGCCCAATTAGAATTCACGATGGGCAATGCTTTGAGAGTTGTTCTGGTTGTCCAGAAATTTCTAGGGTGGACCATGTAAAATACTTGGGGATATATATTGACACCCATTTGAAATGGAATAAACACCTAGACTACATTACGAAGAAGATGAGAGGCCAATTGTTTATATACAGAGGATTGATAAATGTGGTTGGACTCCCGATACTTAAAATGGTATATTATAGTCTGTCGCAGTCTATCCTAGCTTACGGTATTGTAGTTTGGGGAGGAGCATACGACAATCACATATCGCAGCTCAATGTTCTTCAAAGATTAATAATTAAAAAAATGTATAGAAAGCCAACTAGATATGGAACGGGTGAATTGTTTCAACTGAGTGGTTTGTTTGATATACGCAAATTATACCTGTTACAATGTCTTAAATTTATATACAAAAAATCTTATTTTTTTGTTAGGACAACTGAAAATAGAACAAGTGCTAGATTGGGTAACTTGTTTGTGCTTCCAGTTTGCAAAACAAGACAGGGGCTAAGACACCCGACTTATGTTGCGCCTAAAATATTCAATGCCTTGCCTAACAACATCAAAGTGACGAATAAAATCCTAATATTCTATAGACTTATAAAGGATTGGCTTAAAGATATTGATGCTTCTGTTTTCCTTCTGTAGCGTGCTCCTTCATGATTTGTTCTTCTCTGAGTATGCATAACCTGAAAGATTCTTCTGGTTCTCGTATAGTGAGGATCACTTATTTGAGTGTTTTTCAAGGGGTTTTCATATTATCACGTTTTTTGGGTGATATATTGATATATTTTTGTTGTTTTTCTCTTTCGATGTGATTGAATGGAGAGCTACTATAACTATGTTTTACAAAATTACGTCGTCTGTGTGTTAATGTGAAATTAATGTTTGTATCATAACCTAGCCTGGATGCTTGTTGTCCTGTGCTGTCTCTTGCATGTTGTTATTATTTTGAGGTTTATTATTGTTATTATTTGCAAGAGTTGATTGGCCGACGTTTTGCTGGTTTTCTCGCTTATTATTAGCATTTTGCTGACATTGAATGACTTATTCTGGAATGAATAGATTTATTTAGGTTTTGCTTTTCTGATGTTTGTAGTTTGCATATTGTGTATTCCTGTGATGGAGTTGTATGGAGTGTCGTGAGAGATCACAGCTTTTGTTATTTTTTATGTATGCCTATCTGTCGTTTGCTGTCTTTAATCATAGACATAAGTTTACTGCTCAATCATTTTATATTTATGTCTCATGTTTTAGCAAAGAAAGCTGACTTTTTGTATGGAATAAATGTTGTATTGTTGACCTATTTTGTCAAAACCATTGCTATACCCACAGACAGGCTTTGCCTCGTGGGATTTCTCAAAAATAGTTTACACTCATGTCAATTTTTTTATATACTTATTATTTTTTTTTACTGTGTTAAAAATGATATGCTGTATACCTACCATTTGTAACATTTTTTACCTGAGAAATATACTTATTATTATTATTATTATTATAATATAATCATGAAAAATAAGAGGTTGAGTAACGTTCTCGCTAGTGTCTCAAAATCGGCTCCCGCCTCAAGGGAGGCTTCCCCTGTTTCTTCTAACAGATCGGCAGCTATTGGCTGTGACCAAAATAGATCTACAGCGACATGTAATATGGAGACAATAATCACATTGTGTGACAGTGTGATTAAGCGCTCTAAGTCTGTAGAAAACCTCAATGCTCTTAAAGAAATTAGAAGGTTGGCGGAGGCTGAACTGAGGCGCCTGGAGGACGCTGATCGGGAATCGGGAGGGACAGAACTTGATTGTGTCAAGAAGCTCATTGCTGAAAATCATGAGGAGCAGAGTAAGATAATGCGGGACATTAAAAATGCCCTGGATAACAAATATACCTATAATTCAGAGAATAAACTTAGCTACGCCAAGGTTGCCACTCTTGGCAATGGGATTAGAACTCACTCCATTATGGTGTGTTCTAAGGAGCCTCAGAGAACGGGTGAAGAGATAGAGAGCATTATAAAGAAGAACGTGAATGTTAGATCTTTGGGGGCTGGTATCACTGGCTTAAGAAAGACAATGAACAACAGGATAATAATAAAGTCAAATACCAAAGAGGATATAGAGAACGGGTGAAGAGATAGAGAGCATTATAAAGAAGAACGTGAATGTTAGATCTTTGGGGGCTGGTATCACTGGCTTAAGAAAGACAATGAACAACAGGATAATAATAAAGTCAAATACCAAAGAGGATATAGATTTAATAAAGGGCGAACTGTCTAAGATAAGTGAACTACACACCGACGTTGTTGCGAAAAAGAACCCGTTGGTTGTTTTCATGGGACTTGTGAAGGGTGTTACTGAGGACGATATTAACGCGTCATTGAGACAACAAAACAAATCTTTAAAGATTCAAGAGAAACTAACAATTAAATTTAGGAAACGACACAGAAATTCACTCTTGTCAAATATAGTCTGCCAGGTATCGCCTGAAACTTGGAAAAGGCTTATTGATGCTGAGAGAGTTTATATAGGGTATCAGTGCGTTACAGTTCTAGATGAAAGCCCACTAGTTCAGTGTTACAAGTGTTTATTGTATGGTCACACTTCAAGGGTCTGTAAAAATATTGAGAGGTGCGCATTCTGTACCTCCAATCACAGCAGCAAAGATTGCAAGTCCAAATTGGAAATATCCACATGTATTGTGTGTCAAGAGAAAGGCAAGCCTGGAGAGGGCCACTCTGCTTTCAATAGACAATGTCCACTTAGAACGGTCTATGAAAGACTTGCTAGAGAGGCAACTGCCTATTTTTGCTAAAGTTGTTACAGGTGTAAATGAGTTTCAGCATGATTTGGATGGCTATGAGCCAGTAAGTACCCTGGTATGTAACGATCCGGAGCATTGTCGTACTATTGTCGGTAAAGATGGATTTAAATTACTTAATATCAACATAAGGAGCATTAACCAGAATTTCGATCAATTGACTGTTTTGATGCAAAGATTTGACATCGATTTTGACATTATTGTATTGACGGAGTGCTGGTTGACCGAATCGTATGTCCCGAAAACTATGGACGGTTATCATTGTTTCAACTCTTACAAACACTTAAACCAAAACGATGGTATTGTAGTCTACGCTAGGGACTGTCTATCTGTAAATTGCTGCGAGACTTCTGAGATTGTGGATGCTAACTGTCTGGCACTGACAGTTAATAATGAATATAAAATTTTAGCGATATACCGACCACCCTCTTTCCGAGATGCTTCTCCTTTTGTTGAGTCACTTGGCGCGCACTTGCAAGTGCTTAAGAATGATAAGAATATAATATTGGTCGGTGACATGAATATAGATTTACATGGCGAGAATGGGATTGTAGGTGATTACTTAAATCTATTGGCATATCACGGATTTGTCTCGGCCATCAATAAAGGTACGAGAAATAATTCTTGTATTGATCATATCATGATAAAATCGAGAAATGACGCAAGGGGTATTGTGTGCCGCACTGCTATCACTGATCACTTTCCTGTTCTGGTTGGAATACGAAGCAAAGATTTAGATGGAGAGAAAAGTGATAAAAGACTCGTCAGAAGAATTAATTATAATCGACTTAAAGAGGATATGAGGGACCAGGACTGGAATGCTGTATACGGGCTCACATGTGTGAATGATTCATATGACGAATTGTGTAATATCATTACAAAGTTAATTAAAAAGAATGAACACATAAGGACAATGCGCTCTAGGAATTTAAAAATAAAGGAATGGATAACTGAGGGCATTATTAACTCTATTAAAAAACGGGATAAGCTTCATTTGCAATGCATTAGAAACCCTGAAGATGCAGTACTCAATGCGCACTATAAAAGGTATCGAAATACCTGCTCAAAGCTACTAAAAAAGGCAAAAGTAATGTATTACGAAAAACGAATCGATGATAGCAAGAACGATCTTAAAAAGTGTTGGAAAATTATAAGAGAATGCACCAATAATGGAACTCGTAAGCAACCTGGTATATATAAACTAATGGAGGGGTGTCAGGATAAAGAATCAATAAGAAAAAGACTAAATAAATCTAACGAATATTTTGCTTCAATTGGTAAAAATCTAGCCCAAAAAAAGTTTAATGACATTTCTCCGAATATCGAGACGTTGAATCACGACGCAAATATACCATCACCGGCCGGATCAATATTTTTGTCTCCGACTGATGAGAATGAGGTTTTGAGGGTTATTTCTACAATAAAAAAAGACAGCTCACCAGGTATTGATGGTATCGAACCTAGATTACTGCATGTGTGTAAGAATTATCTGGCTGGGCCATTAACCTATATCTTTAACCTGAGTTTGGAGAAGGGTGAATTTCCAAGTGCGGCCAAGACATCTGTTCTGTGTCCAATCTTGAAAAAGGGTGACCCACTTGATTTAGCAAACTATCGCCCAATTTCAGTGTTGCCAAGTCTATCTAAGGTACTAGAAAAATTGATGAAAACACGACTTGTAAGCTTCATGGACAAAAACGGAATATTATCGGAGAATCAGTTCGGATTTAGGAGTGGACATAGCACTGAAGATGCGATGACTTGTGTTACAGACTTCATAAGTAACAATTTGAACCTGGGCACAAAATGTATTGGCGTCTTTATGGATCTTGCTAAGGCCTTTGACACGGTCTCACACCGTATATTGATTAAAAAACTGCACCACATTGGGATAAGAGGTATAGCAAGGGACTGGTTTGAAAGCTACCTGAAAGAGCGTACTCAGATTATTAAGTACGGTGATGTCTGCAGTGACCCAATCGAGGTTTCATATGGGGTACCGCAGGGCAGCATTTTGGGTCCTATATTGTTTCTCATCTATATGAATGATTTGTGCTGCATGAGGTTAACGAAGTCAAGGATTGTTTCATATGCGGATGACACTGTTTTATTATTTAGTGGCTCCACTTGGAACGAGGCTGCACATGTCAGCCAAGTGGGTTTTAATGTGGTTTCAGATTGGCTAGATGGAAATTTACTAACATTGAACTCTGAAAAGACTAATTATCTTTGCTTTTCAATCAACAAAAGATGTGGTGCAAGAGATGCAGTGTCTTTGGTCTATCATAGTTTGAGGTGTCGGGCTGGTTTGGAGTCCTGCAGATGTGAGTGCATCGGAGTGGAATCGTCGGTTACATATCTCGGTGTCTGTGTTGATGAAAATCTTAACTGGCGATGTCACATTAGTCAACTATCAAAAAAACTAAGAAAAATGACCCATATATTTGTTCAACTACGAGATGTCCTCAAGTATCAGCAGATGAAAGCTATGTACTTCGCTCTAGTACAATCTGTGATGTCCTATGGGATACTTGCCTGGGGGGGCGCCGCTGTGGCGATACTAGATCCACTGTTTAAAACTCAGAAAATGCTCATAAAAGTAATGTTTAGACTCGGTTATTTGTACCCTTCTCTAGATCTTTTTAGGAATACTGAGATTCTCTCTGTGCGCCAGGTTTACTTGCTTAGACTACTCTCCTTCATGTCGAGCAGGCTCAAAATCGTTCCATCTGTATCACAGGCGAGGAACACTCGTAACATGAACAATATACCTGTGCCCTTACCCTGCTTTACGTTCTTCAAGCGTTCTCATTTGTTTAGAGGTCCTAGATTGTGGAACGAGTTGTTTGGCGCGGGGAAAACATTTGGGGGTACTAATTTTGACAGGAGAGTATTGTCGACGTACATGGTCCGCATCGGAATATACGACTGTGAGAAAATTATTGATTTCTGAATATTTGTGCTGGGGTGGGTGGCGGAGTATTGGGGCTGGATTTGTGCGGTGAATTAAATGTAGTGGTTGGTATTTTACCTTATAACTGGTACATATCACATAATAATTTGTTGAAGCATCTCATCACAGGCGAAAGCCCAGCGAGATGCTGAACTATGTTTTGTTCTAATTTGTTTTTTTATAACTGTACAATCATTGTAAATGCACTTATTAATTTTGAATAAATTTATTATTATTATTATTATTTTCCGCAATAAAAAATATGCCCTCCTAAGAGCTTATGAGTTATACTGTGGCATAAAATTACTGAAAATTTGCGTAAGCTTATTTAAATAATATGGTCACAGACTGTTGAGCAGGGGATTGGGGTAAATTATTTTGTATTAGGTAAATAAAAATGGGTGGAGCGATATAAAACACGTATTATTTCATTACAATATGGCTGAAGAAGGGAAACGGAAATATAAAAATGCATAGATTGGCAATCCATAGATAATGGATGCGACTCTACGGCGCTGTATTGCTTGTGTCAACACAAACTTACAATGGGAATAACAACACAACACAACAACAATTCTTCTTCTTCTTCTTATGGTCGCTCACAATCTGACCTCCAGAGACCGAAGCCATTGGATCGCGTCATCCGTCAGTGCGTGCAAGTCCTGTAGTCCTTTTTCAAATGCGTACATGGGGCACTCGTTAATCAGATGGTCGATTGTTTGTGTAATCCCACATGCACATGCTGGTGAGTCCATCCATCTCCATTTATGTAAGTTGGAAGCGGTGCAGCCTACATCACATCTTATTCGGTTAACTCCACATCATATATTTCTGGGTTACGTTGAGCCAGGCAGTTCTTTTGTCGGGTCAGCTACGAGGTTCTGGTTCCTTACTGACGATGCCGTCCATACTTGTCTCCATTTGTCTTCGATCGAGTAATCCGTACAACAACAATAAGGAATATGTAATAATAATAAGAAATATAAACACAACACAACAACAATAAGAAATATATACAGAAACGAGGACGAGAGACTCTCTCATACCATGTTCCGTTAATTCTAAGCAGAACTCGGGAATTTGGATATGTCATTGAATCTGTGCGATTGTTGCTTCCCTATGCTTCCTAGCGGGGTCACAAAGGGAGTTTGTCGAAATGTCATACCTTCCAGTTTTGGCTTTATGAGTGTTATTTTGGCCACCTGATACATTTCATTTAAAAATTAGCAGAGACAATTAATTTAAGAATTTCACACGTTTCAGCTCTATTGTGTTTTGTAATTTAAAAAAACTTGTTTTCACTAAAAGAAGAATGACCAAGTGTTTTGGTTTTTGAAATGCGTAAAATAACTTGGTTAAATATAAATAAACGGATCAGCATATTATTATATTGTTTTATATTTGTTCACTCAGTTGATTAAAATTAATATTATTAAAGGGTAAGGAAGTTATTGGTCAGGGTGTAGTTGGAGCACTTTGCAATGTAACGGTTCTTAGGAGAGAAATGTCGTAACGAAAATGAAATAAACCGTAAACCTTAAGGTTGTATTCGCCCACCGCGGCACGGAAGTACTTAAGTACTATATACGTGCTCGCGTCACACACCGCGGCTGAGGACTTATGTGTACCTTCCTACCCAGCCGAACTTTGTGGCTATTACCTAATGGCTCAACCACTCTGCACACTCTATTGTTATTATCTAATGCATTTCCTCCTACTGAATACTCAATCCTAAAAAAATAATAAGTTAATTTTAGACTAAAAATACCATACACGGTTTAAGAAAGCCCAGATAAAGTTGTTAAAGATTCTCACATCAGTAATATTATTCCTTATGTACCTATTCCTTTAATCACCATCCATCGCCTACTTCCTGCTGAATTCAAATTTGTAATGAACGTCGCAAAAATATGGGTATCTATCAAAGTATTGGGAAACATTCTCAACAGACAATGAGTCTATCAGATTTTGGATAACAGAGCTGTGGGCTTACAACCACATATGCCAGGTTAAAAGCGCTTTCTACTCCATTAACAGGAGCAGGAAACATTCTCTGTCCTCTGTTGCCAATTGTCATTTCGTTGAAAGTTTGTATACATATATATAGTGAGTGGGGAAATGATATAGGATCTGGGAAAACACCTAAAACAAATGCCACAATAAATTATTTTTGTCAAAAATTATTTAGATTTAATGAAAAAAGATCGGCGGGGCGTAATTCGTTGCCAGGTCTGAGAGAGGCTGTGGCATGGGATAAAAATGTGGACGTTCACGGGCCAAATTACAAAGATGATTGGAGTTATTAAAGGAAATTTTCTTGCCAAATTAGAATGTTGTTTTTCTTTCAAAATACCAGGTGTAAATTGAAAAATAAATAAAGATATACCTATCCAGAAGTAGGCAGAATGGTGGGTTTTGTTTGTTGAGTCAATGTCCGTGAGTTATGTGAGTGTGGTGGAACATGGATCGGACCAATTCAACCATCACAACTTCAATCATAAAAATAACTGTTTATATATTGTTATTTTGAATCATTGTGCTTAGATTCATAGCCATCGTTGTGATATCTGTAGGATGCAATAGACTCACTTACATATATGGGAGTTGTTTTCTACCATAAAGGGGTAGGGCAGGCGCTGTTAATAAGTCAATAAACATTTCGTTCATTTATCCAATATTTTTTACTTTATGATTTGCTACGAATAAAATTAATATAAATACTTTATCAGATTTAACGAAAAGTTAGCTGTTTGAAAACAAAAAAAACTCATTACCGATATGTCAAATTCATGCAATCGATTTATTGATTTCAAGATTTAAACTACCCCACATGGAGAGATTGCTCAACTTTAGACTACCATGTACCTATCTCCGGCTATAGTTAATTTGTTGAAAACAATCGGACCTAAGCTTTACATAAATTTTATTCTTGGTTTATTAATAAGACTGTAAAGGTTTAATAGAAACTAACTAGTTTGAAAACTTTGTCCCTAAGATGCAATTTTCTGATAACACGATTAATCAAAATATATATATAATTAATTAGTAATTGTATTTTACTGGTGAAGGTACGAGTAAACTAGGGTTAGTTGTTAGAAGTAACCTCGCCCTCTGTATGTTGATTCTGTGATGTCTTTGTTATGTGAAATTTTATGTGTACATACTACCAATGTACAGTAAAGTATTAATAAATAAATAAAATAAACTAATCTAACTAATCGGTATGTAGCTGTCTTCAAATACCTTAAAAACTCAGTATGGGCCAATAAACACATATTAAGCCAGTGGAAAGTAAGGTTAGAGTATGAAAATAAAACATGCATAGGACAGCATGAACTAAACAACTACTCAGAATAGCAGAAAGGCTTAGATCTGTCTAAGGTGTGACGATAAGCCATAAATAAAAAAAATGTAATGCAGAGGACGTTGTTAGATGAGGCAGAGATGGAAGGAGATTCTGGAGGGATCGTGTTGGCATGGTCGGGCCCTTAAGTTTTCCGAACCGAAAAGACCTCAGAAGAGTTGGCGGGTAAGCTGGATGAATACACGCCAAGAATGGGAATGAGGATCCTAAATAAACAGGGGAAGATGAAAAAAGGTACCCAGATCTATGTGATATTCTAAAGAAGAATCTATTCATTGACTCTGGGGTACTTATTATGTAGTTCACTATGAAGGGAGCAGGGTGGTCACTACCACCCGCAAGAGAATAAGACCAAGCGTGCACGACACGGGACTTCGAAGTTAATGACGCGATAATTGAATAATAATATAGACGAGAGAAATAAGAAAAAACTATGAAATAAATAATAGTAGATGAGATAAAAGGAAGTGATAGTGGGATGCGATTTTCCACCTCTGTGAACTTCACAGATGAAGACGTGCTGCTCTCGTGTGGCTTATTGGAGGGTGGCTACCAACTCCACACACATGTAGGGTGCTACATGCAACCCTTAATATCATAGATTTCTCTAGAACCCTATGACGTCGCCGAAGAAAATTCATAAGGACCTATTTAGAAAATTTCATATCAAATACAAAGTAGTGTGATAGTATTTGGGAGTAAAGGTGCCCGCAGGTGGGGGCAAGGGGGTAGCACTTTGATTGAAAATACACAAAATGTTACTGACTTTTATTTTAAATCACTTCGTGTTAGCTTAAAGGGAGTGTGAAAAAATATTTTCCCACCTTTAGAATATTTTCTGCGGACGCCAATGTTTGGGAGTCTTTTCATCCACTGTGTCAATTCAATTTTAAGTAAATACCTGATGAAAAAACAAAAGAAACGAAATACATACACTGAGGCATTCATATCTTGGACAGAACAAATTAGGGCTGAGTTTTTATATGATGCCAATAACTGGTCTTGTTCTCAATTAGCTGGTTTCAACAGGAATATATTTAATTCTTCAGTTGCCTGCGTTATAAAAAGTCCCTTTTGCAACGACACATAGACCGATATGAAAATTTAAGAAAATTGTCCATGTCATCACCATCCTTCTTCGCTCGTCCAGTATTGGACACATGCCTCCCTTCCCGACTTCCGCGATTCTCTGTCTCTTGCTATTCTGTGCCAGTGATATCCGGCTACTCTCCTAATATCGTAAGACCACCTCAGCTGGGGCCTACCTGGGTTTCTATGACCAGTTCTTGGTCTACATACACTCCAGGGTTTTCTTGGTCCATCTATCATCTATTGTTCTCACTATATGGGCGGCCCAGTTCAACTTTAATTACGCTATTTCATGAGTCCCATCGGTAACTTTGGTCTATTCTCTAATCAATTAATTTCGCTACCTCTCTCTCAGACTAATTTTCAAAATCCTTCTCTCTATCGCTCGTTGTATTACTTGAAGTTTTTGTACAGACGGTAGTTTCAATACTGGAAGGATGCTCATTGCTCATATCAAATACCTGTTTGTTGAGGTGGTTTAAGAATCATGTGGAATTGAGTTAAAGGACAGTTGACCAAAAACCATGTCATTTTTTAAAGATGTTATAGGTATCTTAATAATATACAAAATATTATTAAGATGTATCTTGAAAAGCCATTGTAAGCCTAATGATGACATATGAACCAACATCTGCGGTAGACACAACAAAAGCAAAACCATATTACCGGATGAGTGTGCAACTGTCGGAGCTGAAGAAGTGAAGCAGAATGAAAATTAATTTATTACTTCTGAATAACAATCGGCACGTCAATGCCCTCACTTGACGCAGATCGATGCGCTCGTGAGACGCTCCATGTGGGGCTAGAAAGTGTTCACAGGCATCGATTTGTTTGAAAGATCAATCGAATCTGTTCCACATACAACTCTTTTGATCTTATTTGCCTCTGGAGACGATGCATAATAAGATGCAGTACCTACTCCATGAATGAATTAAAGGATGTCACAATAGATTTAATTCAGTCGCAGTGACACAAGGGGCATTTGATGGTTCCTTGATTCTCTTTAAAAAAGAAAGTAAGTACCTACAAGGACTACATTTTTACTTTTCCTTGTTTTTTAATTCATTTCTTCGTAGATTCTTTTGTAGTCCATATTTTATTCACAGAATATTATAGATATTTGAATATTTATCTGGTAAAGGAAAAATAAAAATAATTCAGAGTAGAAAATTATGCAGATTTTTTTCTATTACAAATACGTAAATTAATTTTTCCATAGAATGCTACCTTGTCGGAATAAATTGATCTTGTGCCTCTAATTGCCCCTGGGATGGTTAAAAATTAACAGTTTCCTTCACAAAGAAAAGTGATAGGGAAAAAGTGGTCTGCTACGGGCCCATAAAAACACCAATCATGTCGCGGGCACGTGTGTTTGAGCAGCGGAGGCTTCACATGGCGCGGAACAGGCTCTGCTGCTAACTGTAAACCCGCAAGAAGTATGGAGCCTCTTAAAAGTAATTTCACTTGAACACTTTAATCAGAACATATTTTAAGACTGTCTATGTGTGAGTGCGCATTGGCTATATTGCCATATTATTTTTTCGTGTATTTTTTATGTTTTCATCGTCGCCATGTGTAGAGTCAACGAACTCCAGTGAACTTGTGTTTATTTTGTGTATCTACGCCACGTACTTTTGCGTTTAAATTCGTATATCATTAAATTTGGTTTCGTCTCTATTCAGTGGGAGGGATATTATTATTCATACTTTGATTATTTTATTTTTAAGAGCTATTTACCAACATAAACTTGTATCCATAATTATTACTTTTTTATGTCATTGTGTATCTTTTATTATTTTTAATTCAGTCCAAAGAAACTTAGTAGTTTTAATAAATGACGCATCCAAAATAATTAGTTCTTTTTTTTTCCTGTATTCGCTACAGCAAAGGGATTGATTCTTCGCGCCCCTTATGGAAGATACCTACCTATGCTGAATAGAACATTAAAGAAGTTTGATAAAGATGAAGAAAAATACCCTTATTCTTGTTTATTCCTTGAACCTTTATTTCTACTAGCATTCCATTCTTGTTTATTCCTTGAACCTTTATTTCTACTAGCATTCCATTCTTGTTTATTCCTTGAACCTTTATTTCTACTAACATTCCATTCTTGTTTATTCCTTGAACCTTTATTTCTACTAGCATTCCATTCTTGTTTATTCCTTGAACCTTTATTTCTACTAGCATTCCATTCTTGTTTATTCCTTGAACCTTTATTTCTACTAACATTCCATTCTTGTTTATTCCTTGAACCTTTATTTCTACTAGCATTCCATTCTTGTTTATTCCTTGAACCTTTATTTCTACTAACATTCCATTCTTGTTTATTCCTTGAACCTTTATTTCTACTAGCATTCCATTCTTGTTTATTCCTTGAACCTTTATTTCTACTAACATTCCATTCTTGTTTATTCCTTGAACCTTTATTTATACTAGCATTCCATTCTTGTTTATTCCTTGAACCTTCTTTTCTATAAACATTCCATTCTTGGTCTATTGGTCTTGATAAACTATTTAAAAAAATCTAAACCTTCAGTTGATTAATCTTGGCAAAGTGTGCTAACTATTTGTAAATTTTCTGTGAATTCAATGATATCAGATGAGGAACATTTAACGTTCGTTCACAACCCTCCAAAATATGATAAAAATCCTTCGTCTTCTTCAATGGCGCTACAGCCCCCATAAAAATCTAAATTGGATGAAATGGGACACCCTAAAAAGGACATGTACCCGAGTCTCCACCTCCAGCCCACATTCGCAATACGAGTGAAGCAGTATGCCTAATTTGAAGAGATGGGAATCAACTAAACAGTGGCCTAGACGAATCCGACCGAATGATTATTATTTTTTCAATACAGATTTAAGGACAATGTAGGATTATGTTCAAAATACAGCTTGGAAGTTTTGAGGTCTCACATAAGCTTTTAAAGTCAATCTGATAGTGTGTTTATTACTCTACCACTAGTATAAGTTTTCGATGATCGAATATCGAAACGATCATCGAAGGAGTTTCGAAAAATTTCCATACAAAAATGATCGAATGATTCGATCGTTTGATTTTCGAATACTATTTGCACGCTAATAAGCGCTTTTAGCTTTCGATAAAACTCGCACTAGCCCCACTTTTAACAAAAAAATGATATTGAAATATAACATTGCTCATTTCTCAGTCATTAAGATGGATTGATTAAAATGTCTCCCTTTTGATATTTTTGGTTATGTTGTGTTGTTTTTGGAAATCTGCCTTTTCTACTATCTCGTTATAAAAAGGTCATAAGTGTTTGGGAGTCAATTAAATGTCAATTTAATCTCTTTTTTATGTATCACTTTTCGGTTAATTTTTCATGTTCCTAATAAAGAGATGGTAAAGCCCATTGAAAGAAGCCCAAGACAACGTCTGATTGACAATGGAAGTGCTAGGCGTGGGAGATCAGTCGGACTCCGTTGTTGGACAAACATTATTCAGGAGGCTAAAACTTTGCAGGAGCTGTATGGCCACCAAAAGTTAGTTTACACCCTCGCATTCATCATCCACAAAAATATCTGACTAATTCAAATTTGTTATGATGCTATTTCTATGCTTGTTATATCGTGTTCTTCAATCGCGTCACTCATCCAAAATAAACACTGTAGAACTCCACAGTCTGATGACTGTCTTGGCATATCGGTTGTTCCTAGTCGTCTGCCGTCTGACTAGGCCTTTTGTTTCTTGGACCGTAACGTCTTCACAAGGTCACGCGGGGTCAATACTCAGCTACGTTGATAGAAAAAACAGCTGAGACCGAATGCAGACGGCAACATTTTGCAGTTTTATGATAGGTAGGTACTTTCTTGTATTGTAACCAATGTTGAGTCAGATATTTTTTTGCCTTTAGGTAAAAATATATCGTATAATAAGCTCTTTGTCCGTCGATGTGGAGCTAAAATGTAATATTGATAGGTGTCAAAATATGAGTTATTCGAAAATCCGAACAATGGATTTTTCTGATTAAACAATGATGAAACAAGACAAAAATATTTTTTTGGTAATACTCTAGTTTAATCACTCCTAATGAATTCGAGGTTATTTTATATACCTACGATTTGTAAAGGTTAGGTTAAGGTTGGAACGTAGTTTAAAATAGGGGTTTGGGGGGTGGAACCCTCCATACCGCTTTGGACACCTCCCCGAGTGATAACACGGTAATACTTTTTTATTTCCAAATACAGTAATATAACACATTAATGTGTACATATGTAAATACAGATTAAGATAATGGAATTTATCACCCCACTAGACAAAAGCCCGTGCTGAGGTGATAGATAGTACTTACTCCAGCGTAGGTCAAAATCGCCGCCATTTTTAATTTATAGGAGTGATTAAACTGGAACTTTACCAAATCTTCAATGATAACTCCAATCTAGAAATCAATACTCCCTTTAAGTGTCCTTCAGGGGCATTGGAAGGCAACAATATCTTCCCACTGCACTCGATCCTACCAGTTGAGATGACCTCTTCCCACCCCATGTCAAAATGCATCAGCTCTGCTTCGAAGTAGTGGAACACGATGTGAGAGGGTCTTCTTCGTCTTAGGGAACCCTGATGGGGGGGGAAGTACAGCACCCTGCTCGACTGTCATTCTGCATCCTCAACCAGTCATATTTCCCCTCCATAACGAAAGAAGTGATATGTTCTTGTGCTGGGTGCTTCGATCGTTTGTGATCTTATTCTTCCAGCCAATTAGTTTCAAACGTGGAGACTGTTTGCACCTAGGCTTTGATCAGGTGCCAGGACCCACACCCATACAGAAGAATGGGCAACGCACACGCATCAAGCAGTTTACATTAGAGGTATCTAGGGATGTCCATATACACCGCCTAGAGGTTGACGAAGTAAAAAGAATAGGCAAAGTAGTGAGTTCGTACTTCGTAAGGGTAGGTATTTTTAACCCTAGCAATATTGGAGCATCTGAAAGTAATTCACCCTTGAAAAGCAATTACGACAAGGTGTTCCGTAGTGAGATTGGTCAGGTCTACGACTCATAGAGAGTGCACTGGGGTAAAGTGAGGGAAATATGGGGTAGTTTACTGACATACTACGGCGTAGACACGTTGCATATCGCTATTTAATAATTATTGTTTGCGTGTGTTTGTGATACACTGACCACATAGGCAGAGATGATCTCAAATAATCGCTTAATTTCGACGCTATGGTAATAGTTGAAACTTTTTTACAATTTCGACCACGTAGTCTCACCAACACTGCCTCGCGGCTACGCGCACTCACACACTCTACGGAATGGTTTCGTTTTCTGCGTTCATTGAACTCCGTGGTGAGTCTTCACCAACATTGTCTGTTGTATATTTACATCAAATTTAAAGTTTTCAGGATTTCAGGAAAATTAATTCATATTCTGTATTCGAATATTGTATAAACAAAACCTATTTTAATTTATAGTTTTTCATTTTTATCTTGTAGAATAAAGTATCTCAAGCTCTTCTGAGCATCTTCAGATCAGTTTTCGTATAGAATAAAAACGTACTTCACCATTAGGTAGGTACCGAATTCGTTTGGTCATAACATTGCTTCGATGATTGGCGCTTACACTTAACTATGGTCACCTCTCCCGATTGTTGCATTCATTTTTTATGATGACTGAGTAAAACAGAATTCTAATGTACCTACTTCAAAGCCATTTTGTACAGTTTCTATCCCTATAAATAATTGGGCCGCTAATAACTCTTAGGTATACTCAAGTGAATATAATATGCTATGAAAGAGGAATCTAAAATTAAATTCAATTCAAATCTTTTATTCAACATTTTTATATAAGAAAACACAATATTACATTTAACATAACTTACCGACCTCGGTAGCCTAGTTGTACTAGCGTGGACTTCAGATCCGGGGTCCTGATGGGTTCGATTCCCGGTCGCGTCAGAGTTTTTCTAAGTGTTTTTTCACTAGAAATTTCTAACCGGGGTTGGCCTGTCTCAGATTGGACGGGACCGGTTGACTGGAAAAAATTGCCCCATGCAATAAGCTCCGCCGGCTATACCGAGTACTGACACCTTTGTATAGAAAAGTGTTATATTATATAATATTATATTTTTGTATTTTCATCGAGGCGCAGCCGCAAGAATTGTGTGAAAATTCTTTAGACTTTTTTATTGAGTTTGTGTAAAATATTACGCCTTGCACAAATGAACAAAAATTTATAAAAAAAAAATTTTTTTGTACATTTTTATTCTATAACGAAAATTGTAAGGAATAGTGCTTAAATATTTTTTTTTTAATGACTTAATTTTTATTAAGAAGAAAATGCAAGATTAATATTGATATTTTTCAATAAAGAAATGCAGTAGTGCCTATTTGTAGTGTGAGTGCAGCGTCACTGTTTGAGGTGAACGCGCTATCGAACCATCGCTACGTAAATCGTAAATTTAAAGCCTTCCGTATGGTGAGTGTGTGTTGGTGGGGCTCTACATTATACCACTACATACACACATAGCTATCTCATGCAAATATACAACCATCTTTGTGACCCAAGTGTGAACAGTTATTATACTAACAACTAGGTACATACCTCCTCACTGAACTGGTAACTGTCATCTGACATTACGGTCACCTCTTTCACTTTAACTCAAGCGACCATCTTAATCTTGGTACATATCTAATAGACTGGACACCAAAGTCACAATGGTTGTGCTTATCATAGATTACGCCGAGAACTTAAAAGTGGAAGTTATTTTTCGGTTTTGATCCTGCAGATTTTTTTTAAACTTTTTGATGCAATCTGTGTTCACTCAAAACGAACACAAATACACTCTTTGACTCTTTCACAGTAAGCTACTTAAATCTTGTGTCGAAAAAGAGGAAGATGGTCGACACTGCGACCGAACCCATGACCTCCACACAAAACAGTGCGAAAGCCGGTGTCGTAACCTCTAGTCTATCAATCACTTCTCAAGCATGGTTGGCAACACAGCAAGAATGTCTCCTCTTCCACTACTCTCAATTCTCCGCTGTTATCTTTAGTTCTACGTATTCTGGAATATTTCTCACGCTTTTCTCCTTCCTCCCCTTCCTGTCCAATATACTTTGCCTTTCCTCCCTAATTCTCGCAAGAATCTCTGTTTTCGTGATCTATTCCCTACAAGATAATTTCTACATTAGCCTATACTTCCATATTACGAAGGCCTTCGGTGGATGCTAGAATGTATTCATTTTGTTTCAAGTCATCTCGTTCAGTGCTGAACACGAAGGCCTCTTCCTAATCTAAGTTTTGAGGATAGGGCACGGTCTCCGGTAGTGATATCATATCACATTTTCCTATCAGATTGCTATGGATCTGTTCCAGGTTTTCCAATATTTTATTATTATGGGGATTTAGTCCCATAAATGTGATTACTACGGTTATGCTGCCGATTATGACTCTTTAGCTTTCTAGCGGAGGGTACCACGTGCGAAGAGGTTGGCTAGATGTTTTTTGCCATCACTTCTGCAACAAAAATATACACAAGGGGTGAAAAGGTGATGGGAATGGTATACCCACATAAATTTGGCATTCCACCCTTAAAGAAAAGTGATTTGTAGTCAAATCGGGCCCGTGTAATTTAAGACAGTGTATTTCCGCTACTACTGGATAAAAATCGAAATAAAAAAATCAATTCACTTTTAACAAGACATTTTATTTGACAAGTGATTATTAATTATGAGGAAAAATTGTGTACTAAACGACACCATATTTTAGGTTGTCCAGTTCATTATTATTTATTATTATTACATACTGAGGATTTAATGCAGGACTTCTTTAACCTAGATATAAGACTAAAAACAACTAATAAAAATATGTATAAAAACTAAACACCTTAATTTTTCTGAATAACAATTTTAAAGTAGTGTGATTTTTAAGCATAAATTTATTTGAGAAGGTATGATCGGTTTATTTTTAAGGAGCAGACATTTTAACTTCAGGTGCTGGTCCTTTTCTCTAGAAACCAGTCGTTGATTTAAATTTTAAACTCTTTTATGGAAGTATGGATGTACCTATCTCAATACAATAGAGATACATGTGAGTTTCTATGACATAATAATGACCTAGTTGACCCGCCCGTCGACCTTCCACCTAACCCAGAATAAAAAATTAATATTAAATGTGAAAATGAAAATGTGATTTGCGACATCAACATTGAATTAAATGTAGCTACATACTAATTTATTGCACTATGCAAGTTGAAACAGCACGCCTTGGCCTTCGAGTCAATGCCAGTAAGACGGAGCTCATAGCGAATAATGCCTGCCCCGATAAACGTACCCATCGACGGGGTGGATAAATTTAAATACCTGGGAGCAACCATTACCACCTCTGGTGAGCTCCCGATACGTATCGGTATGGCAAGTGGCGCCTTTAACAACATGATCAGAATATGGAAGGCGTCGGCATTTAGTGTCGAGACGAATGTAAACTGTTTGATGCGTGTGTGTTGCCCATTCTCCTGTATGGGTGTGAGTCCTGGCACCTGACCAAACCCCAGGCACAAAAAGTACCTGCATTCGAAACGAAGTTCCTCAGAAGAATTTTGGGTATAAGATGGCACCACCGCATCACGAACGATGCTATACGCCGGCGCACCCAGCGTGAGCCCATCACTTCTACCATTGTGGACAGGAGATTTACATGGCTGGGACTTCTGTTAAGGATGCCGAATGACACTTGGCCGAGGAGAGCGCTGTTCTTCCTCCCATCAGGGTCTCGAGGACGAGGAAGACCCTCTCATACTGTGTTCCGCTCCTTCGAAGCAGAGCTGAGGAATCTGGACATGGTGTGGGAGGAGGTCATAAACGTTGCGCAATATCGAGCGCAATGGAGAGATCTTGTTGCCTCCCTATGCCCCTAAGTGGGGTCTTAAGGGAGTTTGGATTTGGATGTAATGCGGTGTTCAGACGGGGCGATATAAGGCCAGACGATATCGCTTGCATAAAAAAAAATATCGTTCAGTCGCCCATTGATCGTCTGATGTGTTCACATGAGTCCACCGACATACATTCAATCTGTCAGGTGCGCTGATTGTTTTAAAAATGGCGGACGTCGAGGTAGAAGTCGCGGAGTAATTGGAGTTAGTTGAAAATATTGTTTTAGACGATATAAAAAGACTCCTAATTGAGGAAAAATAAAAAAAACGCAGATATTGGGTGCGGAATTGGATTCTAAGGAGAAATAAATTTAGAGCAGTGCTGTCAACTGTCAAGAAACAGAACATACGGACGCCGCGCATATCTGCGCATGCGTGAATCGTTCCACCAGATACAAAAGTTGAAAGGCGTTCAACTTGAGACGATATCGCTTTCAACCATTTTTATCGCTTCAGATTTATCGACAATCTGTTCACACGGTTCAATTGGCTGGCGATATTTTAGTGTCCTGGCGATATTCGCCTCGTCTGAACACCGCATTATATACCTACCATGTTCCGTTCTTTCTAGACAGAGCTAAGGGAGTTGCAAATATTGTGGGAGGAGGTCATGAGCATTGTGAGAGCTCTTTTTGTCTCCTTATGCCCCTAATTGGGGTTCAAAGGGAAATTGTAATTTTTGTTGTATGTTATACACATAATTAATATATACATAAGTAGGTACGTATAGAAATTATGACTATCTATTTTTAATTTGATGATTTTTTTTCGTTTTGATTACCTATTATTATTATTGGGTATTAGCCTGACCTAGTGATTTTTAAATAATCTGGTAAAACCGAATAATGTATTTTCTATCGCATAATAATTATTGTATGTAGTCACAGTACCTACTATGTTTGTTTGTCTTTCTCTAAATGTGTAATTCTTATTTCTTTAATTGGAGTTTGACAGTTGGTAGATTGTAGCTTGTAAACACCATTTAAAACAGATACATCGGTAGGGATTATATTGTTTAAATAGGTAATTAATTAGCCATTATATAAACTCGAATTCATAGTTACGACAGGACAATCTATCAGCTACAGTAGCTAACTGTACTATTCAATGTGAAATGTATAAAGCCACTGCCATCTATTGAGAAATACTAAAAAACAATTTTCGGTGGTGAAGGAATGACAATGATGGTTGGTGTTGTTGAAGGTAGCGGGTGAAATTATTTTATCTATTCTCGTACAGATGGCGGTTACGCAATAATTTTTTAGTCCTTGTAATCAGTGATGATATTATGTTGTATGTACACTGCTTATATAAATACGATTTTCTCTAATATTCGGATAAATCGTCCTTACTTCAGTATTTTATACATATATTAATGTAAATTTTTTATTGTGCTGCAATGCACCAAAGCTGTACGTTCAAACACCCACCTACAGTTGGAATTAAAATAAAGGATAAACTTGATAATATTATTGTGAGTATGATTGCGAAGACATTCAAGAAAAATTACTAGGTCCCAATTCCACTACCAATAACGTTTCTTTTTCACAGCACAAGCTTTTCATAGTGCCAAAAATGTCGCAGTATTTTGTAAGAGTTGGGTAGGTATATCTACTTAGGTACTCAATTTGTTGAAATAAAATCTATAGGTAATAATTAAAAATATTTGGTAGGTACCTTTGTACTGGTAGGTCCTACGTATCTTCAAAACTGAAATAAATGAAGAAGAAGAATTGATAGGTACTGAATAAAAAAATAATAATATTGTGTAACAAATAGGTACCTACATCCAGCTCAAAGCAGCAGAAGGGTGTCCTGTCCATTTTTTAAATTCCGAACTGAATGTCGTGTGATTGATCCCTTGGTCGACCATTTCACAAGATTAATAATCTTGAGTCCAATTTTGTTTTTGATGTGTATTGTGCAGGTTTCTATTTGGGTTTACTAAAATCCATTAAAAATATCTAGGTAGGTACACATTTCTACTGGAATTCCAATAAATATAATGAAAGTATGTAGAACAATTTTTATTCAAATTCATAAATCTACCTATGAACTTTTACAAGGCTTGTTTAAAAATATTAGGTACATACAGTGGTCCCTCGTTTAACGCGGTCAATGGGGGAACGGAACATCCCGCAAAAAGATAAAATTTCGCGATGTACAGAAACCCCCCTTATTAGTAATTTTTTAACACATATTTTTAATCAATTCATATACCTACTGAAATCGCGAAGTGGGGAGAGAACACTTCTTCTTCTTCTTATGGTCGCTCACAAGCTGACCTCCAGAGACCGAAGCCATTGAATCGCGTCATCCGTCAGTGCGTGCAAGTCCTGTAGTCCTTTCTCAAATGCGTACATGGGGCACTCGTTAATCAGATGGTCGATTGTTTGTGTAATTCCACATGCACACGCTGGTGAGTCCATCCATCCCCATTTATGTAAGTTGGAAGCGGTGCAGCCTACATCACATCTTATTCGGTTAACTCTACAACATCTATTTCTGGGTTGCGTTGAGCCAGGCAGTTCTTTTGTCGGGTCAGCTACGAGGTTCTGGTTCTTTACTGACGATGCGGTCCATACTAGTCTCCATTTGTCTTCGATCGAGTAATCCGTAGTTGTAGCGGCAGCTAACCAGTACGGGTTTCGGGATTTCAGACGGCATGGAGGCGGATTATCTACATCAAGATGGATTGGTAGATTATGGTTGGACTCCACTTTTCTTACTTCTTGAAGAAAAGCTTCCTCTCGTCTAAGGTGTGGAAGTGCTATATTAGAAAGCACACATAGCCACGGCACAGGAGTTGGTTTTAGTGTGCCGCTAATGACTCGCTTCATTTAATTGAGAGTCTATGAGATTGGTATGTGCACTTTGAAACCAGGCTGGAGCGCAGTATTCTGCAACCGAGTAGAATAAACCGATGCTGGCGGTTTTAACGTTTTAGCATCGCAACCCCAAGTTGTTCGAGGGTATAATATTTTATTAAGCTACATTCACAGCATAACATGATTTGCTATTTATATCATTCACTACATGTACCTATTACAAAATATACACAAATAAGAAAGGCAAAAATAAAAAAAAGAAGAAAGGCAAATGATGCCGCCACACTAGGTCTAAACTTGTGTAGAGGTTCGCTTATAAAATGGCATCAAAAGTAATAGGAACTAATGCGCGATAAATGAAAGTAGGTACCTACACGAAAATTTTTGAATAATGTATATTTGTGCGTTTGGAATAAGTAGGTAGGTAATAATTCGTACCTATGTAAAAATATATTTTTTGATTTATCGATCCGAAGAGACAGTAGACCCAAAGTATCATCCAAGAAAACAACTAAGGTGTTCCTGTCGATGCCCCCCTTCACGATCGATAGATCACAAATCAGTGGTTTTGGCCTTTCTAAAGGTACTGAACCCAACCAGTTTCATATGCGAATTCACTGAAATCTTCTTATTTGAAGAGGAGTTCAGTGATAAGTTCTTAATATGAGTCGGGTGTGTGTCTTGACTACCGAACCCCTGGTGTTCGATCGAACCCAGATGAAGAACCACTTTGATAGATTTCAATATTTATATATTAGCGCACCCTTTGACTGAACCCCGACAGTCAACTCATATATTCGCCTAACTTCTCTCTGTGTAACTGTGGGTTCAATGATCAGGACTCACCAACCATCAGCAAATAATCAATAAATAATATTAGGTACAGCGGGGCATCGATTCTGCACGACATGCCGAAAATAGTATTATTTGGCAAACTTACTTACGAATTCCAAATAACAAACATGAATTTGAGGGGTTGCAATCCCCCTTTTACTCCCTGCCACGGCATTGGTCTGTTTGCGAGGGGATCAACCCCAATTCGATGAGCCTTATGTAGATTCCACGCTTAAAAAGTCGACCAAAGTAAAAAATTCAACCAATAGCTTCTGCGAATATTGTATTTTTTATGTTTTTTAATACATTATGTGTAGTGTTTTTACATAAAGGGCCGGTCTACATACGACGTACTCATACCATATTCCGATAAAAATGATTACGTATTTCATTAATTTTATTGTTGTCATCAGAGACTAGATATAATATTTACGAGTCGAAAACTTTTTTTTTTGCTATTTCATCACGAATTTTTTTTCTAGAGTGTTGGTACATAGCTTATCAAAATACGACAATATAATTTTGGTCGCTGAGTGACTAAAAAGGTCAACTATAATATTTAAAAAATGCAGACTAAAAGTTTGGGTATCTACATATAGGTAAGATCCCTTCAGGTCTTCATGACGAGGGAGGATAATATAGTTGCTATTGCGCAGGTATAACTCATTGAATGACACTTGCTGTCTTAAACAACACTCCTATGAGGCGTTTTTTGAAAGCTAGATAGCCTTACAACTGTTAACTTTCAAACTGTTTCCTTTTATCAATATTATGAGGTGGCCTTGTTTAATGCTCCCTGCAAATTATTTATTATGTATGTACATTTTCACACTTTGACATGGTACTAAACTACTAAAAGGACCCTTTACATGCTTATAGTACTGCCCCCGCTGTACCATAATAACCACACAAAAAAATTGTTTTTGTTGTGTTTTTTTGTTTGTTTTGTATACCTACTGTGAGTTCATAATTTGCTTCCTATAGTTTTATGCACGATTGTTATTCAGAATAATGAAACCAAGCGTTCTGTAAAAGACCTACGAGAGATTTTGTAAATAAATAAAAAGGTAATTAATTCTATGTAGGTAGATCTCTCAAACTCTTACATCTATGTTAAAACATCGAGCAATAAAAGTGCCTACTAATCTCTTCGTAGGTTTGGACAAATTAATTTTTTTTAGTCTGTTGCAGTGATATATTATGATAACATATATCACTGGTCTGTTGCAAGTTTTTGGTATCACGGTGTATTTCATGATGCACTTCAAAAATAAAGTACCGCTCCACTTTATTACAAGAAGAATACTCTGAGAGAGGTTCAGGAACTACGATATTAATAAACCTTGCGATGTCCAAATGTTGTGGGCAACGGGGTAGGTGTAGGTATACTGTGTATAGCGTTTCTGGAGAGACCACGTAGAGCAGATCCCGAAAGGCTGATAAAAATAGTAGCAGATTGTACATATACCAACAGGCAGACCACCCAAAATGCGGAAGGATAGCTGGGCGAGGTTCGGTTGAACTGGGGAAGTGCACCGAAGATGGTGCAAAATTTACGTGTATCGGATAACCAAGAATTATTATTTTAATAAGTTTATATAAATTATTCGTGTGAATTTGTACAATTTACTTAAATGTACCTCATCAATAATTTAATCCGTTTTTTGTTGTACTTGCCTATACATATCTACTTTTCTTTTGAGTGTGACAATCCACTCTCGAAAGAGTACATTCATCTACCTCCGTATCAATATTATCCAACTGCTACTAGAATGCCTGTTTGATTTATTTTATATGTGCGTTGATGAGTCAGTCAGTCAGTCAATCAGTCAGTCAATCAGTCAGTCAGTCAGGCACTTTCCTTTATTATTATAGATAAAGACCCGTGATGCCGATTTGGACAAAACCTTTAAAGGTTGTTATTTTGTCGAATGATTTGCAGTTTATTTTATCCCCAATGCTATTTGATACCATCTACCTAGAAATAAACACGTTATTTGTTTGCAATACAATTTCCCACATTGAAAGCCTACTCAGATTGTCACAGATATGACGTGCCAATAAAAGGGCATGGAGTGGGCGCAGTCTCGATCGGTGACATGTTTGATTGAAGACTTTATTTGTCTGGGCCCGGGATTGTTGCGTTTGTTCAAAATTGGTATGAATCGCTGTTGAAAATTAAAAAAAATATGACTCATGTTCTAATTTAAATACACTCAAACATTGGCGTCAGTGCAATTTTAACGACATTGTGATTATTGTGAATAATAAAAAAAATATTGCTTTTTAACGTTTGCAAACTTTTTATCATCTCCTTCTTCTAGAAGGTTCTAGAAGTTCTTCTGGTTCTAGCTAGAACCATAACTTCTCTCACACATCATACAGACTTCAGAACTGAACGGAATATTATACCTTCATATGCGAGGGGTAATTATTGGCATTACAACACCATGCTTATCGAGCGGGTTGGCGTCCTCCACGTTGGCCCATGTGTCAACAGAAGTCAACACTAACCACCGAGGTTGCTTCCTCGACGTACAATATATTGCATAATATGTGTGGACCTAGGATTTTAAGAAATAATAGATAAATAACGAAATTTGAAAAAAAATAGTTCTATAGAATCCTTCGCAAAAAGTCGTGTGTTTAATTTTTATACCTAAGTTTTTTATCCACTTACCTACATGAAAAAAAAATTAAAGGTTGACAATGCAACTTAATTAAAAACTGCATTGTGGAACATGACGTTAAAAAAATATTTGCATTTGTAGGTATTTTTTTATTGATTTTTTGCTTTCACCCCACGAATACGATTTTTTAAGTAAAGCCGACAGTTTTTTTGCGCTAATTCAGATTTGACCAGTGGTCCATTAGGGGGGCAGAGATCCATATTTAATTGAGGTCCCCTACAGCGGCATTGTTAGAGATTATGCAGAGCCCCCTAGAAAATAATCATGAATAAATAAATAAAAAAATGGATAATGCACAGAGGCTATTCAAGAAGCATTTTTATTTGATAAAATGTATGCTGTGTCTCTAAGAATTTTGTAGTTTAGAATCAGATGGAGAAATATGGTTATATAATTGGTTGATTTTGGTTAAAGCATGCCTACGCACTAAAGACACTGCAATAATGCTTTGGTAGGACTAGATTGAGCAGCGGTGCAGTGTACTTACTGAGGATCATGGGTTCGAATCCCGGTACCGAGAACTTATAATTTGACGTCACAAGCCTTTGCTTAGTGTGAAATATGTCAAAATTGTATTTGAATATACACATAGATTGAGCTCAGATTCATAAAAAAGCTAGATCTAGCTTTCCAACAAGTAAGTCTTCTTCTTGTCATGTCATATAACTTTATAAAACAACATTCATTAGTTTAGGTGTAAAAGGTTAATATAATAATAAAAAAAAACATGGGGTCAAAAGAATCACAACAAAAAGACAAGGTAAAAAGGGCCAGAGCAAAATAAAACATGGGTACACTTACAGCAACTTGACTGAAAAAAAAAACGATAAAATATTCTTACATTTAAGTAAAAGATCTAATTATAAGTATTGTGGAATTTAAAAAAAAATGATAGGGTTCTCTCGAATTCAAACATACAAATCAGCATTGCGAACTTGAAGGCTTCATTAATTTGTTGACCGAATGCGAAAGTCGCACCCTAGATCTTATTGAGCACATGCACATAGATAGTCCCTGGAAAGGAGAACCTTGGTGGAGGTAGGTGCTCGGAATGTTTGCTCAGGAGAAAGTCAGCCATCAATCAGATGAATTCGTTTTGGGATACTCTGGATGGAACATAATATTGATGAAAAATCATCCATATTTTTCTGTCATTGCGGCGTTGACGATCCTTGAATCCCTCCTGCGATCCTTTTTTATCCTGTTATTATCGATCCTGTCAATTATATTAGAAGCGCGTGCCCGTCAGGATTGGTATATTTTTTATCTGCACTTTTTGCATAATATAATTCATTTTTTTGTAACAAGTCCCTACCTACCTATTTGCCGACATGATTCGACCTCTGAACTGCCGCCTTTTGTTATTTTTTATGTATTTTTTACTGTTGTATATTTTTTGGGGATATCTCGGGGGATTTATTTACTTTTTATTGGATGCATTAAGTAGCTTAAACTTGATTAATATTTGCATATTTTTCATCTTGGTCAACACGCTACAGAATATTATGTAAATAATGAGTTTTAAATATTACGACCAGCAATATTCTTTTCTCATCTTAAACAAAATGTAAGTACGTAAAATATCTTTCTTAATTATCAAAGTCGTATACAATTATACAAACAGTATATTTTTGCATGCACAGCAATATCCAATTAAGAATGACTAGTGGTCGACGAGTGCTCAAAATTCGACCATAACTAATTTAGATTATAAGTTTGAACATTATTAAGATTCCTTTGTCAAATTTCTCTTTCAAAAATAATGACATGGATACGTAAAATTTGAAATATTGATAATAATAATATGTTCAAAGTTTTTTTTATTTTTATAAATAATTAAAAAAAATATTGCCATCGCCACCTCTTCTCTATATAAACTATAAGTGTGCGAAATTTCATAGGTATAGGTACTCCTCCGTCCGTGCAATTTTATTTATTTATTTATTTTATTATTTATGTTTAAAGTTTGTCCTTCACGTATTAATATTAAGTATGATTATATTCAATGAAACGCATTTATTGCCCTTTCTCATAAAAGTCAATATGTAATTGTGTTTCTTTTAATCAGCATAAAAAAACTTTCACTAATAGATAAGTCATAATGTACTAATATTGAGTTTAAATTTTGTTGTAAGGGTGATAAATTCAATTTTCTTTGTAGGTACCAATGGCAGATATTTTTTTTTGGTAAGGTTTAAGAGACTCTTGATAATGTCTACACGAGCTAGACGAAAGCACTCGAGTCTCAATAAAAAAAATTCTTGACGGGGGTCCAACGACAATAATAATAATTAATATTAACAATAAAAGTTTTATTGTTCTACATAAATGTTAAGTATATTATACGTCTTGCATAACACGTGCAGACTAAGTTAGAAAGAGGATTAGTTATTTTTAATAGGTAGATACCTACTTGCATAATTATTGTCAATGTCAACTCATGACTCAAAACGGTAATTACCTACATATTTTCTTATAGGGCATTGAAACGCTCAAATGTGCCAAATTCTAATTTTTATTAAGATAAATACCTATTCACATTTTTTCCGCAACTTACATATTATAATACCTAATCTATATTTACCGGGGGTTATGGATCGAGCAAAAGTTGAGAAACTTTTCAATTTTCAAAAAAGTAAAGTATCAAAAGCATATTTAGACAAAATAAAACAACATCCTACTTATTACATTTTTGTCATAACAATAATTGCTTCGGAAATCATATGCATAACATATTATTATTATAAGAAACTCACAACAGTGCTAAAATAAAAATCAATTACAAAAAAAATATAGAAAAAAAACAGTGAATTAGCGTTTTCTTAAGCAAAGTTAATAAAGGAAAAAAATAAGAAAATTTAAGTTCACAATACAATAAAACGTAAATCTCAGATTCGCATGTTAAGGATTCGATCAAGTAAAAATGCCCAAAAACGGCAAATTGTCTCAAATATATAGTTTAAGTTAAGAATACCTAAGTGAACTTGTTCTAAACTTAAACTTTTTTGTGAATATCCAGCAGATTTCAAAGTAGGAACTCAGACCTTCAGCTGAACCACGTAAATAGATAAGTTAAGTTTAGCCCATTTTTTGTAGGTATAATTTAAACCAGTCGTATTGATTTGACAAGGTATTCTGAAACCTTTGTTGTTACTTTGGTTTCCGTGCTAATTTGAAACATTTAAATACAGAAATGTTTCATCAGAGTTTATCACAATTCATTGCTACTTTATCCAGTTTGAAGTGTTAAATTTTTATTGGCGTTATAGGCGCGTGTTGCGAGGATCCGCTGGTATGGTCAATGTTATGCATCTGATAACAGATTTCATTATTATTACGTATAGAGCGAATAATTTTGCACACAGTGGCTATAATAGCGTATCTCTCTCTCTACGCCGTTAGATCTGTGCGAGTATGAGGAGCGGAGCACTATAAAGGTGGTCCAGTGTCCTTTGTTCTCTCCTGGATGGCGCAGGGGCCCTTGGACACGCAGCTGCCCCTTGGGTCGGCGGACGACAGATGATTTCGACAAAAAATAATTTAACTATTTTGTTACATTTTGCAAATAACATGAATTTGATAAGTACATACGTAGCTAATAGGTTGAACTATCACCAAAAGATCTTCGATGTTTTGGGCAAAAGGTGCTTGGTGATAGTCCATTTCAAAATGGCAATGAAGAGTCTTCTATAGTTCTATTCTGGTTCTATCACAAAATTTATTATTCACACATTAACTGGTTTTTGTGAAACATTTGATATCTCCATTATCAAAATGTTTAACATGTATTGTGTTAATTATGTATAAATTTTGTAATAGAACTAACTGTTAAAGAAGACCCTTCATTTTTATTTTTTTAGGTTGGACTTTGGTAAGAATATCGAGAGAGGTTCTAAGACTAGATTATTTTTGATCAAAACTTTGTTGCAATTTCAAAATTGATAGATATTAAGTATCAAGAGGAATATCGAAGAAAGCGTTCATACCAAAATAACATGGTATGAATGCTTGATTCCAACTGCCAGAACACTAAAAAACGAGTGCAGTGCTAGTAAAAAAGAAATCCAATACTCCCTCTATACACCCTGCTTCGTATTAGGTATAGGGAAGAATCAAGAGCTCTCCATAGTGCTCGATTCAAATTGAAATTTCCCAAGAATCATTTAGTATCCTTAACACATGTCCCGACCATGTCAATCTCCTCTCTATACAACGGCAAAAGTGATGGGCATGCACTGGGTGTGCCGGCATATAATAGTGTTGTTTGTGATGAGGTGAAACATTCTTAATGGCCATAATCTATTGTAAAATTTTACTTAATTAATGTAAGTTTGAATTAAAATAAAATAAAAAAATATACTCAGAGTTCTCCTGAGGCATTTCGTTTCAAAAGCGGAGATTTTTTGTGTCTGGGATTTGATCAGGTGCCAGGATTCAGGCAACACACACGCATCGAACAGTTTACATTCGTTTCGACACTAAACGCCGACGCTTTTCATATCTTGGTCATGTTCTTATATGCCCCACTTGCCATACCGATAAAATGCAACTTCTTAATGGAGGTGGTTGGGAGCTGGGAGTGATGTACACTGTACATATACAAGGCAGCCTCAATGGAGTCTCCCTACTATATATATTATATGTTATATTTTAAAATTAAATTATAAATTCAAAAAAAGCTGTCATTGTTTACAATCATTGGTAGGTATTAACTGGTTGATATTATCACGAACCAAGGCTTAAAAAATACCTATGTAAAAAAATGAAGAAAATTCGAAACTTCATTTATCGTAAGTAGGTACCTACCTGCATAATAATTATCGTACTTACTCGAAATTTCATTACGACTTACCGACATAAATACGTATTGACCAACAATAGGCATTCCCAGCCATTCATATTTTATTTGTCTCACATATAAATCGTAAAGAATTGACAAATCGTGCATTCGATTGTGCGTTCATCGGACTAATGCTGCGCTGCTGACCAGCCTCTATTCACACGTCCATCACAAATCACATTTTTTCATCCATTTCTGTCAAATTCTTCCTGCACCATTGTTCTTTAACAAAATAGGTAAGCGTAGCACGTGCGTATTCCGATGGGTGTTGCCTTTGCTGTTGATTTTTTATCCTGATGCTAGTCTCTCCACCCCACCCCAAAGTGATTACTATTTTTGATTAGGTACTCACTCTGAATAAAAAGTAGGGAGACTCCATTGAGGCTGCCTTGTATATGTACAGTGTACATCACTCACTGATTATTTACTTGTTATTTACACAGAGGGTGTACAGTACATAATAAATCATTGATCCACCCAATAATGGATAGGTACTCGATGTAGAATATTTTTGAAATTATTGATGTTTAATATTTGAGTAACATACCTACACCCCGATTCCCTTCAGATTCGCTAAATCGCTCGTCTATACTCCGCTAAAAAATATGTGAAAAAATGAAAAAAAGTAAATTTGAACCGACTCCTCAATGTTTGATCAATTTACGCGGCATCTTAGAAGGAGCCGCCAAATTTTTTTTTAGAAGAATCGCTTGTGTAAGATATAATATGTCAAAATCGCGTAAATTTTTCTTCTGACAGCACTGTTAAAAACAACAAAATTTTCGTTAAAAATACGTTAATAGCAGTAATAATTCTTCATCAAAATGAATTTGTTTGAGAAAAAGGAAATTTGGCGGCCATAATGATAATTTAGACATGGGGAAATCATTCTTTTGAAGTCACTTGCAGCTATATTCATTACGATCGATTTTTTAAGTACTCGTAAAATCGCTATAGGATTGGTTGAAATCGCTTGACATTGATCGCGAAATTCATAATTTTAGCGGATCAAATGTATGTATGCATTTTTATGTAGGTAAACACACTTTTTTGTTATAATCATACTTATTCCCGTCCATTCCTGGACGAAGGTAGGTATCCATTTCTCACCAATCCTCTACCTTCTCTCATAGATATGTCGCTTTCTGATGAATTCAGTTAACACCAATCTATCTTACAAGTAGCGGTCTCCCCAAGCTCCTGGGCACGTGCGATTTTTTGTCAGGTCACTCATGTGCAAAAAAAAAACTCGAGGAAGATGGTCGGTACCTGGGATCGAACCACGACGTTCGCACCAAACAGTGCGAAAGCCGGCGCTGTAACCGCTAGTCTACCAACCACTTGATTCTTTTTACTCAAGTCTAAACGGTTTGCAAATCACCTGAACAAAATGGTAGGTACTTGATAAGTGCTGGTTATGCTCACCTCAATGTTCCCATCTGATGTTTCAAATCGGTCCATTAAATAAATGTTTTTCCATATTGTATTTTATTACCGTATGATAACGATGGCCCATGGAAGACGGCTCCCAGGCAAAACACCAAAGAGGTGGAGGGACGACAGGAGGCTTGTCCCACCTCTTGAATTACCAACAACAAGGCTTAAGAGGAAGAAAAAGAGATATGAAACTGATGTGTGTAATAACTATATACATATAGGTAAATTGCTTGTTCCTTATTAATTTCATCTATTTGAATTTCAATCTTCCCAGATAAATAAATCTTGTTCAAACACACTGCATTTTATTATTGTAAAAGCGAGCCTTGTGAGCGTGCAGGTAGAATATTTTTAGTTTTGTTGCTGGGAGTGCATGGCAAGGGATGCTCCAGGGGCGGTGCGTCACTTTACATAAAAATGTACTAAGCTACATAATAATAGGTAGGCCATTATACTGTTGAAATTATGGTCAATAACTTTTATATTTAAAATACTCTATTTTAAATACTTTTCTTTTTCTTCTGATATTTAAAAATTCTAGTAAGATTTTTTAAATATCAGTTCGTTCAAGTTTAAATTCGCAAAATTCCCGATTACGGGATGTCAAAAAAAAAAAAACATTTCTCCGGCCTCGACAGCAGCTTAGGCCGTGTCTAGTCGAGGATTTTTTTTATTTTTTATTCTTTCGGCACAACTTAATACAATTATACAACCTTACAGAGTTAAACAGAAAAATATACTTATGTTTTATCAGGATCTCTATCTCGAATGTTGATCATAATTTTAGAATTATGTTTTTTTTTTATTGTTCTGTGCTCACTCGAAGTGAACACAAATACACTTTTGACATCTTTCACACTAACCAAAGGGTTGTGTCGTGAAAGCGGAAATGGTCGGTACGGCCGGGATTCGAACCTACGATCTCAAATACGCTGTGCGCATGAAAGCCGGCGATTGATACCACTGGACTACCAACCATCTCATACCATCTTAAAGAACTCAAGAACCAAAGTCATAAAAATTATATTAATCGATCGATCGACATTCGAGAATAGGATCACAGGGTAGTGAGTACGTTTCTTTTGCTATAGTTCAATAATGCACGCTAAATTAACTAAATCTAGCCACGGCTTAGCGCAGAGTAAATTACTTCACCACTCTCACCGAATCTGCTCTGTTGACGTGGTCTCTCCAGTATCGTCTTCTGTTTCTTCCCCATCGCACGATATACTAGACATCACAGATTCTCCGAATTTCAGAGTTTCTTACTCGCAAATGGTCAATCCCGCGATGGGGCGGAGAGTCTTAATTTCGGTGGTTCTCAGAAGACTTTTCGTTGTCGTAGTGTCGTCTCTGGTTGCCATACTGTATGTCATGATGGGTCTTACACCGGTTTTATAAATCTTCATATTACTTTCTTTCAACATGTGTTTCTTTCTCCATACGGTAGTACGCAAGCATCCAGCTACAATGGCAGCTTTATTTGCCTTTTTCCTGACTTATTCGTAAAGGTCACTACTGCTTATATCGTCTTATTATCTATTACAAGTTTGCATCGAACATGCTGTTTTGAAGTTACCATGCTCTTTGTCTTATCTATGAAGATTTTCATGTTGAGCGCTCTGCCGATATATGGAATTTATGCAGCCGTCTTTGTAGGTCATATTCACAATCAGCTAGACTGCATCTTCTGCACAGCATACAATATCGATTCGTTTATTAACGATAGAGTAGCCGAGGTCTAGTGATTTTACATCGTCTATTATCTTGTCCATGATGATATTGAACAAGAGTGAGCTTAAACTATCTCCCTGTCGTACGCCAAGCACAGCTGGTATCTCTTTGGACAACTTTTCCACCTTAATATTACTCACTTCATTGTGGGTGTTCAATTTGTGGATGGATTCTATGAATGGCTTTTGAATCATGATGTCTATTACATCCTCCAGGCGGACTCTATCGAAGGCCTTGGTTAGGTCAACAAACATATATGCGGGTTTATTATATTCTATCGATTTGTCCAAGTAAAAACTATTCCATTAGTAATGAATCTGTTTCTTCTGAATCCTTGTTGTTCATCTCTGTTTGGCAGAAGTTCTTCAAGTGTGGTCCTCAAGATGCTTGTGAATAGCTTCTGAGTAGCGTACAGTAAGGATATACCTACCTCAATAGTTTTCCGGGTTGTTTTTTGATCCTTTTTTAAAGAAAGGAAAGGATATACTTAGTCTCCATTC
Source organism: Mystacides longicornis (assembly GCA_963576905.1). Lineage (NCBI taxonomy): Eukaryota > Metazoa > Arthropoda > Insecta > Trichoptera > Leptoceridae > Mystacides > Mystacides longicornis. Next base: position 749,706 of record OY756423.1, read on the forward strand.
ATTTGGTACCTACCTCAGATTGTTCCAATATTTTATTGGATAATTTTATAATTTCTGGGGCTACATGAGCATCTCCATATTTGATCAATTCGTTGGGGATGTCATCTATACCTGGGGAATTTCTGTTCTTCAACCTTTTGATTGCGTCAGTTACTTCGAAATGCTTAGAAAAATCTCAATCTAATACACACCTAATAATTATTTTTGCAACAACTTATCTAAACCTTGACGTACCGCCATTGCCCCAAACGCGTATCTGATACAAAATACATTTCTAGAGACTGCCTATGTGGACCTATAGATATTATTATTAATGCGATATGTTTTAGGGGTGGGACTGACCAAGCCATGTTGCTCGCACCCTGGAGAGAGATGAACAGATAAGCTGTGCGGGGTGTTAGAATGAAAAGGATGATTAAAATACACCCTCATACAAAGCGTGTCAGGTCTAGGATTGTTAGGTAGGTATGTTCTAGTTAGTACATCATCAAGCCGCTAGGAGTGCGACGGGACGCTCAATTGTTTTTCAAAAAAATAAAACATTCTAATTTTTTTTAACCAATCAAAAGTGATATTCAAACAATGTATAATACAAAAGTATAGATTATCGTCCAAAAAATAAAATAAAAATAGTAAAAGAGCCTCATTTTGAAACACGTGCGATTATATTTGTGTGTTTACAAACAACTTTAAAAAATATTTCTTGCAATGGGAACAAGAGACTAAAATAATAATCTTTATACATAAACAATATATTATTATAAAGATTTATGAAGTGAACATTAGGTACTTAGAGAATAATCAGTGAATTTTCCTAAAGGTTTTTTGTTTTGATATTGACATCTTGATAAGAATTTTGCAGAAAATACAGACTTAAAGAGTTGCAAATTTGTTTTCGTGTAGATATATAAGTATTAAAATAACTGATATTAGAATAAAATATCCAATCCATGTAGGTATAGGGTAATCTCGATGGAAAAAAATATGTTGAAATACCTATCTCGTTAATATGAAGTGAAAAAGAATACAATTTTAATCACATTGAGTGGATTCAACTTAAAAAAACACGTAACAATGCAAATTATGGCCGGAGTCGCCCAGAATGACAATGGAGTCTCTGGAGAGACGTTGCATATCCAGTCCACCAAGGAAGCCTATGGTGAGTTGATAAAGTCTTTTTCAAATGACAGGAAGTTTACATGTTTCTTTCACTCTATTGTTACACGTCAAAATGCTGTTAGACATATTGTTGAAAACTTTAATTTCTCATTTTTATCACATCAATCCCAAATTTTCCCAATTATTTTCAATTTCAATTCAAATTATTCAAAAAATATAAAATTTTTCAAAAACAAAGTAACCATCATAAATCCACACCATATTGTCATTAAAAGTCCCATCATTTTTTGTTTCAAATTATGCTATCCTCATTTGCTTATGTTTGCTTTCCACACAGATTGTTTACTTGCCTTCTAGCTGGAAGGTACCTAAAAAAATCTTATAGATAAAATCTTGTAAAATAACATTGAATAGATCATCATATCGCAAACAATGTTTTATTTTTTATAATAAAAATGAATGTGTACTCACTCAAAGTGAATCCAAATACACTCTTTGACTCTTTCACAGTAAGCTACTTAAACCTTGTGTCGTGAAAGAGGAAGATAGTCGGCACCTGGGATCGAACCCACGACCTCCGATACGAAACAGTACGAAAGCCAGCGTTGTAACCACTAGTCTACCAACCACTTCAAATTAGGTTATGTTATATTAAATAGCCTTCAAAATAGGTCAAGGGTCCCTAGGCCTAGTTGTTGAACATAACCACCCAATGGCGAACGTTGTTAACCATAGTTGCGATCATTGAATGTGTTTTTTTTGGCCCAATCTTTATAGCTCTCCGGCATATTGTGCAGAACCACTAAGCAAATCGAAACCCATATATTTCTTCCTCATGTGTCGTGTTGGGCCCTCCAACGTCGATTTCCACTCGAAAGTATCGTCGAACCACAGCGAATGCCCGCTCGCATGTTAATTTTGGCCTGAATCGCTTTCTTGACCCATCCGGATTATAGAAAAGATTTGCGTATTCAAGACTCTCGGGGGACGTGCGGAGAACATTGCCAAGCCAGCTCAATCTGCGACTCTGGATCACTGAGGTGATTGGCTGTTGTGCTGTTCTGGCGCGTACGGTCTCATTTGAGACATAGTGGTACCACCTAATCCCCAAAATCTGTCGCAGAAATCTGTTCACAACAGTAAGGATCTTCTTCTGTTGAGCCTTGCTAGGATTCACATCCATACAACAACACTGACAGAATGCACGCATTGAAGAGGCGACACTTAGTTGTGGTGGAGAAGTTGATGGATTTCCACAGTTTCCTCATGTTGTTAAAGGACGATTTCGCCATTGCAATAATTCTTATGGAGAACTCCTTGTCTATCCCGCCGTTGAGTGTCAAATAGACTCTCAGGCAGTACATATCGTGGTAGGATTCAATTAGTGTAACAAATTTGATCTAATATAAGTACTTAGTAGGTAGGAGGTAGGTATAGTTATATTATCAAAATTATTATATTCACCTCTGACGACGTCTAGTCTGGTCCCTCCATCCGAGTAAGACATCTGGCCCAGGGTGCACAACTGTCGGAGGGAGGTCACAACACCCTTCTGATCACTTCCTCAAAAGTTCCGTTGAAACGAGGAAAAAAACCCAAAATATTAGTCATGTTAAAATTAGCGCTAACGAGTGGCATTTGTATCTAGTTTAAGACTTAGCATATTATCTATTTATAATAGCTCAAATCGAAAATATGGCGAAGAATGTAGGTATATATTGTTGAACCAATTGAACTTTATAACATATGGACTCCAAAAGGCCTATATTAGCCATGCCACCCTGTTCTGAGTAGTCCTCATCACTTTATATCAGCACTCCGAAGTTCTTTCTGATATAATCTGACCAGCCTTCGGAGTTCGGAGCATTCTGAATTTTATATTGCTTCCAAGGTGGCGGTTGAAGCTAAGTTTTCCATGCCAACTGTAGATTTCTTCTCTGTACATGACCCTACTAGAGAAGTTTTCTAAGTAGACTGTTAATAAATAGAATTATTTGGAAACAATAAAATCTGGCGAATTTTTCTTTTGTCCTAAAAATACAAATGCTATAAAGATTTTTTTTAAGATTTTCAATGATCACACCTCTCCTACGCATATAAATTAGATTTGATGATTAAAATTAAACACAGTTGCACTTTCACAAATTTTTTATGAATCTCGAGCGCTTTCGTCCGACTCACGCAGACATTGTCAAGAGTCTCTTGACAATGTCTGCGTGAGTCGGACGAAAGCGCTCGAGATTCATAAAAAATTTGTGAAAGTGCAACTGTGTTTAATTTTAATCATCAAAATGAACTTTCACTATGTGAATACACAAACCTTACAAAAAGTAAATTAGATTTAATAATAAATAAATAAATTAACACTTTTATATAAAAAGGTGTCAGTATAGCCTGTGGAGCTTATTGCCTCAGGAAATGCGTTCTTTTCCAGTCAACCGGTCCCTTCCAATATATTGTGACAGGCTAACCCTGGGAAGATATACCTATCAAGTTTTTCACTTGATATTTCTTTTAAGTGAAAATATCTGACCTTATCGTGAATCGAACCCGGAACCTCGTGATCCGATATCCACCCCCATACCAATAGGCTTTCGAGGTAGGATAAAAATAACTTTTGTCAATAATTGTTTCCGCTTCAGTTAAATTTGAATAAAATAGAATCGAGATAGAGAAAATTAAAAGATGTAATCTAGTATAGAATGTCAAGCACGATATTATTATTTATTTATAAGAAACTACATTTATTTTTTATGTTGGTGTTTGAAAAATTCTACTAAAAATAACGTCAAGATATCACAAAAGTTGACACGACTTTAAAAGATATAATTATGACAGTGGGCACCTGTTACTGCTGTCAAAAAATATGAACGGTGTTTATAACAGGGGTAGAGTCAAATGGTGTCAACAATTAATTTAATACTTACGTTTTTTTCAATACATCTAAAAAAGCTCCCCATCAGATATAAAATACTTTATAATTGCCCAAATTTTATACGTTTTTTTTTATTAAAAAAAGGGGATATTTACACAATGGTTTTGCTAAACACTTCCCAGTATCACTTTATTTGAAACTAGCTGATACCCCTCCTCCTTTACGTTGTTGATTCGGATAGTCAGATTTGAGCAGTAGGTTGTTAAACAGGTTTTTGTCTAGCTGCTAAATACTGTTTCTGGTGTATCCGCTCTAGCTTTAATAGCTTTTCTCTCATTTTCTTCACCGTAAGTCATGACGGGTCGTACGTAAGCCGAATATGCGCATTTTGCTCTTTATTTTTAAATACAGTTGACCTACAGTTGATTTATAGCTCGCAAATATTTTCAGAATGTATCTATGACAGTTAACTCAATTTCATAAAAAGTGGAGTTAGCCCCCCCGTAAATTAAAAAAAAAAATTGTAATAACAAGAATTTTCTTCACTCTGCACTAAGCTATTGCGAGACAATTATACCTATTAAGATACATTTTAGTCATAGCCAAGATTTTAGTCTTGTTAAATTAAATTTTTACTAAATCCTGATGAAGAAAACATATATTATAATCCCAGTTAATGAGAACCTCCCGCTGTATGGAGCGCGCGTGTGTGTGCGTCCCTACATGGCCGCTGTGCCCCCACGGTCCCTCCGCGTGTAGGGAGTGGCGGCCAATCACAGTCACCTCCCCCGCCAGTACTGAAATCAAGTTACCACCACGCACACACCGAGCAGACCTGTGGAAAAAGATTGGGGGAGTGTGGGAGATGATGACACGCTGGCAACATCGTCGCTGGGGTCGTGCGGGGCAGGAGGGACGGATTTACAGTGGGTCGTGTTGGTTTTTGGGAGATATATGGAAGAAAATTCTAGAAAATATTTTAGCTATTTCTCGAATTGTGTTCTTCCTCCTTCTCCTTTTTTCTTTTCATTACTTCCTCTTTTCTCTCTCTCGCGCCATTTTATGTTTCGCGTCCACCATTTTCCCGAACCTACCAACTCGCTGTACCTATATTATCTACCTAGAATCCTCGTGTATTTGAAATGATTATTAACTTTGTTTCCTTTACCCTTCAGATTGTAACAGTTTTATGTAGGTACCTAAGATCGCCTCGATATCTAAATATTGTTTGCGCCCATGAGGCTAGGCACCATCGTTTAAAAAATGTTGGTAACATATTGATCATCTATGAACCATATATATCAAAGTATCCAACTGTTAAACGTATCTGCAGTAGACATCCAGAATTATTTGAGAAAAATGTGTGTCAAATCTTATCTTGTACCCAGACAGGTATTTTAAGCAGAATGTGAAGCACTAAGTACTGTAGTGAATACAGCAATCAGAATAAACGAACTTTTACCCTATACTACCTAAAATATAACTGTCGATGTAACCCTTGAAATGTGCATTCTCTATTTATTTCCATCGATATCAGGTACTAACTTTTACCCTGTAAACTACCTAAAATATAACTGTCGATGTAACCCTTGAAATGTGCATTCTCTATTTATTTCCTTCGATATCAGGTACGAACTTTTACCCTATACCTACTACCTAAAATATAACTGTCGATGTAACCATTGAAATGTGCATTCTCTATTTATTTCCTTCGATATCAGGTACGAACTTTTACCCTATACTACCTAAAATATAACTGTCGATGTAACCATTGAAATATGCATTCTCTATTTATTTCCTTCGATATCAGGTACGAACTTTTACCCTATACTACCTAAAATATAACTGTCGATGTAACCCTTGAAATGTGCATTCTCTATTTATTTCCTTCGATATCAGGTAATCTGTTTGACGATGAAACTCCGTGTGCCCAGGAAAACAGTAATATAATAACATGCATATTGCATATGCTTAAAAGAATTGCTAAAATTATTGATTTGGCGGGATATGATCTATCCGGACAATTTAAGATAATATAGTGACCTACTTAATCCTGTAATTAATCTATTGAAGAAACGTGAGACTCTTCTTGTATAACGTTCTGCCTCGAAATTTTGAAATTATAGTTTTGACTGAAACTTGGTTGAATCCTGGCGTGCTTGATGCAAAGTTGTTCGATAGAATATACACATTTTCCGTTGCGTCCGAAAATCGAAAGAAGGCGGAGTTGACTTTGCAGGTCATTTCAAACATATGAAGATCTAGAAACTGACGTTGAAAACATAGTAGTTATGGATGAAATTACAATACAAGTGAACATGTGTTTATACTGTATTTTCCACCAAATTCTAATAAAGATTTTGTTTAAGTATTGAATCGGCCGTATTATAGTCATAATGGGGAATTTCAATTTTTACTCAAGTAATTATGTATATCCAGTAATGATAGACACAAAGGTTATTGAAAGAGTAGATTCATATGTATACCTTGGCCATTTAGTAAAGCTTGGTAGAGACAACCAAGAAGCGGAGATCGAACGTAGACGGGGCTTAGCGTGGGCTGCTTTTGGAAAACTGTCGTACATCCTAAAATCTAAGCGATTCGCAATCCACTTAAAGAAAAGGGTATTTGATGCTTGCATTCTCCCAGTAACTAACCTATGGTTTTGAAACTACCACATTTACAAAAAGAACCATGCAAAAGCTCCGCATAACCCAAAGAGCAACGGAGAGAAGGATGCCAGTTTAGCGGGACAGGAAACGCAACGAGTGGATTAGAGACAGAACAAAGGTGACAGATGTGGTCTAAAAAGACGCATCGCTGAAATGGAGCTGGGCTGGACACGTGGTCAGAACAACGGACGACCGGTGGACCAAAAGAACCCTGGAGTGGAGACCGAGAACTGGTAGCAGAAACTCAGGCAGGCCACAAATGCGATGGTCCGACGACATAAGAAAGGTGACCGGACACCAGTGGTACAGGATGGCTGCCGACAGGGAGCAATGGAAGTCGGGAAGGGAGGCCTATGTCCAATACTGGACTGAGGAGGGCTGATGATGTGTATTTTTCTGAGCTGGTTAACATTCAGCAGTATAAAAATGTTGATAATCTAAATATCGTGCTCTGGATCATATTTTTACAGTTTATTGGATTTATAATAAGATGTGCGTGCATATCCTCTCGTAACAGAGGATCCATAAATATCTTCAAATCTCTGCTATAAGCTAATTTATATTGACAATCCTAATTGAAATACTGTTGTTGATATCTGCAGATGAAAATTGAGAAGAAACAGGCCACCATACCTGAGGACAAACATTTCAGAATGTGCTTTGTCGGGCGTGTTAGATTCCAAAATTCCAGGAGATTTGAGTTGGAGGCGATGCGGAGACTGGCTCTTTAGGGGTTTTAAATAAAGTCACAAAAGAAAATGATGAAGATAAATTACTAGATATAATAATCTCTAATATAAATGAAAGTCGGGTTTGTGCGAACACTGATAACTCGAGATCGGCTGAACAGATTTATTCAATGTTTGATTTATTGGATACTTCTCCTCTCCGCATAACAGAATAACTAATAAAAAGTTGAAAAAAAAAATGGGTAGGAAATGATATAAAATATAAAATTTAAGTTAGTATGGGACTGATCACCTGCGACACGCCAACGCTATCGCGGGTGATTATTATATACGTGATTGCCGCTCTTACAGTAGCCCATTCCACTTACTCCACCGCAATGTTAACAAAATTATCGGGCACATTCGTGTCGGTAGGTACTTCATAATAGGTATGTAGGTGAGGTAGAATGTGTGCGCGCGCGCATATTATATTCTCACGTTGTTCCCGCCTGAGCTTTGAATACGAATGAAATATGAATTTTTTAGAAATATTTTAATATTAATATTTTATTAGTAACTTAATCGGATTAATAATTATGTATTTTTGTTTCTGAAGGCGCGGTGCACATATGAAGGGGCCGCCTCTGGTTAGGAATACAGGACAACGTCTGTCGGGAAAGCTAGTTTGAGGGATAAAAATGAGAAACTCTTTCGTAATTTCATTTGGAGGCGTTATGTAATGGAAGTAGCAGCACGCCTCTTAAATCCGACATATGAAACTCTTGAGAAATTTTGAAGACGTGAGAGGCGCGCAGCACCCTGAGTTATCATCTCTTCCTGGAGGGAGGGCACGAGGAGCCACCCCCCAGCCAGGGGAGGCCTCAACTCGAAACACTTCTAATTCGCGAATGTAGCTGACTGTGAGGCTGTAAAAACGCACCAGGTGGGAGGGGTTTTGTGTGTGTTTGTGCGTAGGGGGAGTAGCATTTTTGTTATCAGAGATAATTCATCTCTTCTGTTCATTTATAAAATGAAGGAACCAGAAAAGTAAATGCGTTTGATGATACATACGTTACCGGAACAAGAGTTAAATTACTTTTCTTAATCAGCTACTACATACAGCTTTTTAAAAATTAATTCTCCCCATGTAGCTTTATGTTTTGCTTGATCCAACGATTCTTCCCAAACTAAAAAATCATCCCGCATAAAATGCCCTCAGCTTTTTTTCCCTTTTTTGACTTCGTACTTCATACCTACAATGTTTTTTTTCCAGTATTTGTGAGCTGTGTTGGTTTTTGTTTTGAATAAGCCAACGACATAAATAATTATTACTGAGCAATACTAGGATTTTTTTCCTTCCTGTAGGTACCTACCTTCTCTGCAAAAAGGTTTCTACTTGAAAAAAAAACTCACTGGCGCACGGTTGTGTTATCACGTAAGTAAAACATATAAAATATGTAGAGCGAGCTGAAACAGCTTATATACCTACGAATTTATACACATATTATTATGTGTAGTTTCATGGTCACATTTTTTCGTTTTATTCGAAGAAGAGCTGAGGGATTTAGAAATGGTATGAGGGAAGGCCATTGAAGCCGCGCGTGGAGGGCTTTTGTAGCCTCCCTATATGCTCCTAAGTGGTGTCCAAAAGAGAGTAGTTAGTTTTCGGCATTTCGGTACGAGGGTTTAGGTAGAAGGGTTTTTTAGGATTACGATGAATTTTTATACATTTTTTCACCAATCTTTTAAAAGAATCACGAGGTTCACAAATTGTAAAAAGAAAATAACACAGTTGCACTTTCACAAAATTTATATTGAATCTCGAACGCTTTCGTCCAACTCACACAGACATTGTCAGTCTCTTGACAATGTCTGCGTGAGTCGGACGAAAGCGCTCGAGATTCAATATAAATTTTTTGAAAGTGCAACTGTGTGTTATGTAATTCATAATAATGAACTTTCACTACGTAAATACACAAAAATACCTATACAAGAAATTTTAGTCTAAAAACAGCAAAAGAGAACTTCGGTTTACAGCCCCTGGATCATTCTAGTGGTATAACTATGTGTATGTACTATGAAAAAAAAAAGAAAATGGGATAGTTTTGTGTGGGGCGGGGAGGCTCGGGATGTCAGAGGGTGTACTGGGATGCGGGGGATGATGTGGGGAGACATGCCCAGCACTACAACACTGCTGTGTAAATAATACATATATATCTATGTATACTCACTTACATCATTTTATATTTATATAAACTATAATATTTCATATTTTTGAGTACATGGTAATTATTATATGATGAAACCTATTTAGAAGTTCTCAAGTTGATTTATATGGAAGTATTTTCTATCAATATTAATTTCAGTATGTTTGAGGGAGTTTCTGATGGACCGACTGCTTTTTAGGAGGCCAGAAGTGGTTGGTAGTCTAGCGGCTACGATGCCGGCTTTCGTACTGTTTCGTTCGGAGGTCGTGGGTTCGATCCCAGGTGCCGACCATCTTCCTCTTTCGCGACACAAGCTTTAAGTAGCTTACTTACTGTGAAAGCGTCAAAGAGTTTATTTTTTGTGTTCACTTTGAGTAAGCACAGATTCATTAAAAAAGACCGTATTTATTGGTGGAATATTTTTAGTATAGGTATGTTTAAGTACGACTAAGTGAAAGTCCAGAGATAGAACACCTTAAGGGCTATCCAAATTTCTCAATACATGTTCAGCGATTTTTTACAGTTTTCGAGTTATAGTTATTTTGTCAAACCCTGACTTGCAGGATGTAAATGGTCACAGAGATACATATTTTTGAGATACATGTATACTTATTTTTGTCTAAAATACTTACCTAGCTGAAAAGTACACCTAGCAGACACAATAACCTTTATGGGACTCTCTGACACCATCGTGCCAACAAAAAATGTTGAAACTGAAAATTTTTACAAAAAATTTGAGGATTAGGATTTAAAAAAAATATCTCATAATTTTTATTCTTCCAACTATTTAAAAAAACTTGCCAATTCATCAGTCTATGTACCCTGTAAATTTCATTAAGCATCATCCCTTAAAACCGTTTCAAAGCAAAAATGCGGTAAGTACTAAAAAAGTCATACAATTTTATGCTCACTCTCTCCAGAAATAGAGAACAATCAAGAAATTTAATTGTCCTTAAGCGTTGATCCTAAATTAAAAGTTTATTGAAGTAAGGAATGAATGATAATCAATAATCACTATATGAACTTATGTATATTTTTATTGGAACACATAATATTATTATTTTAAGGAAGTTTTTGCTAGTTAGAAGCGGAGGATGGAGTCATCGAGCTAAGGTAGAAACGATAGGAGAATTGCGAAGTTGTGAAACTAAAAGAAATTAATAGTAGGTATTAGGTAGGTACCTATATTATTATATTTCATAATTCTTTCCAAAGCGATTTCTTCTCAAATATCTTCTCCTCTCCTACGCACTCCCTCTACTCTTCTACTTCCTTCTCCTTCCTCTCACTTCAAATATTCGGCTGGAGGGAGATTAGAGATTCTATAAAAGAATGGTGTTATGATATTATGTATTATGTAATGAAGAAATATTAGGTTCCTAGGTATTTCATTAAGAATAATATAAATTAGTTATTTTTCGTGTATTTTTTGTAGATATGTAGGTACTTTCTTTACTCTTGAGGAAAATTGTAAGTCATTGTTATCATCTGTAGGTAGGTAGGTACACATTCGTAATCCTTCAATTGCATTATTTTAAATGAATCTGTGCTCACTCGAAGTGAACACAAATACTTTTACATAAAATAAATTTAATTTAATTAAAAAAAAAAATATTTTTTTACTTTTTTAATTGCATTCAAGAAAATTCTTTCAAGTCCACGACAGCTAATTTTTTTTATTAATATTGGCAATCCAACCCCTCAGGGAGGGCTGATAATGTAAATAGGTACCTGTCTATAAAAAATGTGAATAGTTGGGTCAAAGTTCACATTTTATCTTTCAATTGATAATAATTATCTTTTTTTTACACCCTAGGAATTAAAAAAAAAATTCGGGCAAAAATTGCTGCACACTTCCCGAGAGCAGAAACACAACATAAAAATATGTTCACCGGGTTGACATCTATTGTAATCTTTCCAAAGCTCACATATCGCCGCACTTTTTCCATTCTTCAATAGATGGCTAGCATTCAATATAATAATGTACAGAAAAACGATAATTTTATTTTCGTTACTATTATTATTCTAGTTTGAAAATAGGTGAAAACGTGATCTTTCGTGATTTTTTTCCAGACCCCCCCCCCTCCCCCTTTTGGGCTCACATGATTAATGGATGTCCCCTATAGTGAGATGTGTATTAGGGGTTGGTTGTCGGTCACACGGATTATATGACCATCCCCAGCTCTTCAGGTACCTACGTATCTTCAGCACATCGGGTTTTACATAGATCATTAATTGGACGTTAATTATTTTTAGTATCACTCTTGTCATGCACCCATTTTAAAGATGGGAGAATCGATTTACACTACCGTGGTCGCGTTCTCGACTCCAAAGATTGATTATAGATACCATATATGAGTACCATCGGGGTTTACGAGAGTGGTAGCGCAGATTTTAATCAGAGATGGAGGAATGGCATCAGTACCAGGACTCTTTGTAGTATCACCTGACAACAATAGATAGATACCTCAAATACAGCTCAGCTATTGATATGAAATCCAGGAATCTGCAAATAGCCCTTATTCAAAAATTGTCGGAGTCTGCGTTAAGACAGGGGCTGGAACTTGAACGTATCCTACGCCTCTGAAGGATTCACGACGAGTTCATCGAAAATCAATTCATCGAATGATCAATTCATCGAAAATCAATTCATCGAAAATCAATTCATCGAAAATCAATTCATCGAAAATCAATTCATCGAAAACGAGTTCATCGAAAATCAATTCATCGAATGATCAATTCATCGAATCACCAATTCATCGAAAACCATTATTTTGAAGATATTTTAGAAAAATTGTTTATGACCTAAGAATAAGGTAAAACTTCAGTTTGGTCACTCCTATAAATTAAAGATGGCGGCGATTTTGACGTACGTTGGAGTATTTTTTTGTATATTTTTTTTTAATTAAATGAATCTGTGCTCACTCAAAGTGAACACAAATACACTCATTGACTCTTTCACAGTAAGCTACTTAAAGCTTGCTTGCTTGCTTGCTTGCTTGCTTGCTTGCTTGCTTGCTTGCTTGCTTGCTTGCTTGCTTGCTTGCTTGCTTGCTTGCTTGCTTGCTTGCTTGCTTGCTTGCTTGCTTGCTTGCTTGCGCATACTTTGAAAGTGTGTGATATTTTATCGCACGATATGAAAATAGGCCCATTTTCTAAATTGAAGTCCAAATATTTCAACACATGAGTTTGGTTGTCAAAAAGGCTGTGTCTCTCAAATATCTTCAAAATATTTATTTTCGATGAATTGGTCATTCGATGAATTGATCATTCGATGAATTGATTTTCGATGAATTGATTTTCGATGAATTGATTTTCGATGAATTGATCATTCGATGAATTGATTTTCGATGAATTGATTTTCGATGAATTGATTTTCGATGAATTGATTTTCGATGAACTCGTCGGTTACCCTCTGAAGCAATCCTCGAGCCGAAGTCCTTCCGGCAGCATTTGATCGACTATTCGTACCTAGCTATACAAAATATGATATCTCAACAAGCTTATCTTTCTCACACAATATTATTTATTCTTTTCGTTGAAGTCCAAGTTTTAAACAGTCAAACGCATACATTTGAATGGCATCCTTAAAATTATCTTTTGAAGATAATTATAAAATTATCACAAGTAAGAATGTCGCTTTATCACAGTGATAGATAACATATGAAATACATAATATCTGTGTTTGCTTTCTGAGTGATCATTAATAAGTATCTTTTAGAAACGAGAAATCATAACTCTGCACTCCATAATGTAGGTAAGTAGGTATGTCTATGATGATTCCTAAACCTGTCGGACTACAGACATCAGAATCATTAACTGTTTGATTGTCCTATAAATCAGTTACATCATCCTACAGCAATTTTTCAAGTATCCCAAATCAGCGACAATCCACCAATCTTAGCCGAGGTAAAATAATTAGATACTTAGTTTCCGTCCACACTACTCTTATCTTCAAAGCCATGTTCCAAATTGATGACAAATGTGTCAAAACCGCGGTAAAATTTCAAGGATGTTAATAAAAAGAAAGGAATTTTATGATTTTTGTACTAGCTGTTGGCAAACCTTGCTATTTCCTGTTTAAAAATAAACTATCTATGTAGTAAAATGGTTGGTACCTAGTCCAGTGGTATCAATCGCCCGCTTTCATGCGCACAGCGTATTGGAGGTCGTAGGTCCGAGTCCCGGCCGTGCCGACCATTTCCGCTTTCACGACACAACCCTTTGGTTAGTGTGAAAGATGTCAAAAGTGTATTTTGTGTTCACTTCGAGTGAGCACTGATTCATTTGAAAAAAAAACATGTAATTAGTTTAGCGTGCGTTGTTTGTTACTTGTGCTACAGCAAAAGTTACGTACTCACTACATGGGAGCTTGCCGACGAAGTGGTGTTCCTTGAAGGGAATGTCCCACTCGTACTGGTAGTTCTACAGAGAAAAAAACTCAGGCCTGAAAATTAACTATAAAAAAACCAAAAATATGGTCAATAAATTCTACAGAAACCAAACAAACCTGCAACTAGGAAGTGGCTCTATAGGACTACATCATCATCACTGGCACTACAGGTCATTGTGAGCCTCGGCCTCCTCCAGTTAGTCGCCTCCATTGCCTTGAGATCCTCCTCCACGCCATCCATCCACCTCAGCCTTGATCTTCCCACACTATGTCTACCCTCTGGTTTTGTACTAAGAATCTTCCTTGGAGCGCTGTCATCCTCCATCCGCTGGACATGCCCCAACCATCGACGCCGCATATAGAAATTGTAGGCATGTTTCAATAGGACTCTACAGGTCTATATAACTAGAAGTGCATGTAACATAGGAAGACGTATAGTAGGATTGGTTTTATCGTAGATATATATCGTATGAAATATATTTCGGTTAAGGGTAGAGTTTTTCAAGAAAAATCCCTAGTTACGGACGGACTTGCCAAATATTATATTTGATGTGTATAGATAGATGGTTAGTCCACATCCTCTCGAAAGGATGCAGTGGGATTCTTGTCCTTTGTACCTACATCTCCTTAATTTATTCAACGTTTCCTACAATACTTAATATTCTAACCCCATTTTTTATTGTTGAGGTCACAGTACAGTGCTTTTTATTGGGATCGACAAATGACTGGTTTATAACACATAGAACCAACTATTTAATGGTTGTTCGATTTTTCAGTAGTTTTTTTTTTATTTTAAAGTTGAATAACCGTATTCAACTGTTGTTTTGAAGGCTGGAGAAGTGCGTGTGATCACTTTGTGATACCAACATTTAAGTGGTCTGATTTGTCGAATATCCAAAATTCAATGCAAAAACTTTGTGACCATTTTTACGAAAATTGCGAGGACGGAGGATTATGAAATTTTGCACACTTATAGTTAATATAGATAAGGAGTGGCGAATGCTAATATATTCTTTAAATTGATTATAAAAATACACACACACACACACACACACACACACACATACATACTCCCTTTAAGGCCCCCCGCACAACGCAAGCCAGCCCGGAGGAGACCAATCCGCAGCAAACCCGATCCACGCGAAACCGACCCTCCAGCCCGATCGAAGTAATCAAACCGAAAAGCCGGCCCCACACAAACAAAGTCCGCCGCGGATCCCCCCAGACCAACCCACAATACGGGAGGCCTAAACCCCACTCAGGAGCATAGGGAGACAACAAGAGCTCTCCATTGCGTTCGAAGGCGTCTGAGGCTCATTGTGCCTTTTCTGACCACTTGAGATTTAAGGACGCGAGGTGGTCAACCTCGCGGTCTCGATCAGATTTTTCGATTTCCTGCCTCTTACAGGATGCTCGAAGAACCAGCAAAAAGAGCAGAGGTGCTATTCTTAGCCGGCCACCTCACGGCAAAAATACATTAAATCAATAAAAAACATTACAAACACTACTGTATTTTATGTTTTTGATACTCAGACATACTTCAATGTATTTGACATTGACACAGATGCATATATTTTTTGTTTATATGTGGTAGAATTATGAATACATTAATATTGTTAGTTTTTAATAATAATAGAAAAAAACTTATCAACATTTCAAATTTGACGTATCATGTCATTGTTTTGGAAAGAAAATTGTGAAATAGTGCTCGCCCAGTCTTTGACAATGGAACCTCAATAATGTTCAAAATTATAATTTAAATCTGGTCTAATTTCGAGCACTGGTCGACCACTAGTTCTTCAAAATATGCATAATAAGCCAATCAATATGTCAGCATACATATTTTTATTAAAAAGCTAACTAAATAATTGCTAAAAAAAATCCTTCCCTTTAAAGATCTCTCTATTGCACTGCAGTTGTTTTTTGTGTGGCTCCAAGAAACTAAACGACCCCGTTGAAACCCGCGGTGAATCCAAATAGACAAGTTAGTGGTACCTCATCCACCATATCCCGAGGGTAACACATTTTGGGACTACCTATCGTGGGGTCCTGGCCTGGTTGCCGCGGCGCGTAGGAACTCAAGAAGTTGGGGATGCACCACCTTCCTCGCACGCATGCGAGCCGCGAAGCACCATCATTATGCTGTTTGGGCAATCGGTTCGTGTTACTTGTATGTGACGCACTTTATTTATTTATTTATTTAAATCACAATTTATTAAACTTAAATTATAATATATATCAGTACAAATAAATACAAATAAGGTTATTCCATTCCCCAAACAGCAATTGAAATTATGCTGGTATTAGGGGTAATGATTTTGACATAACGAACAATATATACAAAACTTCGATACAATTCAAACAATCAAACAACAAAAAAGAAAACCACAGATATCATAATACTAACTTATATTCTACATGACTTGGTGTGTTATTGTATTGTATTGTGAGTAGTTATGTTACGAGTCTTTATATGGGTTTTTAGTTTTGATTTGAATGTAGTTGTATTTTTTATTTTTCGTAAAACGTCAGGTAGGCTATTATAAATTTTTACGGATGAATGGAGGAAGCTATATCTTTTTCGATTAGTTCTTGGAGGTGCAGTTCTTAATTGAGAGGTTTGTCTCGTATTGTGAGTGTGGATGTCTGAACTAATCGTTAACCTAATGTTGGATTTAATTTGACCACTCTTTATTTTATGTATGTGTTTTACTTTTTCCATGAAAATAAGATCTTCTAATTTAAACTTTTCAGTCAATTTGTAAAGGTCTGAGGTTCTAGTTAGTCGGTGAAGCCCAAATATTAGTTTGAGTGATTTGTTCATCAGCCGTTGCATAGTGTTGCGTTGTTGGAGGCTACATTGAGACCAGACTGTAAGTCCATATGTAACATGAGGAAGAATGAATGAATTATATAAGGTGTGCTTAATTTTTGTGCTTAATATGTCAGTTCGTCTCATTATTCCTATAATAGGAGATAATTTTTCAATTTTTTTATTTATATGTGTTGACCAATCTAGTTTGTCGTCTAAATTTAGTCCAAGATATTTAACATTGTGAGTTCTACTTATTTCTGTTTTATTGATTACTAATTTGAGATTAATCTATTCCATTAAAAAAATTGGGTAACTTGAGTACTTAAATCAATTAATCATACAATATTGTGTAGTAAATATAAAAAAGAATGGGAAATTAGTGTATCCTCTTGCGGAACCAAAGTTCGGAGTCCTCGTTTTTTTCATGAATGAGACTTTAAGACTCAAATATTCAACTCCATGTAGGATACCGAAAGAGCATAAAAATATGTTTTTATTGTTCTCCAATGGGATGTTTTTTTTTCCTTTTTGTGCCGGTAGAGGCGCCCTTGCTAATCCGGTCTATTGTCAAATTCAGTGTTGCCAACGGGGTCGATTTACTTCTTCTTATTCTTCTTATGGTCGCTCACAATCTAACCTCCAAAATATCATTCTAGTTTATTTCAAATTAAACCACTTATATATTATTATACATGATAACTTACAATAGGTTTAGAGTAATCATTGTACATTTTTTACATACTATTACAAATAAAATTGTTCATCTTTTTTTATATACCTACCTAAATACAAATTAAATAATACAGAACAGCACCCCTGAGATTTATTCTCAAATTTATGCGCAACAAAATCAACAACTTCTTAGCAACTCAATCATTAACTTCTTAGCAACGCAATGGAAAACAAACTTCCCAACGTTGGCATCACTGAAAAAAACATCTCTACGTTGGCAGCACTGAATTTGACAATAGATCTGATTAGAAGTTCTGCCACCTAGTGTGTGTTGTCGGAAGCTCCCCAGAAAACTTCCCATTCGATTTAAAGGAAGTAGTGGAGAGTTTTTGTTGTCTCCCTAGTCCCTGTGTTTAAAAGGGAGTAAAAAAATCATTCTTCTTCTTTTTACGCTTCAAATAGATCTGAGGACTTCAACAACTATCTTTCCATCATTTTGTAGGTCTTCTGGGTTGGCGACTGCCCGATGTTGTCCGCGAAAACGTTGAAGATTCTGGTAGCAACTAGCAACAGAGTATTTGAGCAACCGTGTTAGGTAGGACCTTGAAGTAAGGTTACCCCAAACGAAACAAGACATGCATGTGTTTGTACTAATTCAAGACTTGTAGTTTTGAGATAATAAGACGTTTGGGATGGAATTGCAACCCTTTTGCTTACATAATTAAGATTGGTTATTTTTAATTTGGAGGGACTGTTATTACGTATTGTATTACTAATCCATGAATTATTGTTTATCAAAAACCAAGTATCAGTCAATTCTTCTTCTTGAAGTACCCTGTCAAACCCTGTTTGGATTATGCGGTGTTCATACGAGGCGATATAAGGCAAGACGATTTCGCTTGCATAAAAAACATATCGCTCGGTCGCCCATTGATCGTGTGATGTGTTCACACGAGTCCACCGACATACATTCAATCTGTCAAGTGCGCTGATTTTGACGTAGTTTTAAAAATGGCAGACGTCGAGGTATTCGCTTTGATATTCGCCTCGTGTGAACACCGCATTACAGTCTACGCCCTTATGTTCCAGAGCTATGACACCTGTCATCTATCCACACCACAACTTCCTTCGAACTTCGAAGGGAGTAACTAAACATATCGCATCAGTTTTTTTACTACTTACAGCAAAAAACCTAACGAGATTTCTAACATTTCGAAGTAAAGTGCTAAGAGAGAGATTATATTGTATACATCAAGCGTTTCATTCTAAATCCCTCTAACGAAGAACATATTATTTTGAACTTACTGATAATATCACAACGTGCGCAGTGCTAGAATGTTTTAGGTAGGTACTATTAGAGTTACTATCTTGTTTCTGTGTGTGCGTGTGGAAGTGCAACAAGCTAGCTGCCACATCGCGTACAATAATAATTATAAATAGAGTGCACTCTGGCATGGTAGGGCCACGAAATTCCGCGGGTGGGAGAGAGATGGAGATATAATATTTCGGTGCAACGAAGAGAGGAATGGGGGAAGGGCGATGGAAGGGCTTAGGTCGTAGAGCGGCCCAAAAACTAGAACCCAACGCTTCTCAAACTACTGTGATCAACTCGCTAAATCGATTAAATTATTAATAAAACTACACGTCATCTTCAGGGAGGATAGCTTATACACGGATTCCGAGATAAACGATTTCTATTTTACATGTATGTTTTAACGGATTATATTACAGTCTGGCTAAAAAGAGTAGACATTAATTATTGATGAACTAAAATGTTATCACTCTGGCAACACTGGGCATAGGTTATTGTCTGACATTACAAATGTTTACGAATGGACAGCAATTCTAACTGGTAAATACAACATTCAATTCATTTTAAAAATTATTAAGTACCTTATACTAATTTGGATATTTTTCTGACATATTTTTTTTTGTATATTCCTATAATATTCACTTACAAATAAATTATAGGTTATGTTTAAATATTTTGACATTTATATGATTGAAATTCGGCCATAGAATAGTAAGCAGTTGTAATCACCATTTTGTGGATTACATCACCCATTATATTATCTTATTATCTCTTATTTTTTGACTCGTTTTGCGTAGATTTTTTTCCATCTCGTTTTTAATGCCATGGCTGGTACAGTTCATTATTAAATTCTTTTAAATAACCTCTACAAATCATTTCATATGATACCACTTTGAGTAGTATTATTTTTTTTATTATTTTGGCGGTTACAATACTTTACTTTATAAATGTAGAGTACTTATGAAATGTTGCCATACAAACGACTGCAGCGCCCTCAATTATTTTCTACTCTTTTTAGCCAGACTGTAAAATATAAGCTATTATTGTATATAACATTGTTGCTGCCAATACTCGTGTACGGTGCCGAATGCTGGGTAATCTTATCAGGAGAGACAAAAATGACCTCACATACTGGTTTTCGAAAGAAAAGCACTGAAGAAAATCTTCGATCCTTTGTGTGATATTGGAACTTGGAGGATCAGATACAACCATTTACGCGAAGCCAATATTATAAAAATATATCGGCTTTGATGGTTGGGGCATGTTCAGCTAATGGAGGATGATGAAACTCCAAGGAAGATTCTTAATACAAAACCAGAGGGAAGACGTAGTGTAGGAAGACCAAGGCTGAGGTGGATGGATGGCGTGGAGGAGGATTTCGGAGCAATGGAGGTGACTAACTGGGCGATGGACAGGGGGACTGGCAGAAAATTCTGGAGGAGGCCGAGGCTCTCAATGGGCTGTATTGCCAATGATGATGGTACAAGTATTTTTTTTTAAAACCAAGTCCAAAGTAGGTGTTATAATCAACGGGCATTGCAAGCTTATTCTTTTTTTCCATAAATGTGACTTTCTTTGTTGGTATCCGAAGCGTTGGTTTTTGGCTCAGTCGAAACTCAAAACCGTTTTAAAACCTGGTCGGAGGCATGGATATATTTTAAAATCTCAATCAATGAAGTGAAACAAATTATTATCCATCCTTCGAAACGGTGGTAGAAGATGCTCATAAGCCCACAATGGTTCTAACTTAATACATTACCATTGAAAATAATACAGAATGTTATGTTTTTTATGTCGATTGTTGTGTGGGTATAATTATTAAATAATATTGCAGCCCTTAAAAACGTTTGGGAATCACCGAATAGTGTCACTAGAACTCTACATTCCTAGATAAAACTTTTCGGTGTTGTGCGTGTGTTGTATATTATATTACGTTTAGTTAAAGAGGAGTTGACTCGAGGTTCGGTTGTTCTTAGTAATTCATATTAGTATCTAGTAATCCCGGCTCAGTATTGGTTTTAAAAATATACAAAAATAACAGAAGCCATACAAAAAACAAAAGAACGACGTTCTATCGTCATTTTTAAAATCAGTTTCCTTCATTATTGTTGTTTTTTTAATAGTTTGTTGTTTTGTTTTATTTTGAAACCACGTGATAAATATAATTATATCTCTGATACAATAGTGTATGTACACAATTAGTATCACGTATGTTGTTTTGCTGTTTCGAATATCAAAACACGCCTTACAAACAAACGAATAATTAAAAATAAATAAATAATAAACGTTGAATTTTAATTCGTACGAATAAATAAGTAATAAATGCAACAAGTGATTATTGTGAATTGATAAAATTATCAGTTAAAAAAATTACATTTTAAAAATTCAGTTGTCTAGGGTTTATTCGTCGAAGAACAAAATACTAACTTACATTTTTTTGTTGTTGTTGTGAAATTTTGGATTTCTTCATTTTAAAACACGTAGTTCAATACAAATGTGGGTGGTAGTACAAACACAAGTACACTGGTAGTACATATACATAGACAGGGATCAAATCATATAGAATCTGGATAGCGTAGTAAGTAGGTTGCTCTTGTAGTATATAGTCACTCTATCATAGTAGTAGGTACAACTTACCAATGATTCATTCATTCATGAGAATTAGTCGTTTTAAAACAACATACCTACATAGGTACCACTGATTTTCAAATATAACGCCAGGCCACGTGGTTTGTGCTGGAATGTGTAAGATTTCCGTCAACGTTTCACACGTGTATAATCACCCATATAGAGACACCTATTGTGAAAATTAATTAAAAAAATATTTGGATTTTTTTTTTCAGTACAACAAAAAAACTATCGAACTTTCTGTGATATTGTTATAAAAAAAACATTATGTTGTGTTTGTTTTTGAAAACTATTTAAATTTTATAAAATTCAGCGTTTGTGTTTGAATAATATCCTATTTAGAATTAACATAATACAATGTTGTGTTTGTGATTGAGTTTTGGTGGTTTTAAAAATTAAATAAATTTAATAATAATACAAGGGTGACAATGGCGAGTGAAGAAGGAAAGGGAAGTTCTCCGTTAGGTGAGTACATTACCATAATCAGGGCTGCCACTTTTTTTCAAAACTTATTCATTGAGAGTTCAAAAAGGACAAAAACAAAATTTGATAGTAAATTTTTATATTGTGTGTTTCAATATTCCGTATCCATGTAGGTTCTTATTTAAAATAATATTTTTTTTGTAAAAACAACTGAGATATTTTTGTGTTTAAAAACTGTGTGGTCTATGAAATAGACTATCACCCAACAACTTCTGCTCAAAACATCAAAGATCACATTAAGATATTAAAAACGTAAAGATTTTTTGAATCGCTCAATATTGAAATTGTTTTGAGACATCAGTTTTTTCATCACCATTGGATTATTTTACGAAATTAACACTAAAGTTTATAAATATTATTTATAATATTTTTATAGTAGATAAGTATCTAGCAGTGGCGAATCATGAAAACATTTGATGACGAATCTTTGATGAAAATTTAATCATGTCAATTTTTCAAAGTTTTTTTTTTATCATTGTTTCTGAAAATGTGATAGACTATCGAATAAATAAGGAACACATCTCTAGTATCTCGCAAGTAGGTACATTATTTATGAATCATTTGTTGGAAATTATTGAGAACAAGATAGAAACCGAATTTAAAGACTGCGACTGCTGTCATGTACTTGGCGCCAGGATATGAATAGGTATATCCATTTTTGTTAACGTCTCATCTTTATTGCCTATTATTGGCTTTGTTGGTGCACAACGTTCTATAATTATGTCTAGATTCTTGTGACCATTTTTCAGGACTAGATCTTAACGAATATGTGACAACTAATGACTCTAACAATTCATTACTGATGTTCGATTTTTAAATGGAACAAACCACTACGGGCTTACGACCGTCTTTTACTGTTATTTCGAAGGTTGGCTTAGTGTGATCACTTAACGTTAACAACGTTCGCCATTAGATGGTAGGTAATGTTTACTTTTCTAAGTAAGCAGCTGTGACTGTGACATCGGTAAAGACGTTTTAACAAAAATATGCGCAACCCTATTAAATCGACAAGAAAAATGAATAGTCAACGACGCACACGTGGAAACTTAATAAAAATTGTTGTTCGAAATATATACCTAATTATGTATTTTTTACGTAACTTTAAAATTCACATCATGACGTCGTTGTAAACATCGTTAAACTACGTCTATGTACTGAAGAATAAACGACATGCGCACAAACATGCGCACGATGCTGATCTAAGTTATATGTTAATTTTTTTAGGTTGGAACCCATGCGAGTAGGTCGACATTCCAAGTATTGTTGATGTACCGGGGCTCATATTATCAAAGTACTGCCAAGGTACACGTGTGTAGACCTTCAAGGTACCTACCTTCCCACTTACCCACTAACTGGCATAGAACACACCGACAGATATTTTTATCAACTGCATACAGTTCTACGTAATATACATATACTGCGTCTTAGTCTTCCTTGTGAATTTTAACCAACCTATTTTAGGTTTCATAGAAAAAAAATTAAAGAAAATTAATTTCAGTTTTCTTTAAAAAAAAAAAAATAACGCGTTTCATAACAGCAAAATGTCGCTTAGGTACAGTCGACTTGTTAAAGTCCCGTCGATTTTAGTGTATGTAGTTAATTTTTTTATTATCGGAGTTCACAACCAAAATTTCGTGGCGTGTGCTCTGTCACAAATGTCATGTAATATATTATGTACGTATATGAAAATTTGATTACGATCACCAATCGATGTGAGGTCGATCGTAAAAAGCGCATTAAAATACAATGTACTTAGTAACTAAAAATTGTATTAAAATTATTATTTGACAATACGATGTTTTTTCCTCAAGCTTTTCCGAAGATTGTAACTTTTTATTTTTGTTTATTTCAAGTCATTGTTTCATTATTATTATTATTATCGTATGGCATGGAAAATGAGCTGCCAGTCGGCAGTGTCATCAAAGGATAAAAAATACAATAAATTAGAGTCAAGTTATAAAAAGGATAAAAAAGGTTCACATTACTGCTCCAGGAGGTCACAAAACAATATCCAATTCGTTGAGCGTTTTCACATTTTAGAAGGTAATAATAAATCACTTGTAAGTACAAAACTATACAATCTCTTAACCTACGACCATTATATATACAGGCTGAAACAAAATAAGATATAAATAAGTGGCAGATAATAGCTAAGCACCTTTTGGCTAAGCACCTCGCACCCTGACACCACCATGCACACTCCAAACATGAGTCTCCATCAATATTTTCCCAGTTTTGAGATTTCAAAATGAATTCAATCTTTGTCATATTGTTTCCGAACGATCTCTACAGATGGCAGTAGTTAGTAGTTACCTTTTGTAAGTGGTAAAAAACGTAATATATAAAAAAAATAAATTATCTTGCAATTATTACCAATGATTTTGCTTCTTTGTGAAATCAATTTAAAAACATCTCCATTAGAATAGTCTAATTTGAGAGCGTGTCGGTACTTTATATTATTATAATATGAGGGAAGATTCTATTTTTTATATTGAACGAGTATTTAGTCTTATAACTAATTGATGCGGGCTAAATAATTTTATATTAAAGTCGATATAACAATAACCAATAACATCCCCTTGATGCTGTGTTATAATATAAACTAAATAAATTCTAGGATTCTCGACTCGATCTGGATTGAGAATGATTTGTTTTCTAATTATTGCTTCAAATAATATAGGTACATGATGTCACATTTAGAAGTTAGTTATAATTGAAACAACCGTCATTATTATTGTATTGTTTCGTTATTTACCGTGAGTCCGCCATTTCTGACAGATGAATTCAATCGAATACAATTCGAATGGTCGTGTAGCATTCGACTGAATTCTCATGATAATACATACACAATTCAAGAACAGTTTTTTTTTTTTAAAAATCATACGAGTGTCATAAAAAATCTATTAGAAAACCGATCGATCGATATTCGAGAGTTGGCTCCCTGGGCGCTTCAACGAACATAGGGTCAGAGATGGAAAGAAAGTAAATTTTTTTGATATCTATTTTGATATGAACTATCTGTTATCGCCTTGCATGTTATTGTTTCCATGTGTCCAATATCAACCATAAACGAAATAATAATAATAATAGGTAATAATAAGGTGAGTTTTAACGCGCCGTTTTGTCGCGTTAAAACTCTCTCAAAGGCGCAAAAATGCATGTTGATCCACCAACATAGCAAATAGACAATAAATATGAGACGTTTACAAAAATGGATATAGTCATATGCTGGCGCCAAATACATGACAGCAGTCGCAGTCTTTAAATTTGGTTGCTCTCTTGTTCTCAATAATTTCCAACTATTACCTCTATATTTCATTGATAATTATTAAATATCTACTCGTTGCATTAGGAGTTTCGGAGACCTAAACATTACCACCTAATGGCGAACGTTGTTAACTTAAAGTCATCACAATAAGCCAGCCTTCGAAATAACAGTAGAAGACGGTCGTGATCCCGTAGTGGTTTGTTCCATTTAAAAATCGAACATCGTTAATGAATTCTTAAGCTCGGTACTCACTTGCGCCGCGAACGTGTATCGTTATATCAAATTTATCAAAAGGATGCATGTGTTCCGCTCGCGTTCGCTTTTCGAATCACTTATACACTAAACCTTTCGATTAAATTGATGCAATGTCATACGTTCGCGGCGCAAGTGAGTACGATGCTTTAGAGTTTTTAGTTGTTACAAGTATGCTCTATTACTAGCTGTGGTTATATAACTAGGTGTGTGTTTACACCAAATGAGTATATACTCATTTGGTGTAAACACACACTAATAGGTATACATTTCGAAACTTTAATTATTGGATGAACTGTATAATGGGTGAATCAGACAAACAGACGACAAGACACGAATTTGATATCTATTCATTCAGTTGAGTATTTCGTTGTTCAAACTTGTAAAGAACATACCACAACAGTTCCCTGTTATCTACGTTGAGCTTTACATTGTACGGCAGGACACTCATTAAATGGTTAAAACAAAAAGAAGTGAGGTCATTAACTTCTCCCCTTAGAATCTTCACATTGGAATACCCCATTCCCACGCCACTCCCAGTACCTACCTTCTGTAGTTGGTAGTGGAGAATGGGGATTCCGTCCCATTTGATGATTCATATTATTATGGATAATAAATTAAATAATAATAATCAATATTTCAGAGTTTTTCCTTCACAATTAAAATATACATACAACAGGTAAAAAAAAAACATATATAAAATATAAATGGTAAACACTTCAAAACTGTGCAAACTCCAAACTTCATGCCTCACTCAGTAGGCTGTGTCGAGGCGGATTATATAAAATGTCAATATACCCATTCGACCTCAATAGGCCACTCCACTAGACAATCATACACACACAATCCCTTCCGTCCCTTGCTTGAGAATATCTAAAGATATAAAAGAAAGTCGGGTTTGTGTGAATACTAATCACTCGAGATCGGCCGAACAGATTTTTATCATGTTTGTTTAATTAGATTCTTCTCCGCTCCGGATAACAGAATAATTATTACAAATAATTCGAATAAGGATAAGAAATACTATAAAATATATTATTAAAGTTAGTATCGGCAGATTAACTGACAACAACACCATCTGTGAAAAATTCCATAAAAACACAAATTTTATTTACTTGACAACCGTTGAGTTTCAAAACATTGGTACCTTCGCAATTTATTGATAGAATTTCTTTCAAGGTTCCAGAAATAATTTCATGACATTCAAACATAATTTAAGCGTAGGTACTTATATTTGTATAAATTTAACCGCAAAAAGTGAATAAAAAGAGATGATTTTAGTTTGATTAATATGTTGTGAGGTTATGCCGTCAGTCATCGGAAATTTGATTTTTTAGTTTGTTTGATAAACGAATTTTTATTTACCATGATGTTTCAGAAAGTAAGTAAATGTTTTGGAAAGTATGTATTATTGTACGGAGTTGTTGAACGAAGTTTGAAGGGTCAGCTATTAATAAAATAAAACAACAACAACAAAGAGAAACACTTCGCAGCAAGCAAGTTAGAACTAAAGTGTTCCCATTTGAGTCCAACGAACAAGGATAAAGAGAAGCCCATCAAACAACCCCCTCCAACACCCGAAAGCTCATTTTTACGGCATCATCATCCACAAGATATGTCACTCATTCATCATACAATTCTCCCGTTGACATTCTCCTCCGATTTTTAAGCTGATACCTAGCATAGAACAATACGTTTTTAATGTTCAAATTGTATTTCTTATTTGATTGAGAACGGACTCATCCAGATTCACACTTCACACTCATGACATTTTATGACCAACCGGTTAGAAGAAGCTTCCCAGGCAGACCACGAAAATGGGGAAGGATAGTTGGGATTCCCGGAAATCGATCGAAGATGATGAAGAAGAATTTCTAATTACAAATATAAGTTCTCCTTAAACCAATCTCAGGAGCATAGGGAGGCAAAAAGAGCTCCAATGCACCTGATATCGCGCCATCACAGAAGGGACACCAGCTGCTGATGAACCCCGCCCCCCTCTCCATGGGTCCAGGGGTCCAAGGCTTATTTCTTGCGTATTTTCTGAACATTTGGGTTTTAAGGTGGAAAATCTCACAGTCCCGATCTGATTTTTCGATTTCCTGCTTAATACACGATGCTCGAAGAATCGGCGAAAAGAGCAGTGGTGCTATTCTTAGCCGGCAACCTCGCGGCCTATAGCTTACATCAACCAAATCAAATCAAAACTCCCTTTGAACTCCACTCAGGAGCATAGGGAGGCAACAAGAGCTCTCCATTGCGCTCGATCTTGCGCAATGCTTATGACCTCCTCCCACACCATTGCTTACATACCTGATTTTTTTTAGAATGTCACATAGGCTTTTTTCGACATTGTTTAGAATAATATAAATATAACAATGACTTGAAATTTCCATATTATCTACTTTGATACTGAGAGGTCTCTCAAAGGATCTTGATCTAATATTAGTATGAAAGTTCATCCCTACTAATATCTAGTTCAGAACAATAGTGAATAGTGATGTACGCTGACAAACTGGTGACATCACTGTTATTTGTATAATATGGTACACCAAACGGTAACATTGGGAGGTCCTTATCTAGTGGTGGTTATGACTGCATAGCTGATAAGGACGAAGCTAGGCCTGTAGCGATCAGTCTTCTGAAGTCTGTATCCTCAGCTTTCTGATTTCAATCGTCTGATTTAAGTTACAACTAAAATGTACCTATAGAGAATCTAAAAGCTGATCATACGATGTGTTTTTATTTTGTTTATACTTTCATATTTGTGAAATAGTCGGCAGCGTAAATGACCGTAAAAGAGTAATCAATCAATCAATACTCCCTTTTATACCCCACTCAGGGGCATAGGGAGGCAACAAAAGCTCTCCATTGCGCTCGATCTTGCGCAATGTTTATGACCTCCTCCCACACCATGTCCAAATCCCTCAGCTCTGCTTCAAAGGAGCGGAATTCAATGTGAGAGGGTCTTCCTCGTCTTCGGGACCCTGATGGGAGCTAGGAAGAACAGCGCTTTCCTCGGCCAACTGTCAGTCGGCATCCTTAACACATGTCCCAGCCAAGTCCATCTCCTCCACATAATGGTAGAAGTGATGGGCTCACGTCGTTCGTGATGCGGTGGTAACATCTTACACCCAAAATTCCCCTGAGGCACTTCATTTCAAATTCAGAGATTTTTTGTGTCTGGGCTTTGGTCAGGTGCCAGGACTCACACCCATATAGGAGAAAGGGCAACACACACGCATCAAACAGTTTACATTTCGTCGACACTAAACGCCGACGCCTTCCATATTTTGGTCATGTTGTTAAAGGCGCCACTTGACATACCTACCGATACGTATCGGGAGCTCACCAGAGGTGGTAATGGTTGCTCCCAGGTATTTAAATTTATCCACCCGGGAGACCTGGTAAAAGAGTTAACAAGCTTTTTATCGTCCATTAATCATGAGTTTTTTTCGCAGCTTTTTATTTTCTCCCCCCTCCCCGTGGTGATTTTTCAGTCAGGTAACGCCCTCCCCCTCCCCAAAAATCACGTCTAGGTACTTTTGTAGGTAGCATTTGTTATATTTTTTTGTTAATGACAGGCTAAGATAAAATATATATGTTAATTTGTAAGAACCCCTTTTTTATAAAAAAAGAATCTGTTAACACATATAAACTCCTTGGCTCTTTCACAGTAAGCTATTTAAAGCTTGTATCATGAAAGAGGAAGATGGTCGGCACCTGGGATCGAACCCACGACCTCCAAACTAGTCCGGAAATAATTAGTAGTTGAATAAATTGAAATAACTAGTTGAATAAATTGGAAATGGTGGAAAAACTACATACTTCCAAATTTGGGTGAAAAAAAAAAACTACCTATACCTAATGACTTTCGACAGTTAACAGTTCGGACGAAAACTGCCGAATTCACTTTTAAAATTAAAATTTTATTTAAAATTAAAATTATATTTAAAAATATAAAAATAGTAGTAAATCCTAGCTATTTATATTCGAACGAATTTCCATTGATTGTTTGTAACATAGACCAACGTAGTTTGTTCATCTATCAAGTAGTCTTATAATATAACTACATAATAATTATAATATTATAACAAATTTTATCAAGTTTTCAACACACTGTAAATAAGTTCATTTGTGGTAGTATCTGTTTTCTCATATATACGTAGATACACGTAAATATCAAGAAGTTGTATCTATCCGTAGCATTATAGTAACCTATTCGTAAGCTTGCTAGCTTTACATAGAGTATTAGATTAAACAGTAATTTTTGTCATCTTTTAAGTAGGTACTTTTAACAATACCTATAGATTTTATTTCAAATTTGAAAAATTGAAATAAAACTAAAGTTTAACAGGAACTGTCAGTTATTTTATAGTTGGTGCGATTGACAGAATTTCGATGGAAAATATATGGTTTGAAACAGATGCATCCATCATAATTATATTGGTTAAAAGATAAAAAGCTTATACTTATACAAATTTGAATTCAATATTCATAGTTAGGAACACAGGATAACGTCTGTCGGGAAAGCTAGTTTTAAATATTTTTGAGGAGCAACCAGCGCAGTTGCAGAGGGCCCATCGCTATTATCTGTCCACATACAGCAGTGTATTCCGCCTTCTGTTGCCTTATCTATTTCTGTCTATGTACATGTGTTTGACATTAACCCTATCTACTAGGTTATGACCGAACTATCTACCAAATGTACATTTATCTACGAATTCAAGCTAGAAATATCGGCTGCGTCTACACTCATACACTCACGTTTCATTCTTCCTAAATAATAATAGGTAGGTACATAGAATTATTCTGTAACAGATAGATGAACCTTTAGTCAACAGTCATGTCAATAAATTTTAATCATACTATACAACAACAAACAACAACACTCCCTTTTACACCCCACTCAGGGGCATAGGGAGGCAACAAGAGCTCTCCATTGCGCTCGATCTTGCGCAATGTTTATGACCTCCTCCCACACCATGTCCAAATCCCTCAGCTCTGCTTCGAAGGAGCGGAACACAGTGTGAGTGGGTCTTCCGCTATACGATGTACGTCGGCGCACCCAGCGTGAGCCCGTCACTTCTACCATTATGTGGAGGAAATGGACTTGGCTGGGCCGAGGAGAGCGCTGACCCCATCCACCCATCAGGGTCCCGAAGACGAGGAAGACCCTCTCATACTATACGTAGGATATTAATTTTCCAATCTAACTGTGATTGATTATCACTTACATTTTTGTGTAAATTTTCAATATCACACAAACCTATATTTTTTTAGTTCTTAAATATAAAAAAATACGAATAAAGCTTCATTATTTTTTTTTTAAATTATATTTTAGACCTTTGAATTTGAGTGATAAATCATTACGAAAAATATGACTAAACATGATTTTTGGTTATTTATGCAAAATCAGAATAACTTTGGAATTTTAATAATGTTATTTTTGAATTTGTATGCTCTAATTAACAAATTACTCATAATTTTGTGCAACGACGATATTTTGGCTAGAATATTTACCAATCCATGAAGCCTATTCTTTAACCTATGAAGGCTTTACGATATTATTTTAGAGCGATATGTTTTTGTAAAAGTTCAAAGGTTAATTCTAAGATTTTACCATTAAAATCTAAGTAGGTACATAGTATTATTGTTAAAAAAAACGAAAATTTGATCTGATTATCATTGATTTCGAGCATCACCACAATTCATTCATAAATCTTATGTATTAAAACTAAAATCTGAACATGCTTGAACAATTCACTAGCTGGCCTTCCACCTAACCCAGAAAAAATAGCTTATTACATGACTAAAATACAGTTTATGGCATAAAAACTGAATTAAATTTAGCTAATAATTTATTGCATTATGTAATTATTGTTATCGTTGTTTCGGATGCAGGATGAAGTTCGATGTGTAATAAGTTTGTAATGAAAACACCTCCTCTATAATTGCTTTACTTTAAAAAAATCAAAGAGATGGTAGTGTAGTAGGAAATAAGTCACATATGAAACCTGTTAGCTTATTTATTTTTATAATATTGTTGAAAGAAAAGATTCCATTTAAACCAAATTTACCGAATTATTACGGTAAGATTAGAACCAGTCAATTTATTAATTTTGAATTATCTTTTCATCTATTTTTTCTATCTTTTTTATTTCCCAATGCACACTGGTAAACCCCAAACTTTAGAGTTAAGTACCAATTATTTGAAAAATGATGGCATTATTAAACCCCTTGCATACCAGAAATATAATCCCAGCAAGAAGTGAAACGTGTTTTTTTTATTGAAGAGGCACAACATAGATTTACC
This sequence comes from Mystacides longicornis, assembly GCA_963576905.1. Taxonomy (NCBI): domain Eukaryota; kingdom Metazoa; phylum Arthropoda; class Insecta; order Trichoptera; family Leptoceridae; genus Mystacides; species Mystacides longicornis. The sequence goes on from OY756423.1 coordinate 781,386, forward strand.
CTTTTTTCTCAAAAATTGGTATAAAACAATGTAAATTACATGTAAGTTAGTCAGTACCTACAAAGTTAATCGAAAACGACTCAAGTCAAAATATTTTCTACGCAGTATGTACGTTAAATTACATATTCATAAACTATGCAATTGCAATTACCTGCTATAATAATGAGAACCCGGATTTGAGAACTAGGTTCATAATAGTGGTATTTTTTGTATTATCGAATAGTTTTCGTGAGTTTAAAAATGGGGTAACAAGTTCCCATGGGGTACCTTACACGAAGACACCCTTATTGTGAAGATTCAAAGGGATGAAGCGGCAGGTAACAGCCAAACAGCCCTCGTCTTTACAATGACTTTCATTTCCTTACTAAACAAATTTAAAGTTCTTTCCAGAAATGCATCCTGCATAAGTAATTACATTACTTACCTATACTTAGACTAAATTATTAATGTTTTTGATTTGCCCGGACATTTTAATATCTTCACTAATTTTAGCTAGTGTAGTATAATTTACGTTTGTGTAATCTAAATAAATACTTTTATATACAAAGGTGTCAGTATACAGCCGACGGAACTTGTTGCCTGAGGCAATTTTTTCCAGTCAACCGGTCCCGTCCAATCTGAGACAGGCCAACCCAGGGTAGAAATTTAATGTGAAAAAAAACACAAAGAAAATTTCTGACCCGACCAGGAATCGAACCCGGGACCTCTTGATCTGAAGTCGGAGCCTTTACCGCTAATTTATTGAGGTCGGTTCTTCCACTGGCATACCGGCTATTTCTTATACAGCCTCTCCTTTTTCTTTTGCTTCTGACCAACATACAATCCATCTTCCACCTTTTTTTCAGCCTTATAAATTCTCTTTTGTAATTCTATTTGTATCCATTCTTACAACATGACAACCAAACACTTACAACTACTTGACTTTCATCTTTGTAACTACACTTATTTACTTACAACAGATGGGTACAATAAGATCTTTGTGATCGTTGGAAGAATTTTTTTAAGGAATGAGGAAGGTAAATTACACATTCATTACTAAAAAATAATCTAATATTTGGTTTCATTCACACTCCAGTGTAGCTGGTTATCGTACCTATACTTAACCTAAGTACTTGTTCCAGGTTAAAAGGTCTTGTATATTATGTAGGTACAACCACTTACTATAAGTTTAGTATGCAGCATTAAAACCATTACATAATTCTCTGTTCTTCGCAAATATCCTCAAACAATTGATAATGCTCCTGTTGATATCCGATTAACACGTGTTCCAGATATCCTGGCCTCTCCCATTGTCCTGCAGCTCCTACTCTCTCTAATCCTTTGATTGTTACCTGCCCTTCTAATCTCTCCACTTTGGTAATTAATTGTTTCGTCCCAGAACTATTGTGTCCCACTCTAGATTCGATTCAGACCACAATGACCCATCATGTTACAACACTAATGTTTCTCGCTGGACTGACCACATTGTCTGGAAGATGACACTATGAAGCAAGATTTGCAGTTTTACTTATTTTATCAAAATAAATTTAATTCAATTCGGTATGATTTCTGCACATTGCAAGCTATAGTGTTCATCTTTCGTGTAATATCGCGTCTAAAATCAGCTGGCTTTTGGTCTGAAAGCTAACGCTTAATAATTAAGAATTAAACGAGACCGTGGAAGCGAATTAATCGTAAGCTACAATGTAAGCTCGTAAAAATTTACACCAAACGAACATACAACAGAATCTAGAGAATATTTTATTTTATGGTTGATACCTACTGGACACCATGGAAACAACAACGAACAAGAATTAATCAATAAGCGATGACAGTATTTTCTAATTATTTTTTTTCCTTATGGTGACCATATCAATGATCAAGAAAATGTACTCTATTTTAAGAATATAGAGCCAGAGTTAGGAATAAAGATCTTCGATGTTTTGGGCAGAAGGTGCTTGGTGATAGTCCATTTTAATATAAAAATGAAAAAGTCTTATATAGTTCTATCACAATTTTTTTTTTTCAAATTTTGTGATAGAACTATATAAGACTTTTTCATTTTTATATTAGGAATAAAGTATATTTTCGTGATCATTGATATTGGAAACCATGGAAACAACAACGAGCAAGAACTAATTAATAAGCAATGACAGTTCTTTCTCATTTTTGGACAGAGAGGGTAAGGGACAAGGATTAATGGCAACCTAGACGACCTTAATATCAACCTCACTTGCAGTATAACCATATCACATTTGTGAGATTAAACTCCAATAATATTAAAACGTAGGAATACCTGTTGTAAACCTACCCCAACCCACTTTGACAGCTTGGTGTGAAGTCACTATCAGTGATTGTCCTACTACCCTCTAAAATCAGACTAGGGTGAGGATCTTGTTCAACAGAGAACGAAATGTACTTCTTACAAAAACCTAGAATTATTATTAGTTACGGTGGAAGCGGATTCTTCGTCAACATTAATGGAAGTGGTAGTCTTTGGTAGTGGATGCTAGAACTTCATTGCGGCACACTTGGTGGGGGGAGGAGGGGGGGGGGGGGCACATAACATAATCGAATGCTTCCGGGCATGATATTTTTTAAGTAGATTATACATAAAACTCGTAACTCTTAAGTAAGTGGGTCAAAATCATAGTATACCACAATTTCGGTTCAAAAAGTAAATTATTTTGATAATGAGTGTTACATTACCTACAATATTTTTAGCTGTTTGTTCAACCATGGGGATACATTCTAATATCCTTTTAGTAGGAACCTACCTATATTATGTTGAAAAGGCCGAGAAGTTGTCGTACTTGCAGAAGTTTACGCTCTTTGTCCCGCATCAAAAAATCAAGATTCCTTTTCATTCGATATACCTCATCTTGCAAACACTTTTATTTTCTCGAAAAAGAGTATAATTTGGTCACCTTTTATTGACTTGTTTTGTTTTATGTAGTTCACCCGGACCTTGATTTTTGCTGCGTATCTATGACATTTTTTGTATCTTTTTTGCTTTTCCTCCATACTTATAGCGAGCGTGATAAGCTTAAGAATTAAAAGAAATCAAACATTTTGTAAAGGATTTCTCATTTTATTTACTTACACCCTGAAAGTCATTGATTCACTTTGATATTCTATATAAAGCTGTTTGAAGATAAAATAAATCCAGGGTTCGGTTCGTTTAGCCGGGATCGATTTTTTTTTATATATCATTCAGTGTCCTATCTGTAGGCCCAGACAAATTGCATTTGGCGATCGACTACAAACGAATTCTTCGACAATGTAGAGTAGAAAGAAAATTAACTGTCCTTTTTTATATTTTTATGCAAGTGTCATTGTTTGGTTTAAATAATTGTTTACATGTTCCAGTGGACAGTTAATTTTTTTCGCACTATACCTACATACATTGACGAAATCTTCGTTTGTAGTCGAACGCCAATTTGAATTTGTCTACGGGGGCTGAGCATAGATTAACTATATTATAAAAGTGTCAGTACAGTCAGAATCATATTTGGCAAATCGGTCCAACTCGAGACAAGGTGTCAGCCCTGGGTTGAAAAAGTCACGTGAAAAACTGTTGGTCGAATTTGGGTGATATTGCATGGTAATTAGTCTGGTGCATCAGGCAACTACTGGGCTACCGAGGTTGGTTAAAAAGGGTAATTTGATTTAATCGTTCAAAGTTCACGATATGATAACAATCGTTAGAAATAGGCCATTGTTATTCTAAGCATACGTTTACTTTACTAGTTTATTCCATCTGATGTTAGTTGGTCGGGAAAAGAATTTAGCCCAAAGTGTGTAACAGCTTGGAATGCAGTCGGGAGGTACATTATAATATACTCGTATAAACAGTAGAGTGTGGTCGCATTGTTTGAGGCGTGTTTGTTTTGGGTTTACGTTACACTTGGGCGTACTGCTCAGTGGTGTGCAAGAAGAAAATACGTCTAAAACACTAGATGAGGTATAATACTTACCTAGGAATAAAATATTCATAATTTTATGTCACATTTTTTGTTTACGGGGATACGGAGGAGAGGGTTCGTCGTGAGAAAATATCTTTTAACGAATATATATATAGGTATTATAATTATATACGATCTTAATTTATATTATAAGGCGGGGCCATATTTATTTGAATGATTTCCATCTTGTTGTTTTAAATTTAAAAGATTGTCATTCGAGTTAGCAATACAAAAACAATGTTTATTTGTAAAAACTTTTGAAAAAATGTAGGTACCTAGCTATCTAAAAATAAAGTACCAGAAAGGGTGCTTATATTTTTATACTTACTATAGACACCAACAGAACGCAAACAAAAAAACCATTAAACAAAACATAGAATTTCCAATGCTCCAATAGCAAATATCTCCCGCATTTGACAATACGACGATCTTCTATCGAATAGTTAAATGGAAAGATCCGTGTTAGTTGCTAAATATCATGAAGAACTTAATAAATCTGTGTCCCAAATGTTTCATTACACGGTGATTAATTGTTGTAATTTTTTCAATTTCAGGTTCTCCGGGCGCATCCAGCACTGGTGGAACTAGGACGGGGAAGTGTAAATGGTTCAATGTTGCCAAAGGTTGGGGGTTCATAACCCCGGATGACGGTGGACAGGATGTCTTTGTACATCAGGTAAGTTTTTCTGACTCCAACAACAAATTAAGTTAATAATACTGAATGTATCCTAGACTTAAATTTTACTAAAGCCATGTCCGATCGTAAGCCCTTAGGGGTCTAAATTACCATTAAAAATTCCAAAATGACCTGAAAAGGACACAATCTTTAGTATAAAAGAAAGTCGGATTAGTGCGTTGATTTTCAGTTCACAGGACAACGTCTGTCCGTAAAGCTAGTTAGGGATAAATATTTAATACGTTGTATTGCATTAAGCTATTTAGGCAATGACTATAGAGCGCACAAAATGGATACGCATGGTAATACTGTATTCCGGCGACATCTGAACAAAAATTTCGCTCCCTTTTTAAGCTTCTTATAACAAGCAAGTTTCCAATAACAATATTGCTTCATTTCGCCATCTTACTACCTAAGCAGTTACACACACACTCCTCTGTTGGCCTGAACACGGCTCAGAAATGGGCATAGGTTCCAATTCAAAAGGGTAGGTATATGGAATTTTTCAAACATGTTTGACATGTAGAAAATACTCATCATGACTTTGGGCTTTAAAATTTGACCACCTTACGGTGAATGTCCTGAAAAGGACACAAGAATCTTCAAAATATTATGTCGTGATCAAGAACCTATTTAGAAATTATTAATCAAAATCAATCATATACTTATACATAAGTCAGTTCTCATCTTCCCAGTCATTATCTCAGCAACGAGTATCATTAATTCTACACTCAAGCACATCACTCAAAATATATGGTACATATAATCCATATTATTGATCCCAAATTAATATCTACTTGATGATTAATATATTACATGCGTTTGATTGCAGTCGGTCATCAAAATGCCAGGATTTAGATCACTTGGCGACGAGGAAGCTGTCGAGTTTGAGTGCAAGGTATCGGACAAGGGATTGGAAGCCACAAGAGTTAGTGGTCCATCAGCTGTTGATTGTCACGGCTCACACAGAAGACCAGCATCAAAGAAGCGCTTCAGAAAAATCAGGTTTGAATCTAAAGATACAAATCCAATCCAATCCAATCTCCCTTAAGGCCCCACTTAGGGGCATAGGGAGGCAACAAGAGCTCTCCATTGAGCTCGATCTTCCGCAACGTTTATGACCTCCTCCCACACCATGTCTAGATTCCTCAGCTCTGCTTCGAAGGAGCGGAACACATTATGAGAGGGTGTTCCTCGTCTTCGAGACCCCGACGGGAGGAAGAACAGCCCTCTCCTCGGCCAACTGTCATTCGGCATCCTTAACACATGTCCCAGATACAAATAACATACCTAATAAAGATTGAATCCATTTTCAAAATTAAAATGAACTTACTTATTTATATTCAGGTGCTACAACTGCGGAGAGTTCGCCAATCACATCGCAGCCAAATGTGCCATGGGACCACAACCAAAAAGGTGTCACAATTGCAAAAGCGAAGGCCATTTGATAGCAGACTGTCCAACTAAGGTAACTTTTTAAAGCTTCTAAATAATCTAAATTATTTAAAAACACAAATTTGGAAGTTCTTCCAAAGAATGCAATGCAGAAAAATGAGAAAACTGACAAGTCAACACCGTCATAAAGTCTCTTCAACTAACCTGGCTGGGCCATAGGTATGTTGAGGATACTCACAGATGACATAACCAGACTAAGCTTGAAACCTACAGTCAGACATATCTATAAGTTTCAGCATTTTGAATATTTAAAAAACAAAACATTATTTTTTAAATACAGAGCCATCTATCAATTTTTGTCAGAAACTTTTGCTAGCTTTGGTACAAACCTAACGAAAGTAGTCAGTCGATATGGTTAATAATTATGTTCAATAGATGGCGATATAAGTCCATTAGAATAAAAAAGCGGTTTTGCTTCTAGGTTCAAAAGAAGAAATCACCAAGTGAAAACAGCTCAGGAGGTCAGCCGATTTCTGGACAAAATGGAGATCAATCTGTGGAAAGTGTGACGTCCCTTGTAGAAGACGTAAGAATTGAGTGAAGAAAATCAGTTGATTGCACTATAATAATGGGCATGTTTAGAGTGGGTTGTATGTAGGAGTTAATAATAATTATAACATTATGAAGTTGTAGAATGTTTTTACTAAATATTATAAAAATTGGTGAATGTATTGTAATGAAAATTAATGTAGAAGGAAAAATATCAATCAAATTTTATCAGGGTTAAGAAAAATTGAAAAGGTCTTTGTCGTAGACCTTTCGTCTAAGTAAATACTTTCATCGGGCTATGACCATTACTTATTATAATTTTAAAGTTTGTAGCTACCAATATTTTCTACAACCAATGGCAAAATTAAGTTACTTAAATGATTAACATTATTGTCTTGATTTTTCAATATTATTGTTTATTTGTGTGGCAATTTACATAGATGGGTTTTATACAATATCTTTTTAAAAAACAACATAGATGTAAAAATTATGTTAAAATAAAATTTATTTCACTATTGTATATTTAAATAAGAATTGATACCATTTTGTGTTCATTATGAAAGTACAAAAATGTAATTTTATTGATTTTTTTTAACATATTAATATGATGTGGAGCACTGCTGGGTCAGAACATTCACGAAAGATGGCTTTGACTGTAAGAAAGATGGCTTTGTTTCAGCACGCATACTGTTTGTACCTTTATTTACCCATTTCAAGCAGATTCAAGACTGATTAATATATTAATTTGCCAAATATTATAATTTAATTAATAATTTAATTAAATATATTTAAATATATTTAATTAATAATTTAAATTACAACCATTCACTTTAGTAATAAACAATATAATTTTTTTCTTCATAATAAAATATACTTAAAACTTCGTATTATTTAAGTTTTATTTTTAATAATTTTAATTATGTCGTATGTAGTTGCCATTGATTTTTTGATTTTCAATTTTTTTTTGTGGGAATATGATACAAAAACACGTGTGAAATATTAATCTAACAATTGATTATTTTTTTAAACAATATTTTAATTTTAAGCCACAAGAAATCCGAGGTGGTAGAGATATCTCAATGATATCTATAAAAAACTCCAATATTATAGATTTAGCAAGAATATAATATATTTACATAGAATTTATTTTTTAGATAGATTACAATATAGAATCAACACTGCAAGATATTTTAACAAAATAAATTAACATTTCCAACAAATATTCACTATAAAAATTATGTAAAGAAGATAAGTTCATAAATTATTTTCAAAAAAAATCTTAAATTTTATATATTTGGGTCTGGATATTAAAAAAAAAAGAAAAAAATAATAAAATCCATAAATTAAAAATATAATAATATGTTAAATATATTAAGCGTGTTGCTGTGAATAAATGAAGAGAAAAATTTATTTATTTATAATTAATTATTCCAACATTATACGGGCGTTTCTTTTAAATTTTATTGAATTCTGGTCGTATTTTTAATCTTCAAGAAATAATTATTTTATTTTTTTTATTATCAAATTTTATTATTTAAATTTATTTTTTAGCAATGGTTGTTCTTTCTGTTTAACAATGTTTTTTTTTCAAAAACTTAGCCAAACCTATAATGGTTTTGGCTTAATAATTTTAACTTCGAAGAATCAACCATTGCTTGACCATTTTAAGAAAATATATAAATTTGAATCTTCTTTTTAACATTTCCAGTGTAGATACATGTTAAAATTCAATACAAACTCCCTTTAACCCCACTGATGGGCATAGGGAGGCAACAAGAGCTCTCCACTGCGCTCGATCTCAAACCATGTCCAGATTCCTCAGCTCTGCTTCGAAGGAGCGGAACACATTATGAGAGGGTGTTCCTCGTCTTCGGGACCCTGATGGGAGGAAGAGTAGCGCTCTCCTCGGCCAACTGTCATTCGGCATCCCTAACACATGTTCGAGCCATGTCTATTTCCCATCCATAATGGTGGAAGTGATGGGCTCACGCTGGGTGCGCTGGCGTAGGTATAGCTTCGTTCGTGATGCGGTGGTGCAATCTTACACCCTAATTCTCGTGAGGCACTTCATTTCGAAACCTGAGACATTCTGTGGCTTTTGCATTTTGGTGACATGAGAAATATTTGTTGAAAACAATTTTATTTTCAACTGCAAAAAACTGAACATAAGTGGATTCTTATTCAAAGTTTTCTTATTATTTTTTTTTATTATAAATAACCATTTATTATTATTTTTTTGGAGTTATATATATATATTTTTTTATTTTCCGTAGACTGGAGTTTGCTTAATGTTTGTGTTTCCACATTTTAGATTTCAGTGTAACCGGGTGATTGAACTTATTTAATTTTAAAGGCGATTTACATACTGTGTAGGTGAATAATACAGCAAAATGCATATTTCTAGTAGTTCAAAATTATCATAAAATGTAGAAAACATGTGGCAACTACGTGGAAAGAGAATTAATTATTATTATATTATTAGGTAATTATAATTTAAAAATAGTATACAAAATAATTATCTACATATTGCAAGATCTTTAATGAAATAGCAATGTATTTTCAAAATCTATATTATTACTTAATATTATCACATCTATTATTTTTTATAAATTTCTATCTTTTAAATGAAATAATAATTTTGATCTATTTATAAGTTCTTCTACAGCACTGAGGTATTTTACTCCTTTAAACTGCTTCAGTAACCATTTCTTCGACCAAACAATACTGTAATATATTCTCGACAAAAGTACCTACTTCCGTTATAGTCTTGCTGTCTCGCTTCAATTTTCTACCTTTTGATCTAAAACTGAAAATTGTGAAAAAAATACTCCATTTTGGAAACTAATAATACATTTTTCTAATAGTTGAAGAATAATAGAATGGTTGAAATAAAAAATCAAGAAGAAAATTTAAAAAAAAAAACCTCAGATAAACAATGTTTTAAAATCACGAGTCAGTTTTTTTTCATTTTTAATTTCGACTTTTCTATGGGAGTTACTCAAAAATAGTATAACATATTTGGCGTACAACTCACAGGAAAAACTTGCCCAATTAATAAGCTTTCCGAAAACGTATGAACGTTTTTCATTTAGGTACTTCATTTTCTGTTTTACGTTAAAAGGTGGAAAAATGAAAAAAAAACTCTGGCATTTGACCCCTGATTAATGGGAACAAAATTGTTGTAAATTTTCTCTAGTATACCTAAGCCCTTTCAAGGAATGTATCGAATTACCAGTCACCCTGTATACTTACCTGAAAATCATTAGAGATTCACTTTCAAAATATACCTACCAATTATTGGTCATGACAGCTTTAACTCCTAGCTAACATGACATAATATGTATGTGGATGATTTTGATTACATAATTTTGTTTCATTTTTTGTTACCTGCCTACTTTATTTTGTTAAAAGATATTTTAAATAGCAATAGGTACATAAATAATCATTTTTATATCATATCATTTATATTTGAAATTAATTTTTATCGATATCTTTACACGGAGACCATATCAAAAACTAATGCTGAAAAAGCATGAACATTTTACAGTAGGGCTACTCTCGTAATCAATCGCTTTTAAAAATCACTTAACGATAAGATTAAGACACGATCGCAAGCAGTCGTATTCACAAAACTATCGGAATCTAATGTTAACTGGTTCATTTTCATACTGATATTTCAAACATAACGAATTTTTAAGATATCTACTTACTAGATATCTTGTTTTGTGAATACCAATCCGCCATTTTATGATTGTCAATCAAGATAAGAGCGTATTAAGACCGCTACGAGAATAAGGGCACAGGTGTATACAGCTATGGCACAAAGAAAGCTTAATAAGATGCTTTACAAGTAACACCATACGTGTATGTATGTACATTTTAAATTTAATTTTGATAATAGATAATTACATTTTCAGTGTTGCTGAACTATTTGAATTTACATATATGTATATTTTGATTAATTTGTATGTTTCTTAGAATTTTGTCAGAAATGAAAAATAATTTTGTGTTTCATTTAAAAGTTTTACGAGTAACTAATTATTATTTTGTGTAGTTACTGAATGTGTGTTTCAAATAAAATATTAACAAATTATAGAAATTGTTGGTAGCCAATGTGTTGTTATTTTAAATGGAATACACTTACCTAAGTATTGTAAGATATTTTTAAGTACAAAAAGACTATACTAATCTACCTCATTTTTTGATACAGCAATTTACAAATTATTCAGATTTTTGAAAAAAAAAAGTATTACTTAACAAATATCTGGATAATAAATTTTGTCTGTATGTAACATTCTTATTTTGATGATGTATAATTTTATATCTATATTATTATTATTTTTATTTTGGTGTAATTTGAAGCAAAATTATAATAAGTATGTATGTTTTGGAAGTATAATAATAAAACATTTTTTTAAAAGAATATTTAGTTTTATTTTAAAATAAATTAATCGTACATCCACATAAAATGCCAAAAACACAAACATACAAGGGAGAATTTTTAAGTTTTTTCCCCCATTTTATTTTGCTCGTAGCTCAAAGAGGAAACGGTAGAATTTTTTCAAGGTTTCATTTTGTGTTTTTGGCGCTTAGGACATTACGAACAACAATTTTTACTAAAATGTCGTTTAGGACTATTTAAAAATTTCATAGAGATGTGACTTTTTAAGGTTATTTTTTCGCCATAGAAAAGTGAAAAGTGTACCTTCTTACATATTAGTAGAACAGCAAAAAAAAAACCAAGATCGGACAAATGGCATGACAGCCCCCTGATCACGAAAAAGTTTAGCTCGAACTAAGCTTAATTATTTACTAAAGGTGTCGATTCCTTAAAAAAATCTTTCTAGGGGATTGACACGAATTCCAATCATTATTTTGATTTATTTTCACATTTTTCCGCAACCAAACTAGCTAAACTAGTTAATTAATTATTAAAGTTCATTCTACAATAAAAAATAAATTTCATTTTCGTTTGTTATAGAATCGCAGAATTATTAAGTACTAGTTTTCCCGACAGACGTTGTCCTGTGTTCCTAACTATGAATATTGAATTCCAATTTGTATAATGATAAGATTATTACCTTTTAACCAATGTAATTTATATCGATGCATCTGTTTCAAACCATATATTTTCCATCGAAATTTTGTCAATCCCACCAACTGACAGTTCTTGTAAAACTTTCATATAATTTCAATTTTTCAAATTTGGAATAAAATCTGTATTGTTAAAAGTACTAAAAAAAGTTTTCTTTATTTTTCAAATTTTCCACGCATCTTTCTTATTTTTTCTTTAATAAGAACCTTCTCCTGATGAAAGCCAACACGACAAAAAAGTCTTACCGAAATCGGTTGAGCCGTTTAGGCGTGATGCGATGACCACGGAAAAAAGCTCTCCATTTTTATATATAAAGCATCGTACTCACTTGCGCCGCGAACGTGTGACATTGCATCAATTTAATCGAAAGGTAAAGTGTATACGTGATTTTAAAAAATAAACGCGAGCGGAACTCATGCATCCTTTTGATAAAATTGATAAAACGATACACGTTCGCGGCGCAAGTGAGTACCGATGAAAAAGTGTCAAAAACGGCGATTTTCAGTTAATGGCCCTTAATTTTGATATATTTTACTAGTTCTAAACTTAAACGTGAATAATTATTCAGCTCCACAATAGATAGAAGATAATATTCTTCGTCTACAAAAAATTTGCAATCCATTTTTGTTTCGTGATCTCATAACTCTGCAATTCCAGAGTAGGTACGAAAAGTAGATATGTTTATATGTATGTAGAGACTTAGAATTGCAAACAAATGTATGTAGAGATCGTACTTATAAATTAAAACTAAAATCTCGCATCTCTTTCTATCGCATTTCATTTGTTTAAACGCAGTCGTAGGCATCCTTCTCTAGCCTTATCCACAGCAATGAAATATGGGGCATTTATGTATAGAGTGAATAGGTAAGTATGCATGCATAATTATGAGATGGATTTTATATAAAAACGGTTAAGTATATACATATAAATGGGTGCAGTCAGACAGCGCATCCTCACTCGGTAAAGGCCGAGTCAAAAAGTAATGCCACACTACATATAATATTTTAGGTCCAATCCAAAATCCAAACTCCCTTTAGACCCCACTTAGGGGCATAGGGAGGCAACAAGAGCTCTCCATTGCGCTCGATCCTGCGCAACGTTAATGACCTCCTTCCACACCATGTCCAGATTCCTCAGCTCTGCCTCGAAGGAGCGGAACACAGTATGAGAGGGTCTTCCTCGTCTCCGGGACCCTGATGGGAGGAAAAACAGCGCTCTCCTCGGCCAACTGTCATTCGGCATCCTAAACACATGTCCCAGCCAAGTCCATCTCCTCCACATAATAGTAGAGGTGATGGGCTCACGCTGGGTGCGCCGGCGTATAGCGTCGTTCGTGATGCGGTGGTACCATCTTATACCCAAAATTCTCCTGAGGCACTTCGTTTGAAATGCAGATACTTTTTGTGCCTGGGCCAGAGTCAGGTGCCAGGACCCACACCCATACAGAAGAATGGGCAACACACACGCATCAAATAGTTTACATTTCGTCTCGACACTAAACGCCGACGCCTTCCATATCTTGGTCATGTTGTTGAAGGCGCCACTTGCCATACCGATACGTATCGGGAGCTCAGCCCCGAGGTCACCAGTGGTGGTAATGGTTGCTCCCAGGTACTTAAATTTATCCACCCGGGAGACCTGGTGACCATCGATGGCTATCGGTAGCTGTTTATCGGGGCAGGCATTATTCGCCATGAGCTCCGTCTTACTGGCATTGACTCGAAGGCCGAGGCGTGCTGTTTCGTCGCAGAGTCTTGAAACACTGCGCTGTAATTCCTCCACTGTCGTACTGAACAACGCTAGGTCGTCCGCGTACTCCAGATCGCACAGTTCGCCCATTAGACCATCTCTCTGTGTTATCGGTATACCTCTTGCTCCTTGCATGGACTTTCTCAACAATATAATATATTTATATCTTGCTCCTTGCATGGACTTTCTCAACAATATAATATATTTATTTATATTCATAATTGTCATGGACTTCCTGTTGAGAAAGTCCAATATTTTAGGTAGGTACTACTTATTCATAAATAAATAAAAATAAATTAATTAACACTTGATGTGTATAGGCATTGGAACTTGCTGCCTGAGGCATTTCTCCAGTCCTATCCAATTTGAGACAGGCTAACTCCGGGTAGAAATTTCCAGTGAAAAAAAAAACACTTTTGACCCGAACCCGGGACCTCGTGATCTGAACTGAAGTCCTCGTCTATTACACTAGATAACCGAGGTAGATATTCGCGTCATTTTAATGAAGTACTAAGAGATTGTAAAAATGCCATGATATACCATTTTTACAAAACACTAGCTGCCCCGTCGACTTTCGTCCCGTTTTTAGTTATTTCACACTAATTGCCATTTACTCGCATTAAAAGAACCTAATTTTTTCGAGAAACGTTGTCCTGCTCATTTTGAATTTACTAATTATGATTCATCACTGTGATTCCGACCGATGCATCTGTATTAAACCACATTAATGTTATATTTTGCATCCGCATTCTGCCAGTCTCACGAACTGTCAAACAACTGACTGTTCCTGTTAAACGCCAATTTAACTTCAAAATTGGAAAAAAGTATATTATAACAGTACTAAGAAGGTTACCTACTTAGAGTTTTCTTTAATTTTCTAATTTTCCCCGCAACTTTCTTAATTTTTTGTTTAATAAGAACCTTCCCCTGATAAAAGCCAATACGACAAAAAAAGAATAAGCGAAATCGGTTGAATGCAATGACATCGGGAAATAGCTCTCCATTTTTATATACCTAATAGATTTATACATTTTGCGTATAACATTATTATTTCTTCGATATCGGGTGGAAGGCCTCAACAAAAACAAAAAAAAAAAAAAAAATATTATTTCAATTATGATGTATTGGTATGGATTGGCATTGCAACGTGACTCGCACTTTACCACCCACGGTTTATGGTATTCTCCCGCGGAATGAGATCGTTCTTGTACCTTAACTTTACTATATCGAGTAGGTTGGTTTGGTACCAGGGTACCTACACTTTTATGATCCATTTCTAATAAAATGTTGCACCCCTGAGTTGGACCACGTTTTATCACTCGAAGCTTGAGGGTTGCTGAGAATTCAATTAAGGTCCCATGATCCCATTCACCTTTGCCAACCTCTACGTCCTCGTAAATATAAAACTTTCATGTTGTTTCGACAAGAAATCAACTACGATAATCTATGATGTGTGTTTTTTGATCAGTGACACCTGATTAGGTACATATACGTGATAAACTATTAGACCTACTTCCTTATTCCAGCCATTCCTTTTTCCTTGTTTCCCATGTACATACATACATCCTCAGCGTCACAACCCTTGGTGGATCTTAGTTGCCTCCAAGAAACGTCTCCAGACCTCCCTGTCGCCGGCTGCCACCTTCCAGTTCCTAGGCCCCAGAGCCCTGCAGTCTGCAACAACATCATCCAACCATCGCAGTTTTGGCCTTCTAACGCTTCTTCTTCCAACTGGATCATTGAATAATACTCTTTTTGGGAGCTCCTGGTCATCCATACGGAACACACATGTTTCCCATGTGCCTACCTACTAATTTGCATAAAGATTATTAATATTGATAATTAATAATGAAATTCATAAATTAATGAAATGATTAAATTAAATCAATAATGAAATGATAAAATAAAATTAGGTAATAATGAAAAGATAAAATAAAGGCGTTCTTTTCATTGTCTTTCAAAATTATAAAGAAGATGTTATAACTTGCATATAACTTGAAAAAAGCTGCTAACCTAGGGTAGCCAAGAACTCATAGTATATTATAACAGCCTTTTCGTGTAAAACATATCTTTGCATAAAAATTCATAATTTTACGATTAAAATGAATTTATCCTTGAAATTATTATAGAAACTTTAAAATGATAACGACTATTGGAGCTTTTTATTATCTGCTTTAGAACTACATATTCAATATTAATCGGTACTTTAAGGGGGACCCACTGAAGTTACGGACCTCAAATTTTACGTGCTTGTGTAGGAGCATAAGACCAACCCGTATACCAAATTTTATGAAAATCGAAGAAATTTTTTTTTCTTTTGTAGCCCTTTTTCTAGAACAAGTGAAATTTTCTTTGGATACTTTAAGAGGGTTCCCTTGAAAGTACAGATTTCAACATTTTACTAACTCATCTACATCGAGGGGCTAACCGTTCTACCAAATTTCAATCAAATCGGATAAGAATTACTATGAGTTATGGGTGCGTACACATTTTTGGCGTACGCATATGGAAATTAAATTTTTTTTTTGCATTTTTGGAATTTACACTCTCCTAAATGTCGAGAAAATTAATTTCAGCGAAATCTATTTTTTTTTGAAATCCGATCACAAGACTCGTGTATATTCCATATGCTATGAGTAAAATTGTCACAGGCAATATCTGAATTAAAATTACTGTTATTAAAAAGTACTGAACATATTTTTAACTTTTGAACATTTATTTATTTGATATCCTTTTACATCCATTCGGAAGTTTTACATGCTACTTGAGAATTTTCAAGTTGAATACAATAGTGTTTACCTTCAAGGATAGATTAAGAAATACTAAGGTAAGACGTTCTAATTATGTCTAGATTCTTGTGACCCTGCTTCAGGACTAGATCTTAAGCCAGCCTTCGAAATAACAGTAGAAGACGGTCGTAAGCCCGTAGTGGTTTGTTCCATTTAAAAATCGAACATCAGTAATGAATTGTTAGAGTCATTAGTTGTTACATAATTCTTACTAGGGTAAGGTCGAGGACACAGTAAGATGGGAAAGACAAAGGACGAGGGAAAAGCATCGAAGGTTCTGGTATGCACATGTGAGAAGAATGGACTCATCCAGAATCTCTCACATGGAATTGAATGACCAACCCCATGCATGGAAGACAACCAAAAAGATGTAAGGATAGGGCTAACCCCATCTCTTGAATTACAGACCACATGGCCTAAATTAAGAAGATAAAAATATTGCATGTTGATCTGGTGTCTTGATTTAAAATGGTTCTTGAAAATCTTGAGAAAATAATGTGTTCGTTCAACTGATGAAATGTTTGCGAAATTCGAAACTGGTGCAAAAAAGTTTAGCCGAATAAGAATAAAAACAAAAGTTGTGCGTATTGCTGCATCGCCAGTGTACGTACATTTGAACGTTAGGTCAGTGATATCAAGCCCTCTGCCCTACCTACATATTCCACCCACAAATACAAACACACCCTCCACTCGGTGGTGCAGTGGTACTTGTTTTGGGGCGGTGTCGAGTTTGACCTACAAATTTCGCAGGGACACGACCCAGCGGCGGCATTGTCAAACTTACACTGAGCTGAAGGCACGAGATTCTGCCTCAATTCTCTTCACCCCCTGATACACAGTTCTTCCTTCTTCCAACTCTGCCACCCCCGCGCTCCCTCCGCCTGCCCGCGCCCCACAGCTTTTGACGTAACGTCCTGGGTCGTCGTGTGGGTTCAGTTCCGCGTAGCGAGACCACTGGCTCAAACCACTGTTCACTCAGAACTCTCGTCTCGTAATTTTTTCATGAAAGAAGAAAATTAACCTATTTTGACACAAAAAAATCTCGATTAACGCCCACCGATATAAGTGTGGATTGTTGTGAAGGTTTTGTGAAAAAAATCGCGGAGTGGATCATCTGAGAAAAGAGTAAACATCATTGTGATAACATTCTTATATTGGGAAGCCAAGGGACGAGAGGGTTTTTGCTTTTGATATATAACTATACCTAACATAATAAATAATAAAATAAATAAATAATCATCATCTGTATATATATATATATACATAATATACTTCAGAATTATTATTATTAGTAACTTTATAATTTGTTTACTTACGTCGTATTCGTATTTTGAAGTTGTCAGTTAGGATAATTTACATAGTCAGCTGTAATCTGTGACTAATTTATTAATTAATTATACTAAATTATGAAGTATAAATTAATTTTATTAAAGAATAAACTAATTAACACCAACTTTAAATATTTATTCTAAAATAATATAGTAAATTAATTAAGTGTTAAAAATAATATAATTGTCAGGGTGGATATAAGTGCCAAATAAATAATAATATTCAATAAAATAACAACAATTAATTATTGTCTAACTTATGATTTATTATAATTTAACACTAATAAGAATTAAATAAAATAATAGTTAAAAACAATATCTACCTCCGACTAGAATTATTTTCCATGTTTTGTTTATAACTTTTATTACTACTCAATTTATTATTATAAATTATTCATATGGTGTTCTTGTTGTTTATGATAATTAAATATTAAGAGGGTGAAGATTCATCGAACTTCAAAATTAAACATAAGAAAAGGATAATCCTTGATCGAGATTAATCTTGGACCCTTTAAATAGTTTTTCCTTTGTGGGTAAGTTTATGGCAAAAAGAAAAGAATAGAAAGTAAAAGAAAATGTAATTTAATAATTATTAACAGTAGGTGATGTCTTAGCCGTAGCTGTGCCAATCATAATCATTAATATAATTGTTTATTATTTCATCAATTTATTCGCTGTGTTTAGATATTCATCACAACTTTTTTCATTGGTTCATCTTTAGATGGCAATGTTACTTTCATTTTTTTTATTAAAACCATCGAAGTTTCATCCACACATCGCTTTTATAAGCGTCATAAATAAATAATTTAATATAGAAAGTAAACACTCAGCTATTAGTCATTTATATTTCTCACCAACTGAATACCAGCCATAATTTGATTCTACACTTTTCACCCCGGCCTTGTACTGACTTATTTCATAAATGCTGGATTTTTTCTTCAAACAGCTTACCATTTATCAAATTATTTTCATTTTGTCTTTCACGTCCTTCTTCAATTTTCTCTTGCTTTCTTTCTATCTTTCTTTATAACTTCACTTGTATACTAAAACACTCAACACTTCCTTTCTATATTATTATCTTTTTTTCTTGTCTATGCACCTTACTGTTTCTTCCAATATTAGCTCTTCAATTCGACTAATATCTGGGTGACGACAACACTTAAATATATTCAACTAAAGGTAATCATAATTTTAACTAAATAAACGCAAATAAAATTGAGTTCTGTGCAAATTTATGATATATTTGATTTAAATACCAATATTACTGGTCTCATTTTCAAAAAATTTGCACACATTTTTAAGTGTTACGCGCAATGCTAATAAATATAATTAAAATATTAACACTAACAACGATTTCTATAAATCTGGATAAATTTATATATATTTTTTCATATTCTTATATCCAATTTATATACAATTTTTTAAATTATAAATATGTACCTACTTAATTGTACTGTTTTGTGATACCTAATCGAAGCACAAATTAACATAAAATCGAATAATTAAAACACAGTTAGTTCCTATACCATATTCAATTATAGTATTGTTTTTTCTTTTCATTGTCATTTGACGCCGATATAATCACAAGAATATTTAAATTGAATTTAAATTTTATTATACTCAAATATTTTTATTTAGTTTCTTTTCGTTGCTGTGAAATCCTGGCCTTAAAATAAGCTCTTGGGGAATGACTTTAAGCTGACTACCTCACATTAATGTAAAATCATGGAGGTGGCAGATTTTATCCATTAACTCATTTATGACTACTTATAGATACCTAATACAACTGTTTCTAGTATAAACCACCGGAGGTTATTTTTCTTTCTGAGTTTTATGACGATTTTCAACCGTAGTTCGAATGATTTCGGATAGATACTTTAACACATTTTTTTACTAAGAGTAATAAGTATTGATATTTTTTTATGTTAGATAATGTTGACTGCTGAAAAATTGATGAAACACAGTGCCTACTATATAAAGTAATAAATATTTGATACTATCATCTTCTCTTCTTTTAATGTGCCAATCCACTCTCGAGATAATGATCTATGCCAAAATCCATAACCTTCTACGTAGCAACTCCAATTTTGTTAAACGCAAACAAAACGATATTGATAAAAATCTAGATATTACCACATAGTGGACTAACTTGAGTGGGTAACTCAAACAACGCTGAGCAAAATATCCCCCCCCCCCCCCCCCCCAAAAACAAACAAGTGAAGCCAATGAGAGAATAGCATCGCACTGTTCGAACCCACGGGCTTTCGAACGTCTTCCGTAAACTTTACGCAAGTAAAAAAAACAGTTTGATAATTTAACGATTCTGCCTTACTATTTTAAAATACGCAATGAATTCTCAATTATTTTTATTCCACTTTTATCAAAATGCATTATCCTACTATTCTAAAGCTTTCTTTGGGTCTGAAGACCTGTTATTTAAAAGGTGGCTTAAGCCTCTTGCGAGGTCGATTGTCTATCCATTTGTTTGGTGGTCTTCCTGAGGGCCGTCTTTCATTCTTTATTTTGCAATCCTGCTACTTATACTTAATATTCACTATCATTCTCAATCTCAATCAATCGATGTGATCCCTCGGAATTTGGCACGGGTTATAACTTTGGAGTAACATTTTCCTTTTTACAAAATAAACTATACCGACCTCGATAGCTTAGTTGTACTAGCGTGGACTTCAGATCCGAGGTCCCGGCTTCGATTCCCGGTCGGGTCAGAGTTTTTCTAAGTATTTTTTCACTTGAAATTTCTACCCGGGGTTGGCCTGTCTCAGATTGGACGGGACCGGTTGACTGGAAAAAATTGCTTGATGGGTAAGCGAAGACGTCAATATCATTCGTAATTAACATCTTCGTAATTTCCCGTACACATCGCAGGTCTTTAGCTGTCATATATGCAAAGGCGTTTTTCTCTGTGCTTTCAGAATACCATAATTCACATTCTTTTTATTTTCTACGTATTTTATTGTCCTGACTTGTTTCGTAGGCACACGCTCACAATTTCAATTAAGTTAAGTAGGCTTACGAAACTATTCACTATAATAAAACATACATTTGTGTAAAAACAGATAAATCAACAAGATTTAAACACACATCAATTTGAATAAAATAGCTTAATAGCCTTTCGCTTGAATTGATTACTCGTTATAGAGAAGATCTGTGAACAACATATCGGGAATATACAGATAAGGATGTATCAAACACGCAGTTTTCTTTACGACAATAGTTTAGAAATCTGGCAGTCCTCATATGTATGTCGTATCTTTGTCTAGAATCATCCTCCGTCAACTTCTTGATACATTTAGACTAGTTGGCGTTATCTCTTGTGTGTGTATACTTAATATTTCGTATTTGCGGAAATATAGAGCTTACTTGTACCGGAAGCCCATCCTTATTTAACGGAAACTGGAGCTGTCTGTCTATGGAGTGTACCTACAGTGGCCAATGGACGTATCGTTTCCCCCCTAAATAGATCATTAGTGAAAACACCAAACCATTATTTGCTTCTATGAAAATTTGTCCCCTTCTTTCTTTAATTACCATAAAAATATTTTTTTTTCTATGGCGATTAACTTATGTTTATGATCAAATCAAAATATCAAAAATCCCTTTACCCCTCATTCCTCCCACCTTATGTCAAAATCACTTAGCTCTGCTTCGAAGGAGCGAAACATGCACGGTATGAGAGGGTCTTCCTCGTCTTCCGGACCCTAATTGGAGGAAGAACAGCACTCTCATCGCCCAACTGTCCTTTGACATCCGTAAAATGAGTTGATACGTCTCTCAAATCTTCTATATTATAAAAATGGAGAGCTGTTTTCCGTTGTCATCGCATCACGCCTAAACGGCTGGTCCGATTTCGCTAATTCTTTTTTTTTCGTGTCGGCTTCTAACAGGAGAAGGTTCTTATGAAAGAAAAATTTAAGAAAATTACGTAGAAAATTAGAAAATCAAAGAAAAATCTTAGTAGGAAAACTTATTAATAATTTTTACCATATAATTTGTATTTCAATTTTGAAATTATGACAGAAACTGTCAGTAGTGTGATAGTTGGTGCGATTGACAGAATGTGCGGATGGAATATCATCATCATCTTCAGCGCTATAACCCGTGGTGGGTCTTAGCTGCCTCCAAAAAGCTTCTCTATCCCGATCTGTCACTGGCTGCCACCCTCCAGTTATGCTGCCCCAGAGCCCGACAGTCGACGACAACGCCATCCAGCCATCTTAGTTTTGGTTCGTTAGTTTTGGTTTGGTTCTCTTTCGTTGTTCTTCTACCGATTGGGTTATTAAACAACACCCTTTTGGGAGCTCCAGATCCTCCATACGGTGCAAATGACCCAACTAGCGCAGTCTGTTAATCTTAATGATCCTGACTACGCTGATATCCTGGTAGAGATCATAGAGCTCCGTGTTGTATCTTCTGCGCCAAGTTTGACCATTATTTATAGGGCCGTATATTCTGCGTAGGATTTTCCTTTCAAACGCGTCCAGCCTTTTGTCTTCTTGCTTAGTCAGTGTCCAGGTCTCTGAGCCATATATTAGAACTGGTCTAATTAATGTCTTATATAGAGTGGCTTTAGTCTTTCTGGATATAAGGCGTGACTTTAACTGTCCAGTGAGACCGAAATAGCTACGGTTAGCTGAAAAAGTTCTTCTCCCAATTTCCGCACTCATATCATTATCATTAGTGACAACGGAGCCAAGATATGTGAACTCTTCAACTGTTTCAAAAGTATAAGTATGAATATTTATTGTGGGGTGGCTAATACCGGGTAGCATTGTGACTGGCATGTACTTTGTTTTTGCTTCATTAACTCGGAGTCCCATTCTTTTGGAGGATGACCTCTCGAAGGGATGATGACGATCTTGAAATCGTCATCATCCCATCGTCAGCGTATGCTAGTATTTGGACTGATTTTGTATATATGCTTCCATTCATTTCAATGCCCGAGTCCCTTATGTCTTTTTCCACTGCAATGTTGAATAGAAAACATGCCAAAGCATCTCCATGTCTTAAGCCGTTGTAGGATCTAAAGCGGATGGAATATTTATGGTTTAAAACAGTGATTCGATTGAAATTACATTGGTCAAAAGATAACTAATTCATCACCATACAAATTTTAATTGAAATATTCATAGTTAGGTCCACAGGACAACGTCTGTCGGGAAAGGTGGCTATAAATAAAAAATAGCTTTACCGACACACATTCGTGTCTTAACTATGAATATTGAAATCGATTTTGTATATGTAGGTACCTCAATCCACTCAGAGGCAAAGGGATGCAACAAGAGCTCTCCATTGCGCTCGATCTTGCGTAACGTTTATGACCTCCTCCCACACCATGTCCATGTCCCTCAGCTCTGTTTCGAAGGAGCGGAACACAGTGTGAGAGGGTCTTCCTCGTCTTCAGGACCCTGATGGGAGGAAGAACAGCGCTCTCCTCGGCCAACTGTCATTCGGTACACATGTCCCAGCCAAGTCAATCTCCTCCCCACAATGGTAGAGGTGATGGGCTCACGCTGGGTGCGCCGACGTATAGCGTCGTTCGTGATGCGGTGGTACCATCTTACGCCCAGAATTCTCCTTAGGCACTTCATTTTTTAAAAGGCTGAGACTTTTTGTGCCTGGGCCTTGGTCAGATACCAGGACTCACACCCATACAGGAGAATGGGCAACACGCACGCATCAATCAGTTTACATTTCGTTTCGACACTAAACGCCGTAGGTACCTACCTAATGATATTTTTTTTATTATTTTACCAATAAGTAGCTATACCTAATTCCGAAAGATGCATACATCTGTTTTAAATAATGTACTACCAAACAACTGAATTGACAGATAGTTAAAACGCAGATCCTATTGCCAAAAACACTGTTTATTTTATGAAATATGCTAATATTCCGCCCAACCTTCCTCATTTTTTCCTTTCTTAATAAGAACCTTCTCCTGGAAATAGAAAACACACATTCACGCGTGACTAAAAAAATAGGTCTCCAATTTTATGTATAGAGATTGAAAAATAAACTTCTGGCGGTGACCCTGTTTAAAAGCCAAAAAACCATGAAATCTGTGAAGAAATCCTGAAATATGGCACCTCCTACCTACCTTGGCTCTACGTTAGTTTCAGTGCGTTGTTTGATAAGGTGGATTTGCTTAACGTGCGATTTTTCCCCTCAGCTTTAGATTCAGGAGGACGCGTGAGTTTTTTGGGTGTAGAGGTCGTCCTTAAAAGCTTCAACACACCTATGTATATTATATACCTACATATATTCAAGCATCTTCACACGTATATGTGGGGTTCTACCTCCTTCTCGAAGGGTTAAATATATTTACCAAAATTTGATTGTGTTTTACAAAATTATTATAAGTATTTGCAAACATTACTATGTGTCATCTTTTGAGGCAAGGTACGACCAGAAGAATAAAGAATAAAATGTCATTGTGAACAACTCTGTGCAATTATTGATAAAATTTTCGAATATCACGTTCGTTGAAAGATATCAAAAGATAAATTCCTTTGTAGATATTTATGTTTAATTTTTACACCCTAAAATTAGTTACAACTAACATCCATAAATATACAAAAACTGTACCTACAAATTAAAAAAATAAATTAATTAACAGTTTTCTATACAAAGGTGTCAGTATAGCCGGCGGAACTTATTGCCTGACTCAATTTTATTAGTCAACCGGTCCCGTCCAATCTGAGACAGGCCAACCCCGGGTAGAAATTTCAAGTGAAAAACTCTGACCCGACCGGGAATCGAACCCGGGATCGCGTGATCTGAAGTCACGCCTCTACCACTGACTACTGAGGTCGCTTGAATATAGTCAAGCAACTAAGCTTTTGATCTCCTTGGATTCTTTTTTTTTTTTTTTTCAATAAATGAATCTGTGCTCACTCAAAGTGAACACAAATACACTCCTTGACTCTTTCACAGTAAGCTACTTAAAGCTTGTGTCGTGAAAGAGGAA
The DNA here is from genome assembly GCA_963576905.1 of Mystacides longicornis. Taxonomy (NCBI): domain Eukaryota; kingdom Metazoa; phylum Arthropoda; class Insecta; order Trichoptera; family Leptoceridae; genus Mystacides; species Mystacides longicornis. Next base: position 805,899 of record OY756423.1, read on the forward strand.
GATGGTCGGCACCTGGGATCGAACCACGACGTCCGCACCAAACAGTACGAAAGCCGGCGTTGTAACCGCTAGTCTACCAACCACTTCGTACTATTAAAAAAAACTTCTTTATTTTGGACACAAAAATCAATGGTAGAAAATTCACAAGCTTATGTGCAATTCAAAAATCCATATTTCCTTCCAGCGACCTCACATGCGTCTATTTCACACTCTTTGTGGCCTTTTAAAGACCTTAAAGAAAGTCGATCAACAGAAATTATAGTATGAAAAAATAAGGTTATGAGAACGTGGATGTATTAATTATAATCTGCGCACATATTATTTTTTAATTTAATTTTATTTTAATTCAAATAATCTTACAGTCATTATTATATTACAAAGTTTCATTGAATAAGTACATTATCGTCCATTTCAGTTTATTATAAAAGTATGCAAAAAGAAATTACCTGTATAAAATAGTGAGTTTGATTAGTTGCAATTTTTGAAAAGGATCTTCTTTAAATGCCATCCTATCGAAGATTGGCGATCATTTGTTGCAGTTCCAAAAGTCGGGCAAATAATACCTTCTAGTTATGCAGCATCCATTAAGTTGTGTGTTAATTATTGTACCATCTTAATGTTTCTTCCATTTATATCATGACAGCATCAGAATGCATGGCGAACTAACATTTTTTATGTCATTTTAGTCAAAAAAAAATATTTTTCATAAATGAAAAAAAGTATTTGGAGTTTTGGTGATATTCAAATAGAATCACGACGTCGATGATTTGTAACAATGTTTACATTATTTTAGTTTCTCTCTTTCATCAACACCCCCAAGTGAGAAATCCTGAAAAACAACATCATAAGCATATACCTAATAAATAAACATAAACATGAACAGCAGTCGCTATCTATAAAGTTGGTTGCTCTAGTTGTAGTTAAAAATTTCTAACTGATGGGTCTATATTTATATTATTTATTTTTAAAATACATCTACTAATACATAGACCTATATTACGAAGCAATTAGCGTCGTGCCATTGGCCCAGTGGCTATAGCGTCTCTGTAAAGGACGTCTAGGGACGCAGGCTCAAATCCTGTCACTAATGTTATGTTTTTTGTCTCGTGTGACGTGGACTCCCAAATACCCTTCCATCTATTAGGTTGTCGTCCCGGAAGCTTGCCAGTTTGGAGAATGCCCTCTCTACATAATTGCCCTTCCAGCTTTTGTACCCGCTATCCTGAACACATCCTGGTTTCAGAACCTTCTTATCTGTCGTCCTCAAATGACAATTTGACCAGTTGTTTATACATATAAAACTCATATCAATATTGATGAGGTTGGTAGTTCAGTGGTATTAGTCGACAACTTTCGTACGTACGGCGTACAGAAGGTCTTGGGTTCGAAACCGAATGCTGACTATTTTCTAAATTCACAACACATCTTACTCAAAGAATAAGTACTATTTTTATTTGGAACTGGTATATTCATTACCATGGAGTATTAGAAAAATACACCTAGTTCAAGTTTAACGATACGGTGATTAAGCTGATTAACATGACTTAATATCTTTATATCTCTATCTAATAATGTTTAGACGTATCTTTGTGTAAGCGTGTGCCGTTTGAAGACACAGGGGAAGCATTATGGGGAGACTCTCGAGTATGGAAGATGCTAACGACACTCCTGATTAGCGAAGATCTCTTCGTATTCCTAAATTATCTAAGTTTATCTGGAGTGCGCGCGTGTGTGTGAGGGTTAATATCATAAGGGTAGGTAAGTACACACACGCGTGCTGCCCTAGTATTTTATCTAATGCTGGCTGTGTCTTGTATTGGAAATCAATATAATATCACATTATATGGAGAAGGTAATGTTATGGGCCGCATCTCCTAGGCCTCTTCGTGAATTCTTACATTTGCACGTATCGAGGTGTACCTGATATACCTACAGTTTGGTGATATTCCCACTCGCACGAATTCCATAACTGGTTATCTGCACGCAGATTAAAATATTTTCTTTCTACTCTGTGTTATTGTAAGAACTAAATTTGTAAATTAAGCATTACGACTGAGTTTCGTGAGATCTGTGATGCTAAGCAATTTTCTGAGTTTATGCGGGGTCGGCACTCCTGATGGTACGCAGTCTCCAAGTCTTTCTATTGTAGCGGCCATGATTTGCATGACGGCATCATCCACCAATAGCGTCTCTCCATGATGTTGACATCCAGTAGCAGCCTGCCACATCATACAAAGCCGTACAGCTAACAGTCACCACCAAGTCTGCATAGAGTCAACACGCACCTTCCGTCTCGCGACGCGCATCGCGGTACGCCATTCGACATCTCCTTCATACTTTATAACATGTTACTTCATCAATAAACTGATCAGACCTGCAAAACCTTCTATCTCTACCTACCAACCTACACCTCCCATACTATAATGTGTCATCTGATTGGTCAGCTGGTTCTCCTTCAGTTTTCTATCGATATATTTTGTTCACCAAGCGGTGAACAAATATCGTAAATATCTTGGCGTCATCTATTAAAAATACAATTTGGTAGCTAAATGTTCTCAACACTCAACTCACAACAGACGTATCTGCAATAAATTAGTAAATAATATTATTTCGTTTGCTTACTTTGGTTTGCGTTGTTTTATGAAATTAAGCTAATAAAATAATAACATTAAAATATTTCTTAAACATCCATATTTCATTCGTATTCAAAGCTCTGGCGGGAACAACGTAAGAAAAATGCGCTCACGCACACACCCTATCTCGCCTATGAAGTAGGTACCAACACAAATGTGCCCGATAATATTGTTGACTTTGTATGAAAATTTTGCGGTGGAGTAAGTGGGATGGGCTACTGTACCACAATCACGTATGCGAGAATGAGAGGGAACTATCCGCGATGGCGTGGGCGCGTCGCAGGTAACCGCTCCATTCTAACTTAAATATTTTAATTTACATAATTTCTTATCCATTTTTTCAACTTTTTATTAGTTATTCTGTTATCCGGAGCGGAGAAGAATCCAATAAATCAAACATCAGAAGAATCTGTCGAGCCGATCTCGAGTTATAAGTGTTCGCACTAACCTTACATTAATTTTTATTAGAGATTTATTATATTTTAAAATGTAAACGCAACTTTTGTTGCGTAGATAACTAAATAAATAAATAAATTACCTATTACCTTCACACAATACGAATATTATTATAGTTGGTTTGGTTGTCCTAGTGGCTAACGTGTCTGCTTAAGATGGCTAGGGATTCGGGTTTGAGTCCTGTACGGGCCATGGGATTTTTCGACATTTTCTAATTTCGAGAATTTTGATGAATTTATCACCAAAATATGGCGAATAACAGTAGAGGATAGCCCATAGTGGTCCAAATTTGTAAAAAAAATGCTTCTCTAAACTAAAAACTAATTGATTTAATGATTACATCATATGGTTCTATAATATATTTTTGTAGGTTTATCTACAGAGTTGTAATAATGTTTTTCCATCCTGATCCTGTTAGCGGCTTTCTAAAAATATCATTTTTATATTTTAACGTTTGAAATATATAATATAGATCAAATTTCAATACCTTATAATATAATATTCACTATTTCGCCACCCCGAGGGCCTCAAAATGGGCTGTGGCTGAAAAAAAAGTCAACGTTTCTTTTGAAATAAAAATATAATGTAGATGATAAATACCACTCCGCTAGAAGGTTCAGCAGAGCACTTAGATATAATATATTGGTTCCCTAATTCCCTGTCCTGCGATGCAGATGGCTTCCCTAAATTTAATTTTTCTTATGGGTATTACACACTTTATGGGTAGGTGCTATGATACCACCGCGTTCAACCCCCACGTTAAACATTTATGTATTAATACGTGAAGGAAAAACTTTGTGATCATTTTTACGAATATTGCGCGGACGGAAAATTATGAAATTTCGCACACTTATAGTTTATAAGAGAAGGAATGGCAAAATAAATGCTATTTTTTTTAATTATGCATAAGAAATGGATTAAATCAATAAAAAAAAACATACAAATCGACGGTGAGCTGACAATACCTGCTAAGTCCACTTTAGCAAATTTTTCAGGAGAGACAAAAAACTTCCTGGAATACGCATTTCTCAACTTTTCGAAAATTTAATGATGCAAATGTTCTTAAATTAGTGTACTTGAACATCTGAATATGCTATTTTGTAATAAATATTACTGTAAATACTGGAGACTGCACATAGCTGATATTTTTTTTTTTTTTTTTTTTTTTTTTTTTTTTTTTTTTTTTTTTTTTTTTTACCCATCACGCCGTGTCCCGTAAGGGGTAGGCAGAGAGAACGGACCTCCACTCTTTTCTATCCAAGCATACTTCTTTCGCTTCTTCCACCGACATACCATTTCTCATACAGCTTCTCCTATTTCTCTTACTTCTTACCTGGCCTTCCTTGAGGACGGAATCGATGTGTTCGATCCACGTCATTCTCGGTCGCCCACGCTTTCTTACACCATTCCTTTCAGCCTTATGAATTTTCTTTGTCATTCTGTTTGCATCCATTCTTTCCACATGCCCAAACCATCTCAACTTATTAACTTTCATCTTTGTCACAACACTTACTTCCATACCACATTCTTTCCTAATATTTTCATTCCTTTCCATATCCCATAAAGTTTTTCCACATATTCTTCGTAGAGATTTCATCTCTACTGCATTTATACTACATTCTTCTTTTTTCGTCCATGTCCACGTTTCACAACCATACATCATCGATGGTAGCAGGATTGCGTTATGCACTAGTTTCTTTGCTTGTAGTGAGACGTTGTTGTTTCTCATTATAGGTCTTAATGCACCGCCCACCCTGCGACCAGCAACTTTCCTACGTTCGATTTCTTTTTCACACTTTCCATCACGACTAAACATGCTTCCTAAATACACATACTCATTCACTTGCTCAAGACATTCATTTTCTACGGTTACTTTGCAATTCGTTCTTGCTTCATCCCTTTCAAATACCAACACCTTTGTTTTGCTTACATTCATTTTTAGACCATTTTTTGCACAATTTTCAAACACACTTGACACAAGTTCTTGCAAATCATTTTCACACTCAGCCATAAGTACTAAATCATCTGCATACATAAGCGCACATACCTTTATACCATTCAATTCAACCCCTATATTTATATCTTTTAACCCACTGACGCAAAAATCAAAGAACAAATTGAACAACCAGGGTGACATGACGCACCCTTGCTTCACACCTTTCGTAAGATAGAACTCCGGTGAAAGGTGACTGTTCACCTTCACACACGCAGTACTTTCCGAATATAGCGAAGCAATGGCACGAATCAACCGGTTATTCACTCCATACATTGATAGAACCTCCCATAATTTACCCCTGTCTACCCTATCATATGCCTTTTCCAAATCTACGAATGCACAGAAAAGCTTCTGATGTTTACTCAAAAGCTTCTCCGTAATCATCCGCAGAGCGTAGATCTGATCGGCACACCCCCTCCCATTCATAAAAGCCCCTTGTGCATCCCAAACTTTATTTTCAGTTATTGTTCTAACCCTTTCTACTAAAATTCTACTGTATAATTTACCCACGTTGCTCAACAAGCTGATTGCACGATAGTTGCCACAGTCCAACCGGGAGCCCTTCCCCTTGTACAGAGGGCAGATAATGGCTTTCCTCCAGTCACCTGGGGTACGGCCTTCCGTCCAGCACAAGTTGAAAAGCTCCAGGCACCACTGCAGCGTCACTCGGCCGCCATACCTGATAAGCTCCGTTGCTACCCTATCGCAACCTGACGCTTTCCCATTTTTTGCTTTTTTAACCGCATTCATAAGTTCATTCATACTGATTTGCTGACTCTCGTCACCCTGTCCATTTATACTTACTTGGCACAAACTGCCGCATCCATCCTTGGTTTCAAACAACTCTTCAAAATACTCTTTCCATCTCAGACCTATATCCTTTTCTTGTGTCAGCATACATCCATTTTTATCTTTCAAACAATTCACTTTCTCATCCTTCCCAGACCTTTTCCTTTTCACTTCCTTCCAAAAAAAGCTTTAAATTGCCATTCACATTCGCACTTAATTTTTTACATTCATTATCCTCTAATTTTTTCTTTTTCAAGCTCACAAGTTTCTTAACTGCATTCTTCTCTTTCTTATAAATATCATACATAACTGTTTTGTCGGAGTCATTCTTCGCACAAACTACATTCTTCCACGCATTCTGTTTTTTATCCACAGCCGCTTTCACTTCTTTGTCCCACCATGCATCACCTTTTTTCCTACCCGTTTTAGATTCCCCGCATACTTTAATCGTACTATTTACTAAAGATTGTTTTATGATTTCCCATTGTTCCTCTAAGCTATAATTGATTGATTCTAAGTTGTTCAACGTGCTTTCAATTAATCTTACATATTCATCCTTACAATTATCCTCATTTAACTTTTCGATTCGTATCCTTTTGGAGCTTTCCACTTCTCTCGGTCTCGATCGCCAACCACGGAACAGATCAATTCTTGCAACTACAAGGAAATGGTCCGTCCCTAGTTCAGCACCTCGAAAAACCCGAGTATCCGTGGTCAAACCCCTCAGTCTAGAATCCACGCACACTAAATCAATCATACTTTTTTCATCCTTTCTTTGCCACGTGTATCTGTGGATCTTTTTGTGTGCAAAAAAGGTGTTTGCAACAAAGAGATCCATTTCTAAACATAAATCCAGTATCCTATTTCCATTGTCGTTAACCCGTTCATCCCCATATGCACCCAGAACCCTTTCATAACCCTGTCTTCTAACACTTGCTTTCTGAAAAATGGTCACTTAGCAGCTATTGTTATTAATAATCCTATATAAAACTTCAATTTTCTATCAATTCAACTCTCTTAAATCACATTACTTTTTAAATACATCGATTTGTGCATAAAAGCAGAATTAAAAAATGCATTTGTCATTACATTATTCAATGAGTTGTACAATCATTTGAATTTAAATCTAAAGGAAGGTTATTTTTGCAATATAATAGTGCTCCGGGTAATCGATCAAGCTGGACACAATTGTAGACCTTGTGACAAGAGTCAGTTTCTTTAATCCTAACACTTACTTCGGACGAGTTGTCTTTCTATTACAAGGTCTGATATTTATAACACAAAAAGATCAATTCGAGCAATGGCAAATTTAAGTCAAAGAGACTTTTTCAGAGAGTCCTTCAGCACATTGAAAACCATTTCATTAACCAGTAAATATGTTAGGGAAATCCTGAAATTTACTTCTATATTTACAATATCCCATTTTTTTATTTTGAATTTTTGGGAATTTGGGAATATAAATAGTTGTGTGAAAACCATTTCGAAGCTCGCGGATTCGATCCACAGTGCCTTCCATGTTTCTCATTCACATTTTTTGCTTTCTGAGAATGATGTCAAAAATTAATTGTATTCACTTTGGGTGAGCCCCGAATTTCACCGATAAGAGAACCATTATTTTCAAATTATGTTGGCATATTTTGTAACCATTTCATATAACAACAGAGCCGTAAATATGTTGGCATATTTTGTAACCATTTCATATAACAACAGAGTCGAAAATATGTTGGCATATTTTGTAACCATTTCATATAACAACAGAGCCGAAAATATGTTGGCATATTTTGTAACCATTTCATATAACAACAGAGCCGAAAATATGTTGGCATATTTTGTAACCATTTCATATAACAACAGAGCCGAAAATATGTTGGCATATTTTGTAACCATTTCATATAACAACAGAGCCGAAAATATGTTGGCATATTTTGTAACCATTTTCATATAACAACAGAGCCGAAAATATGATGGCATATTTTGTAACCATTTCATATAACAACAGAGCCGAAAATATGTTGGCATATTTTGTAACCATTTCATATAACAACAGAGCCGAAAATATGATGGCATATTTTGTAACCATTTTCATATAACAACAGAGCCGAAAATATGATGGCATATTTTGTAACCATTTCATATAACAACAGAGCCGAAAATATGTTGGCATATTTTGTAACCATTTTCATATAACAACAGAGCCGAAAATATGTTGGCATATTTTGTAACCATTTTCATATAACAACAGAGCCGAAAATATGTTGGCATATTTTGTAACCATTTCATATAACAACAGAGCCGAAAATAGGCCTGCAGTAAGTTCAGTAGTTTCAACTTTTTATCAATACCTACAGCTTCTTTTAAACTCTTTCTTCCATCTCATTTATCGATGCCTCTGGTTTAACGTAGTTTTCAATGTAAACATCTTTGTCAATATCTTGTCTTGCATGATAGCTCATTTTTCTGGCGATATCTTGTATTTACGTATCTATTGGATTTCACCGATTCTTGATAATTCTATCAATAAGACTTTTTCTAAAAATACTTTCTAACCACATCGCAGGATTTTCATGCCGTGAAAGCGAAACAATCTTTTCTCACCATTCTCATAAAATTAAGGTAATATGCGTTACTTTCACTGCAGCTTTAAAACTAGAGACAGCAATAATGATACTCCATAGGTAAGGGTGTGGAGTCACGCGGTGATAATCTAGAGGTGAAAGGACGGGAGCCTCTGATCTGGTCCATAAGACCCTGGATATAGGTTGGCGGTCGCCTGGAGTGTATTATTTTCCGATACATAAATTCACCACTCGGACATTTCTACAAATGAAACTAATCAATGATAAGACTTTTTCAATTACAGCCTTCGTGCGCTGCCTTTTACATTCCATACTTATACTAGCTACCCTACCCACTAACGACCCCAGACACCCTAAGATATTTTCAAACGTGTTATTGTGATTTTATTTTAGAGCTATTTGACCTTCAGCCAACCTCATTTATATATATATATATATATTTTTTTTTTTTATTTATTAAAAATGAAAATGAAAATTACAAAATATAATATAAATATGAAAACATAATATTAAAATTTTAACTTGCGTTCCCGACACACGTTGTCCTGTAGTCCTTACTATGAATATTGATTTCGAATTTGTAATTAACCTATACAAAAATACGATGTTTGAAAGTTAAAAAAAATATTTCTGAAAAAAATTCCATAAAAATCTGCGTAGGTACCAATGTTTTTAATGTCAATGGTTGTCATGAAAACAATAATTTTGTTGTTATAGATTTTTTCAGGGATGGCGTTGGCGTCGCAGGAAATCCGTTCCATACTAACTTTAATACGTATTATATTAATTTTATATTATTTCTTATGTATTTTTCAACTTTTTAATAGTATTCTGTTATCCTTAACGGAGAAGTATCCAATAAACCAAGCATCATAAAAATCTGTTCAGCCGAACTCGAGTTTTAAGTGTTACCCGACTTTCTTTTGTATTATAGATGTAGGTACCTAATTAAAAGGTCACCATATCCACCACGTCATTATCTTAGAGTGGGCTTAGCGGGGTAGTTATTTTTAAAAACTTTACCGTTAAAATATGGTAGGATATATGCTTAATACTGTTTTTCATTTATTTGAAATAGAACACCTGTCATCCGACACATCGAAGATAATCCAATAATATGTAAATACTAGCAGATACCCACAGTAATCATGTGATGAACAGTAAAAAATACTATTTTAATTCAATTTTATATATTACGACTCTAAGAAAGCCTCCATAATAAAATACGTAGGTACGTAATCTTTATTTTGCTAAAATTTTATTATGTCCCTCTTGTACTGCAGTGGTGGATCAAATTTTGAGACAGCCAAAAGAGATCTTCGTATGTTTATAGAGGTTTAAATCACCATTTAATTTAAAAAAATGTTTACATCAGGGAACTTTAAAAAAAAAAACTATACCTACTTCTTCAAACGAAGAGGATCATCATGAAATTTTCTACAATTTACTACACTTTGCCTTTTATCATGAAAAATTCACCAAATTATTATTAAAAAAAAAAATAACCCACAGGTGTTTATGCGCGAAGCCATATTTCTCATTTTCTTTAGTGCCGCCTAGCAACATAATATTATGCGTATTTTATTATTCCATATTTTTATAGTGTTCCCTTTCTACCCAATTTCCCCAATATTTCTTTAATGGCAACACGGAGTAAAATAACCAAATATATAAAAATGATTAGCTGTACGTTTGACGTGTTGAATTTCGAGAACGGCTCGACCAATTAAGCCGTAAAGGGCTAAGCAGTGAGAATGGACCTCCACTCTTTTATATATATATATTTTTTTTTTAAATGAATCTGTGCTCACTCAAAGTGAACACAAATACACTCCTTGACTCTTTCACAGTAAGCTACTGAAAGCTTGTGTCGTGAAAGAGGAAGATGGTCGGCACCTGGGATCGAACCACGACGTCCGCAGTACGAAAGCCGGCGTTGTAACCGCTGGGTCACCAACCACTTCAACCATGCACACTTCTTTCGATTCTTCCACCGACACGTTATGTACCGTTTCAAATACAGCCTCTTATTATTCTTTTGCTTCTGACTGACTTGGCCTTCTTTGAGGACAGAATTGATGTGTTTGATCCACGTCGTTTTCGGTCGACCACGCCTTTTTACACCTTTTCTTTCAGTCTTTTAAATTATATTTGTTATTCAGTGTACATCCATTCTTTCCCCATGCCCAAACCATCTCAAATTATTAACTTTCATCTTTGTAACAACACAAACAACAATATCACATTGCTTTCTAAAAATCGCATTTCTTCCCAGGTCCCAAAGAGTCTATCCACATATTCTTCGTAGAGCGAACTACATGTACTACATTTATGCTAGATTCTTTTTTGTTCGTCCATGTCCACGTTTCACATCTATAAATCATTGATGGTAACATGATAACGGTATGCACTAGTTTTCAAGATGGGGCTAGTTTTGGTTTGGAAATATTTGTATAACCTCAGGGTATTTTCAAATGATTAGAAAATAATAAAAATATAAATATAACTATTTCGTTACTCAATCTATACAAATTTAAATATTCTTTAAACACAAACATTTCTATTCCAAAGCGGGACGAAGTTTGACGAGTCAGATAGTATTTTGTAAATTTCTAAATAATGTAAATTTATTGCTAGATATAAATATTGATATATTGCATATTGCTTTTTACGAGCGTGTCCTTCCAAGAGGGAGTCCTGCTCGCGCCGCTCCCCCTAAGAGCCTGATAATTATTAAACCTTAGGTTGGCTGTGGCATGCACTCCTCTCTGCTGTCCTAATTCCACGACTATGCCAAAAAGAAATTCGAATTCAAAATATCGAACAGCTGCAATGCCCCTTTTCGCGATGCACCAACCTATCTCACTCACTCTACCAGCGCCACCCTGAAGCACACACACATACTATATCCATCCCTCTCCCGTTCTCTCATCTTTTCTCCGGAGTAGGCACACCCACACCATTGACCTCCGCTCCGTATACTATTTCATACATCCCGCTACGTTGATCCTGTCTAAGCCTCTCTCTCTCTTTCCCGGGAATACAATTGTGTTTCCTTTTTCAGCCGCTAGTGGCGCCTCTGTCTCTTGTTCTGTTTATATCAGCAAATATGTTACGATACGAAAAAACAACAATTTGAAATGTGTGTCTGTCCACTCCCACATAGCAGTAGAGTATTTCTTTTTCTTCTTCCTTCCTAGTTTCAGTCAGACCAATAACAAATCCTTTTGATTTAATTTTTACATAAAAATCATTCGATGCAAATATACCAAAGATCATGTTCGATTTTTAAAGATACATTTTGAATTTTAAGCTATACAGTTTAAAGACGTTCTTTTATTAGTGCTTTAAATTCATTCATTCATTCATTGAACCATCACTTTGAACCCCACTTAGGGGCACAAGAGCTCTCCATTCCGCTCGATCCTACGCAATATTTATGACCTCCCACATGTCTAACTCCCTCAGCTCTGTCTTGAAAGAACGGAACACGGTATGAAAGGGGCTTCCTCGACTTCGAAAACCTGATAGAAACAAGAACAGCACTCCCTTCGACTAGCTGTAATTCGTCATCCTTAACACAACATGTCCCAGCCATTTCCACCTCCCCTCCTCTTTTAGTGACAGAATGATAGGATGCCTGTTGAATACAAAGCAAACCGTGTATCTTGAAATAGGAAAATGGTCGGCACTGGGAATTGAAACCGAAACCCTGAGTACGCGGTGTACAAAATTTCCAAGATAAAATTGAAGCGGAATTATTTCCACAAGATAATCAGTTCCTATTTCATTTCATTTGGGCGGAAATGAACAGAGAATTATATTTATTAATGGAATATATATTAGCGGCTTGATTCTATTAATTATTCATGATTTCAGATAGGTGGTTGTTGTTCTCTCTAGTAAATAGCCGTGTTTCAGCGGATGCTTCAATCACAACAGCTGGAGATGTTCGGAATCAAACCAGGAACTTCAGTTACAATTCAGCTAGAAACAGAAAAATAACATCATCTAATTGTCAAAATTTGATTTGAAATTTTATTAGAATCTACCAATCTTTTGACTATAAAAACCTTTCAGTGTTATTAAAAATCTTGGTATAGGTAACGTTATACAATGGTTTATACCATGGTTTAAGAAAAAGTTATTAATAATCCAGGTATACCATAATAAACCATAGAATAAGCATATAACATCCTCGTTGTACCACGGTTTTAGAGATTTAGTAATTCTATGGTTTATACCAGTACCTAATAAGGTGTTTTTATTAATAGCGCTGTTTAAGTTCACTTATTCATAATTATTATATGCATATACTTCGCTGGTACACTTTTTTCATAAGTATTTTTGAAAAATCGAGACTTGTTTAGACTTTTGATATATTTTTTTCTGATTGCTTTCTGGCTATCAATGTGGGAATGAGGAATTTTTGAGAATCTTCATAAAGTTCTGCGGCTGAGCAATATTAACCAGCAATACAATTCAGCCATATTATTATTTCGGAATTTCAAAATATTCCCTTTACAACCAATACCCGTCAATATAACATTTTGTTTGTGTCTGTTTATAATGCTTAATGTTATGGATGTCCCACATGAATAAATTAACTGCCCTAGCAATCAAGTGGGGAACCTTGTGAAACATCTTTATAATGATTGAAAAATAAAACTCAAGTTACATCCACTGGATACAAACGGATGACATTCATTGGATGGCGTCAATTTATAGTGATCGTTAATGGCGGGTTCTAGACCTAGACAATACTTCGGTGTGCGGGATGATGCAAAATTTATAAGACTAATCCAGTATCGTAAAAATATAAAAAGATGGTAGCAACTTCTGATAGAAGTGGCATTTAAATAAGATGTTTGGATTATTTAAACAATATTTTCACAACAATATGGTAACAACCTTATAATTTTTAGCGAAGCGATTCGTATTTTTAACAGTAGCAAACAAAAGCTTAAAATTATTGTTCAATCCAAGCTGTCGCAATATATCGCCAATGATTTGTTGCATTGTCGCAGTAATGAACAAAATACAACAACGCATAAATACAAGATATTGTATTGAAGTCCAAAATGCCGACGCAATAAAAATGTTTTCCAATTGGCATTTATTTACAACCTGAATAAATTTTGAACAAGGCGTAAGAGTTGTTGTATTTTTAAATTGGTTTTCTATGAAACAGCAGATAGAAGTCAAATAATATTAATAACGTTGTACATGGATATTTGATACATTTTTCATTAATTGAAGCAGCTTTGTATAAGTACAAAAATTATTCGTTATTTACACGATAGTTTTAAGTTAACATACGGTAACACATTTCTGTACGAAATTTTTGGTAAAATTGCTGGAACTCAACTCCATTGGTCCAAAGTCCAGACTCTTTGTGGGATATCTTTTTAATGCAATTTTGTCAATCTTCTTCTTATTTATGTAGATATAAAAAACTTCTTTTATTTCTAGGTATGAAAGTATTATCATGGTGGTCAACCACTTTATAAAGTGAATCTATCAGTAACTAAGGCCCAGTACACACTTGCGCCGCAAACGTGTGACATTGTATGAATTTAATCGAAAGGTTAAGTGTATACGTGATTCGAAAATCGAACGCGAGCAAAACACATGCATCCTTTAGATAAAATTGATGTAACGATACACGTTCGCGGCGCAAGTGAGTACCGACCCTAAGACACCTCTCTAAATAGCAACATTCTATATCCTACCGAAGTGTTGAGATTTAAAAATTCAGAACAACTTTAAAAGTATCTACATATTTTTGAATACCGATTTCATATAAATATTTTTGAAGAAGGAAGAAAAAGCAAACTTTAACCGTTTTTTTTATAAAAAATCGTAAGATTATGTATAACTCACTGATCAGTTTTTCTTTAATTTATAAAAAAAATATTTGATCCGCGTTTATTATTGTATGAAGATAATATTTCATACAAAATTTTATTAACAAACAAAATAGTAGCCGGGCAACGCGAGTGTTTACAACCAATATGCGCTATGTCAGATTTGAATGATTTCGAGTTATTGATGCAGAATAGGTACCTTATTTTTGAATAATTTATTTTATATCAAAATATAGGTAAGTCCTTATTAAATCATACGAAACCTTTATGTTTCCATAAATTAAATAAAACAATTGATTTGTTATTCCAGAATATTTATTTACCTGACTAGTTTCGCAGGAACAGGTCCTGCATGGTCACAGGTGACTTAGAAACTGTGTACCAAATAACAAATCAATTGTTTTATTTAAATTATTGTATTTAAATAATTCCACCAAGAATGCACGTTCAATTCGTTAACTTTATGTTTCAGCCAAAATGAACTAATTCATGTTTGTTCACTTCAATTTTAAGGCCCCATGTAACGCTCGCAGAATTTCATATTTAGGTATTTAAGAAAAATTCCAACTACACCCTCTTTTGTAACTCCACCCTAGCCCGTAAATTATTTACAGATTTACAAAGAACCCGATAGATAATAAAGTTAAAATACAAAGAAGTCGGATACTGTCCAATTGTCAAAAAAACAATGTGAGAGGATGGCTTATTGGTGTACCTGTCTCATTCGAACTCATCTACAAAATTAGTCCATTTCATCTGTGCTCATTTTGTGTTCGCAAACAATAGTACCTACCTACTGCCAGGTATAGATAACGCAGGATAATAATATTGAATTCGTATGTATTGACTACTACACGAATTCCCCGTTACAGGGAACATTCTGCAGAAATTTGCCGTTTTAGGCGTGCTTGCCGCTTATTTTTATAATATTGCCTATTCTGTAAATAATTACATATGATAATTGGTTAGGTTCGTTCGTAACTTGGTATTTTTAAACAGTTCCATTCACCAGAAATATATTTTTCAAACATAGGTAGGTATATTATTAGCCTGAAAGTCGGTAGTTTCTATGACAATAATAAAATATGTTCGCTTCGGGAAATATTGTTCCTACATACAACTATTGCTTCAAGAAGTCACAAATAGAACAATCGATTAATTTATCAAACTTTCCTATGCCTGCCTTCCGACAGGTTTTGCTGCTGGTTGGATTATTTTAGTAATTACTATTGGATATAATTATTCCATTCACTGCCTATCCAGGTCCACATAAATATTGTTACAATATTTATTTATTTTTACAGTATAGGTACTATGTACCTTTTACGTACAATATCAATTGATAGATAAGTGCATATTAAACAGATATTAAACATAATATTATAACATACCTACTCCCTTTTTGACCCCACTTAGGGACATAAAAAGACACGAGTCAATTAATGACCTGCTCGCACACCATTTCGAATCGCCCAGCTCTCGTACGAAGGAACGGAAAACAATGTTATAGATATAGAGTCTTCCGTTTCTTAGCGACCATTATATTTATAACAGACATAGGTACATCACATCTGTAAAGCATCGGTAACTTGGTTACCCATACATACATAATAGCAGGTACCTATAGAAGTAGTTTTATTATTCAGAACAAAAAAATCCTTTCTATTATTTTACGGAGACATGGTGTCTCCAAATTTGACTGCTTTGAGCAATAGGTACTTTACAATATTGATTTATTGAAACAAAACATTCTCCTCTATGTGTGTGAGTCTGACCAAAGCCCAGGCACAAAAAAGTACCTGAATTGGAAACGAAGTGCCTCAGGAGAATATTGGGTAAAATGTGGTACCACCGCATCACTAACGACGGCACCCAGCGAATGTCCATCACTACCACCATTATTGAAAGAAGATAGAACCAGGCCCATCACTTCCACCATTATGGAGAGAAGATGGACATGAATGTCAGTTGCCCGAGGGCAGCACTTTTTTTTCCTCCCATCAAGGTCTCGAAGACCCTCTCGAAGTCTCAAACCGGCAAGTCTCAAGCCGAGCTGAATATTGAATTCGAAAGATTCCAAAAAAAATATGTGAATTCGATCCAATCTTACAATAGGCAAGGGAAGAAGTTTATTTATTTTATAACAGGGTAATTTTGTTCTTAGAAATGGAGCATGCGGGACGCGGGTACCTGTGCACTTTTAGACAATCTTTACTATTTTAGAGCTGCTTTTGTCTTTTGTCAAATAGAAAGTAAAAGTGGCATAAATAATGAAACCAAGTCATTCACCCGGAATTTTATTTCAATAATAATATCTAAGTGTGTGCGTTTTAAAGTTGTTCACCAAAAAAAGCAAATTTATAAAAAGGGCCATTTTGTGTCATTCTTCCGTTCCGTGTTTGAATAAGTTGTAAATCTTTTTTATGAATATGACTTAAATTATTTTTTACCTGAAGGAAGGAATGGTGATTGTTAAAAAGACAAAGAGATTGAAGGGAATATATCACACCCCTTTGACTTTACTGGATGTTAGAAGTGTACAAAATTTGTACACTTCTTATACAGAGATGACTCAATTTAGCGTAAATTACACCACCTATTTATTTTCGCAGTTCAACTTCATAGGAGATCATCAAAATCATAGCACGTTTTTTCCTTATATTTGTACTGTACCTATCTATAATAATAAAGGAAAGTGCCTGACTGACTGACTGATTGACTGACTGACTGACTGACTCATCAACGCACAGCCCAAACGGCTAATCGTAGAGAAGTGAAATTTGGAAATCAGGTAGGTCTCAATACAAAACCTTCCACTAAGAAAGGATTTTTGGAAATTCCACCCCTAAGGGGGTGAAAAATAGGGTTGAATGTTTTTCAAAGTATGCGAATATCTCGGAAACTAGACATGGTACGAACTTGAGATTTGGCATATAAATTCTTCTATAGAAATGAGTGTTAGCGTATTCGGCAATTTTTCCAAAATTTAACTAAAAGGGACGAAAAAGGGCACATATAAAAAGGGATGATTTTTAAGTGCCTCCTAAAAAGTTTAAAACTGCTTTTATCGAAATTTCAAAAAAATGATTTCTTTAGAAAGAGTAAAATTATACTATTTCGTTTTCAAAAGATATCATTAATTAGAGGGGAGGGGGTGAGGGGCACTTTTCCAACGTGTATGTGTGTGTATCCGTCCCCTCTTTATAACTTTTGATTCGCTTGATGCACCGATTCTAAAATTTCAGAAAATATTGAATACTTTAAGCATACAAAATTTGTATACTCAGAATTTTGAATTTTTTTTTCAGTCAGGGGTTATCAACCTTTGAATTTTTATTTAATTTTTCCATATATCTCAAAAACCATAAAATCTAGAACCCTAAAATTGTGTATGTATATAGAAAAATACAATATCTAAAATATAATTTAATGAAGAAGTTCCAGAATTTCTCAAACTTTTTTTATAAAGAAAAATATTTTTTTTATGACAAATTTACGAGTTTCAGTGCCTATATTTCAGAATTTTATAAAAATATCGAAAAACGCTGAAACGCTACAACTAGATAATTTATTTTTCTATAAAAAATACATACATCATAGCAGTACATCTCGAACTTTTCCTAACAACTTTTGTAAAAATTTAATTTATTGACGACATCGTTTCATACAATAAACATCCATACACCGCGAGCTGGTCCGGTGCAGCGTGTATGAATATATACGTAGGTAGGTACCTAACCAACCCAACCTACTTTCTCCAATACACGTGTCGAAACTATTGCGTAATCTATAATAATAATATAGTTTTGAACTAGCCGACCCGTCAAACTTCGTCCCGCCTTGGAATATAAATAATATGTTCGAGATTTTATGTATAACTTTAAGTTGATTTCAGTTTAAAGTTATTTAACACAGACGACGACGTGGTCCTTATATTATTGAATTTGAATTAGTATAATGATACATTCATTATTACCTTTTTAACTACTGTAACCGCTGCATCTGTTATAAAACATATCATTATATTATTTACTATCAGCATTCCGTGAATCGTATCATTCATGAAACAACTGATTCCTGTCAAACGCCTGATTTAATTTCAAAATTAGAAAAAATGTAATAATAATAAGTTCAGCTGTTCTCATAGGGTAAGAAACACGTAGAATGCCGATTCTGACTAGCGCCAACCGGCGCAAAGAATGTTACTATGCATTTGAATGGGGAAACCCACAGAAAAAGCAGGAACCCGCTTTCCGACATGCCCATTTAAATGCATGGAAACCATAGACAACAATCTTTGAGCTGGTCGGCGCGGATTGTAATCGACTTTCAACGTGTTCTTACCCATACGATGACCGCGCAAATTAGCGTTCCATTTTTATATAAGAGATAATACACTTTCCGTGAATTCAGAGAAACACTTTACGTACCTACCTACTTCAATATATTTCGTACCATGCATCCTGTACAGCGATTCTGAATTGTTTTTTTTACGATCGACATTAAAATCATTATGTAGGTACCTACTTATTTTAGTAATTTATTATCTCTACTAAAATAATTTACGGTAAGTTCACGAAAAGAATCTGGATTGTATTGCAATTCTTTATGTCTTGATCTGTATATTAAAATATTTGAAGCCATTTCATAAAAACACTAGCAAAAAAAAAAACTATGTGAGTAATCTTGCTTTGAATTTATTGCGTAAACCATGAATAGCAAGTTGATATAATATTATGTTGAAAAAAGGTAAATAGTATTATGGCATTCAGATTTGTTGAATCTGATCCATAAGATGAGATGAGGCTGAGATGAAGAAGGAGTACTGATTTCTTTTCTCAAGGTCAAATGATATTGGGGAAAAATGGTCTTTATCAGAAGATGAGAAACTCTCTTATGAGTTTTGGCAAGATTAAGAATATCTGGAGTACTCACCAACTTACTTTCACTATTTCTTTATGAACTAGATTAAACAGTTAATAAGGAATTCCACTAACTACCGAAATGAAACTCGATTTTATATTACAAAAAACACAATCACTATATTAGTGAATTCAAATAAAGTATCACAGAAAAAAATATATTTTAACTTAAAACTAATTACAATGTTATGCACTGGTAGTGGGTTCTGAAGGAAAAAGTGATAAAATTGTATATTGAAAAAGCTTTTATAGTTGGGTTATTCACGCAAGATAATCTTTTCCAAATAGGTGATGTGTTCTCCCTCTGGTGTGAAATATCCTAAGTTAGTTGACTTGGTACAGACGGTGATGAATCTACATTGTTGATAAAATACGAGATGTATTCGTCGTATTCCGCTAGATGGCTCTTTATCCTGGATGGTTCCATACACTCGTAGTCTATATAACGAAATATTATATAGAATTACTCTCCATAATTTACCTTATGCTTGATAATCAATTTTCTAAGTTGTAGAATTTATTTTGTGATTATAAGGTGTATTTCTTAAGTGATACTTTAATAAACAAATCAATGAGTTATCCAAACATGTCTCTTTTTACTATTCGGTATCCGGATATTATTTACGCCGCCGGATAGACCGGATATCGGATAGTTGCCGATATCCGTTTCATTTAATAAAAAATATAAACAGTGGACAGTTAATTTTCTTCCTACTCTACATTGTCGAAAATTCGTTTAAAGTCGAACGCCAATTACTTATACCATTAGAATACTGAGGTTGACCACCTCACTTCCTTTAAACTCAACCGGTTAGAAAAGGCACAATGAGCCTCGGACGACTTCGAGCGCAATGGAGAGTTCTTTATGCCTAACCTATTCTCCTGAGTGGGTCCAAGGCCTCTCGTATTATGGGGTGGTTTGGGGGGAACCGCCACGGGCTTGATTTGTGTGCGGCTGGCTTTTTGGCAATCGGGCTAGGGTTTGGCTTTGTGCGGATCGGGTTTGCTGCGCTTTAGTTTCCTCCGGGCTGGCTTGCGGTGAGCGGGGGGGCTTAAAAGGGAGAATATTACGTTATTATAAAAATGGAGACCTACTTTACGTGGTCATCGCATCACGCCTGGAGGCCAAGTCGAAATCTTAACGACAGCTCCAACGTTAACAATTTGTTGTTATTTCCATAGAGATAACGTAAAAACTGTTGTTCAACGTGCGTTAAACAATGCTGTTCCAAATTCCGAGTCAAAAAAATAATTCTGTCAGTTATTCAAAATTAACGTTAAACGTTACCTCAAAATTTTTGGAAGTATTATGACGCTGCTATTATATTGAAGACGAAACGCATTTTTTTTTGTTTGGAAACCATTTTCAATTTGGTAAACGTTAACGTTCGGAACGTTAACAGTTTTCACGTTTAACGTTATTTATTTCGACCTGAACGGCTGGACCGATATCGTTTATTCTTTTTATGTCGTGTTTGCTCAGGATAAGATATTTATGAACTAAATTTCGAACCTACGACCAGACAAACAACAACTAATCAAAGATATAAATTGATATGTTAAAAAAAACGTCTGTAGCTTGAAAAATGCCCAAAGCAGATAGAAATAAGTGTTTTAAAGATCACTAATTTCATTGCTTTTCGAGACCTGAATATTTTTTTATTCATATCCAGCAATATAAAAATTGATTTCAAATAACGTCATTTGATGGCATAAAAGTTATTCGAGTTATTTTTTGGGATTCTCATAGAACAATGTCAGTCAAGTTAGCGAAATTTTTAAGTTCGCGGGCTGATTCTATTTGTATAAGAAGCACATATTTTTAAATACAGATTAATAACGACAAATATAAATAAAAATATAGTAATTTAATGGAAATTTTAGAATATATATATAAAAAAAATTTTTGAGGATGTTTCTTATTATTATTAATTTTGATGCGAATATAATTAATTCTGCATTGTTTAGGAAGAGAAAGCAAATAAATACAGTAACACGTGAGCGAAGCCACGGGTAACTAGCTAGTTGCTCATATACATGTATTATAACATATCACTGTTAGGTAGGTATATTATTCGTCTGAAAGTCGATTGTTTCTATGACCATAATAACAGATGCCCGCTTCGGGAAATATTGTTCCTACATACAACTATTGCTGCGGGAAGTCCTCAACAAAGTGCCTCAGAAGAATCTTGGGTAAAAGATGGTACCACCGCATAGCGAACGCCGCTATATGCCGGGGCACCCAGCGCAGGCCCATCACCTCCACCATTATGGAGAGAAGATGGACACGGCTGGGGCACGTATTAAGGATGCCGAATGACAGTTGCCCGAGGGGAGCGCTTTTTTTCTTCCCATCAAGGTTTCGAAGACCCTCTTGAAGTCTCAAACCGGCAGAGCTGAGGGAGTTGGACATGGTGTGGGAGGAGGTCGTAAGCATTGCGCAAGATGGGAAGCTCTTGATGCCTCCCTATGCCCCTGATTGGGGTTCAAATGATGAAGTTTTGATTTAAACTTTTAAAATACTATAATATAATTAAAAACTTAAAACTTGTTTTGTGAAATCTGTAGATGGAAGGCAATACTAATATTTTTTTCGAAAATCGTAAATTAAATCAAGCCATAAATCATTACCAAATAGGTACTTTATGCAGGGATCACAAGTATACATTGTAAAATATTTAAAAAAGTAGAGAGCATATTGGCGATATTTTTTTCGAAGCAATCCCTTTCATTCAAACTTGGGTCCCGCAACAAAGCCTTTTGAGATATGTTCTATTGATACCATTGGAGGATTTGGGGGCTCGAGGTCAACAAAAAGATACCTGCATCTGTTATCAGATCATTTTACTAGATATGCATATATTTTAACATCAAGTACTCAAAATGCAAACGATTTTATAAAATTGATAAAATTGTCGTTTTATAAGATATTTTGTTAATAAATTCAATACAGTTTATTGTTTCTTTCTCTGAAAAGAGAATAAATATTTATTGATATAATTAATTGTTCTACTAATATAATGTTTACAGATAATAAAATAACAAAACAAACCTGAAAAGAAACGACATTAAAAGTAATGAATTCAATAAATTGAAATAAAATAACTATTGATTGATTAATAAACAACAATTTACGAATATGACAGCCGATGTCATATTTGTCATTTGTTTGTAAAATTTGGAATATGTTCCAAATCAATGAAAATTATAATTTTCTTTACAAATATAAGAAAAAAAAATATAAATATTTATCATGGAGTAAATAAATTGATTAATTAACACTTTTCTATGCAAAGGTGTCAGTATAGCCGGTGGAACTTATTGCCTGAGGCAATTTTTCCAGTCAACCGGTCCCGTCCAATCTGAGACAATCCAACCCTGGGCAGAAATTTAAGTGAAAAAAAAACACAAAAAACTCTGACCCGACCGGGAATCGAACACGGGACCCCGGATCTGAACTCGGTCGGAGCACGTTGTGTAAAAAATATCGGCCTTGTCTCTCATGAAACATCACGATGTTATTATTATCATTGTGTTAGGAGGACCAGAGACTGTATATATTTGTGTTCACTTTGAGTGAGAACAAATAAATTCATTAAATATAAACAATAAATTAATTGTACATAATGCCGTATGATATCGGCCTAATTTTTGGTATTCAAAGTAAACAATAAACAATAACGTCAGTCAATTAACATTCTCTATAAAACCACGCAATTTGGATTACACCAAGTTCAAGAAAAATAATTCACCCGACCCGACCGAGAACTGAACCCGGGACCTCTTGATCGGGAGAAGATAGCACTTACAGCACTATGCTACCGATAAATATCGTGGTGATGTTTGCCGATCTTGTAATCAATTGCAATCGCTTACATTCGGCCATAAAAATTCAAACACAAAAATATTGAGTATTTTATATTTTGTATGCGACATACCTACCTATTATTTGGTTATAATACTTACACGAAAACTCAAAACATGTTTGTATGAAATCTGTAGATAAAAGGCAATCCTAATATTTTCAAAGATCGTAAATTAGTTCAAGCCATAAATCAAAGTATATACAATAGAATTATTTTTGTGGGTTGGTCCAGTAAGAGTCCATGAAATGGTTCCGCCTATATTAAAATCTTACTAGAACATAGCTTAGCAAGATTTTGGTTAGATTTGAATTAGAATTTAAGTTTTTTTGATTTTCCAGGAAAACAAAGACGAAATTTAAAAAAAGTTTCACGCTAATTTATTGAGTTCGCTTTATCGTAAAAATATCCAGAAATTTGCGTATCTATAAGTATTGTATTTTTTGAGTTATCTATCGAGAAAAATTTGGGAGATGTTCCAGTAAAATGAAAATTACTCGAAAAGCATGCTTTTATTAAAAAATCTGTCAGCCTAACTTTTTAAATTAAAGT
The DNA here is from genome assembly GCA_963576905.1 of Mystacides longicornis. Lineage (NCBI taxonomy): Eukaryota > Metazoa > Arthropoda > Insecta > Trichoptera > Leptoceridae > Mystacides > Mystacides longicornis. Next base: position 829,556 of record OY756423.1, read on the forward strand.
TCATTCTACAATAAATCGTAACTTTCAGCTTTGTATATTACGGACTTGCAGAGTAATCTATTTGGTAAAACTGCCAAAAACGGGTGTTTTCGGGGAAAGGCCCCTTAATATTTGTACCTACATAAAAAGTATTCTTTGAATATTTTCTTCAAAACGTGCATCATGGTTGTAAGCCCTCGAATGATTACGAGAATGCATATTATTTGCTTTATTTGTTTAAATTTCATTTTGTAAAAATGATCAAAATACAATGGACCCAAATATAAAGGGGGCACATATTATTATTTGGACGGGGAATAAACTTAAATACGATGTATTTATTACAAAAAGCGTTCTTGTGTACTCGAAACAACTGTCAGTTGACCTTAAATCCAATATGGCGGGTCAATATCTACAGAGATCAGCTCACAATAAAGCAATATGCGTAAAACTATCTCGATGACAGCTTGATCGTAATATTTTCTATCGCTGAGCTATTTTTTCCACTGACCGTAGTTTTTAAATAAAGCAGTTTGTTGTCATCATTTTTTTTGTGAATACCGATCCAAAAAATTAAGAAAATTTCGAAATATGTAGTGAGTAATGTAATAGCCCTGTTGTTTTTTGGGCAATCATTTTATCAAAGCTCAACACATTGATTCGCTTATGCGAATCTCATTGCTTAGTCGAAATCATGAAAAAAAAGTGAAATTTTTCCAAATTAAACACCTATGTAATTTTAGGTGGGTCCAAAATACGACAATCATTCACACGAAATGTCTAAAGTGAAAATTATTTTGAATGTAATTTTGTATTTTGTCACGGTCTCGTCCTAATGTAGGAAATTTCTCGGGGTTGTTAAAAAAGTTTGCTTATAACCCGAAAGAAATCACAAAATACGTCGCGCTTGATGGGCGGGTCCCGGGTAGAAAGGGAAAAATAATAATAAAAGAAATAAAATGTCATTGTTTTTTTGGTGATTTATGGTTCCTGAATTACACGCTGATGGGGAAATGTTTGCACAACGTCTCTCTTTCTCAGAACCTTGGGAAGCTTTCTCAATTTATTACACTACGTTACAAAGCATCAATATGTTTAAGACTTCGTGTAAGGCTTTTTTCCAATTATATACCTAGATTACTAGATGATGTCAACATATTGTGATGAAATCTGTCGCCCATTTAGCGATTTATTAAAAAAAATAAATACAATCCATGTATATTGGACATAGTGTGGGAGGAGGTTATAAACATTGCGCAAGATTGAGCGCAATGGAGAGTTATTATTAACCTATGCCCCTGAGTAGGGTGTAAAAGTGGAGTTAGTTAGTTACATAGTTATGTATGTAAAAAAAATATTACTCCACCTACTGATGAAACATTTCCTAGCAATAGGAAATATTAAATTAATCCTCCAATGAAAAAAAAAGTTCACTTTCTTTCTTCATCTTTTTTTGATCTTCGATCTGTTTAAAATGCGCTCAAATCGGGCTCCTGTGATGATGAAGTCTATATTTTTCTCCATCTTTTTGGGGAACGTCCTGGTGTCCGGTATCCATCTGGGATCTCCTTGCATCACGACGTTGGCAATTCTGTTGTCTTCCATCCTTTCGACATGGTCCCTCCAGAACCTTATTCTCTGTCTACTCCATCTTACGATGTCGTCGACATTGCAGGTTCTTTGTACCTCAAAATTGGGGAATCTGTCTCTTAACGGATCTCCCTGCTATGGAAAAAAACAATACTATTAATAATGTATAATTGCAGGTAAATATTCTTTCATTTTTATTATAGGTAAATATTTACATTTTCTCCAAATAAGTACTGATTAAAAAAGTTAGTTTTTGCATCATATGTTTCAAATCGTTAGTCGTTTCGTAGGGACAAGTCCTACCTACATGGCTACAGACGACAAAAAGAATAAGGCAATTAATATTTATTTATTCGTATGAAACGAGTCAGAATATTATATATAGGAATTGCGATATAAACGCAGAGTAAGGCCCCAGTTTTAAGAAAAAATGTCTGTTAACACTGTACTAGGGGTAGGCAAAGATAACTGACCTTCACCCTTAGAGTTTTCTCTCTCCCTTATTTTGCTTCTTCCATAGATTTTCCACATCTCATACGGTTTCTTTCTTTTGTAACTTATCAATTGCCGCTCATCTGTTGACATCTTTTCTATAAAATTAGTTGTCTTTCCTTTTCTGAATAAGCACTAAAGTGTCGTAATTGCATTGAAATGCTGAAAACGAAATTTTAATCTACGAAAGCGTCTTCTGCAATATAAATAATGTAGACTGAATCATGAAATATCCGCAACGATGTGAAAGTGTTCAGGAGGATGTGTAGAAGTAAAAGGCAGAGTTGCGAAGAACAATTCCCAGGCAACATTACGCCGAGAGCTCACGCAACATTACTTACGCAACGTGTTGGCATGGGTTTTCTATGGGGAAATCCCTTATTGTCTCATTTGTGATAATTTTGTATGAGAATGTTTAATACACACACACTGCTACATACTAACTCACACACACACACACACCCTCATATGGATGTGTTCTTTATAAAATATTCTTCCAGAATGTTAAGGTTCTAGCTAAATGATACGTACCTACTGGTGTATAAAGTTTTATAATGTAGGTACATAATAATATAAAGGTAGAATATACATTAATTTTTGCATGTGTTTGAATAATGGTCTATTATTCATATTCAATGAACTTTGTAATATTTTATTGAATGACTGTAAGTTTGTTTGAATAAAAAAAAAAAAAAAAAAATAAATAAACGCAAGTAAAAACCTCAAATCAAGCAATCGCTTCAAACAATTTTTCTCCAAAGTAAAATAAAAAAATACCGACCTCTGTAGCCTATGTAGTTGTCTTAGTAACAAACCATAAGTATCGGATAGTCTTAGGTTCGGTTCCCATTCCATGAAATTTCTACCTCGGATTGGTCTGTTTCAGATTTGAAGGAACCAAAGAGGTGGTTGGAAGTCCAGTGGTATCAGTCGGCGGCTTACGTACGTACAGCATATTGGAGGTCATAGGTTCTAATCCCGGCCGTGCCGACCAGTTCCGCTTTCACGACACACGTATTTGCTTAGTTTGAAAGACGTCAAAAGTGTATTTGTGACCACTTCGATAGAGCACAGACTCATTAAAAAATAGACTTTTAGATGCGTCGAGTACCGCCAGTATTTTGTGTAATTTGGTGTACAAAATTGTGCAGGTATTTATGGTGGGCGAGAATGCGAGAAATGCTAGTTTTTAAAAAATTCTGAGAGATCCAAGTTCCTCAAAAATTATTATAGAAAATAAGAAACAAAATGTTATACATACATATTTCAAAACGAATTTTACACCAAACTTTGAAAATATTCAGCCTTTTTTCAAGACTTCAATGTTTCATTTTCTGTTGATATTGTTGTCCATACTAAAAATTATTATTTTTATTTACATTATCTATTTTTCTTCATCAGTTTATGCTATGTTACGGACTCCAAAAGTTCTCGCCAAGCAACCCCATGCCCCACAGTCCAGCCACATATTAGCTCACATAATAACCCTAAAGATCAGTCTCCTATCATCTTTGACTGTTTGGAGATAATTTGAAGTGGTTGGTAGCCTAGGGATTCAAGTCACCGACTTTCCTTTTTAAGATCGTGAGTTAGTTCCTCGGTGCTTACCATATTATTTCCTTTCATAACACAAGATTTGTGTTCCGTGATAGATGCCAAAAGTGTATTTTCCAAATTTATAAAAAAAAAAAATGTACGGATTTTATTTAAAAAGGGCCCTTAATATAATCTTTTAAAAAGGGGAAGGCAATAACTGAAAAAATCTCCCCTATGAAATGAAAAAAATTGTAAGATTCTCAATTTAAGGTTTCTCTTTTTGTATGTGGATATCAGAAGGTTGATCCATTAAAGCGCGTTGTTTCTTTTCAGGTGTCTCACTTACAAACATTACGTAACATTTCCACTATTGTTATTAATACCGCGTCTAAATTGTCGCAGAAGGGTTGAATTGTTTCTCCTTCTCTCCTTGCCACCCCCAGTTGGGGTGCTTCATCCCTTATACTATACACCTGACGGCCACATTATTATTTTCTTTACGTCCAAAAGTTTTTTTTTTTACCCGGTACCTACACACTTTTGTCACTACATAACCCAATAAAGGTACCTACCTAATAAATCTTTACGTAATATTATTTATATAACATCTTTTCGACAATCTAAAATAAAGTTTTCGATTGTCGAAAAGAAAGTTTTCGGAAAGCTTTTAAGGTGTTTATAGAAAAAAAAACCCTCAAAATTTAACCAATTTATTATGTTGTATAAACACCTTATTCATAACAACAGGGGCCTACGAATGTTTACTCTCGGTGGATTTAGTTTTTAGATTATTGATTTAAATTCTAACACTCATTATTTTGTCTTGGTTTGCAGGCACAGGTTCTACATTTGTAAAATCTGACTCGATATATAGACGTCATAATGTCAAAAGGTGCCTACTGGAAATTAGAAAATTCCTTCGAGAAAATTGGGTTCAATTATTAATAATAAAAAAAAACAACATTTAAATAACGGAACAAAACCAGGAGGGTTATATTCTCATAGCGGTCTTAATACGCTCCTATCTTGATTGACAATATTAAAATGGCGGATTGGTATTCACAAAACAAGATATCTAGCAGATATCTTAAAAATTCGTTATGTTTGAAATATTAGAATGAAATTCTAACCAGTCCTTATATATCTAACAAAATTTTATAAAAAATTAATGCAGTCTTTTAACAATTGAGTCATGTAGGTACATAAGAAATGAATATAAAAATAGAAAAAAAAAGTATATAAAAATATTGGAATTTGAGAAGGACGCTTTTGATCTCAGCAATTGAAGACTTACAAGAAATAAAATATGTGTAATCATGATCAACGTAATCTTACTTCGTATTAGGGTGGAACGAATTTTTTTTTGTCTAATATCGATTTGGAATAGTTGTTTTATGTTGTCTAATGGCATCAATAACCCACATAAAAAATATAAAAATTCTCAGACAACCGTAAGAGCCCCCACCGAGACGTCGAAAATTTACAAAAACGACAATTTAGGGGCTGTTTGCGCGGTCTACAAAATATTACAGAATTTACTTAAATAGGTTTATTTTAATAAAATTAACGAATTGAACGTGCATTCTTGGTGGAATTATTTAAATAAAATAATTTAAATGAAACAATTGATTTGTTATTCCACTATATTTATTTACCTGACTAGTTTCGCAGGAACAGGTCCTGCATGGTCACAGGTGACTTAGAAACATAAGTTTCTAAGTCACCTGTGACCATGCAGGACCTGTTCCTGCGAAACTAGTCAGGTAAATAAATATAGTGGAATAACAAATCAATTGTTTCATTTAAAAAAAAAAAAAAAAAAAAAAAAAAAAAAAAAAAAAAAAAAATTAGGTTTATTTTATTCAAAAATAAGTCAAATATAGTTGACTAGCTGTTGCAATCACTATTTCATCATTTTAATAGTCTTTGGCCCTATGAGAGAGGAGCAAAGTGCAAGACAAAGCGGGGCCTGCACGAGCCGATTTATAAATTTCAGTGTTTTGTTTCAAATTTTAGTTTCATCAAGTGCAGTGGATAATTATTGTCTCAAAGTAAAGGTTCCGAGTCAATTATTTCCGCGAGTGTGTAGGAATAGACGATGTATGTTTTTTAAGTGTATTAACATGACTGCTACGAGACAAAAGTTAATTTGTCCGATACTTGGTGTCCTAGCACTTTTGTGCAGAGTTAAAAGAATATATCCTACCTACGTATGAAAATGTGATGTAATTCTATGAATGGGTTTGACAAATGTTATAATTTGAAAAAAATCTTTGAAGAAACAAGGAAGAAGAGTTAGAAGGGTTCAGAGTACAAACTAGAAATCTTTTTGACATAGCTGCATGTAAATGTAAAGAATTTGTTTTAGAGATGAACAATTGCCAAAAGAGGAACAAATATTTTTAAATGACCAACAGACTAATAGATTTAAGAAGAATGGATCTAATCCAAAGTGAAAAATTGCAAGAAAAGAAGATTAAGTGCTCTAAAACAAGAAATCAGGCATAATTCAAATACACGAACTGAAGAAATTTCTTCTACTTTATACCCGCTAAAAAGTAAATCTGCCTTCTTGTTCGTCGGCCGCAGATGATCTTAGTCTTATCACATATAAATTCCTCGTTGGAAGTAAAGAAAAGACGGCTAAAACTATTTTTGAAGGATCGCAGAAGCCTAGAGTAGTTGTACCAGAGGAACATATTCTGAACATAAGGGAGTCAAGTTCTGTTTAGCTTGGGTTCGTCATTTGGAAAAATAAACTATCTCGACCATTGAAATGGATAATGTTTCACTTACACGTCAAAGAGTTGCCATTGAAGCGTTTGTTGACCTATGCTTTTGGTCCACTTTGAGAAGATTGAAGATCTACCTCCACAAATATCAACAGATCTCAACGCAGACCAAAAATATTTACTGCTGTCATAAATGGATCCAGCACTCCAGATTCATTAAACAGAAACCCAGTTAAGCTATTTCGTACCCGCTGGTCGTCAAGATCTAACCGTATTCTGCGTTTGTACATTTCTAGGAACAATCCACAACAAAATCTTAACGTTTGTCATAAAATCATACACCCTCGTCCGGTTTGCCGTCAAAACACACATCCAGCAAAGATGGTTCAAAATGGAATCTCATCACAGCACTAGATATTTTTTTAACAAATTGTAATCGAAAGAACACCTTATTTCAATTTGAAATAGTTACTTTGTCCATCCAGGAACTTGTTGTTGAGTATGGTAACAGATTCACACAGATGCGCATTAGAGAACTCGCTGTAAGACGCGTTTTAAAGGTTCATTAAGTGAGTAAAAATCAGTTTCACGCATGGTAGAGGTGCCAAAAGTGGATCCAAATGCATGTTCTTACGTACACTTGATTGACTGGCAACAAAATATATACGAACCCCCAATACTGATTAATATTTCCGATGAGCAATTACGATATCTTATTGAAAATGGAGGAGTTGCAGTTTTGGAATTTATGAGAATGTTTTGCTACACCCAGACTGGTATAGGATTAATTAAAATTGTGACAGAAGCAGCTCTAAATTTAAGCCATAAGACGAGAAGAAAAGGTTTCATAAAATCCAAATTGGTATCTCGAAAGCTTATGCAAACATTTGAGAAATTCATTAAAAGATGATGTTATTCACAGCGACAAAACTTTCTGAACCTGTATTTACTTTTGAATTGAATGATTCTATTTACTAAAATATACTTTAATTTTATCATTTACATGCATATATTTTGTAATTACAAATTATTTTATTTATTGGCTGTACTTTACAAAATACCCATAAAAACATAAAATATGAAATTTGAAGTTCATGGCGGGACCTCTAGATGTCGTGCTAGAACATCCAAATTTAGGGGTGTTATTAACAACTATATAAAGCAACTTTTGCCTGGTATTCCAATTCCAAATTCGTAAAAAAAAAATTTCATACAAAAGTGTTCCACTCTACTTCGTATCCTAAAACATTCACAGTGTTATTTAAAAAAAAACACCTTATTACTGGTATAAACCATAGAATTACTAAACCTGGTAGGTATACGTGGATGTTGTAAGCTAATTCCATGGTTTATACCATAGATCTGTGGTATAGCTGGATTATTAATAACATTTTTCTAGGATCATGGTAAAAACCATTGTATAACTTTATACCTAGATTTTTAATTGCACTGTTAAGGTTTAAATTTTTATTCAAATTCACAATATTAGTTAGATAATAAAAAAAGGGTTGTATCCTTCTTCTGCCATTGGTTGTAAACGAATAGATAAGTAAGAAACTTTTCTATACAAAAGTCTCGGTGTAGTTGACGAATGTCAAAAACAGTTCGTACTAATCGAATGGTTCCGATTCATCGACAAGATGCTAGACAGGAATAAGTGAAAAAAATACATTCATAGAATATTTGGTAAATTAATTTTCTCAGAGCTACATATTAACGTCAGGTGGTCACAGCATTTTGGTTAAAATAATATAAAATAGACGAAAGCATCTGATAAAAATATGACTATCAGTATAATATCTAGTTAGACCCTAGTAATTATATTAATATCCATGCATTTATATCATTGTCATCACCATCATGACCAGTTGTATTAATAATAGAGTGTCGTGGTCCATTACAGCTTTCAATAAATACAGATGAAAGTGTGTAATTGTGTGCATGTAGTGTGTCGTGGCTTACTATTCTATCTTTCATTCATCGGGGAATGTTCTGCAAAGTGGAAGCGCTCGTTGCAGGCTCTCCCCTCGCTCCATGGACCACTGTGAGTGTACACGGCACACAGTTTCCGACTCACAGAATCAAAATCGAACCCTGTAACCGCACGCATGCGCACACCTCCCCTAGAAGCTGCCACGAGATGGTCCATATCTTTCAGAGATGACTGAAAAAAAAAACATTTCAGGACACGAGAAAAATAAATATATGGAACGAAACACACGATGATTGCAGGATATTTTGATGAAAATATAGAGTTGATATTTTAGTAGTTGGTTTTTTGTGTTTAGAGCTGAGAAAGAATTAGAGGATCGTTTAGAAATCGAAAGAAAATCGCTGAAAATTTTTCACGCCGGCCATGTTTGACAGACTCTTAGTTATCTTATCGGCCGTTAGGCGGTGTAAGTGTGTATATGCTGCATCCTTGTCTTGGCGTGCGAGATAGAGCGGGAGAGAAGACCGCTCACCCCCATTGCAGAAGTGCGACACCACCAAACCTAGTGATTACAAATCCATGTACCTTGCTGTCGGCTTTTCGGTACGAACACATCTCGCGGCCCGGAGAAGAGAATTTATTTTATTTTAATATTAAATTAAATTCACGCACGGCTCTGTGAAAAGTGTGATGAGATAATCTAACGGACAAGTGGGAGAGCTCTCATCTGCGGTGGCTTCTTAGTTCCAAGTGTGGTGTGTTTCAATAATATTTTCATGTGATATCTAACGGCGTACAGCAGTCACATTACCAATTCATACATCCTTGTCAACGTGTGTACTCGGTTTTATTAAATAAAATTCAATTTCTAATTGGAAGGACATTGGAAGTTAATAATAAGAACACGGATACCTACAGAACACCCCTTTAAGTTGAGTTGAAGGTAGTTGAGGTAGAATAGACGAGAGAAAGGTTATCAGCTCATGATAGGGAATGCGAAAGTGTGCGCTCATTTAGCACACCGTCTCCGCGATTTTTCAGGTATGTAAATGCTTTAAAGCAACAACGCCCATCAGAATGTCAACCTGTATCATTTTGACAGTTGTTAAGTTAATCATTCTGCTTCTGAATCCCTTTTATTCAGTTATTTATTGTGATAGAAATGATAACAAAAGAGGACGACGTCATATCTTCAAATCTAAACACAGCCATGATACCTTCATGTGTCCCATCAACCTCCCATCTGATATCCAGTCAGAAAAACAAGAGAAAAACGTGGCTTATTTTTGTTACTTCTCATAAAATTTAACACGAGAAGGGACGGCCTATGAAAAAATACACCGTTAAGATATTTTTCATTTCATTTTAAATTACAATCAAATAAAATTATTGTTTTTTTATTTCAGTATTTTTTTCTAATTTGTAAATAAGTAAAAGAATTGGCTAAATAATGTAGTTTTGTCCTAAAATAATGAAATTAATTATTAATCCGTAAATTAATGAGATATTTAGGATTTGTAATGTATTTTGAATAGAGTGATAGTTATTATATTCTTGTATTTAGCTTCCAAATCATCATCATAATTAATTACTAATATTAACTATCCCATTCGAGTACATACCTGAATTTTTTTTATTAACAGTAGTTTTAATATTCGCGATTTCGCTGGTAAGAACTCACTAACGGAGCTAATTTACAGAATCTCGATAAATCAAAAAATAATTTAAAAAAAAGTAACTGTTTTTTTTGTGAGGAGAAAATAAATAAATAAAAAAGTATAAAATGGGAGCAAAAGGAAGCGTTGAAGCAGCGAAAATATCGGCGCAAAATTGGAATTTAGAGGTGCGTATAATGTCTGGTTTTATGTAAATGGAGAAGTGTTTTTTTTTTAATTTGAGATGTGTGCGTCATTTTAGTTCCTACATGAACATGTTTTTATTATTAATAATATTCTTATTGTCTCACAATCCTGAAAATGAGCAACACCTTATTAATTAATTATGCAAAGTTTTGTTTTTTGAAAAATGATTTTTTAACAATCCATGCCCCGCCCCCTACCCGTTCATTGTTTCGAAATGTCTTCGCATCATCTTCAGAGTCCTGCTCCAATCACGTTTTCTAGAGTATTTTTTTTTCAATATGCACTTTATTTAAATCAAAAATATACCTACGACTCAAAAGTAGTGAAAATTTTACAAAAAAAAAAAAAAAAATATGCAAAACACCACCTGTTGTAGAAAATATACGACACTCCTTTTTTCTTAATCTGAATGATGTACACTGGTAACATTAATCTGAATGATGTACACTGGTAACATTAATCTGAATGATGTACACTGGTAACATTAATCTGAATGATGTACACTGGTAACATTAATCTGAATGATGTACACTGGTAACATTAATCTGAATGATGTACACTGGTAACATTAATTTGATCATTCATTCCTTTGTTCAATTCATTTTCACATCATAATCATCCTCAATGCATGTTGCAAAAAATGTATGCGTATTAATTGTTGCATGATTCTAGCGTTTAAGTATGTATCTATATTTCTGATATGTTTACAGGTAAAAAAATATTTCGTAAAACTTTTTGATAATTTTGTTATGTAAATATATTTATGATGATTTTGTGTAAATATCACGTAGGTATACAGCATTTAAATTAATATTATGTAATAGTTGAATAATATAAGGTTTATAGGTAATTATGAAATATTTGCGAATTTGTAACAATGTCTCAAATACACAATAATAATAATTATTATCTATCATTGGTACCCGTTTTTATAAAGTGTCTTCATGTTAGCCGAAAAGGTAAGTACTTACATAATATGTTTTTAACTATAGGTAGGTACTTATAAGATTTAATTTCAAAATCTTCCGTTTGAAGTATTTGAGAGAGTTGGTCGACAGATACCATCTGTCAAAAATCATTTGGATTAAAATCGATTTTTTTTTCAATTCAACTGTTTCCAGAAAAGCGAATCCACAATTTAACAGTCGCGATTTATTTCCAATCCAAACTCCCTTTAGACCCCACTTAGGGGCATAGGGAGGCAACAAGAGCTCTCCATTGCGCTCGATTTATTTAAAAAATCTAATTTTATTTCAGCGGGCGTCTTATTTACGACAGGATCCAAGCTACGCGCATTGACACTATATGTATATTCGGTAACACTATCTCTTTCGATCTTTTATAATTTTTCTGCAGGCGGTGAAAGAGATAAACATACAATACTCTTACTTGGTAATTGTCTCAAAATAATAATTAATGCGTTCGTAATAATACATCCGGTATTCTTTTCCAGGAAAACATGGCATTTTCGAACATGTTGGGAACATATTTAAAATTTATTTATTAAACATATCGAACATTATTTTCAAAATGTCTAGGTAGGCGTAGTATTCAGTTGCCGTATTGTAAACAGTACCTATGTACCTACCTAGCTAACATTTATTTTGGTCGCTGGTAAAGTTGTGTCAACTGCATAGTGCATAGGCCTTAAATGGGGGTTCAATATGATATGTACCTACACATAATCAAAACAGCATACTAGACTAGATACGGTTGTCGAGAGGTTTTGAAGCCCTCTACAACTTATAAACAACCTTAAAGGATACTTTTTCGCTGCTTAGGCTAGGATCCATGTAGGTAAAAGGAAAGGTAATGTTTGGGTTCATTTGATTAGTAGATGTATAATATATTCCAATATGTACCTATTTAAATGAAATGCAAATATAACAGCGGCAGCTATCACCACGTAGGTATTTATAACTAGTTGCATGTATACCTGAGATCCAACTGTCGATGGCCTGAGTCGGTATGTTCATTGTATGAAACGATGTCGTCAATAAATTAAATTTTTACAAAAAAAAATTTTAAAATTCTGAAATATAGGCATTGAAATTCGTAAATTTGTCATAAAAAAAATATTTTTCTTCATAAAAAAAAGTTTGAGAAACCCTGAAACTTTTTCATTAAATTTAATTTGAGATATTTTATTTTTCTATATACATACACATTTTTAGGGTTCTAGCTTTTATAGTTTTCGAGATATATGCAAAAATTAAGTAAAAATTCAAAGGTTGATTACCCCTGACTGAAAGAAAATAAAAAATTCTGAGTATACAAGTTTTGTAGGCTTAAAATATTAAATATTTTCTGAAATTTTAGGATCTGTGCATCAAGCGAATCAAAAGTTATAAGGGGGGGGGGGGGACACACACGCACACACAGACACACACACAGACACCCTCACCCTTGTTTGCGGCTACTAACATTAAAAGGACTTGTTCAAAAATCCTCATTGTGGGAACGCACATTTCCGATCGACTTACGCGAGTATAAACTCATTGGCAATGTAGAGTTCTCTCTTTCTAACATACAACTCTATACGTATTTTTTAAACACTTTCTTGAGACAGAGATATTGGGCTTCAAACTAATAGACAAAAATGCGGCTTATGAAGACTTTAGGTACGTCCGCACTTTGGTGGTATTGTAGACTCATGTTACACACTGTCCTCATTTTAATGAAAATTCGAACTCAATAACACAACGTCCTCACATTGAGGAAAATACATACCCCATTTTACACTCCGCGAAAGAAGCAGTGGCAACGTCGCCTTTGTGGATTTTATTTGCTAATAGAATAATAGATCCTCAAGCAATTTCTTTAGCGTTGACCTTTCAATCATTATACAACCTTTAATAATATATTAATAAACAATATAGTGTATAATGGAATATAAGAATACACCATACTATAATAATATGTAAAAGTAAACTTTTGAATAATATTATATTCATTTTAAAATACGTAGATTTTTAGATATTAAATAAAAACCGTGGTAGGTACTCTAAAATGAAAAAGATTTTTGTATATTTCTTATTGTAGGGCGACAGTTTTGTTTGTTTGGACATCATATTCGAGGTGGTTGGTAGACCAGCGGTTACGACGCCGGCTTTCGCACTGTTTCGTGCGGAGGTCGTGGGTTCAAATCCCGGCCGTGTTCCACTTTCACGACACAAGCATTTTGCTTAGTGTGAAAGATGTCAAAAGTGTATTTGTGTTCACTTCGAGTGAGCACAGATTCATTTATTTAAAAAAAAAATATTACATTAAGTAGGTAGGTACATTACATATGACAAGGTACAATTCTCAGATTATGCACAAAATAAAATCTTATGGAATATTAATAATATAAAATGCAGTACTAGTTGATGTAAAGGGTCAAATTACTTAAATCAATTAGTAACTATTCGAATTTTAAGACGTAAATTGTTACAAATTGAACCACTGCAGGCTAAGGACTGTCTTCTGCTACTGCTTGGAAGGCTGGCTTAGAGTGATCATGGATTTGAATTTGACCACCTAAATGGCGAACGTTATTAACGTAAAGTGATCATATTAAGACAGCCTTCCAAATAGCATTGAAGGGCGGTCGTAAGCCCGTAGTGGTCCAAATTTGAAAAAAAATCCTTAAAATCGAACACTAATTGATTCAATGATTTGCATCAACAAGTTGGCTCTATAATATTATAGTCATTAGTTGTTATTTTTTCTTTAAGATCTAGTCCTGAAAAAAGGTCACAAGAATCTAGACATAATTAGAACGTTGTGCAACAACAAAGCCAATAGGCAATAAATATGAGACAGTTACAAAAATGGATATATTCAGTCATATCCTGGCGCCAAATACATAAGTCGCAGTCTTTAATTTGGTTGCTCTCTTGTTCTCAATAATTTCCAACTTTTATCTCTTTATTTCATTTATTATTAAATTTCTACTTGTTGCATACATGAGATTTTTTGACATGTTAAACATGTTGAGAATTTTCATGATTAGGACTTTCGGAGACAAACATTACCACCTAATGGCGAACGTTCTTAACGTAAAGTGATCACACTAAGCCAGCCTTCGAAATAACAGTAGAAGACGGTCGTAAGCTCGTAGTGGTTTGTTCCATTTAGAAATCGAACATTAGTACCTATTGTTAGAGTCATTAGTTGTTATATTTTCTATATTATATAATATTGTGATCACATGAGAGCTCTTGATGCCTCCCTATGCTCCTGAGTGGGGCTTAGGCCTCCCGCATGCTTGGTTTGGAGGGGATCCGCTTTGGGCTTGATTTGTGTGGGGCCGACTTTTCGGTTTGATTTCTTCGATCGAGCTAGGAGGTCGGTTTCATGCGGGTCGGGTTTGCTGCGGATTGGTCTCCTCCGGGCTGGCTTTCGTTGTGCGGGGGGCCATAAAGGGAGTATGTATGTATGTGATCACATTACGTAAATAATGTTCGATGAAATCGATTTTTAAGGCACTTCTTATCAACACCACCTATATAAGAAGGCCTTAGTGCTGGCGGCCATTTTTATCCTCTCGCGTCACGGCCACCTGCGTGTAGACAGATATCATAGCGTACAGGTAAGTACATACAGATATAGAAGATTGAATGCTGGGCCTCCAGCTGTGACCTAGCACTAAGGCCTTCTTATATAGGTGGTGTTGCTTCTTATCATCCAATTTCACTGAAGTTTTGTCCCCGCCAACTTGGCAGCAACAAGCTCCCCGCCCGCCCTCAGAGTGCGGACATTCAGGGTCCCGATTTTCAAACTCTTGTTCCTAGAGCGAGCCATGGTCAACACAGGGGAGACTCTAGCTGCCTGGATCCTCCCCTGGTAGGGCCCAGGCGTCCGAAGCTTAATTTTGTTGCCTTTTCTGACCGCTTGAGTGAGGTGGTCAACCCCACGGCCCCGATCAGATTTTTCGATTACCTGCCTCTTACAGGATGCTCGAAGAATCAGCAAAAAGAACAGAGGTGCTATTCTAAGCCGACAGCCCCACGGCATACCTGGAGCAACCATTACCACCACTGGTGTCCTCGGGGCTGAGCTCCCGATACGTATCGGTATGGCAAGTGGCGCCTTTAACAACATGACCAAAATATGGAAGGCGTCGGCGTTTAGTGTCGAGACGAAATGTAAACTGTTTGATGCGTGTGTGTTGCCCTTTCTCCTGTATGGGTGTGAATCCTGGCACCTGACCAAAGCCCAGGCACAAAGAGTATCTGCATTCGAAGTGCCTCAGGAGAATTTTGGGTATAAGATGGTACCACCGCATCACGAACGACGCTATACGCCGGCGCACCCAGCGTGAGCCCATCACCTCTACTATTATGTGGAGGAAATAGACTTTGCTGGGACATGTGTTAAGGATGGAGAATGACAGTTGGCCGAGGAGAGCGCTGATCTTCCTCCCATCAGGGTCCCGAAGACGAGGAAGGCCCTCTCAAACTGTGTTCCGCTCCTTCGAAGCAGAGCTGAGGAATCGACATGGTGTGGGAGAAGGTCATTAACGTTGCGCAAGATCGAGCGCAAGGGAGAGCTCTTGTTGTCTCCCTATGCCCCTAAGTGGGGTCTTAAGGGAGTTTGGATTTGGATTATAAAGTTAGGTATATACTTAGCTGTTTATTTAAACCAAAAAAAAAATGACAAATCATAATATATATGTATGGAATATATTACAACTAATGACACTAATTCAATTCAATTCAATTCTCCCTTTTACACCCCACTCAGGGACATAGGGAGGCAACAAGAGCTCTCCATTGCGCTCGATCTTGCGCAATATTTATGACCTCCTCCCAAACCATGTCCATGTCCCTCAGCTCTGCTTCGAAGGAGCGGAACATAGTGTGAGAGGGTCTTCCTCGTCTTCGGGACCCTGATGGGAGGAAGAACAGCGCTCTCCTCGGCCAACTGTCATTCGGCATCCTTAACACATGTCCCAGCCAAGTCCATCTCCTCCCCACAATGGTAGAGGTGATGGGTTCACGCTGGGTGCGCCGGGGTATAGCGTCGTTCGTGATGCGGTGGTACCATCTTACGCCCAGAATTCTCCTTAGGCACTTCATTTCAAAGGATGAGACTTTTTGTGACACTAACAAACTAAAAATTCATTACTAATGTTCGATTTTTAAATGGAACAAACCACTACGGGCTTACGACCGTCTTCTACTGTTATTTCGAAGGCTGGGTTAGTGTGATCACTTTACGTTAAAAATTGTCTATAAAAATATTATTACAGACAAACAAAATTGTAAAAATATGTCTAAATTCTTGTGACCAATTTTCAGCACTAGATCTTAAGGAATATATTACAACTAATGACACTAACAATTCTTATGTTAAGTCTCAACGAGACTTAAACTTTACCAACTAATGGCGAACGTTGTTAACGTAAAGTGATCATACTAAGCCAGCCTTCGAAATAACAGTAGAAGACGGTCGTAAGCCCGTAGTGGTATGTTCCATTTAAAAATCAAACATTTGTTATGAATTGTTACTGTAAAAAAAAACCTAGGTAATTTGGTAAATAAATTTGTGGAATATCACATTCATTGTTTTATTTAAATATTTAATTTGGTTTTACTTAGTTAGGAATAGTCAATTTATTCAAATCAAAAGAAATTATCAAAATTCTCTCTGAGAAGTTAATAATAACATCGCTATTATTTTGTTATGAATACAACTTGCATGGCACGCGAAGTTGCCAAACTTCAAATCAGTGTTACAATTGAGTACGATATTCCATATAAAATGAGGAACTACCTGCGGGTCCTCATTTATATGGAAATTCGAACTAAGTCACACTCTTAAATATGGTGGCGCCACGTGGTGGTGACACGCCTGAACTACTTTTCTCTCGTGTGTTAACTTTTTTGGACAAAATGCTCGGTTGCGAATCCCAAAATAAAATTCGCCCATATTTTGACAGTCAACCAATCGCAGCACGAGGATTCGAATGGTACCTTTGATTTGGCATTTAAATATTGTGAGGACGTCCTCGCTATCGGAAAAGTCTCCACAATGAGCATTTTTGTCAAGTTCAAGTCCCCACACTCTATTAGCCGCGAACGCAGACACACACAGACACATTAAATGTTCTCCTCCGAATTCTGAGTAAATCCATATATGGAACATATCGATCGGTCCTACGTAAGTTATGGTATCCCACAGAATTGCGTTTTTCATGTTTTAACGGAAATATGCTTCATTTTATGTATTTTATCACTTCCCAAAACAGAAAGTTGATATCGATACTAGAAATATGTTTTTTGATACACGTCAATTATGGTATCATCACTTTTGAAAAAATAGTCCCACGTATAGCATTGTATTGTCTCTGGACACAATACACGCTGTGTGGCTACCTGTGCACCCCTATCGTAACTTCTCTTTACAATATTTTACGACGTTCGACTTAACAAAAGATGGATCATCTATTATTTTGTTTTTATTTATTAAGAAATTAGTTGCCGTGTGTACGCGCACATTTCAATAAGACTTTTGTTCACTTTAAGAGCATTTTTATGAGTTGGCCAAAAAAAAACAATAAAAATAGCAAATTTGAAATAAAGTTTATGCCGCTGTTTGGAATATAATATTATTTAACTCACAGAAAATATGTTTGTTCGTAACTTGGGTAATCTGTTCATTATTCATGTGTTACACTGATCTATTTCCCAATTAATACGAATTATTAAATATATTGATTGAGTAATTTCAATTATGCAACGACGTAAATAATTGTATGAAGAACTTAAAATATTTTACATGGCTTAGGCATTAAAACAAAATATGGTAAGTGTACTTTAAAATAATTTACGTCGGAAAGCGGAATTGAAAACGATATGGTATGATATCTTACCATAATTTACATCGGAGTATTAGGACATTTTTTGTTGTATGTTATTCTTACCACATTATACGCGATTCGGTATTTTAAACATAAGACATTTTACACTTCAAAACTTTTAAATAGTCGCATAAATTAAGGTTTTTTATACTCTCTTACACCCGAATTCATAGTCGTTTACTTGAGTAATACTTGGCCGAGGAGTACTCAAGTAAAAGGCAATACTCAAGTAGCGGATCCATACTATGGACAAACACTAATCCTTTACTTGTGTTACTTGAGTGCTGTTTTCATTTCATAGTCATACAAAACTTACCCAAGTAGTACTCAAGTAGCTGTCAAACTCAAGTCGTCGACGAACACGACTTGAGTGTTACTTGCAAATGTCAAACGCTGCTTTTTGTAATGTATTTTGTCGTTTTCTGGCAGTTTGTGTTTAATAAAGTATAAAAGGGCGAAGAAACTATATATAAATAAATTATGTATTTGCTGAGTAGCCAAGTACATAATGAATATAATATTTATTTATTAATTAAGTATACAAAACATGCCTGTCATGTCAAATAACAATGGAAACGTCACATTTTGTCCAGTTATTTGGCATTATTTTTTTTTAATAATTTAGGTTTGTGGATAAATATAAATTAAGTCATAATTTATTTTAAACATATATCTTAATTCAAAATATCAATTTATATTTCATAATAAATAATAGGTCCTGGAGAATCGGCTTAGTACTAATTGCTGAGTAGTTTTTTTTTTGATAAAAATATTCATGTACTTATACAAAAGTTTGCAGGTTAGATAATAACATAATCAAAACGCAAAAAAACAAGAGAACTCGACGCTGAACGAAAGAACGGTTTGTCGAAAGATAAAATTAGGTTTTCGTTTATAATTTTTGAGTTTATGTTAAACCGTAGACGTGTGTTAAACTGACAGGCGTAGTGATATTTAACGATCATTTTATGTTAAAAAATAAACTGAAATGTTAAAAAACAGTATTAAAAAGTATTAATCGAATTATTACAAAAAATAAATTAAGTAAAACCGTGTTATTATGTTATTCATAATTGTTTACTTGAGTAATACTTGGCCGAGGAGTACTCAAGTAAAATGCAATACTCAAGTTGCGAATGCATTCTATAGACAAACACTACCCCTTTACTTCGCCAAGTCAACGCTTGAGTAGTGGGGTAAATATTATTGTGGCGAAAAGCGTTGCTATAAAACAAAATGTATTTTTAATTATGTTTTAGGACATTTCTTTTTTATTGTTTATTAAACACAAACTGCCAGAAAACGACAAAATACATTACAAAAAGCAGTGTTTGACATTTCCAAGTAACACTCAAGTCGTGTTCGTCGACGACTTGAGTTTGACAGCTACTTGAGTACTACTTGGGTAAGTTTTGTATGACTATGAAATGAAAACAGCTACTTAACGAGCACTCAAGTATCGGGGAATACTCAAGTAACGACTATGAATTCGGGTGTTAGAATCTCCTTTGCCTTTTGTTACCGAATCAAGTGAAATAAATGTTCTGATGGACGATCTCCTTGAGCTAACAAGGATGACCAAAGCTCAAAGAAGAGTAGGTACATGCAACATCCATAAGTTTGTTTATTTTTAAATATTTAGATATTCTTTTTTATATCTAAGTTCTTAAACATAGGTAAGTACCTTCACTAGTTGAAATTTACATTTCCGGAAGAAATGCGTGGTTTGTAAATCTACACGTTGAAGAAAGTATCAAGACGTTGAAGAAAGTATCTACTGCAGTATTTATCACCTGTTTATTTAAAAAAAGCACTATATCGAATATCATATTAAGATATGATTTCTCTGAAATACACTGATTTCGAACAAATCAACTCCAGTAACCGAGAGTAACAGGTGTTTTAAGTGGAAAAAATGCGTAGGTAAGATTTATTCCTTCCTCCTGAATACGAGAGTTGTCTCTATAAGGGGGATATGTTTTGTTCAAATACTCACAGTTCGTACTCGTAATAGGTATCTAAGTAAACTCTTTTTTTATTACCCATCACGCCGTTTCCCGAAATTGGTAGGCAGAGAGTACGGACTTCTATTCTTTCCTATCCAAACGAACCTCTTTCTCTTCTTCCAAACGCATAACATTCCGCATACAACTGTTTTATTGTATTCAATAAATAGATGAAGACATTAAATAGATAAAAATGATAATTAAATTGACGAAGTTTCAAATATGGAATAATATATTCCTAAATTCTCGTTGAATTAAATGATCAATCCCTGATTTTCCGAAAAGTATTTATTACAAACCTAAAATAATAAGTCAGCGTGTGCGATCGCATAGTTTTTGGAGTCATTTGAGTCGTACTATTTCAAAAAAACATTCTAGTTAAACAATAAAAACGTTTCCATCTCAAAGGAAGATCAGCGTGAACAATGACGCACATGATATTGGTTTATAAAATTTAAAGAATCTATCTTGAAATCGAATATCCTTTTATAATGTTCCATTACCATAGAGGTACCATTGTTGGTCAAGTCGTTGATGCCTAGGTCTTTAGTCGCCGACTTTCGTTGTGAAGGGCATGGTTTCGATCCCCAATTCAATGCTAACTACCTTTCTTCTCATTTCGCAACAAAAGATTTGCTTTATGTGAATGATGTCAAAGTGTATTTGTATTCACTTTGGGTGAGCCCATATTTTTTTCGAAAGTAAGTACATAAAGTGTTATAATCATAAAGCAATATTGAAGAACAAAAATTTTATCTCGCATTGTTTAAAAGTGACTTTTGTTGAATGTTTAGTTTGCAAAAATATACAATGCTGTTTTATTATTAAAACCTGTAGCCCAAAGAGTCTAGACATGCCGATAAGGTGTTACGGCAATAAAATTAATCCTTGTATTATTTTTAAATATTTTTGTCGGCATGCACACAATTATTATTATTATTGCTTTCTACTTTTACAACTGTTATTCAAAACATTCATTGTTAACCTTACCCTAGATTTACAAAAAAAATATCGCTTCACAATTGTGTAGATTATCTAAAAAGTCTTATTATCTTTAAGAACATTGTTAACAGTGTCAGTACTTTCGGTATTTTCAAAAGGATTTTATCCTTTTGTATACCAGCACACGCTAGGAGCCGACCTCGGCAGCCTAGTGGTATAGGCGTGAACTTCAGATTACGAGGTTCCGGGTTCGATTCCCGGTAGGGTCAGAGTTTTTATAAGTGTTTATTCACTTGAAGTGACTACCCGTGGTTGGCCTGTGTAAGATTGGACGTGACGGGTTGACTAGAAAAAAATAACTGAGGAAATAAGTTCCTCCGGCTATACTGAGATCGTTGTATAGAAAAGTGTTAATTTATTTATTTTTTATATAAACGCATAGGTAAGTAAGCGTGGCACTCCTAAGATTTACTACAAAAATGCATTCGGTAATAAAGTTTTTATTCTTAGTCCTATAAAATAAATTTAGGTACTTTTAAGGGAACAAATACGTTTGGAATTATCGCAACATATTTCACAAATAGATACGATAATTTATTTCACAATAATTACAGAGTAATCTTATAAAAGTGTTAGATACGACAAGAAATTTTTCGAAAATTTCGTAGTAAAATATGATAAGTATGACATACGATATTCGAATATGATTTGGTTACAACGTACACTATGCTATGTGTAAGATACGATATATTTGTGCAAAAAGAAGCCGTAGTAAAATATCGTAAGATCATTTCTACCAAAAGTATTAATAATTATGAAAAACTGACCATACAAAATTAAAATATCGGTATTTATTTAGCGCTGTTCAAAAATTCAATTCTCTAATGTTAATTTCTAGATAATTGTATCATTTCAAACCTTTGAATGGCCGTCCTGTAAAGTTGTCATTTTCAACTTACGATACTCTACGTAGGACCTATCGATATATGCTGCGAAGCCTCTAAGTTGGTGTTTTTCGTCGTCAAAGTTTGAAAAACCGTTTAAAATGTAGACCTGGCCATACAAATCTCACGTATCTTGGCTTGATACTGCCGATCTGTCTCGAGAAATAATTTCTCTTCAACAAATCGACAGTTGGAAAACAAAAACACAAGATAAAAACCTAATAATAAAACTGTTATCCAGCGAGATATTGTTTCACATTTATTAATTGCTTTTGTGTAAAGTCTTTATTGTGTACATACATATTATGTAGTTCACATTATGTATGTAATATTTTTGGCAAACCAGCGTTACACGTTTGTGGCCTGACGAAAAAAATGTCCAAATCGTCATATAACTGATCACGTCGAAATAACAACGTTCCATATATGGTGGTAACTCTCCAACTTAGCATTATTCAGTTCAATGAATGCTTATTATGTACTTGATGTGCTACCGGTTATTTAGCGGAGTAAATTGCTCCACATATATACACATGTGAAGTTAAAAAAAATCGATTTATGGTATCAATTTCACAGCCCCGTTTATATACCTGTGCAGTTTTTAATAATTGGGTCTAGATTACATAATTTCAACAAACTCGTATTTGTTTGATATTTTCATTTGTATACCATTTGTATCTGTGTTGACTCAAGGAAGGCTTAAAGAAAAAGATTAGCACTTTGACATTTTAAGTGTTCCAATAACAGGTGTCATTTGCATCCTCACAATGAAGACGAAGGTCATTTATATTAACAATCCAATCCAAACTCCCTTTAGACCCCACTTAGGGGCATAGGGAGGCAACAAGAGCTCTCCATTGCGCTCGATCCTGCGCAACGTTAATGACCTCCTCCCACACCATGTCCAGATTCCTCAGCTCTGCCTCGAAGGAGCGGAACACAGTATGAGAGGGTCTTCCTCGTCTCCGGGACCCTGATGGGAGGAAAAACAGCGCTCTCCTCGGCCAACTGTCATTCGGCATCCTTAACACATGTCCCAGCCAAGTCCATCTCCTCCACATAATAGTAGAGGTGACGGGCTCACGCTGGGTGCGTCGGCGTATAGCGTCGTTCGTGATACGGTGGTACCATCTTATACCCAAAATTCTCCTGAGGCACTTCGTTTCGAATGCAGATACTTTTTGTGCCTGGGCCAGAGTCAGGTGCCAGGACTCACACCCATACAGGAGAATGGGCAACACACACGCATCAAACAGTTTACATTTCGTCTCGACACTAAACGCCGACGCCTTCCATATCTTGGTCATGTTGTTGAAGGCGCCACTTGCTATACCGATACGTATCGGGAGCTCAGCCCCGAGGTCACCAGTGGTGGTAATGGTTGCTCCCAGGTACTTGAATTTATCCACCCGGGAGACCTGGTGACCATCGATGGTTATCGGTAGCTGTTTATATTAACAATAGCTTCTTTTATTTTTCTATGTAAGTGCATTTCCCCGTATATACGATGGTTTATTTAAACACAACGATAAAATGCATCCCCCATCCCTCTGTGGCCAACATTCGTGAGGCAGTTCATTAACCCGCCACGCCCCCATTCCCAGGGCAGCCTCTTGCTAAGTGCTTCCTTTGATCTGTCAGCTGTTAAGGTCCTGTTTGTCGCAGATAGTGTCGACGTGATATCCTCCCACAGCCCCAAGTTTTCTTTGAGGACATAATAATCCTTAATGTGTTTATTAACATACATAATTATTAACTATTGTTATTTTTATTTTATTTTAACTCTCGTCCTTAGTCTTCTTTAAAGCACTTGGATTCGTCAATGTTTGAAAAATTTTTTTTTTAAATATTTGGCATAAAAATGATAAAAAAAAAAAATACAATAGGAAGCAAAACAGACACAAAACAAAATCAAAAGACACAGCAAAGCAATTACCCAAAAGCAAAACAGAACAAATTCAAAATGAATCGGCGAGGCTGAAAAGGTGTAAAGGGCCCTTTCAGCCTCTGTCAGCAAATAGGTAATATGGAGGACAGGCAAGAGAAGCAGCCATACCGATTTTCAATAGCCATGCGAGGTGCATTTAAAGAAGACCACCGTTGTAAAATTGACAATACATAGACAAAAAAAATAAATAAAGGGAGAGCATTAATCGCAATAATTTAAGAAATAGTTATCCGGGAATCAGATTCTTGTTACTTCTTTAGTTACCTAATAGGTAGGTACTCTTTTCGAGTTTTTGCTTTTCTCTTGTCCAAGATCCTATTTTAATATGATATCAAATCGGAGAACGGGCTAATCTAGATATTCACGCAGGCCTCTTCTCTAAGAAGAACACCATAGACGCCGAACGAAGATAAAGAAAGATGAAACATACTTATTATTGTTGAATGAGTAAATGATAAAACTGAAAATACGAGCACTTGATCAAACGAAATGTTCTTAAAAAATCCATACGAAAAGTTTTCGACCTACAAAAAGAAAAAAAGTAGTTTTCTACTAGTTTTCCGACCGACATTGTTCTATCCTTACTACAATTCTTGAATTCGAATATGTACAATAATACCTACGTCAGTTATTTTACCAATAAAATTCAGACCAATGCATCTGTTGTAAACAATATTTATTCTAACAATCGCAGTAACTGACTGACTGTAATCAACTGACGGTTTGTCAAATGCAGTTAAAATTTAAAAAAAAAATGGAATAGTTCATATTGTCAAATAATTACTATGAAGCTTACCTATGTTATGTTTGCTTAAATATTCTAGTGATCCACGCAAATTTTTTTCTTTCATAAGAAGCTTCTTACAATAGCAAACACTACAAAACTAAATGAGCAAAAATGGTTCATGATGCTCTGACCAATGGAAGGAGGACTCCATTTTTATATAATCTATAGATATTTAATTAGGTGGTGGAAAAACACTTTGATATTATTTTAAAGCGAAGAAATTTAAATTGGGAGAATGAAATTAGAAACCTGCGATGGCTTGAACGTATTGAAAGAATTAATGTTGAGAGAAAGTTCAATGAAAACTGAGTTAGAGGAAATCGTATAAGCATGTGTAGTATTGTGTAACTACATCGGGAATCGTTTGTTCCTGGAAGAAATAAAGGAATAATTATGACTGTATAATGTATACATAGGTGCGCTCTGTTCTGTACGGGATGTAACAAGAGTCCAGAAGCCCGCAGCAATGTGGTACCCACACGTGCACTATCCTCATATCTTATTCAGGGGGCTGGGAGGAGTAAGACAGCGAGAGACTGCCTGCTACACCCACCTTATTCTTACTTCTCTCTCCAAGGATCTACCATCTCCCACACTTGTGTAATATATACTTACATATAGCTTATAAAGTAACTACCTAGCAGCTAAACCTATTAGATGACAGCCAAAGAAAAAGGTTATCAATCGTTTGATAACCTGGATACACATGTAACGATTTTTCTTTACGATCTGACCGATAATCGCTCATTCGCCAAATCTTAGCAATAAATTTACGCATTAGTGGTGTCTGAAAGATTAACGATAAACTGGTTGAATCGTTCACCGATAAATTTGTCAAAATTTATCAATCGGCGGTGACGATGAAAGATAAATAATTGTACCGCACCAATCACAGTAGTAATTCAGTAGTTCATGAAATCATCTTCTATTAACACTTTCAAAAGCGGCATGCGATGCAGATCTCTCCTGAATAATCACGTTTTAACCAACTTTGATCGACTTTTACTTCTTCTCAGCCGTTTTATGATGGTGTAACATACATTTCAAGGGATAGCAGGACACCAAGTTTACTGTTACGTAAAATTAAAGTAATAAGTTCAGGAGTAAAAACAATGGTAGAAATGGTTGGTAGACTAGCGGTTACAACGCCGGCTTTCGTACTGTTTCGTATTGGAGGTCGTGGGTTTGATCCCAGGTGCCGATCATCTTCCTCTTTCACGACACAAGCTTTAAGTAGCTTACTCTGAAAGAGTCAAAGAGTGTATTTGTGTTCACTTTGAGTGAGCCCAGATTCATTTTTTCAAAAAAAAAATGAGAACTATGATGATAATTATGTTTATATCCAACTGATAAAATTTATACGTCATCATTATCGCTCATATTTTATGCAATTCCGAAAGATCAGCGACCGTACGATTATCTTTTGACTTTGAAAGATAAAATCGTTCGTCCAGTACACACGTCTTATAAAATAGAAAAAAAATGTCACCACTTGCTCTAAACAATTGTCACTACCAGTAAATCTCTTAAGTCGGAGACATGGTATAATAATTATTATTGATATAATACATTTACTAGGAGGTTAGCGGCTGCTTGAAGGTATAAATAAGTCTGCTGGTCATTGGTTCTAATTCTGTCATAATACGTAGTGGATTGCTTCAGAATTGCTAAAGTATTTGTCGTAAAAAATGATTATGCTAAGCTAGTCTTTAAAACAGCTTTTATACCCCTAATAGCGAGGTTTTAGTCCAATAACTGTTCAATTATAGAGCCACTCTTTTTCTTCTAGTGATGGTTCCAAGTTATTCTTAGGTGATCTCGTCTTACACATTTGCTTTCAGTTTTGTGTTATTTCAATCAACCAACTTTTAGTTGCTTTAGCGCATCTTTGTTATAATTCTTCTGATGTTCTTTAGCCCCCCCCCCCCCCTCTCGGCATTGATGATCCAATACCTTGTATTTTTCAGCTCTCATTATGAAACTAAAAATGAAGTCTTTCAGATCCTAGTTATCTCTGTGTGAGACTGACTACAAGTAACATTTTGATCATCTTTGCCCTAATTAAAGATTAAGGTTGTCACATGCTCAGATTAGCATCACATTATTTCTTAATTTTCTCATTCTATTCCACAGCCTTTCATCATATGTAAGATTTCATAGTAAACACTAAAAGTCCCTTGCAGACATCTTTGTTTTTTTTTTGCTATTTTTCTGTCGTACGGAATGGTGTCTGTAATGTGTATGTGTATACTTCAATAACGATACACTTAATAATATATCTGTAGGAATATGAGAAAGTCAGTACATGTTAGGATGCAGCGTTCATTAGCACTGATGGAACAGTATCGATTAGGTGATTCCTTGCTGTGATATCACTCCACATAATCCGGTTCGGTACACTTGGTGTTCTGCATGCACCCCAGTGTTGCTTATCTTCCAGGGCTAAAGTATAGAACTCCAACTAACAGCACTCACATATGCCCGGGCTCGGTACGAGATTATCTTCATTACCGAGCTTGTTTCCATGTTGCACACTATGGCTTCACACTAATACATGTGTTTATCGATTGACCTGTCTTCAGCTCAATTGTTTTTAACTTCCTGCAACAGAGATTATATTCACGTCATCACTTCCATAATAATGGAACACATGGAAAGAACTTTTATGTGGAAAAATAATCTTTTATATTTTTACTAATATCTTTGCAAAAGCAAAGTTTTTTCTTCTATCTCTTTTTCTAGTTGGTCTGCGTAACCTCTGAAATCTCCACCATTCCTGCTTTGGGAATTATTGAAGGGTACATTCTCTGCACATGATCCCTCCAAAAACGCATGCTTTGTCTTCTCCATCTTACAATATGTTATACCTTGCAGATTTTGCTGTTACGGATCCTACCTCTGATGAGAGTCCTTCGGACAATGGGTCTCAGATTTTCATTTCCGAAGATGTTTGTTTCGGACTGTATCTGCTCCTTTTTCGATTCCGTGTGTCATTATGGGATGTATGCAGGCATGTGTTATAGATATTGTCTTTGTACTAGCATGCGTTAATTCCCTATTTTTTTCTGCGCTCCGACCTATAGTGGTCTATTGTGCTTCCCCAACTTGCTCATGATTTTTCCCAATTAGAGCTTCCCCACTAATCCCAGAAGCTTTAGAAAGTTCAGCATTAGGGGGGAATCCAAGGCGGCGAAGTCCTCCACCTCTATCCTGTGTTTACCAAAACTTCTTGCTTTCGCATAAACTACTCCATCGCAGTCTGTAAGTAGGTGGTAAGGCGTTTCTACCCCTTCGTTGAGTCCCAGCTTCCCAAATCTACAGTGACCTGTTAAGAAGCCTGTTAGGGTTTTAAGACCTATTTTACTTTATGCTCAAACATATTGTTATCCCCCCATACGTTGTCTCTTAAGCATCCGAAGATAACTGCTGCTTTATTTGTCAATCCTTTCACTTTATTATATAACATATCGGTGCAGCTGACAACTGCAGTGTGTAAAACTACATAATCAATCAGTCACTATTATCTCTCTTTCTATTTAGAACTCTTCTTCTTTGCCCTAGCCTTTATCCCATTTACGTGGGGTCGGCTCTCCTAGTCCTCATCCTCCAAGTACTTCTGTCCCCCGCGTCCTCCTCGCGAAGCCTCGCCTCTCTCAAGTTCCTTTTTTGTGAACATCCACGTAGTCAGGGTCCACTTGGTCTTCTGGGTCCTACTTCTATGTCCATTTTCTTCCTTAGCATATTTTCCTGTGGCATTCTCATTACTTGTCCGTACCATCTAAGTCTGTTCTCGGTAACTTTTTCTCCCTATTTAGAAATACCTGGGTATATTTAAACGTATTTAAAATATCAGATAACACGATAACTTTGTGTATACGTGGGTGGAGGTCATCTCATCTGCACAAATCGAGCGCAGTGGAATGCTTTTGTTGCTGCTAATATAAGTCCATAATATGATGCCCCTCAGTGGGATTTTAAAGGGAGTATTGATTGATTGGGGTATTAAAAGTTGACAAAAAGCTCATATATTTTATCGTGTCAGTGCAACTATTTTGTTTTAATCTTTTAGAAAATGTTGAGCTTTCTAAGATTATTCCGGCCCTGCTATTCGGAAGAGATAAAATAATGGAATTTAATGAAAAAAGAAATAGAAAGTTTGAATAGTTCAGTCTTCAACGTATTATCTTAGAATAATATAAATGGATTTGTTGGTTTTTCTTGAGTAAGAAAGTTTGATTCTCTTCCTCGGCGATTCCACTTTGTTGGATATTTCTCTCTTCTATTTCTGTCCTCTTCCGAGGAGGGCCGCCTCCTTCTCACTTCGCCTGCTGGCCATTGGTATTCTTCATTGAATTTCACTTCGAAACGTTCATATCCTCACTTCGAATGTCAATATTTGCTCGCTCTAAAACAAACCTTCTCACAATGGAATTTTCAAATTTCCTACTCTTCTTTTAAGAAAACTGATGAGAAAAGAATTCTGAAATGCAGGGATATTCACGAAAAAGTTAAACTTGGACTCGACTTAATTATTTTCTTAAGGGACACTATTATAACGCTCAAACGAAATCACGTATAGGTATGTAATAAAATAAATTCCAGTTATTATTAGGATAAATCTTCATATTATTCCACAAAAACTTACGTAAGTATCTACAAATACCTATTGTATTTTTTTTAGTCATAGATAGAGAAAAATTTGAGAGATATTCCAGAAAAAAGAAAAAAAAAATACTCAACTTGTACCTAAACCTATTTGATTAAAGTTCATTCGACCCGCGGAATCAAAAAGTAAAATCAATTTAGTAAAAAGTGCTAATAAACGGGTGTTTTCGTGAAAATGCTCTTTAAAATTTCAAATACTTGAGTAGTTATAAACTCAATTTTATAGGTAGGTACATGAATAATTCTGCTGAAACGGAATCAATATTATCGGACTTACTGTCATTGGAAATCAGATGAACTATTTCCGTTAGCAAATTTTAGATATGTTAAATAGTTTTCATATCTGAATTTCTTTCTAAGTAGGTATATTTATCTACTGCATAAGTGTATAAGTTTAAGGATTGTTTCTATATGATCATTTAACTCACATACCTAGTTTGAAAATGTTACATAAGTCCATAGGTACCTTCCTAAAAATATTTTGTGAACAAAAAAAATAAAAAATAACAACTAATGACTGTAACAATTCATTACTAATGTTCGATTTTTAAATGGAACAAGCCACTACGGGCTTACGACCGTCTTCTACTGTTATTTCGAAAGCTGGCTTAGTGTGATCACTTTACGTTAACAACGCTCGCCATTAGGTGGTAATGTTTGTCTCCGAAAATCCTAATCATGAGAATTCTCAACATGTTCAACATGTCAAAAAATCCCATGTATGCAACAAGTAGAAATATAATAATAAATGAAATATAGAGATAAAAGTTGGAAATTATTGAGAACAAGAGAGCAACCAAATTTAAAGACTGCGACTGCTGTCATGTATTTGGCGCCAGGATATGACTATATCCATTTTTGTTACTGTCTCATATTTAGGGCCGGTATTTCGAATGAGCATTAAACAGCCTAATAGTAAATGGACATATAACTTTAAAGGATCCACTAACTCAAAACGGGTCCATCATGAGAAATTTAATGGACCATTGGTTAATTGACAATTATCTTGTTTTTTTTTGCGACTGGCAATATTGAACTTGTTGCTATTTTCACTCTATACATGTGTGAGAGCGAGACGCGCGGTAAACACCATTCGTTAGAAAGAGATGACAGACAAGGTCTTATGTGTTTGTTTTACTGCAACTGTCAAGTCAAGTTTTATTTTATTTCTGTTATTTTAATATTTTTAAAAGGGAATCCAAACAAATATATAAAATAATTCATATATATTATTTTCTGTATTAAAAATAAGTATTTCGAGATTATTCCCATTGGTTTATAATAATATTATGTAGGTACTACGTGCGTCATCTTGTGATTTTGACATTTCACTTAGCATTACTAAAAAAGTGAGATATTTTTTATAAAATAGACGATATTTTAGTACCGCATATTTCCTATTTTGATGCTTTATAGAAAGCATTGTAATCCGATTTATAAATTGGTTGAAAAAAATGGGCTCTCTCATAATAAGAATCATCAACAATTTCGAAAAACGGTATGAAAACAGACAAAATTGGCAACCATTTTGACAGTTCTAAATTGTCCATTAGTGTGCTATTGGCTGTTGGAGCAGCCCACTAAATTTAATCTTTCATTAAGGTGTTTAATGCCCCAATCGCCGCTATTTGACAGTTGAAAGATCCGTTTTTTTCTCTAATGGGACATTAGTGAGTTAATCCTCCATTAAAACTTATTTGACTGTATAATGCTTGTGCAAAAGATCCACCCTTAGTGAACAATCTTAATACTGCGTTTTGCAATAATTATTATTTAATAGAGTAACAAAATAGTTTCTAAAGAATATAATATTTAGTCTTTTTACTTGTTGAACTGACAAAGAATGAAAACTTCATCAAAAACCATTTTTCCAATTGAAAGAATAAAAAATGCTCAATATTTCAATACAATCCAGATGCCATTTACATGTCATCCATACACCATAGTGCACAAAGGCTTAAAATAATAATGTGGGCAACAGTGTCAAACGCCTTTAAGGAATCAAATACCGAACACATAAAAACTTCACATCGTAGAGATTTATTGGCGTGACGTATTCAAGAAAATTGTATGAAATATACCATCCAAACACGATCTAGTTATTGATCAAATCTAATGGTTGTTGATACAGGATCAAAGTTCTCCGTAATATAGCCTATTGTGATACTACATGGGAAATTAGTTTCACAAACAAGAAACCGTTTCGGTGTAATATTGTGATTTAGTATCGGCAAGTGATGGGAGGCTGTGAGAGGCTGCAGCGCAGAGTTAAGCCCTGTAAGGCCGCAACGTATTGTTAGGCTTGATGGCTTTCTTGTACCGGACGTGTATTATTAATGATGCTAGTCTCCGATTCTGTGATCTTATACAACTCCATTCAGCAATTATTCTCGAGTCAGATTACGTTATTTATCGGTCTATTATTATTTACTACTATTGGTAACTACTATTATTTGTACTTATTTCTTTTTCTGCTAGTTTTCTTAAATACATACCTACTTCTTCACTGTCTTCTCATTTTCATCTCCTTCTAAGTTCAGTCTTTGAGAAATCAAAACGCTTCTAATCATTCGTTAAAGATAAAAAAGACAGCATGGTTGAAAGCGGTGTATACATGCTATGGTGCAGTGACTGCTCAGCAAAATACGTTGGAGAAACAGGCAGATCCATTACAACTAGAATAAAGGAACATCATAGAGCGTTTAGAGGTCTATCTGGTTACTCTGAGATGGCGGACCACTGCATTGAACATAATCATTCTTTTAGTATGAACAATGTGAGGGTATTGCACTCAGAAGAACACAGGTATCGCAGATTAGGTCTTGAAACGCTCGAGATACATAAAAATCGCGATTCTATTGTTAACATTCAAGTCCCTGCACCATCTCCTCTATTATCATAGAATATTGTCTTATGAATGATTATTTACTTGTATTTATTTTAAATTAATGTATTACTTTATCAGCCTATTCATTATTTCGGTCAACAAACAACCATCCTATTGTTACCTACCAGTTAATTTCTACAATATCTAGCCTAAAATATGTATACAATAATAATATCTTGTCATCTGTTAGTTATATTATCCTCTCCCACCATCATTGTAACATACTTTTCTTTGAGTTTATAATTTTTAGCTTAGTCTCTTGACAATGTCTGCGTGAGTCGGACGAAAGCGCTCGAGATTCATTAAATAAAAAAAATGTGAAAGTGCAACTGT
Organism: Mystacides longicornis; assembly: GCA_963576905.1. Lineage (NCBI taxonomy): Eukaryota > Metazoa > Arthropoda > Insecta > Trichoptera > Leptoceridae > Mystacides > Mystacides longicornis. The sequence goes on from OY756423.1 coordinate 862,038, forward strand.
GTAATCATTTTAATCATCATTAACAACAAAATGATTGTTTACCTCACAACCATTGACATTAAAAATATTGGTACGCAGATTTTTTATGGATTTCGGGAATAATTTTTTAACATCTCAAACACCCTGTGTTTTTACTTTTTTTTCTGACTTGGCCTTTCTTGATGAAAGACTGACGGTCCGGTGTGCTATCGATAATGTAATGTTGCATTATCTAGAATATAGAAAGTAAAGGGTATTTTATTCCTAAATGAAACAAAATATGCCATCCCAAATCATTTCTTAAAGAAAACAGGAATAAAAAGATACCAAACATGTTTGTTCGTTAGATAACGTTGACATCCTTTCTCAGATGTGATCAGGACCCCTATTCTGTAGCAAGTGTAGGGTAGTCACTTGAAAAAAAGTGACTATTAGGCGATACATTTTGTATGAAAAACGTCTATATGCGATTCTCGCATTCGATACGTATAGACGTTTTTCATACAAAATGTATCGCCTAATAGTCACTTTTTTCAAATGACTACCCTAAACTTGCTACAGAATAGGGGTTCAGTTGAGTAGAAAAAGTCGCGCCAAGTTTCGCAAGCCTTACCGACACCTTTGAATATAAAGTGATGGGATGCAGCCCTCTAGGGGTCATATTTTTCCAGAAATGCCGAACGAAAAGTAAAAGTAAGTTTAGTGAATACAAAAGTGTTTTAATTATTTGATGTAACTATATAAAAACTATAGTTGTTCAAGACAAGGCCACTTTGAAAGTAGAAGAAAGAGGAAAAGCTGTGTGAATGTAACAAGACTAGAAGTGAAAAAAGTGCGTTTTAGGATAATAATAGTGGTGGTTTGATTGTCTGACTACTTCATGTCTGAGGGTTGTGTTGTGACCATGTCTTCCTTATAATATCCTTGTCTCCCTTGACTACTTTCACTGTGTTCTTTGGAGCACAATAGCCCCCAGCAACAGCAATACCCCGCCATGACCTGATCCCCAATCTCTCTCCCTGTTAGAAAAATCTACATATAACAATACTGTTCATATATGTAGTATAACTTGTTCTGACAGGTTATCTTCGCCGACCTATCTCTGTGCTTAAAAAACGAAAGGGATACATTTCACGTAGTCATATAAAAGTAGCCGAGTAGTGGATCGTTATGATAAGCCCGTGTTTAAGCTAATCACGGAATGTGAAAATCACCGGCCATAAACCACGTATTCCCTCTAATAGATTTCAACGTAATTACACATTAGCCATTATTCGTATAGTCGGACTCGGGCCAGAGTAATACTCCTCTATAACACCACTACTTACTATAGTAATAATAATAGACCATCCTTTTTCCGGTGGGTTACATGGAGTGTAGACCTTTTCTATTCAAGACTGTAATTATTATTATTATGTATTACTAGCTTATACCCGTATTGCTTCACGTTTTTGATTCCGATTGTCAGGCTTGATCGGTAGGTAATTAAACAGATTCTAGTCTAGCATCCCATTGCTTAACATACCCCTTTAACTGACATAAGCACAGAAAAAGAAGAATGACACTTTTACAATTTTTGTTTTACCGACCTCATAATATTATACGAACCTATTCAAACCACAGAGCTCTCTCTATGAAAACTTGCAAATTATGTCCACAGATAATATAAATATACTGATTATGTCGGTAGGTTCGTATAATATTTTATTTTTTTTGGAGGTCTATAATAATAAAAAAAATATTATACGAACCTACCGACATAATTTGCAAGTTTTTTGCAAGTTTTCATAGAGAGAGCTCTGTGGTTTGAATCTTAGCTACATACATTGCCTGCTTTGATATTAATTGGCCAACCCACCCATAGAGGGTGATTTGTATCTGTCAAACTTCAATTCAAACGGCAAATTTTTCATTAAATCTTTATTTATTGAGAATAATAAGCTTTTAATAACATTTATATGTATAATATATCAATCTACAATTATTTTATTACATTTTCATACCGTAATACCAAGATCCCATTCAACATTTACATGAGTAATTTTGTTTCCAAAAGTCTTTTTGAGAAATTTGTATGAAGATCCTAAAAAATACAGTTTTTTTAAATAGCTCTAAATATATTAAAGTTAATGCAGCAAATTGTATTTAAGAACCTTCTCCAGCATTTTATACTGCTCTGGGCATATTAATATCTATCTTAGCATTTGTATTTTGAGCGTGATGTTCACATATACGGTTAAAGTATTGTCAAAGGCAAATAAAAAAACATTTCTAAATTATTATATAGATTAACCTCACCCTGGAGCCTCGCTCCACGCCGCTGTGGGGTATCAACTGTGGAAGTATCTATTTATTTACCTTAGGGGTTGCGAATGTCAAGAGTTTTTTTCCGTTTAGTGATTCCGTATTGTTGACAGTTTGGGTTAACAGGTGACATTTTTATTATTAGGATCAATATTCGGTTTTTTACTTGTGGTAACATTGCGACACTCGCTACTACAGAATGCGGCTCTCGAGTTTCACCACTTGACAACTCAACATCTTCATTATTTCTGAGTTTCACTTCTCGCCCATTCTTTTCTTTTGATGAATGAAAAGTTTTGATTTGAATCGTTTCTTTGTTCGCTACTTCTTCTTCCTTCTTCTTCTTGTTTTCCTCTGCTTTCAATGATTTATTTATAGCGAACAATCTTCCTCTTCTCCGTCTCTCACACAGCGCAGTACTTTCAAATTAAAACATTTTAATTTCTATGCAAAAATTTAAAGAAGATTTTTTTTTTTTTTTTTATATCCATAACTTGTGCATCTTCTTAAATGTAAAAAAAGTTGATAACATATAGTTTTGGTTGTTGTCTATTTCTGTGATGATATAGGTACTTTTAATATATTTTTAATAAATACTTTTCGATGCAAATGATGTCAATAGTTTTTGGTACGTCAATTTATCGTCTTACAAGTTTGACCTGACCGGGAATTGAGCACAGTACATAGGGTCATTTTGTATTAGCTTGATTATGTATAGGTACCTACTGACATTCTTTTTCTGTTTTTTTTACAAACTAAAGGGATTTGAATAGGTAATGCTAATTTTCATCCCTTTTAATAAGAACTATTCGGTACTACTTCATAAATTCCAGTTAGTTGAGGGGAAATTTCAATCGGAAATTAAAAACAGTGCTTCGCCTTAGAAAATATGGTACCTATCTATAAATTTGGTGTATAATAGAATATTTGAAGGAAAATTTAGTTTATTTGTTTAGATATCCGATGTGAGTAACCGACCAAAAATCTTGCGAAGGCTACATTATTTTGTCTATCAAGATTGTTTTATTTTTGTGAAATGGTATACATATAATATGTGTTAATATGCAGAGGACAGATAATTTGCCTTATTATACATATAAACATATTTATCCGTTACTTTCAAAGACATTCAATTTTTTTTGTCCAAAATCACTTGAGTCCGGGTGGAGGTCAATAATAAAAAAAATTTTTTTTTTATGTTTTCTTCCGATTTGCCATTCTACGAACCCATCACTTAGGAAGGTGGAGGAGAACGTTAGAAGACAACGAACTCAGAATTAGTAAGAATAAAACTGAATAATTATATTTACCATTTGAGCTGGAAAGTTTGATCATTCCAAGGATGCCTACAATGAAAATGGATGGAGTATCGCTACAAAATAGTGACTCCTTTAAGTATCTTAGATCACTCATCCATAGTGATAGAAGCATTGCGATAGAAGTTAGACATAGAATGGATGGAGGATGCAGCGTAGATTACTTATCTAGGATGTGATTGAAATATGACAAAGTGAAAGGGAAAGTCTGTCAGACCTGCACTCCTGCATGGCTCCGAATTTCCGAAGTAGGAGCATTTCGTCAAACAAGAAATAAGCATGGATGTCCCGCGTTTGTTGAATCGAGGGACCAAAAACTTCCTGGGTGGTGCAAAGGCACGATCAGATATAAAGATCTGGAATGGGGGAAATGTTTCAACAGACAAGAATAATATACAGCCCGAGGACGGGGAGAGCTGACCACAACAGTTCATACAGACGTTAAGCTGGGAGCAAAGTTAGGCAGAGAGAGAGATCCAATCAATCGAATCAAGTCCAACCGTACTCTTTTGTCATAATTTTCTTTTAATAAATTGAACAGGTGGAAACTTAACCCATCAAAAATTATTTTTTACTTACATCTATCGGTTGTTCAAGACAAGAGTTATTGCATGGGCAACGAGAGGTTTGAAGAAGCATGGGCAGAAGACAGATATCCTGGCTCCGTAATATTGGAGATAGGAAATGAATAAGGAAGAATAAAAATAAATGGACATTCATCTATTATATACAAGAATTTTATGATGATTGGTTTATTGGATTCTTCTCCGCTCCGAATGACAGAATAATTATCAGAAATTTGAAAAAATGGATAGAAAATAATATATCGTAATACTAAAGTTAGTATGGAACGGATTTCCTGCGAAATTATTGTTTACCTGACAACCATTGAAATTAAACATGTTGCTACGCAGATTTTTTATGGATTTTTTTTTCAAGCATTCTGAAATATTTTTTAACATTCATCAAACGTAGGTATTTTTTTAATAAATTACAAAATTCAAATCAATTATCATAGCAAGGACTACAGGACACCTGTCGGGGAAGCTAGTAAAATTATTAAAGAAGATTCCGCCTTCTCAAAATAATTTTCAATTCCTTGTTGGACGATTCTCTTCTCATAATTTCATATCTATCTGGATCTGTGGATCATTTTTTTTTTTGCTTCAACCAACGGGTATTTTTGGAGTCTTTAGTGTCACGAAATTGTTTCAAAGATGAAATCCTGGATACCCACGACTCAAAGCTATGGAAATGTAGATTTTATTTGAAAATTTAATAAAATTCTTTAAAAATAATATTATTATAATGACACAAAAGCTTTTCAATAATATTATACTCGTAGGTTCTAGTATAATGATGCAGTTAATACCTTCTAAATCAAGGACGATATATTTTGCTGTGCGAAAATGAAAAAAAAAAAAACAGTACAGAAGCAAAACAAACTACACGCTATAAAAATATTTAAGTGTGATATGTAGGGGTAGGCAGGGAACATAAGAGAGTGCGCGTGTTTAAAATGCCGGGATAATAGGACGTCTTATCTGGAGACCGCTAATAAATTACCCTCGCAGATAGGATGCCTCCACTCTATTACGACTCGCGTGTGTGTGTGATTACGTAAGGCAGAGATTCAGAGTGTGCACATTGTTTTGAAAAATACCCCAACAACCTTTAAATCACAGCCTGAGAGCGTCATCCTGACTATCCCTTGCAACACCTTCTTTTCCTACTTCATTAACCTTTCTCTATGGATTTTACGGTAAAAACTGTCCATAGCAGCAAATACGCTGATATCTCAAAAAGAGTTTCTTACAATATTATTTTAACTATAAATATTTCAGTTGTAGAAAGATTTCTCTGTTTGCATTGACAAAGAGAATTTATAAGGCTGAAAGAAAAGGTGTAAGGAAAAGTGGCCGACCGAGAATGACGTGGGTCGAACACATCGATTCTGTTCTCAAGAAAGGCCAGGTTAGAAGTGACAGAAAGATGAGAGGTCGTATGAGAAATGTCATGTCGGTGGAAGAAGCGAAAGAAAAATGTCATGTCGGTGGAAGAAGCGAAAGAAATGTCATGTCGGTGGAAGAAGCGAAAGAAATGTCATGTCGGTGGAAGAAGCGAAAGAAATGTCATGTCGGTGGAAGAAGCGAAAGAAATGTCATGTCGGTGGAAGAAGCGAAAGATGTATGCTTGGATGGAAAAGAGTGGGCTATCTGGTTAAATAAGGCGCTTGGTCAATAAGCGTCGTTCTTTCCTTCGAAAGAGTTATCGTCGTGAGAGCTTTAAACTTAAAACTTTATGGCTCCCAGGTACAGAAATATATTCGAGAAATTAGAAAATTTGTATCTATCATTACTTACCATAAATATACCTGCAAAGATCAACAATCGTTAAAATCAAACGAAGATTCTTCAGTTTATGCGTCATGTGCCAACATAAGAAAATCTAGAAGCCTAACTGAATCATTATGTAGATTTTTTTATCTAGGTACATTATTATAAAATAATTAACATAAGGTTGAAAGAGATGGGATTATTGTAAGGCAGATAACAATAGGGATGTATTGCAATGACCTGGATACAGCCCAGTCATACGCCTGGCTCGCTCCTAGGAAGGATAACACCGAGAAATCTACGTACGATACAGGCTCAGTGATAATAATAAATGGTCCAGATTACCCACCACCCCATCCTGCCTACAAAAACATCCACCCACTTTTTTCCGAGTTCATTATTGTGGATACAGCCTTACATTTTATTTCACTAAAGGCGTTCCATGCTGCATTCGGTTTTGTTACACAACTTTTGTATTTCATACATATTTTGCCACCGCGAATAACAACCTATTCTAGTTTCATAACGAGATATTAAAGCGTAGAGTGTACAAAGTTTGTTTCGTGTTTTATTATTGAGATTTTAACGATATTCAGCCGCGAATCCTGAACTTTCTCATTTAACAGGATGATCAAATAATGCCAAGGTTTTATTTCTCTTAGATAATTCACGAGAAATACAAAGGTCTACAAGTTGTTTTGACGTGTTTCTATTTACAATTTTAAAGTGACTACAAAATATAAGTGAAATTTAGTCATGAATATTATTGTAACGTCCAATCTAACTTCTCACAAATCATTCTTTAGTGGCTACAAAAGTGGAAAAATAATCTAACTATTAGGATCTGATACATTTATTGGTTGGCCGCTATTCCGATCCCATCAAATCATAAATCCGATATGATTATGAAACACGCGCTGAAAACGGCATACACTTACATACATAGTGAAACATGTTATGTGTTAAAAAACTTGTTATGTATATTTTTTAAATGTTAATTTAACTTAGTTCAACATTCAGTGTTATCACATCCGTTTAAATGTCTTTAATGCATACATAGGTTTATTTAAACATCAGAAAGCTCTATTTTTTTTATTTTTTTTAAATCAGGGTAAGTTGTAAAATATGATGGCCAATCACAATGTTTTGAACCGATTTCGAAAATTCTGCATAAGTTCCAAGATATTAGATCAAGGACAATATAGAACTGAAAGATAAATGTAAAAGTGCATATCAAAGCAAAATTTACATAACGAAGAAATTGAACTTGTTTATCTTCCCTTTTCAATTCATATAATATTATTCCAGCAACATACATATTATTTATAAACATTACTAGCTGCCCCGTCGAACTTCGTCCCGTTTTTAGTTATTTAACACTCATGACTCTCATTACCCGAACTTAATTTTCTGAGAAATGTTGTCCTGTGATCATTTTGAATTTATTTATTGATAAATGAATTACCTTTTGAGCACTGTAATTCCGACCGATGCATCTCTTTCAAACCACATTAATATTATATTATTTAGCATCCGCATTCTGTCAGTCTCACCAACTGTCAAACTACTGACAGTTCATGTCAAAATTTCAAAAATGGAATAATAATTTATTGTAAAATGTAGTGAAAAGGTTACCTACTTAGATTTTCATTTAACTTTTAATTTCCTATGCAGCCTTCTTAACTTTTTCTTTCATAAGAACCTTCACTTGATAAAAGCAGACACGACAAAAAAAGTATTGGCGAAATCGGTCCAGCCGTTTAGGCGCGATGCGATGACATCGGGAAATCGGGCCCTTTACATCCGCCATGACTCAAAACATTAAACTTATTATGATAATTTATGATTCTTGTGTTTGTAATTTATACTTTTATTGTTATAATTATTTTTGTGTTCTATTGCTCACTTTATATGTTGTGATCTGTAAAATCTAGATACATGTTCAAAATATAATGCAAAACCTATCTGACGTCCCTACGTGCCCAGATTGGGCCTATGGTGGCAACAAAGAAATAAAAATAAATAAAAAATAGCTCTCAACTTTTATATAGTATTGGAATGGCAACATTCATTCTTGTGTTTTGGCCATTTCCGTTGTGACGTATGTTCTTGGGTAGTTTCCGGCCTTGCCGAGATTATTGTATTCTTGTATTATAAAATTATGGTTGAATAAAGAGTTACAAGTATCACGTGTTTAATTAAAAACTTTCCACTAGAGCAAAACCCAAAATATAGGTAATAGAAGATGCGGTACCACCGAACAGGTTCAGGAACATGAGAATCATAGAAATTTATTTCGAATTCTAGATGCTGTCCCCATAAACTATATCAAAAGAATATAAGACTATTCTTGTCATGAAGTCACCTGGTGTGATCGTTGTGTCCCTCGGGAGCACCTGAAATTGAACTGTCACTTCCCACATCCGGGATAGAAATAAGTTGGGGACATCGCATGCATACCTGGGGGACCACCTGGTTCTTTAACTTTATGAAATTTTCCTGGAACACGTAGGACCAAGAAATTTTTTATTTAATCTCTTTCTAGCCAGCTCTTCTTTTAAACTGATGTTTAACGAATGTATTCTGCAAAATTTGAAATCACGGAATTTACTGTGGATTTACATTTTGTTCCTTTGAGAGTTAGCATATTAAAACTACTCTCTATAAAAAGCATACATTATTATCATGAATTTATCTTAAGAAGGTATATATATTTATTTCGGAATATTTTCGTACAAAGTGAATACAAAAATTTCTATGTAGGTACACCTTACTCGTTTTTTATGTCCTTTTTTGTCAGCGTAATATCTTCTTCCTATTATGGAATAGTATTTTGACTATTGTTCTTTTTTAAAAAAATGCGATTGTCATATATGTAATATGAATACATAATACTGCATTGATTTGAAATAATTATACATTTTGAATTCATCTTGCATACTATAGACATTAGGTGAATCCATATTTGGTTCGCTGATAGATGTATTACCTAGAAAGAATATAGGTATCAAATCAATTCAAAAGTTATACCTAGCATTAAAGGAATTTCTATCAATGGCTATTTTCCATACCTATTTGAACTATGAAGATAGTATAACTACGGGTCGCCCGTCACCATGTGATGGTTTTCGTCGCCGTTTTTACATTGATTTTTGATTCGACGCGTACATAAATAAATAAGTTTATTCATCGCTTTTTCAATATTACAATAATATGATTATTATGCTTAATAAGGGGTAAAATAAATATAAAATTTCAATTTCAATTAAGACAATATTATTATGAATTTCGCTAAAACGAAAGAGAAAGATCGGAAAAAACAAACCGTCAAACGCCAATACCAATCAAATGTCATTTTGCGCCTTAGTACCAAATAAAATCCAGCTATCTTTATGTGGGTATGTTTTATTATAATATTCTCTCGTTACCAGGGTGGTTGTGGTAGACACCTGAAGTTCTTGTCCACACGCAATAATTCACAACACATTAACTGACGCAGCAACTGTGTAAGGTACCTATCTATGTATATTTTCAAACAAGAGAACTCACCCACCACTACATACATACATACATATATATGTAAGCCCGTGAGAAATCGCTGGGTAGAGGGCGTTAGTCGATCACGGCTATTCCGATATATATAGATGCGAAGTCTAGACTTCACTAAGCGTTCCTACCATGTAAGAAATTTCCCTATTACCCTGATGGGCCCGTCAACGACTTGTGAAAATATGAATAAGTCAAACACTCCGACCGACTGAAATGTTTCCGCGAAGACACGCGCTCGTTATTATTATTATTGCTGTTCACTCTCTTACATATTATTTGGACGTCCGTCAAAAGCTGACGGTGTAAAAATATACGCGGGGACTATATCGGTCAAGTAGGGGGACCATGCTGATGAACAAAACGGTCAACTACAATTATATTAATTTTTAAGTGGAAATATGTTCAATTTATTTAGTAAGAGATGAGGGAAAAGCATTTTTTTATTTATCAACTAGCTTATACCCGTCTTGCTTTACGTTTTTGATTCCGATTGTCAGGCTTGATCGGTAGGTAATTAAACAGGTTCTAGTCTAGCTTCCCATTGCTTAACAGACCTCTATAACTGACATAAGCACAGAAAAAGAAGAATGACACTTTTAATGTTTATTAAAATTTTGTATGAAGATCCTAAAAAATAGGGTTTTTTAATTAGCTCTAAATATATTAAAGTTAATGCAGTAAATTGTATTAAAGAACCTTCTCCGGCATTTTGCACGGCTCTGTGCAGATTCATATCTGACGTAGCATTTGTATTTTGAGCGTGATGCTATGACATACGGTAAAAAGCAAAATAAAAAAACATTTCTGAATTATTATGTAGATAGAGAAGGAGGGGCTAATGCGAGTTTTATTTAATTTCCCAATTTACCACGCAACTTTCTTAATTTTTTCTTTCATAAGAACCTTCTACTGATAAAAGCCAACACGACAAAAAAAGAATTAGTGAAATCGGTTCAGCCGTTTAGGCGTGATGCTCTAACATACGATAGAGCAACGATAAAAGGCAAATTAAAAAACATTTCTAAATTATTATAATAGATAGATGTAAAGACACAGTCATTTACAAAACATAATTAACTCTTAACAATATACAGTTAGTGGACCAACAAAGCATAATACTGTGCCGTATAAAAGTTCCATCTATCAAACTTAAACGTACAAGGAAATAGTAAAAATTAAAATACAATAGGTAGTAATACGGGCGTGAATACTGTTTTTTATTACGTGCGTAATATTGTGTTTTGTGATGATTATTATTATTTTTAATTTTAATTGCAATTTTTGTTTTCAATTAAGATTTTATTTTCAAGTTTTCCTCAAGGAGATTTGTGTTTTTGTGCCTGCTATATATTTTATATTTTTTTAATGATTTTTGGTATTTTTATCTGGCTATATATTTTGTATTGTTTTTTAAAGGGAAAAATCTTTTTAATTTTTTAAGGCTACATTTATTTTACCATTTGGTTTGTTGTTTGGAATTGTGATGAATTTCGATATAGTTTTCAATACTTTTCAGCCAAGTATTTATTTTATGATTTAAAATTATTATTATTATTTTTTTTTAATTATAATTCTGCCTTATATTTTTTTTTTATGATTTTTGATATTTTTATCCGGCTGAATATTTTCTATTGTTTGTTGTTTTTTTAAAGGGAGAAATTATTTGAATTTTTTATATTTTTTTAAAGCTATATTTATTTTACCATTTGGTTTGTTGGTTGGAATTGGGTTGAATTTCGATATATCAAACCAAAAATCCCACCCCGCACAAATCAAGCCCGCCGCGAATCACCCGGGAGCATAGGGAGGCATCAAGAGCCCATTTCGCTCGAAGGCGTCCGAGGCTCATTGTGCCTTTTCTGACCAGTTGAGATTTAAGGACGTGAGGTGGTCAACCTCACGGTAAGATTTAGTAACCATTACTTTATTTAAAGATACCTACATATTCCAATGTATGTTATTGTAGTAATTTATACCTATTACCAAAATTAAATAAATAGAGCTAGATCTACCAACTTAAATATATTGCTTGAAACGAAGTATGCCATAGACAGCACGATTTGTTGAAAAATTGTTGTGGTTGTTTAATGTTTGGTTTTTAGAGTGTACAATGTAGTGTATTATTGTTCGTGAGTAGGGATATGCATAAAGATATATTGATCGATGTAATCTGTCACCTTGCTGTCACAGAATGTCACAGAAATCACATAGCAACGACGAGTTAACATCCCCTTGATTAAAATAACTTCAATTAAACATATATCTCTAATGATACTGAAAAAACAATTGTCTTAGAGAAAATACTACACAACTTATTTTATTCCAGGCACGCGTTTCGTTCTGTGAGAACATTTTCGATCGAAAAGGATTAAGTGTTTTTTCATTCTCATTATGAATTACTACACGGTAAACACCAATAATATTAATTATATAATATCTATAAATAACCATAACTTTTTTTTAATAACATGACTTTTTGACCGTTACCTTTTTGACAGTATTTACGAATAAGTTTTATCCACACTTTTATTACTAAAACTTACCGGCGAAGACCAAACATCTTATTCTTTATGACTAATAATAATAAATAATTTTCTAATGAAATTTGAAAAAAAAAAACCTAAATATTGTGTAGGTACTTATTAGTTATTTTTTAAATATTAAAGACACCATACTTAGAAAGGCGACAACTATAACTACTTTTTAAGTGTCGTGTAAACTAAATACCTACTACAAATGCTAACACTTATTATGCGTGCGCCGGGTGTCAGAAATAGATTTCATCCATGCTTAAATCGGACTATCCTATGTACTTGTTGAGTTAATCAAATTTGAAATAACGCATGGTCACCCGCGTCTTATAGTAAAAGTGTGTAAGCTAGTGTTAGATTGAATCTCGCCTATTAGACGCGTTGGTTTATGTGCATGGAGTGTAGGCTGAGAGACAGTTGGTTTGATTTAGTGGACATCCATCGTGCCGCCGCGCTGGTGAGTGTCTCCGAAGCGGCACTCCATGACACTAGTAGTGACAGTTCCGAGCCCACGTGCTTCCAATAGACGCGTAATATACACACACTCCTACATAACTGTTAGTTGGTGTTCTTTTGTTGTATCAATGTTTACAAACAGTGTTCTTTAAAACACGAAGTCGAGAAATCATTTTTGTAAACATAACATACGGATTCCTCGTTTTGTTGTTGTTATTATTAAAACAAATGTGATTGAATGCTTTTATTTGTGTTATATTCTGCGAGATTCTGTTAAAAATGGGATGAAATATTTTCCTCAAAGTGATATTATTTATTTTTTTAAGTGTGAATTCATTTTGGTTGCTTTTATTTGCCTTGAGTCGAGGTTCAAAAGTTCAGTGTGTGAAATTTTGTGAAAAGTTAATAACTGTGTAAGCGACACGTTATCTTATACTTTTGGTAAATTATTATTTTTGAAATACCTAGTAAGTACCTAATAATATAGTTAATTTTTAAATACATACTTACCCAAAATTCATTTCAATTCAATCTACGGTGATATAAATTAATTAATTTCGACGTGTTTTTCATCAGTTTTATACCCATTTTACGTTTGATATTCTTAAATGATAATTATTTCCCCCTGTAGATTTATATGTAAGCTGTAAGATTGCCTCTTCTCACTGTCTATAATTCCACCCATTATACCGACGGCTATTAATGTTTCCTGTGTAATTATCACAGTACCGCTATGACTCGTAATAAGACAATGGGACAAGAAGCTACTTCCTTTAGTAATATTGTCGAAGTAATTTCGTGAGATTTTTTTCTAATAATATGGTAGCAAGATGTCATTGACTGATTGCCCAAAAATATCTATCAACCAGACAAAAAATATCTATCAACCAGACAAAAAATATCTATCAACCAGACAAAAAATATATATCAACCAGACAAAAAATATCTATCAACCAGACAAAAAATATCTATCAACCAGACAAAAAATATCTATCAACCAGACAAAAAATATCTATCAACCAGACAAAAAATATCTATCAACCAGACAAAAAATATCTATCAACCAGACAAAAAATATCTATCAACCAGACAAAAAATATCTATCAACCAGACAAAAAATATCTATCAACCAGACAAAAAATATCTATCAACCAGACAAAAAAGCTTATTCATAGAAAAAAATCTCGGGTCCAAGATTACAGCATCTCAATGATGGGTCAATCTCTGAGCTTTTTAAAACAACCATGTATACCATGATGATTTGCAAATGTTCCTGTACAAACGCATGGTATCCTAGTAAAAGAGATGCTGATTTTCGCTATTGAACTGAAGGTCTTGGTTTCGAACTCCATCTTCCCTTTTCTCAGGACAAACTTTGCTTTTTATGAAAAAGTTTAAAGTGTTTTTATACTGTATTAACATTGACATTGGGGAAACCTATGTAGATTTGTCAAATTTAATGTAGGTATCTACGGTTATTGGTGATGTGACAAATATTTTAATTTTTTTTTTGTTAAATATTAACTCCTATTTAAATGATTAGTTCTTTAGGAATATCATTCAAGCATAAAGGAGTGCAAATAAAGCATTCACCTCGCTGATCGTGGTCAATGGGATCTAAACATTTTCTTTTCCCTTCATAGTGTTTAATTTTATGTTTTGCTGAATACCTACTCCGATTCTACTTAATTCTGATCATACCTTTACGTCCTTATGTTACGAGAATTCAATCACCAGCTCTGGTTCCACTTCCCATTCCTCGAAGCCCACTTTAATGATCGACAGCCATGTATCGAATGATCTTCTTGGTCTTCTAGATAGAATTGAAGGTCCAAATCTCCTCCTGATCACGAAAAAAAACAAAACTCATGCTTGATTATTATACCAGATATCACTTTACGTAAATGATGATAAATAATTTTATATCTCGTTTATAAAATTATAAAGGGTTTTATAATTGGCCACAAAACCAGCGTTTATACAAATTAAACAATAAAATACACTTTTAATGACAGTGTTCTTTAGGGAGATAGTTTTTGTCCAAAATAACATTTAATGCCACGTAATGGGTTTCACATCAATCCAATAAAACAAATTGAATTGCATTCCAATACTAGTATAATCAATTATTGTTATTACATAGCTTTTTTGTTCACAATAATTATTTGTGCACATTAATTCATAAAATACCGGAATCTACTGTGCAGTGCCTAAAAATGTTACAATAGGAGAATCAAAGAGAAAAAAACGTGTTAAGACCTGCCATATTTTTCATACTTTCCTTTAATATTTTTCTAATTACATGCTATATTATTTTTCATCCAAATCCAATCCAAACTCGCTAACATATTAGTTACAACCAACGATCTTATTAGGTACAGAAAGCAAGATAATTTTAAGGAAATCTTTCAGTAGGTCCTTATACTTTTTTTGTAGAATCAATTTAAGGACCTCCACTCGGGCTCGAGTGATTTTGGTCTTGGAAACCTATTGTATTTATAAGAACGTTCAAAATAATATGTCAAGGAAAACTGAAATATTCATTAAGCATAAAAATTAAATAAAAAAAATATATAATAAAAGAATCAATTAGGTAAATATAAAATTAAAAAAAATTTAAGTAAATCTAAATTTAAATCCAAATCCAAACTCCCTTTAGACCCCACTTAGGGGCATAGGGAGGCAACAAGAGCTCTCCATTGCGCTCGATCTTGCGCAACGTTAATGACCTCCTCCCACACCATGTCCAGATTCCTCAGCTCTGCCTCGAAGGAGCGGAACACAGTATGAGAGGGTCTTCCTCGTCTCCGGGACCCTGATGGGAGGAAGAACAGCGCTCTCCTCGGCCAACTGTCATTCGGCATCCTTAACACATGTCCCAGCCAAGTCCATCTCCTCCACATAATAGTAGAGGTGATGGGCTCACGCTGGGTGCGCCGGCGTATAGCGTCGTTCGTGATGCGGTGGTACCATCTTACACCCAAAATTCTCCTGAGGCACTTCGTTTCGAATGCAGATACTTTTTGTGCCTGGGCCAGAGTCAGGTGCCAGGACTCACACCCATACAGGAGAATGGGCAACACACACCCATCAAACAGTTTACATTTCGTCTCGACACTAAACGCCGACGCCTTCCATATCTTGGTCATGTTGTTGAATTTATCCACCCGGGAGACCTGGTGACCATCGATGGTTATCGGTAGCTGTTTATCGGGGCAGGCATTATTCGCCATGAGCTCCGTCTTACTGGCATTGACTCGAAGGCCGAGGCGTGCTGTTTCATCGCAGAGTCTTGAAACACTGCGCTGTAATTCCTCCACTGTCGTACTGAACAACGCTAGGTCGTCCGCGTACTCCAGATCGCACAGTTCGCCCATTAGACCATCTCTCTGTGTTATCGGTATACCTCTTGCTCCTTGCATGGACTTTCTCAACAGGAAGTCCATGACAGTTATGAATATAAAAGGAGCTAGTACGCAGCCCTGTCTGACTCCCGTGGTGATCCTAAAAGCTTCAGTAGGACCACCTGGCGTTTTCACGCTACACTCGGGGTCTTCATACAGGGACTGCACCATTTTAACTATCTTCGGAGGTATACCGTACAGAGCTAAAATTTTCCATATCGATGGTCTATGTGGGCTGTCGAAGGCCTTTTCAAAATCTATAAAGCAACAAGCGCAGGTAAAAAGCAGGTAGGTATAAATATTGTTTTTATATTTTTGAGAATCTTGATTACTTACTTAGGTTAGGTTATGTTAGGTGTGTATACACTTTACCTAAACCTATATTTTTCTCTCTTCCATTACTGAATTCGTACGAAATTCCATCAATCAAATGGACGCGCTGTTATTGGGCGCGGGTGGTCTTTTAAATTAGCGGCTAGATGGTGAAAAAAAAACAAACACTTCAAAGAAAGGTGTTAATTGGAGATTCAGTCGGTAGGTGGAGCTGTGGTGGAAAATAACAAATTTTACCATTTGAAAGTTACTGGCCCATTTATTCCCTTTTTCTTCATTGAATAATCCCATAGAAACTCATTTGCGTGAAACTTAACAACTAACAGGTCATTCAAATTGGTGATCATCATAAGCCTTCACTCGTCCAGTATTGGACAGAGGACTCCTTTCCATCTTCCACAATTCTCTGTCTCTTGCCATCGAGGTGGTTGATAGACCAGCGGTTACGACGCCGACGCCAGCTTTCGCACTGTTTCGTGCGGAGGTCGTGGGTTCGAATCCCGGCCGGGTCGACCATTTCCGCTTTCACGACGCGAGCATTTGCTTACTGTGAAAGATGTCAAAAAAGTGTATTTGTGTTCACTTCGAGTGAGCACAGATTCATTTTATAAAAAAAAATCTGTGCCAGTGGTCACTCTCCTAATATCGTTAGACCACCTCGACAATGGCCTATCGGGGTTTTTATAACTTGTTCATGGTCTCCGCACTCCAGGGTTTTCTAGGTCCATCTGTCATTCGATGTTACCGCAATATAACCGCCCCATTTACATTTTAGTGACACATCGATGTTGCTCACAACCTACTTAAATGTTCAAATCGCTTAACCAGAATTATTTTCTGTCCTTTAGTTTGTGTAAAATGCTATGGTGGCATGAACGAAATGAATTTTTTCGTACAAACAAAAAGCATTCGGGTGATTTGCGTTAAATTATTTAATGATTTGCGTTAGTAAAATATTTCGTTTAATCGATTTTACCAGTATTAAAGTAAACTTTAATCGTTTTGCAATATCGATATTGGGGGCTATTATTTATTACAAGGTACTAACTTTAGACGAAACAATGCTTCAAAGCTAGTTTCTACATTACTACCTAATATTTTTGTATAGATATTGATATACCTAATTAATACTTTCCTTCTTTCAAGACTGCAATAGAGAATTCAGGTAATGAGCAATAATATACAGATAATATACAGGTAATGAGCAATAATATAATAATTCTTTCAAGACTGCAATAGAGAATTCAGGTAATGAGCAATAATATACAGATAATATACAGGTAATGAGCAATAATATAATAATTCTTTCAAGACTGCAATAGAGAATTCAGGTAATGAGCAATAATACTACGACAAATTGACAACCTACTTTTTTTTTACAATTTTTAAGAGGTCAGACAGTCAATAACCATTTTTGTTTATTATAACAAACATTTCGTCATTAAACTGAGACTTTCAGTTATTTTTATTAGTAGCCCTCTTTGATTTCGATGCACTTTTTTTATGAGTCACCATATTTTTGATCCCTTAGTCGTAGAAGTTTCCCATTAGAGAGTGATTGTAGCACATAACCTCGTCGTTTGCAAAATGCGTTACCTCGAGGTTGTTCTACAAATCAGAGTAGATAATTCTGAAGCTTGGATTCTAGTCCGGACTATATGGTGGGTGTAGGATCTCCACGTTTGATCCAATAGTCATTAATTCGCACAAAAATAGGCCTTTCCTATTTTTAGGAGCCAGAGTTCCGAGGAATTGCGATGGAGACCGTCCGTTGGATTAAAATTTTCCTATGACGGCAACTAATTAACTAGAAAATTATAAAAAAAACTCTTCTAAGATAATGAATTTACTATCGAACTTTAGAATTGTTTGAAATACCTTTATACGTTGTGTTACTAAGCTTAGGAATACAACTTTGCTGCTTTATAGTGCTCTGAGCTACGTTCAATATCCACTTAATGTGTGCAATATGATTCAGCACTTGTTTTAAATAAAAACGGCCTTTGAGACATCAGCGCCTCTCTTTGTACTCTCAATCTCCAGAGCGCTTTTACGCTAAACACTTTTAATAAAATGCAAAAAGAACAGTTCCTACCTTTCAGACCAGTTGCTGCAGTATTTTAATATTTATCATAAGATAGTAGTTCCTACTTCTATTACAGATTATTTTTTTATAATAAGACAAAGTCGTCAGAAGATACATTCACACAGACGATACTGGAATAAGCATGGGGCGTATACCGGAATACATTTTTCCAAAAAAGAGGGTAAAACGTCTTCAGATATTCGCCCATTCTATTATTATCATTGCACTATAGTATGCCAATAAATCCTCGGTCACGAGGGCTTGATGGATTTCACTATGCAGTCCACATACTAGAATGTTATTAGTGTCTACTTCACTAAATGTCACCAGTGCCTAAAAAGTATGAAATGGAAAATAAATACTCACTCTCTGTTTTCAAGACGTTATCGCCATATTTTTTGTGAAAAACAAATCTATCTATTTTTTTACCCATTACGCCGTGTCCCGTAAGGGGTAGGCAGAGAGAACGGACCTCCACTCTTTTCTATCCAAGCATACTTCTTTCGCTTCTTCCACCAACACGACATTTCTCATTACCTTTCTTCTTTGTTTCATTCAGACATACAATATCCAGACCTTTTTCATTCATAAACTCAATAACTTCGTTAATTATAGCATCCATGCATCCCCTGATATTCCACACATCAAACCTACACTCGCCCGCTCTCCTATTTGCGTCTCCCCTTTTCGATACGACATATTGGTTGGCGAGCTTCACCGATGAATCACATCTATCTATCTATTCTCCCTTTAAACACCACTTAGGGGCATAGGGATGCAACTTGAGGTCTCTATTGCGCTCGATATTGCGAAATGTTTATGACCTCAAATCCCTCAACTTTTTATCCCTCTTCGAAGGAGCATAACACAGTATGGAGTGTCTTCCTCGTCTTCGGAACCCGGGTGATACAAAGAACAACCCTCTCCTCGGCCAACTGTCATTCGGCATCCTTAACACATGTCCATCTCCTTTCCACAATCGTGGAAGTGATGGGCCTGTTAGAAGGATTGATTACGTATGATAGGAGATATTGCCTATCTCAATAAAAATGAGAACTTATAACGAGCCCGAGTAGATAGGTACTCGTATCAGCCAAGTCGTGTAGACAGGCTCCCATATTTGGGCGTATTCCTTTTAAAGTAATCCTGTTATATTACGCAGACTATTGAAGTAGCGAGAACATCCATGCACAGTGTGCACTTTCATATTATTATCAGCTCCTATACAGCACATAAAATGTCATTGGATTCGCAACTGATCGCACACTATTTTATATAGTTGGAATCCGAGTATTGTATTGGCTTCACCTATGAATGTAGAATATTCGCATTGCATCACGATTTTCTTTGAAATTAACTAGCCAAAATGTAGGTATACCCAGTTTTATGGCTACATACTTGTGACTGAACGAAACTAAGAAGGTACCAATTCTAGTAAATTATTGTATTTTTTTGTTTAAATAACATTTTAACTTCTCATGTAAGTAGTTTAACGTCATAATTCTGTAATACGGGTGACCGAAAAATTATACGAAAACCAATTTTTCTTATGGTAATAATTGTTCAAAAAACAGTTGTACAAAGATAAATTTAGCAGAAATTACAACTGCTGCAGTCAAATACTATTGAACTTAACGTTGAGTAGTATGTCATGAGGACATAAATTAATATTCAAAGTTGCAAAAAAATATGGATATAATGGCAAAAGTGTTTAAATAAAACGTAACATAGTCTCATTGTGACTCCACTTAGAAGCATACGGAGTCAACAATACAACATGCATATTACTACATTTGAAACTATTAAAATAAGTGGAAAGTTAAAATTTTTATAAAAACTGCAAACAGAACAATCCTGAAATGTGGTAAAGAGTCAAGTGGTACAACATAGATGGAGACTCTCCACTATAAGGAAACTCCGATATAAGGAAAACCTATGTACGATGTCTGGGATGTTGTACTATGGGGTAGATCAAGAAGGCGTTTCTGGAGAGATCACGTTGAGAGAGCAGGTCCTGAAGGTATTATAAAAAAAGCAGCTGACTGTACCAACTGACAGATGACGAGGGCTAGCTGGAAATCCGCTTCCCAGGAAAATGATGATCCGAGAGAAGACAAGATGCATTCCTAACTGAGGTAGAAGAAGAAAATATAAATAATAAAAAAATGGAAATAAGTATCGAATATTTTAAAATAAGCTGTTTATTTTATATTTTCTGTTAAGGATGGTCAATTCCGTTATTGGTTGGGCTTTTCAAGTAAGTCTGGTCTCGTCAGCTGTACTGTACTGTGTGGTCTGCGACGTGGGCGAGAGATTCTTATCTAAGTAGACTGAACTCATTCTGTTCCATTATTTACTCTCACATCACTAGTGTATTATTGAATTTTATTAGCACATAATTTATGGCTTTCTGTATACATTCAAACCGATTGATTCAAAAAGTCTAAATGTAGGCGACTTCTGTTTTTTAAGGTTACAAATAAACTATTTCTGGTTGTCATATTTTTGTTATTGGATGTGAATTATTGTCATTATTAACCTACCTCTTTACTTCTCAAATAGAATCATTCGGAATAGTCACCGCCATATTGAATGGTTCTATATTATACAACCTAAGCTTTTAATAAAATACAAATTACCTATTTTATACGATATTACTTACTTTGTTGCAATAGTTCTTGGCCCAAGAATTATGGATCCAAATGCGAAAGTAAGCTCTACTTACCGTTACATATTGGGAAATAAAAAAAGTAGGTAACTCAATGGTATTTTGTTTATTGTAGGAATCGGGCTTGTACAAAATAGGTTCCTATAATTTTTTTGAACCAATGCGCAATGGTTCTCTTTTCTTTTTCTTCGTGAACAATGGTTTCAATATTGCTAGCACCCTATCGAAATTTTTTCCCTTCTTTCTTAACTTCCTATCTTGAGCTTCTCTTCTTTTCAGCGTCTTTGCGAGCTAGACTAAACCATACAACATTCCGAGGAAATATTATATTTCCATAATCTTCGGTTATTCTTCACGAAAAATATAATAATCAAACAATATCAATTACCTAAATAAAATCTTTGAATATTTTTTACTCTGAAGGCCGAAACACAGCCTATCGGTTGCTATATTTTACATTCTGTTTGATATGTGTCCACATGGGTCGCCTCCATACACGACAAAATAGTTTGGCAATAATTATTTATCGAGGCCTCCGCACTAATTGAACTCCCATGAACCTCCCGGAAGAGGCTGGGCTGGAGGATTTTAATTACTTTCACAATAAAATTACAAAACGGATCCTGGCCAACTATCCCATCTCAATATCACACAAGTAATTGATACATACAATTGGAAACAATTTTATTGATAGATATTCGAAGTTTTTAATGAATTTTGTGACCAAAAACATCAGCAATTTTTTCATGACGTAGATTGGAATTTTGTTTTTTTTTTTTTTAATAACAACATAAAAACTCTGTTACCTACATTCGAAAATAAAATAAAAATCTAAGCAATGTAATAGATGTTATGTTATTCAATTTATTATTTTTAATTTTTACACCATAAAAAGACAGTTGACCAAAAATATAAGTACCTACATAATTATTAGATATTTTTATACCCTCTTTCTCAACGATGTCAGGTGGAACCAACACGGTAGGTAATAATCTGGACTTGTGTGCGACCTTATAAGGAAGAATATACTTAATATTAATAAACAGCCTATAGCAGGCTGCACACCTTCTAGAGACGAACAAATTAACGTCTATATAATATTATGATTATCATTTAAATATAGGTACATATAGTGAATCAAGCATATTTTTATAAATGCTTGATTAAACTGCCTCTGTTAAAAAATGTAAAGTCCCGTTTTCCGATAAATTATATCTTTTTTTACCCATCACGCCGTGTCCCGTAGGGGGTAGGCAGAGAGAACGGACCTTCCACTCTTTTCTATCCAAGCATACTTCTTTCGCTTCTTCCACCGACGTAACATTTCTCATACAGCCTCTCCTATTTCTCTTACTTCTTATACCTGGCCTTCCTTGAGGACGTAATCGATGTGTTCGATCTACGTCATTCTCGGTCGGCCACGCTTTCTTTACACCTTTCCTTTCAGCCTTATGAATTCTCTTTGTCATAATGAATATAAATTATATCGGTTATTTATATCCCGATGACCTGACCGGGACTCGAACCAGGAACTACCCTGGTCGAGACGTTTTATATGTATTTTACTCGTTTGAAATATTTCTACCCTGGATTGATTTGTCTAGGGTAAACAGAAGAAATGACCGGCTAAGAAGAACCAATTTATCAACTGTAACTATATTAAAAAAAAACGATATTTTTTAAAATATGTGCAATGTACTTACCGGTAAAATAGGAATTAATTTTATGAACATTGAATTCGAATTTGTATAATTACCTAATCGTCTAATGTAATTCCGATCGATAATTCCGTTTTAAACCATTTTGACATCTGCTGACAATCGCACCAACTATCCACTTTTGACATAATATAACAAACGCAATTAAAATTTAAAAAAAAATGAAATTTAATACTGTCAAAAGCACAAAGATATTAAATTTCTAATGTTTCGCGCAACATTCTTGTTTTTCCTTCGATTAGAACATTCCCCTGACAGTAGCAAACACTACAAAAAGAATTAAGGAAATTGGTCCCGCGTATTACGCGTGAAAGTATGACTATGAAAAGCTCTTCATTTTATACGTAGTGATTTAAGAAAACACAGATACACTTTCACAACTTAAAACTTTATTTTATCAACTGAATTTTGTTAAACTGCAACTGTGCTTCATTGAATTCATGGTCATATTATATTGTTAGTCCGCATTGAATAAAGGTATACAGGTTTTCGATAGCTTAACAGAGTAAATTTTTCGGACTTTTTTTATAACACTTTTGCAACTCTTAGTATATTACAGAAACTCAGAAGAATAATAGGGTCACACGACTTTTAGTACCTATGCCAATGTTATTGTGTGAGACATTACAAATTTGCAATATTTATGCACATTACAAAACGCCTGAAATTATATAATTTTTCAAACATTGCCTGAAAGTATGCAACTTTTCAAACATAGCCTGAATTTATGCAACTTGTCGATAAATTCCTGAAATTATGCAATTTGTCATACAAAGTCTCAAATTATGCAGGATTATTAATTAGTTAATAGATTTTGTTTGTTTTTGTTTACAGCACGGCAGCAAGCATCATCACCATCACCGACACGGCACGCAGAGGTCTCACAGTCTGAACCGCGGCCACTCGCTCTCGAGGGTCGAAGGAATGTGGTGACATCACGGGACCTCAAGTGAGTATCCAAACCCTAGATACTTATTAATTCTAGTGGTTGACAGATTAGTGGGTTGATCGCTTTTCTCAGAAATCATAAAATGCTTGGAATATTTTGTTGAAGAGGATAAAGTAGTCTCAGACAAAGTGATTTGTGCTCTTTTTAATTTCTTTTTTTTTTAATTTTTTATTTATTAATAAAAATATATTTAAATACAATCTATATAATATTTGTCTTGAACACTGACTCACTGACTGACTGACTGACTGCCTGACTGACTGACTGCCTGACTGACTGACTGACTGATGTCATTAACGCCGCTAGATGGCGCGCCACTCGCACCCTCAAACAAGTTTTGATCCAGCGGATCGGGGATGCTTCTGAGCAACCAATAGCGTTTTGCCGTTATGCGCACGCGCGTTGAACATACAGGTATACTAACTAATATTATTAAGTGTTGCCAACGTGGGCGATTTATCGCCATTTGGGCTACTCGGAACGAGAATTGGCGACGGCAAAATGCCCTTTTTTTGGTGAACTTTCACCTCTCCGGCCAGGGGCGCCACGGGCGCCTTTAAAAAACTAGTAATCAAATAATCGACAACATATTCCTCCATAAGCCACTCAATGCTTGAGAAGAGGTATGTTTTTTTTATTTTTTTTTAATTATTTATTTATTCATCACTAGATGACTCGCCCGTCGACCTTCGACCTAACCCAATTAAAAAAATAATTTTGACTTATTACATGAATAAAATGTAATTTTCGACATAAAAACATAATTATGTTTAGCTAATAATTTATTGCATTATGTACCTTGTACATTAAGAATAGCACCTCTGCTCTTTTTGCTGGTTTTTCGAGCATCCTGTAAGAGCCAGGAAATCGAAAAATCAGATCGGGACCGTGAGATTGACCATCTCACGTCCTTAAACCCCAACAGGTCAGCAAAAGCACAAGAAATATGCCTCGGTCGCATCAGGTGGAGTTCAGGCAGATGGTCCCTCCCCCTGTAAAGGTGCATGTTCCAGCGCAATGGAGAGTTCTTGTGCCTCCCTATGCTCCTTAGTGGGCCTTAGTCCCCCCGTATTTGGGACGGTTTGGGGGGAAGGTCCGCGGCGGGCTTGATTTGTGTTGGGCCGACTTTTTGGTTTGGTTGTTTCGACCAGACTAGGGGGTTGGTTTAGCGCGGGTCGGGTTTCCTGCGGATTGGTCTCCTCCGGGCTAGCTTGCGGTGTGCGGGGGGCCTCAAGGGAGAATGTGTGTGTGTGTGTGTACCTTATTTATCGTTGATTTGGATGAGTGATGAGGTTCGTTGGGTCATAAGTTTGAAAGTAAAACAATTTCTCTATATTCTATAATTGATTTACTTTTTTAAAAAATCCAAGAGATGGCGGTGTAGTAGAAAAAATCACATGTGAAGCCTGTTACCGTATTGTGTATATTATTGAAAGAAAAGACCCCATTTAAAACTAAATTTTACAGAATTATTATGGTAAGATTTTGTGTGTCTGAATTTCTACCATCGGTGGCCAAGTATACAGGGTGTATGGTGTATCGTTAGACAAACTAATATAGTTCATAGTGCAAATACCTATTATAGTAGTTTCATATTATAAAGTATACAGGGTGTATGGTGTATCGTTAGACAAACTAATATAGTTCACAGTGCAAATACCTATTATAGTAGTTTCATATTATAAAGTATACAGGGTGTATGGTGTATCGTTAGACAAACCAATATAGTTCATAGTGCAAATACCTATTATAGTAGTTTCATATTATAAAGTATACAGGGTGTATGGTGTATCGTTAGACAAACTAATATAGTTCATAGTGCAAATACCTATTATAGTAGTTTCATATTATAAAGTATACAGGGTGTATGGTGTATCGTTAGACAAACTAATATAGTTCATAGTGCAAATACCTATTATAGTAGTTTCATATTATAAAGTATACAGGGTGTATGGTGTATCGTTAGACAAACCAATATAGTTCATAGTGCAAATACCTATTATAGTAGTTTCATATTATAAAGTATACAGGGTGTATGGTGTATCGTTAGACAAACTAATATAGTTCATAGTGCAAATACCTATTATAGTAGTTTCATATTATAAAGTATACAGGGTGTATGGTGTATCGTTAGACAAACTAATATAGTTCATAGTGCAAATACCTATTATAGTAGTTTCATATTATAAAGGCCGTTGAACAAAAAAAATGATTGGTAGAAATAAACATCTCCAGGCCATGAAGGTTCAGTAATGATAAATTTAGTTATTCAGAGAATCCGCCAAAATAAGTATGAAGATCGCAACGTTCACACTGATCAATGGAAAAGTTATTTTTCACGTAAAGGGAAGTTAGAGTTATAAACTAAAGCGGCTAATTACGGTTCTTGTTTTCAAAAGGAAAGTTTTCTTCAAGTTAACTTGATATATTATGAATAGACGTGCAAGTAAAAACTTATAACATTCCAACAGTAATGTGGTCTTCTCTTTTCGACAGGCTGTTTCCGCTAGTTGATAGTTGAATAAAAGGCGTGTTGAAAATTTTCTAAAAATATAATCGTCAATTTTTTTCATTACAATTTGTTTTTAGTTTGTGGCAAATGCTAGTCTCCATCTTCACGCGAATGACATAATCCAATCCAATTCCAAACTCCCTTTAGACCCCACTTAGGGGCATAGGGAGGCAACAAGAGCTCTCCATTGCGCTCGATCTTGCGCAACGTTAATGACCTCCTCCCACACCATGTCCAGATTCCTCAGCTCTGCCTCGAAGGAGCGGAACACAGTATGAGAGGGTCTTCCTCGTCTCCGGGACCCTGATGGGAGGAAGAACAGCGCTCTCCTCGGCCAACTGTCATTCGGCATCCTTAACACATGTCCCAGCCAAGTCCATCTCCTCCACATAATAGTAGAGGTGATGGGCTCACGCTGGGTGCACCGGCGTATAGCGTCGTTCGTGATGCGGTGGTACCATCTTATACCCAAAATTCTCCTGAGGCACTTCGTTTCGAATGCAGATACTTTTTGTGCCTGGGCCAGAGTCAGGTGCCAGGACTCACACCCATACAGGAGAATGGGCAACACACACGCATCAAACAGTTTACATTTCGTCTCGACACTAAACGCCGACGCCTTCCATATCTTGGTCATGTTGTTGAAGGCGCCACTTGCCATACCGATACGTATCGGGAGCTCAGCCCCGAGGTCACCAGTGGTGGTAATGGTTGCTCCCAGGTACTTAAATTTATCCACCCGGGAGACCTGGTGACCATCGATGGTTATCGGTAGCTGTTTATCGGGGCAGGCATTATTCGCCATGAGCTCCGTCTTACTGGCATTGACTCGAAGGCCGAGGCGTGCTGTTTCATCGCAGAGTCTTGAAACACTGCGCTGTAATTCCTCCACTGTCGTACTGAACAACGCTAGGTCGTCCACGTACTCCAGATCGCACAGTTCGCCCATTAGACCATCTCTCTGTGTTATCGGTATACCTCTTGCTCCTTGCATGGACTTTCTCAACAGGAAGTCCATGACAATTATGAATATAAAAGGAGCTAGTACGCAGTCCTGTCTGACTCCCGTGGTGATCCTAAAAGCTTCAGTAGGACCACCTGGCGTTTTCACGCTACACTCGGGGTCTTCATACAGGGACTGCACCATTTTAACTATTTTCGGAGGTATACCGTACAGAGCTAAAATTTTCCATATCGATGGTCTATGTGGGCTGTCGAAGGCCTTTTCAAAATCTATAAAGCAACAAGCGACTGGAGAGTTAAACTCCTTGCACTGCTGAAAGATGCACCTGGCACAGAAAATTGGGTCCGTGCAGGACCTTCCAGGTACAAAGCCGCATTGTTGCTCTCTCAGGACAGCCATGACAGGCCCCCGAATGCGGTGTAGTAATATCTGAGATAATACCTTACCGGGAACACTCAGCAGAGTAATTCCACGGTAGTTTCCGCATTCAAGGGGGTCCCCCTTTATAAATATTGCGACGATGGATCCATTCCGCCAATCTTTTGGGCACCTCTCCTCTTCCCATGCCATTTTAAATATATCTAATAGTGGTTGGCCAAGGGTGTCTATGCCTTGTTTGAGGAGCTCTGCGTGAATTCCATCGTCTCCTGGCGCTTTGTTGTTCTTAAGTCTCATCACGGCCAGCACCATTTCACTGTATGTCGGCGGGTCCTCACATATCCCAGTTGCCTGAGGTATATTCAGACCAGTCAACTCCTCCTCAAAGTTGTAAGGTGAGGAGGGCTCGGGACGGTTTAATATTGACTCAAAGTACTCCCTCCATCTCCCTTTAATCAGTTCGGGGGCAGTGACAGTGGCTCCACGAGAGTCTCGTATTGCCGTCACGGGTCTTTTTTGACCCCTGCCCCCGACCTCCCGGGTGATTTCGAAAAGTGTCCTTGAGTCATTTCCGAGTGCAGCAGACTGCGCTCGCCGTATCTGAGAGTCCAGGTGTCTTCTCTCATCTGTTCGTACAGAGTGCTTCACCTTGCGGCTCAGCTCTCTGTACTCAGACACCAAATCAGCCAGTTTTTGAGGGTCTTTTTCGCTGTCTCTGAGGGTCTTAGCCTTCTGGCGATCTTCGATGAGGCTCCAGGACCCATCGGACATCCATATTGGCCTCTTTTTGTTCTTATAGCCGACAGAAGAACGTGCGGATTCCATAACGGCGTCACGGAAGCTATTCCAAGCTGAATTCCAAGCATAATAAAGAACTTTAATGTTACATATTAATCTGGTTTGTAGAGTAACAAATTGTACCTATATGTCATAATGACCATAAAATTTATTTTTATTTTACAACATTCTTTACAGAACGCTATGGTTCATCATTCTGAATAGCAATCGTATATAAAACTATAGAAAGTAGAAGGTTAAAACTAAAAGAAAAAAAACAAAATACCAAAACAAAAACAACCAAGTTTTTCGAAATATTTACGTTGTTAATGAGTCTGGGTTCACTCAAAGTGATGACAAGTATATATGGACACTTCTAAAGTAAGCTACATAAAGCATGTGGCGTAAAAGAGGAAAATAGTCGGCATCTGACGGTATCGAACCCAAGTCCTCCGAACGATACAGTACAAAAGGCGGCATAAACACTCATTATAAAGTCAAAAACTAAATAAATTTTTATTCATAATATTACATCAGATACAAAAATAAACATTTACCAGCATCATCGCGTCACCAATATTGCAGAAACAAGTGCTTTGATTCTCTTTACCAATGCATGCTCATTGCTCATACGATTAAAACGAAACCTATCAATAAAAATTAATGTGTTCCGAGTCAAAAACGAAGATAAGTGTGAATGCAATAATGCGACAACCAATTCATCAATAGCGAAAAACACAAAAAATACCTACATGTACCATACGTGTCCATTGCAATATGGGTGACGATTGCACACTCACTAAGAATATCATATTCTTAAACAAAAGGTCAAGATAAAAAATTGATACAGGATTTTTGAAATTTTCGCTAAAGGAAAGATCACAAATGATTTATAGGTAGTTAAATAGCATATTTACTGACCACGGTAGCCTAGAGGTATAGGCGTGGATTTCAGGTCACGAGGTCTTGGGTTCAATTCCCGGTCGGGTCAGAGTGTTCATTGATTTGAAAATTCTACCAGAAAAATATTTATTTATTTATATAAGCCGATTATTTTGTAGAATAACTTTTAAATTTTCATAATACGTATAAAAATTCTATTTAAATGACTAAATTTTTTATTTTATTTTGTTTAATGACCTCCACCCGAGTTATAGTGATTTTGAACTTGGTAAACTATTTAAAAAATCAAAATCTTCAAATCTTGACAAAGTGTCACAACTGTTTGTGTACTTTCTGTGAATTCAATGAAAGCAGATGAGGAACGTTTGACGGTCGGGTCGGTCCAACTTCGTCCGGCCGCTCTCACTACGTCGACCCTTCGTCTGACTGGTGTTCTGCCTACTCCCCTTCTTCCTGTTCTTGGCTGCCACTCTAATACCTTACGGCTTCAGCAACACTATCCTCTTTACGACACACGTGCCCCGCCTACCTCCATTTTAAGGTAGCAGCAGTTACAACAATGTCGGCCACTCCTGTCCGTCGGATTTCTGTTAGAAATAATAATATGGTCTAGCAATGTGATTCCCAACAATGCTCTTTCCATGGCTTTCTGTGCTACTTGTAGTTAACTAATCGTTTGCTGTGTAAGGGTCCAGATTTCTGTCCCGTATGTCATAGTAGGAGGTATGCATTTGTCGAATATTTTCCTTTTTAGGAATACAGGAATGTTATGTACCCTTAGAGTTTCTGAAAGTTTTCTGAAAGCGGCCCAACCAAGCTAGACACGTCTCTGTATTTCTTTTTCTTGAGTGACCTTGTTTAGTAGTTTGTTGACCACAGCATAGCATATTTGGCCCAGGTAGGTGTATTCTGCGACCCTTTTAATTTGAAAACCGCGAACAATGCCTACTTTTGATATTTGCATCATGACACATTCATAATTTGTGTTTTGTTCATGTTTGTTTTCAGTCTCTTGGTAATTGAGGCCTTGGATAATTCCTCAAGAATTTCCCGTACTTCCTCAATGAAAGCCGCAGACGAATCAATTACCTTTTTCACAAACTGAACATGGTTCAGTCGTTTGATCAGAGCGAACGCCATTGATATCGAACTCATTCAATGATACCACACCAATTAAATTATTACCTGCTTAATTCAAATTAATGAATTCCGAAGGTTTATTTATAAATCTAAGAAGGATCCCTGATCTGTGGGTGCGATTGAAGATGGGTGTCATGTCATTCCGTTGTGTCTAATGCAACGCGTGGGTGCATTTTATGTTTAGCATAAAAGCATTTCCCCAGTTAGTGGGCGTTCCTATGTAATATATCATGAAAGTTCAGAATATAATAGCGATGAAATCCGTCGAGATACAACTTTAAACCTGAGTCTTAGCTTTTATATTATTTTCTCACAAAAGTTTTGCACTTAAAATAAAATAAGTTTCTTTTGTTATTTATTATATTTCACCGTGAGACATCAGCTTATATCGTGCTGTCGAGTTTCTTATATTTTCAATATTGTCAATTCGATTTTTTTCAAAAACTTTGGTAGAGTCGATATGCGACGAGAAGATTGAAGAAAAAGTATGGAGTAATTTCTCACACCGAATATCTAGACCTTGTTTTGCATTGAAGCAAAAAATATACCTACTACATTAATTGCATGATGACTCTAAAGGCTAACACGGCATTCGGTGAATATGGCTCACTTTCATCTTTTTCAAAGAAACTCAGTCTTTTTTTTCATAATAATATAGAAAGTAACAAATGGGTTTCACATAGAAAGTAACAAATTGACGTTCATAATTTCGATAGATTAAGAAAACTAATGTTGTAGCTATCCTAAATCCATCCACAGCATAGCATATTATGTATCCCTGCTGGCTCTTCTTATGCGGTTCGAGGTATGGAAATAGTCGCGTGTGCCGAGAAGTAATTTAAGTGGATACACAAATAAGATTAAGCTTCTATTAATTGTCTTTGCCGTGGGGCTGTCGGCTTAGAATAGCACCTCTGTTCTTTTTGCTGGTTTTTCGAGCATCCTGTAAGAGGCAGGTAATCGAAAAATCAGATCGGGGTCGTGGGGTTGACCACCTCACACCCTTAAATCCAAGCGGTCAGAAAAGGCAACAAAATTAAGCCTCGGACGCCTGGGCCCCACCAGGGGGGGGTCCAGGCAGCTAGTGTCCCCCCTGTGTTGACCACGGCTCGCTCTAACAAGAGCTTGAAAATCGGGACCCTGAATGTCCGCACTTTGAGGGCGGGCGGGGAGCTTGTTGCTGCCAAGTTGGCGGGAGAATATGGACTGGATATCCTGGGGCTGAGCGAGGCACGCATCCCAGGGACGGGGCAGAGTGACGCTGGCAATTATGTCATGCTGCACTCTGGTCACCGAACTGCACGGATGCGTGGCGTCGCTCTACTTTTAAGTAAATATGCCTTCTCTCGCCTTCTTGGTTGGGGACCTGTTTCTGACCGCCTGATGAGTGCGTCCTTCAAGATGACAGGCGAAACACTGACGGTCCTCCTATGCTATGCTCCCACTGAGGATGGGGATGCGGCTGCCAAGGACTGCTTTTATGACAGTCTGGATGCAGTTGTGTCCCATGTCCCAAGGCGCCACCGCTTAATAGTACTGGGGGATTTTAATGCCAAGGTTGGCAGTGACCCCCAGTATGGACCAGGCGTCATGGGTAGGCATGGCATGGGAGTGATAAATGATAATGGAAGCCGTCTGATTGGTTTCGCCACACTCCATGGACTCTTAATAGGGGGAACTTTGTTCCCCCACAAGGATATCCATAAATATACTTGGACCTCGCCTGACAGGAGAACAAAAAACCAGATTGACCATCTTCTGGTAAGGGCCAGCAACCGAACTGACCTGCGTGATGTCCGCACCTACCGAGGGGCAGACATGGATACTGATCACGAACTCCTTGTGGGTTCGTTGAGATTCAGATTTACCCATTTCCAGCAGGGGCCGTCTGCCTCTCGCCCGCTGGACATACGCAGGTTAGAGAGTGCTCAGTGTCGTCATACGTACGAGGCTGAGTTACGCACCAGGTTCGCCCCCTTGCAGGATTCACACGGAGCTGTTCCGATTGAGACAGCTTGGAATAGCTTCCGTGACGCCGTTATGGAATCCGCACGTACTTCTGTCGGCTATAAGAGCAAAAAGAGGCCAATATGGATGTCCGATGGGTCCTGGAGCCTCATCGAAGATCGCCAGAAGGCTAAGACCCTCAGAGACAGCGAAAAAGACCCTCAAAAACTGGCTGCTTTGGTGTCTGAGTACAGAGAGATGAGCCGCAAGGTGAAGCACTCTGTACGAACAGATAAGAGAAGACACCTGGACTCTCAGATACGGCGAGCGCAGTCTGCTGCACTCGGAAATGACTCAAGGACACTTTTCGAAATCACCCGGGAGGTCGGGGGCAGGGGTCAAAAAAGACCCGTGACGGCAATACGAGACTCTCGTGGAGCCACTGTCACTGCCCCCGAACTGATTAAAGGGAGATGGAGGGAGTACTTTGAGTCAATATTAAACCGTCCCGAGCCCTCCTCACCTTACAACTTTGAGGAGGAGTTGGCTGGTCTGAATATACCTCAGGCAACTGGGATATGTGAGGACCCGCCGACATACAGTGAGATGGTGCTGGCCGTGATGAGACTTAAGAACAACAAAGCGCCAGGAGACGATGGAATTCACGCAGAGCTCCTCAAACAAGGCATAGACACCCTTGGCCAACCACTATTAGATATATTTAAAATGGCGTGGGAAGAGGAGAGGTGCCCAAAAGATTGGCGGAATGGATCCATCGTCGCAATATTTAAAAAGGGGGACCCCCTTGAATGCGGAAACTACCGTGGAATTACTCTGCTGAGTGTTCCCGGTAAGGTATTATCTCAGATATTACTACACCGCATTCGGGGGCCTGTCATGGCTGTCCTGAGAGAGCAACAATGCGGCTTTGTACCTGGAAGGTCCTGCACGGACCCAATTTTCTGTGCCAGGTGCATCTTTCAGCAGTGCAAGGAGTTTAACTCTCCAGTCGCTTGTTGCTTTATAGATTTTGAAAAGGCCTTCGACAGCCCACATAGACCATCGATATGGAAAATTTTAGCTCTGTACGGTATACCTCCGAAGATAGTTAAAATGGTGCAGTCCCTGTACGAAGACTCCGAGTGTAGCGTGAAAACGCCAGGTGGTCCTACTGAAGCTTTTAGGATCACCACGGGAGTCAGACAGGGCTGCGTACTGGCTCCTTTTATATTCATAATTGTCATGGACTTCCTGTTGAGAAAGTCCATGCAAGGAGCAAGAGGTATACCGATAACGCAGAGAGATGGTCTAATGGGCGAACTGTGCGATCTGGAGTACGCGGACGACCTAGCGTTGTTCAGTACGACAGTGGAGGAATTACAGCGCAGTGTTTCAAGACTCTGCGACGAAACAGCACGTCTCGGCCTTCGAGTCAATGCCAGTAAAACGGAGCTCATGGCAAATAATGCCTGCCCCGATAAACAGCTACCGATAACCATCGATGGTCACCAGGTCTCCCGGGTGGATAAATTTAAATACCTGGGAGCAACCATTACCACCACTGGTGACCTCGGGGCTGAGCTCCCGATACGTATCGGTATGGCAAGTGGCGCCTTCAACAACATGACCAAGATATGGAAGGCGTCGGCGTTTAGTGTCGAGACGAAATGTAAACTGTTTGATGCGTGTGTGTTGCCCATTCTCCTGTATGGGTGTGAGTCCTGGCACCTGACTCTGGCCCAGGCACAAAAAGTATCTGCATTCGAAACGAAGTGCCTCAGGAGAATTTTGGGTATAAGATGGTACCACCGCATCACGAACGACGCTATACGCCGACGCACCCAGCGTGAGCCCATCACCTCTACTATTATGTGGAGGAGATGGACCTGGCTGGGACATGTGTTAAGGATGCCGAATGACAGTTGGCCGAGGAGAGCGCTGTTTTTCCTCCCATCAGGGTCCCGGAGACGAGGAAGACCCTCTCATACTGTGTTCCGCTCCTTCGAGGCAGAGCTGAGGAATCTGGACATGGTGTGGGAGGAGGTCATTAACGTTGCGCAGGATCGAGCGCAATGGAGAGCTCTTGTTGCCTCCCTATGCCCCTAAGTGGGGTCTAAAGGGAGTTTGGATTTGGATAATTGTCTATTATTATTATGTTTGAAGTAGAAAAAATTCCAATTAATTTGAATAAAAAAGAGTAATGTGAAGTTAAATTTACGACATTGATTTTTTCAATTTACATAACTAATATTATTTATAGTGTGACATGGACTGTATGTGGTTTTCTGTTACGGATGTGCAAATAAAATTATAAATATATGCTTTAATTTTGTGCTATTTTTTATGTTCTATAACAGATTTGTCTTTTTTCTTATTAAAAGAACAAAATGCAACATTTTTAACTACATTAACTATTGGAAATAATCTCAAAATGAACTGTCAGAATAAGTAGTTTCAACATTTTGGTTTGAATTTTGGTCACTTTCCATCGAAAACAAAAGCATGTTCCACAATTGTTATTTCTTAAAATACGTTATTGCAGTATTACATAATATGGTGTTTGGCATTTCAGGTGGGATAGCGACGTGCGGGGAGTGCGGGCAGCGCAGCGTCATGGGGAATAAGCTGTCATGCTCGTGCGCACCTCTGATTAGGAAGGCCTATCGGTACGAGGATGGGCCCTTTCAGGGCTCCCGTAGAAGAGACGGACATCTATTGAGGTAAGCGGACAACCCTTCATATCTATTTATCGTAGAGTCGTTGGTCATCACATCGACTTCTATTGAGCATACTGAGACGCAGGTGCAGGCACTTTTTATCGAGTACTAGCCGACCTGGCGAACTGTCTTCTCTTTACTATAAATATTTCATTAGAATTTATGAAAGGTGTTTAAAAGGTATTACTTGCAGTGCGATCCAATGTCAATCGCGTATACTTTTAAATATCTGACAGTTACTTCAAACTCCGTTAGAAAAAAAAAATCGTTACGTTTTCCTTAATTTTGTAATGCGTCGTGCAAATTTCTCATTTTTTTCTTCCATATGGACACTCCTCTGACAATATGAAAAACATAAAAGAGAATTTGCTTAATTGATCAAGCTGTTAATGCTTGACCAATTAAAAAGGATTTTTAATAAAAAAAATAAGATTTCATATTTAAATCAATAAGGTTTGATCGCGTTAAATGAATGGATAATGAGAGATTGCTGAAGACGCATATAGATTAGCAAGATTCTATCATTTTTGGACGTGAGTAGATTGTAAATAATTTATTTATTTTATAAAGTTATATAAAAATCTGTTTATATATCTTATAACAATTATTATGTAGGTACATACATTGTACATAGAGTTTAATAATGATGTTCAAACATGTAATACTATCTAGATAGAGTGCCGTGGGGTTGCCGGCTAAATATAGCACCTCTGCTCTTTTTGCTGATTTTTCGAGCATCCTGTAAGAGGCAGGAAATCGAAAAATCAGATCGGGACCGTGGGGTTGACCACCTCACGTCCATAAACCTCAATCGGTCAGAAAAGGCACAATGAGCCTCGGACGCGTTCGAGCGCAATGGAGAGCTCTTGATGCCTACCTATGCCCCTCGCATTGCGGATTGGTTTGGGGGGGGGGGGGATCAGCGGCTTGCTTGATTTGTGTGGCCGACTTTCTGGTTTGATTGCTTCGATCGAATTAGGAGGTTGGTTTCGCGCGGGTCGGGTTTGCTGCGGATTGGTCTCCCCCGGGCTGGTTTGTAGTGAGCGGGGGACCTTTAAGGGAGAATGTAATGTAATGTAAGATACGAGTAAAAATCCAATTTATTTATAATATTGTAAGGTGATTTGAAAGGGTTAACCTATGGATTGTACTGTACACCTTTTACTGCATTTGGCGGTTGATATGATAAAAATAGTCTATGCATTCTTCCTGCTAAGATTTCTTTACTTCTCTGCTGGATATATATTTTTTTCTTTTCACACTTTTTCTAATATGAGTAGCTTAAAAATCAGCTTCTTACTTATTATGGTTAGTGTTTCAGATGACAAATCATTGCATTTAGGTAAATTTTCTTATGAGTTTATAAGAAAAAAAATCCTCGTTCGTTGCGAGGATATGCAACTTTTGATAAAATCCAAGAAGTTTAGGATCTGTACAGACCTAAATACTTGCAGTAACCTTACCAATGTAACGTTACATGCAACGTATCAAAATTCCATAGCACGCGGTTCGCGGTGGTTCGTCACGAACTGACTGGAAAAAACTACACAACTAAATCTTTCAGTCAGGTTTTTCGATATCACAATACCATTAAATAACTTAATCAATAGTACAAAAATTCCCACATGATTTTTTTGGTAATTGTCAACAAGCCTATTTCTCGAATGTTTTTCCACACAGTATATAAGCAGCTATTATAAAACAATATTTTTATACAAATGAATCATAATGCTGTAATTTTTCCAGATTATGGGCCGAAGTGTTTCACGTGTCAGCAAGTGGCGCTGGAACCGTGAAATGGCAGCAAGTGTCTGAAGATCTGGTGCCGGTCAACATCACGTGCATCCAGGACTCTCCGGAGTGCGTCTTCCACATCACAGCGTACAACTCGCAGGTCGACAAGATTCTGGATGTGCGACTCCTTCAACCAGGTTCATACCCACTCTTCTACCACTTAAAATAAACCAATGACAGAAACAATTCAAATTCGAATCCTGAAATTGGAAAAATCATCAAGATATTTTTCAAAAAAGTTCTTTGGTCTTTTCCAAAAGTTGTCTGAAGCTAACACAAATACTCAAATCAACGGACGTTAATTAATCAACAAAATTGTTTCAAAGATTCTCTAAACGTTAAATATTTATCCATAAAAAACGTATCTCCTGTTGTTTCGAAGGCTGTCTTAATAATATGATCACTATTACCAAAGTTCGCCATTTAGGTTGACAAATTCGACGAATACCCAAAATTCCAAACATGCATAATATTATCTTCTACATATTCAACATGTCAAATATCCCATACCTCCTGCACTCTGATCCCTGATTTTTA
This sequence comes from Mystacides longicornis, assembly GCA_963576905.1. NCBI lineage: Eukaryota > Metazoa > Arthropoda > Insecta > Trichoptera > Leptoceridae > Mystacides > Mystacides longicornis. The sequence continues at coordinate 899,336 of OY756423.1, forward strand.
ATCTTTCTTTTTTAGTTTGCCCATCTTACTCTATAAAAATCTAGCCGTTTTCTTTGTTACCTAACTCCTCCTTTATTACTGGACGGATTTCGTTAAAAATAATTGGAGATGTCGAGGGTTACCCAAGGATGGTTTAGATGAAAACAGGGGCTTTCTAGATACTATATTTCTGTTTTAATTATGTTTTTAGTTTTTTGCTCCCATTTCAACTTTTATATGTCAAAAAAAGATCGAGTAAAGCAACTACGTTCGTAAAAAGGGTGATTTTATTTCTAAAGAGCGTACATAAGACCTAACAATCGTTTGTGTTTTTTTTAAACGTCATAATATTGTCGTTCGTTTTCTAAGCAGGTATTATGTTAAGGTTTTTTCTTTATATTGAGAGAAAGATATAGGTAGGTATGTACAAGAAACGGGCATCGCGTAAATAACGGTTGGTTATTTAGATAAGTATGTACATCGATGCGCGTTGCATTGGAACTATACATCAATGTTATCCGATGCAACTGATAGAAACATCGATGTTTTCTCAAAATCGATTGTTTACAGGAGAGGGGGGGGGGGCTCTTATTTTCATATATATATATATATATATATATATAAATGGAGAGCTATTTCCGGATGTCATGGCATAATGCCTAAACTGCTGGACCGATTTCGCTAATTCTTTTTTTGTCGTGTAGGCTTTTATTAGGAGAATGTCCTTTTAGAAGAAAAAATGCATGGAAAATTAGAAAATTATAGAAAACTCTACGTAGACGACTTTATTAGTACTTTTTTTTCTTATATATTTTGTTCCAATTTTGAAATTTTGACAGAAATTGTCAATTGGTGCGATTGACAGAATGTGGATGGAATATACATGGTTTAAAACAGACGTATCGTTCGGAATCACATTGGTCAAATGAAAATTAATTCATCACCTTTCAAATTCGAATTCAACAGAACAATACATTTAAAACTAGTCACAGCTACCCCAAAACCTTCACCTATAATGATCAAAATTCATCTGATCCGCAAACTATAGCATCGATGTTCTGTTCATTCTTCCAATCGGTTTTCAATAATAGTCCACAGACTACTGGTCCGGATTCACAGCTGGCGGATGGTGCGTCTCCTTTTTATGGTAATTTATTAAGCGACATAACTATCACGAGTTCTGAAATCTACCAAAAACTAATACAACTAGATGTATCAAAGGGAGTTGGACCAGATTCTATCTCCCCAATCGTACTGAAAAGATGTGCTCCTCATATCACCAAGCCTCTCAAGTATATATTCAATCAAAGCCTCGCCACCGGACACTTTCCGGACAGGTGGAAAGTTGCCCAAATCACACCTATTCATAAATCTGGTCCTAAGTCCGATGTTCAAAACTATCGTCCGATATCTATCCTATCAGCCATTTCCAAAATATTTGAATCTATTGTCAAAGACCGTATATACTACTTCATATACCCATTCTTACTTCCCCAACAGCACGGTTTCATGAAGAATCGGTCTACTGTGACCAATCTTATGGTTTTCAGTGACTTCCTTTTCAGTGCTATGGATCAACGTATACAAGTAGATGCAATTTACACAGATTTCCAAAAAGCTTTTGACAAGGTCGACCATATCCTTCTGATTCAAAAACTTTCATCTTACGGTATACATGGCAACCTTCTGCGCTGGCTGGAATCTTACCTCTCAAACAGACTAATGACCGTAGTGCTGAACGGTTACAGATCGGAGTCTCGTGCTGTTACTTCAGGTGTTCCCCAGGGATCGGTGCTGGGTCCATTACTGTTTACAATTTTCATAAACGACGTGGGCGCCTGTTTTAAACATAGTGAATTTCTTTTATTTGCGGACGACATGAAGATATATCGTTCTATAAGCTCTGAAGCTGACTGCACGAAGTTGGACGAGGACCTTGAGAGACTCAACAGATATTGTATGAAAAACCGCCTTGTCCTGAACTTTAAAAATGCTACACTATCTCCTTCACAAAGAATCGCAATAAAATACTATATGACTATACTATAGCTTCCCATAGACTTCATTCTGTCGATAGCATACGTGATTTGGGTATAGTGATGGACTCAAAGCTACACTTTGACAAACACATTGACGAACTGACACAACACTGTAACAAAATGTTGGGCTACATCCTACGAAATACTAAACAATTCAAAAACCACAACTCACTTCACGTACTATATAACTCGCTAATACGATCCAAGGCCGAGTACTGCTCTGCAATATGGAATCCTTTTTACGACAAATATACCAAACAAGTCGAGACAATACAGAGGAGGTACACTAGACAGACGAGACGGAAATTTAACAATCTGCCCCCAAACAACATTACATTGGAACTGAGACGCAGTGCCATTGACGCAACGACCCTCTACAAAATCTGCCACTCCTTACTTGACGTCCCTACTCTCCTGCCTAAAATAAACTTCAAAGTACCTACCAGAATACGAATACATAGACCATTTTATGTTAAGACAAGCAACACTAATGCTGGACAAAGGAACCCCATAAACAGACTCATGACCTCATACAACAAACTCCTGATCGACGTAGATATCTTTGGACTTACGCTCCCCGCTTTCAAGACCACTACATTACAGATACTAAAGACGATACATACTCCGACATAATGTGACAGTCCCTTCTCCCATCCTTTCCTTTCCCGCCACTCCCTACTCCTCTTTTATACATTTTATATTTCTATGTATTTTTTGTTGTTTGTCTGATGTGTGTGTGTGTGTGTGTTCTGAGTGGATGTGTGTATGAATGGTGACTTATAATTTTATTTAACTTTCTTTTCATTTCTACTTGTTTTTTTTTTCTTTTGTTTTGTATGTATATACCTACTTTTTTTTTCTCTCTCGTATATATAATATGGTGAATGGTGATTGAGGACGAATGACTAAGGATATTAGTAAATGCTGAAAAGTAAAGACTTCCAAGGATGCATGAGTAATTGGGTGACAGTTGACTGAATATTGTTTTCGTTCATATATTGTACTTTATCATAACTGTTGTCTGTTCATGCGTTACAAATAAATAAATAATAAATAAATAAAAACGAAATTCAACAATTATTAGTTAGGAACACAGGGCAACGTCTGTCGGGAAAGCTAGTATAATATAAATTCTGTAAAGTTTCTCGTAACTTTTTGGTATGGTGTTAAACGTTATTAAAATAATTAAATTAATATTATTTATTTAAATTAATTTATGAAGGAAAAAAAAAGTAATTTATGAAGCGAGTTATTTATGATTATTTTTTTAATAAAATGTACCCTTTTAAAATTAATCAGAAACCCAACTTACTTACTTACTTTCCGTTTCCGGCATTCTGATTATTTAAGTTTCTTTGTGATTTTGATGACTTGCTTTTGATGTTCCGGTGGCGAAAGGATTAGCCGGCATTCAGCCGTTTCCAGGGGGCGCCCGACTGTTTTTTGAAAAGTAAAGAAACATTAGAAACCCAACATGGGTACAGCATTGGCTGTTTGTCCTGAATCATGATCTATCTACCCGTTCTTCGCCCTATCTTTCAAAATTCGCTGAATCCCATCTCTAGTAGTCGATCTATTGAGTTATTGTCCATTTTATTTTACGTACAACTTCTTCTTCGTCAGCCTGTCTCCGTCGAATGATGAACATAGGCCTCCTCCCTCTCCTTCCAATCATTCCTGTCCTGAGTCGCTCTCATCCATGTGCGGCCTGCAATCTTTTCGATGTCGACCGCCCATCTGGCCTGGGGTCTGCCGACATTTCTTCGGCCTTGTCCAGCCTGCCACTCCACGACTCTTGGTCCATCTGTCGTCCGGGTATCTGGCCACATGGCCCACGGACATCCCCACTTCAGGGTGGCAACCCTCTCCACCTCATCAACAACCCTGGTCTTCTCTCGTATCCATGTGTTTGTTCTCCTGTCTCTTAAAGAAATACCCAACATCTTCCTATCCGTGGCTCTTTGTGTTACCGCCAATTTGTGCATTATACTATTATTACGTACACATCACACTAGAATTGAGTTATAAACTGCGTGATATTTTCAGCTTCACGCCAAACTTTATGCAAATATCTCAAATGTAGTCTCTTAGCGTATTATACTAAAATATCCCCCGATACTACTACCTTATCAAAGATTTCGTAGGTTGCATATCTTAAGTAAACATCTCTATACCTCAATGTCTGCAACCGCCCACACATATTTGAATATTTTAGTTTTGTACGGGACAACCTTGGTGTCATTGAGCTTGATAAAAGACTGAATAATTTATGTGAATAGATTGTGCTTAAAGCAGTATGAACCCGTGGGTAAACCCAAGACTTTCTTAACAACTGTGCAAGGTTGAAAGCTGTCTTTTCTTTCTTATGATAATAATATAGATTAACAAGCCCGTAATTTTTATGAACTTTGTATTTCTAAAACATGGATTGGTGAACAATCTTACAATATAAACTTCTCTGTCACTGACTGGCTGATGCCAATTACGCTTCTAGTTCCTGCCTTTGCCAGAAAATGGCGCCATTCGCAACTAAACAGAAATTTTGTTCTACTAATGTGGCTGACAGTAACATGATATGACTGGTGGCTGTGCACTTTAAAGGTCATGCGGAGAAAAACATTGGGTTATTTAAAAGACTCACACACGAATTCAGCCATAAGGAAGCAAAGTTCGCATGAAAATTTTTACCAAATCAGGAAATTTTAACGCACACAAGCGACTCATAGCGAAGAAAATCCATACGAAAGCAATGTTTGCAATAAAAAGTTTTATCAAATAATTTAAACACCCACGTGCTAAAAGCCATTCGCATGCCAAGTTTGTAACAAAAAGTTCAAGATGTTTTTTTAAGTTTGCATAAAGAGTTCAATCAACTTTAAAGACTCACATGTGAGTTCAGCCATACAAAAGCAAAGTTTGCGAGAAAAGACCAATAGTGGGCGCCACAGGCGGTCTTAAATAAACTAGTATTTTATAAACAGATTAGGTTTATAATTGAAAATATCAGTAGTTTATAATTCAATCATACGAGAAATCCTTATCTGTTTTAAACGAAGATTAGTCAAGGCTGAAGATAGGTAGATATACATAGTAAGTTCTTGTGTTGAATGAAGCGTGTATTCGCTTGATAGCTTTATTGACAAGGAGTAAGACATAATATGGTATCGGATACAAAATTTCAATACAGGTTAAGTCTTATTTGATGACTTTTAAGTACTTTTTACGAACCTTCATTTGGTCTCCGTAGTGAAAGCAGATCCACCAAAAGCATGTTCATTGTTGACTATGATAGTTCGCCCGATTCTATTTCAATTTTACTGTCCAAATTAGAACCTTCCAATTTTAGTAAGTGCACATTGGTATAGGATGTTTTCTGGGGAGCTTCCGACAAGACACACTAGGTGGCAGCACTTCTAATCAGGTCTAAATATTATGACAGCTGGTTATCAGTGTTGCCAACGTGGGCGATTTATCGCCATTTGGGCTACTCGGAACGAGAATCGGGGACCAAAAAATTTAAAAGGCGGGAGTTCACTAAAAAAAGGTCATTTAGTATCCGGAAAGGTTAAACTTCACTAAAAGAAAAGTAGCCCAATTGGCGACCTGTCGCCTTTTAGATTTTTTCGTTGCCGATTCTCGTTCCAAATTGCCCACGTTGGCAACACTGAATTTGACATTAGACCGGGTTAGCAAGGGCGCCTCTGGTGGCAGAAAAAGGAAAAAAAAACATCCCATTCTGTAAAAATTTAGAACGTTCCTAATTAGACTTGCAATATTCAAATAGTTCATTTTAATTGACGTGAACTTATTTCTCAAAATTTGAAACGTTTTTATTTTAGTTCGAACAAAACCCAGAATAGGGGGTAATATGCATTGTAATAGTACCTTACATGTGAATTGACACCAACAAGTGTTTGAAATGATTGAATAAAGATAGAGCCTTTTTTATGTATAAAAACGCGTTTGATCTTAGGCATCATCCCACTTTATGCTTTTTTTTTTAACCTATCGCGCCGTTTCCCTTAAAGGGTAAGCAGAGAGAACGAACTTCTTATTTATCTATCTATGCACACTAACTTCGCTCCTCCACCAACGTTAAATTTTTTATCCAAACTTTCTTACTTCTTTTGCTACTGAACTGGCTATCCTTGAGGACAGAAATGATCTGTTAAATCCAACTCATTCTCGGTCGACCACGCCTTCTTACACTTTTTCACAGCCTTAAACAATAGTTCTGTAATCTATTACTGCATTTACATTTTGTTATACAATGTTTAAACCAAAACTAAATTATGCAAAAAGTAATCAAAGATTGTAGTTACAGTATGAAAAATAATTTTCTAAAGAATTGGCCGTCTTACTTACAAAAAATTCGTTAATCGTAAGATTACGTATAACGCACCGATCAGTTTTTACTTAATTTATAAAAATATATTTATTTTTATCCGAGTTTGTTATGTATGAAGATGACATTTCATACAAAATTTTGTAAACAAACAAAATAGTAGCCCGGCAACGCGAGTGCTTACAACCGAGTTGCGATATGTCAGATTTGAATGATTTCGAGTAGGTGCAGAATTAATTGGTGCCAGACCTTATTTTTTAATTTTATATTTGAAATCACACGAAATCTTTATGTTTTAGCCAAAATGAACTAATTTATGTTTGATCACTTCAATTTTAATATTTGTACCTACTTCAAAAGTACTCTTTGAATATTTTCTTCAAAACGTCATTACATTTATTATAAATTTAGTTGGTGAATCATGGTTGTAAGACCTCGATGATTACGGGAATGCAATATTTGCTTTATTTGTTTAAAAATTCTATTATTAAAATGATAAACCAAAACAAAATGGACCAAAATATGAAGGGAGCACCTATTTGGACGGGGAAAAAACTAAAAAACAGTATATTGATTACAGAAAGCGTTGTTGTACACTCGAAACCATTGTCAGTTGACATAAAATCCAACATGGTGGGCTAAAATCTACAGAGATCAGCTCGCAATCAATCGATATGGGTTAAACTACCTCGTCGACGGCTTGATCGCAAATTTTTCTACCGCTGAGCTCTTTTTTTCCACTGATCAGAGTTTTTAAATAAAGCAGTAAAAGAACAATACGGAACAATGCTGTACATAGGATGATGTATTACCAACGCAACGTCATTTAGTGTGACTGTAATAAATTGTCCTCATATGTATTACTAGCGGCCTGCTTCAGCTTCGCACGGGAAATAGGTACCTACCTATTTAAAAAAAAGTTTTCATGAAGATTCCTATTTTTTTTAATATTCTACAGCTTTTTAATCTGGAATAATGTGGCATTCTAATGATCCCATCCCGTACGGCTCGTAGCCCAGTGACGCCCTATATCGCTGCCTAGCTAGATGAGCAGAGTGAGCCACGGGGAGCGGCATACACTCTTTTTTTAATAGGTACTTACATGATATCTATAGAATAAAATGTCCAAATTGAATAATTCAAAAAGTTTTATAAAGTCTTGAATAATATGAACTAATTTATTTTGATAAGGAGTAATACCTAGATACAAACGACGAGTCTTTTCTAGAGGCGGCATTTCAATTAAATTTTTAAAATAAATTGTGACATAACTATAAAAGTTCGACATTATGCTGTCGCGACATTTTTTGTAAATATTGATGTCTTCTACAAAGTCGTAGTATATTATATAATTCGATCATCCAAAGATTTCACTTCATTCTCAACATGTTCAACATGTCGAAAAATCTCATGTATGCAACAAGTAGAAATTTAATAATAAAATGAAAAATAGAGATAAAAGTAGGAAATTGTTGAGAACAAGAGAGCAACCAAATTTAAAGACTGCGACTGCTGTCATGTATTTGGCGCCAGGATATGACTATATCCATTTTTGTTACTGTCTCATATTTATTGCCTATTGGCTTAGTTGGTGCACAACGTTCTAATTATGTTTAGATTCTTGTGACCTTTTCAGGACTAGATCTTAAAGAAAAAATAACAACTAATGACTCTAACAATTCATTACTAATGTTCGATTTTTAAATGGAACAAACCACTACGGGCTTACGACCGTCTTCTACTGTTATTTCGAAGGCTGGCTTATGCGTTGGGTTCCTAGGGAGCGGCCGTCATCGGACAAGACGGCGTCTTTCAAAATTATATGACAATGTTTTTCGTTACTATGGAAACCATATTGGCAATGTTCTCAACTGACATATCCACCGCCGTTTATTGTAGCGGCGTATCCGTAGGAACCCAGACCATTAGTGTGATCACTTTACGTTAACAACGTTCGCCATTAGGTGGTAATGTTTGTCTCCGAAACTCTTAATCATGAGAATTCTCAACATGTTCAACATGTCGAAAAATCTCATGTATGCAACAAGTAGAAATTTAATAATAAAATGAAAAATAGAGATAAAATCTCAATCTCTGATGCCGACTACTTATAAAATACTTCGATTAGCTTATAATAACTCTCCGCTGAAGATGGTCGCATAGTCGGCCGAAAATATATTTCGGATAAAAAAAAAAAAATATCGTAATACTGCAAAGTTTTATTTAACCCCTCAAATCGGTACTTCGATTTGATTGAATGACGTCAAGTGTATTTGTCTGAGTCAACATTCCGGTGTCCGAGTGAGGCCGCCTTTGCTCTAATTTTCCTTGCAATACGATCTAAGCAATAATTCTAATTTTATTGTTCTAAGTACTGGATTTCCTGACAGACGTTGTCCTGTATTCCTAACTATGAATATTGAATTCTAAATTGTATAATGATAGGCATATTACCTTTAATCCAATGTAATTTAGATCGATGCATCTTATTCAAGCCATATATTTTCCATCGCACCAACTATCAAACAACTTACAGTTCCTGTCAATATTATTTAATTTAATTCAATTTTTCAAATTTGTAATAAAAATTTTAATGTTAAAAGTACTAAGAAGGTTACCTACTTAGAGTTTTCTTTGTATTTCAAATTATCCACGCAACTTTCTTATTTTTTTTTCACGAGAATCTTCTCCTGATAAAAGCAAACACTCAAAAAAAAAAAAGAATTAGCGAAATCAGTCCAGTCGTTTAGGTATGATGCGATGACCACAAGAAATAGGTCTCCATTTTTATAATGTAGAAGATTAAACACTGTTTTGTCATTTGTCTTTTTATACGATTTTTAGAAAAAATCTTGTTGATATTCGATTCTGATAAAAAAAAATTATATCAACGAAAAGAGTTAATTCATCGAGATATTCAATAGGGTTGTGAAATAGGAAGAAGAATAAATAGATTATAGATATTCCCTATTGCATTATTTTAGCCGCGGAAAACAAAAATACGCTAACAGTTTTTTTTTATGTTTTTATATCCACTTACATTATTTCATACAGGGCGTATTTAAACGTCACTGATTTTTTATTAAATATCCAGAACAATAATAAGTAATAAATATGAGTACCTTTAACAAGATTTCTGGACAACACTGTTATTTATTATATACCTACTACCTTTTCCGACAGACGTTGTCCTGTGGTCCTAACCAGAGGCGGCCCGTTCATAATATGTGCATAATGTGCACTGCGCCCCCAGAAACAAAAATACATAATAATAATTGATTCGAATGAGATAAACTATTAAATTAAAAACATGAAAATATTTATAAAACATCCACATTTCATTCGTATTCAGAAAGCTCAGGCGGGAACAACGCGAGAATGATATATGTGTGCGCGTCATTCATTCTGCCTCTCCTATGAAGTACCGATGCTGCGTGGGAAGATTATTTGAGAGTGCCCGATAATTTTGTTGAATGAAAACTTCTAAAACGCTCGAAACGGTGCGAGTAAGTGAGACGGGCTACTGTAAGAGCGGCATTACATTTGCGAGAATGAGAGGGAACCACGATCAGGTGCAGTAAACAATAATTTTGTTGTTATGAGGTTGCAGGAAATCCGTTCCGTCTGTGATCGTGTCCTAGCAGAGCCTAAGTTTGTCACAGTGTAACTATCTGTATGTTTTTCTACAAAATAACACAAACTACTTAGAGTAAGTATGTGTGATTTTACAGAATATCGCCAGGCAATCGTTTTTTATGGTTTTCCTATCTGTGTTATTATTTGATGTTTCCGAGGTAGGTACATGCTCTGCGGCCGTCATGTCATTCGCGTTTATTATTCCGATGAAACGACAGTTTCCTTTATTTCATACAATAGTTCTGCTGTTTCCCACTACCGAAAATATTTCCCCAACATGCTACAAAGACCCCCATCGTAATAAAGATATTATGATATTAATACTGCTTCAGGCCTAGTAGGAATACTATAAAAACTTTAGCATTTGGAACTTTTGGTCTACAATAAAAATTTCTATTATCTTGTCAGCAACGGTTGTAGTTTTTTTTGAAGAATAAAAGAAAATGCTTTCAAATATTTCGAGTCCCAAAAAGGTAGATACAGAAATTGGATTTTCATTATTTTGAATTCAAGTACTTACCTATCTAATATCCATCATTTGCTTCCCCAAACTACTTACTTCCACAGCAAGTTTTTCTATTTTATTTTTACCTATTTAGACCTTGCCTTTTTTGAAGATGAAATTAATATTATATCCCTGTTAATAAACATCTTACTATTTTTTGTGATGGAACAATCTCCTTTTAGTTTTGTTAACTCTTGCATAATTAAGGTTGTTAATGGATGCCTCTTTTTACACACATGCATCATAAAATATTTTTAACGAACGAGTGAATGATGTTGTAATGTTAGAACATATTATTCATTTTATATATAAAAAAAAAGATTATTTTTATGTTAAATTATTTATTTCGTTTTAATAATAATAATAAAATACTTTTAACATCACATTAAAAGTCAATTATTGTGTTCGATCATCACAGTATTCGAAAACAAAAAAATCTGTTTCAAATGAGATATTAGTCAGTGTTAATAAAAATGAATTAAATTTTTATACAAAACAAAATTTACTAAAAATAACTTAGATACTTACTTCTTATAAGGATAAAACTTTAAAAAAAGGTCCACCGCCATGATTTGGGCTATTTTAAAGGTTTTAAATGTATTTGTATAAATCAACTCCAAGTCCAAACAAAACAAAATTGAAAATCCTTGTAATTTGTTGACACTTTATTTTCCGTACTATTTTGGCCGTGGTTTTATTAGGCGATATCTTGCCTAAAGTTTCGCTTCGTAGTGACCCAGCTCAAAGCGACAGTAAAGCAGTAACAATGTTCCTCAAAGGCCCACTAGGAAACAAAAGCATATGCACTGATATCAGTGAAATTGTTCCCTACAGGCTAACTAGAATGCGAACGTTAGGTAAACTATCACCTAGAAGACCACGGCTAAATAGCCCGTCCTAGTAAAATTCTTCTCATTTTCATTATTTTTCTCCGTTGGTTTACAACATTCGATGGTTTCTTTTTTCCAGGCACACGCATCGGGCAGGCCTCGGAGTGCTTCGTGTACTGGAAGGACCCCATGACGAACGACACTTGGGGCCTCAACTTCACCTCTCCCATAGACGCCAAACAGTTTAGAGAATGTTGTGTAAGTTTCAGTACAAATAATTTACATCATTTTAAAATATTGAAAACATAATTCCATTCATGTTTAATCGAAGACTACATTTTTCTACTTTATTTAATTTTTTGTTGATCTCCATTTGCTTGTATAGAGTCAAAGCTTTCCATTGTTTTTTTTTCCTATATAAGTAATAAAAAATTATAAACTGCACTTTTATTTAGGAATTACACAATTAAATTGAAAATCAATTCATTGAGACTTATAACAAGTACACAATTTCATTCGACCAAATTAAATGTCAATTTTGTACAATCATTAACCAATCTTAGTTTTTCATTATTATCATAAATAAATATTTTTTAAATCAATTAATCAGTGTTTAATTTAAATTGGTGTTATTTTGATTGGCATACTATATAAGTTTCCAAAAATCAACATTCTGCTAAGTGGCCAATTGATTAAGTTCAGCTATCATATACATATAAAAAAAAAATATCAATTGGCTTCATTACCCCCGAAAATTTCATAATTACTAAATAAAAAGTTTGAAATGAAACCGCAACATATATATCTATTATAATTTATGTTACGAATAACTAAAGTTTTACTGTATGTAAATAATTGAATAGCGTTTATTTTGTTTTTTTTTTTAATTCTTCAAGCATGCCTTTTAGCTTTCTTTATATATTACACCTTGATATTATAAAAAAATCTTTAAAGTCAATAGTATTATGGTTTATTTTCATTTCTGTTTTGTCCTCGCATTATGGACCTTGTATTCTTGTAATATTAAATTAAGTATTATAACTGCCTATGATTTCTAGAAGAGTTTTGGAGACTTAGAATAATATGTTTTGCTCCCCACACACACTGCACCCCTTACCTCTTTTGTTTTGTATGTAAAAAAATGTGGTGTTGCATTCAAAACATCAGCGTGACGAATTGCAGTCGCCGCAGTTCAAATTCGGAAGGAAGGCTTCGTCGAGTTACAGCCTCAAGGATGCCCCCAATGGCAAGCAGAAGCCCAAGGCCAAGAGGAAACCAGTGTCAACACCAGCCAGTCCCAACAGGGCGAGGTACTTTTGACGTCAAGTCTTTTCTAATTTCTTACAATTCTTTGGTTTACCGCAAGTAACCAATGGTAATGGTCTGGTTTTGATTTCAGGGAGCCTCAATGCACGTGTATGACAGCGGAACAATATAACAGACTGAGAGCTCAAGACCCCAGATATAGTAAGATCATTGATTAATCATTGTTAATTATAAGAACATGACATTTCGTTTTAGACTTGGTTAAACTGATTGCATTAATTTATCTTCTTATTAAACTGGTATAATTTTGTGTGAGAGGATGTAACTTGTGAATTAAATTTATTGTGTTATTATTTTAAGATATTTTTTTACAAATAATACTGCTTTCACATATTGCATTTTTTTGCTTTATTTAAAACAATCAAATCAGAAGAAAAATGTCCTTTTCGTTTTATGAGGTTGTCGACCATTAATTTATTGTCAAAAAAAGGAAAAATAATCTCTCAAAATATGTGATATAATTAAACAAAATAAATTTGAAAATTGTTTTTGTATTATAAAGTTTCAATTGATTGTAATTATTAATTATTGAGTAATTTATTTTTTAAACTTTATAGACTCCATGTTTGTTTTTGAAAATATGTACATGAATATATACTCTCTCCACAAACTTTCTGAGTTTTATGAGTCTAGTAATTTTTTTAAAACTAATATGTAGATAATAATACAATAATGTAAATTGAAATATTATAACAGAAAAATTGTAAGAAATTGATTGATTGAAATAAATTAATGCCTAGGGACGAGAATAAATACATAATATTGAAAAAATCCTTATAAACATAAATATTCTATGGGCAGATGTCTACCTGTTTCATACTTGTACTCGTATTACACCCACTCGTACTTAATGGTATTACAATGAATGCAGTGTAGTAAGTAACAGTCTTATACCGTCAGAGAAGCTAAATATTAAAAAAACAACATCGGGTATTTAATGTATATGCACGTAATATCTTAAAAAGCCGAAAAAAAAACTATAATATTTCTGTTGCTTTTTTAGGATCATCGACGCTTCCTCGCACGAACCGCTCAACAGAGACAGATGGTCGACCAGCAACAGGTACGGGCGCAGTGACCACCGCTCCGGGGGCCGCCGTTGCTCCTCTGGGAGACAAGGTCGCCGCAGCCACCTCCAGCACGTCCCTGTACGACAATGTCACGGGATCGGCGCCACCTGCACCCGCGGCGGCCCATCCTCAACCTGCGAAAGGTAAACTATACATACAATAGACACATATTCAATCCGACTCATCATATCGTTGATAGCTTTTTTGATAAAAGTAACCATTAATCCCAAACAGAATCGAAACATGTATTACTTTTTCCCTTGTAAGGGTGTAACTTCTTGCACGCTTTTACAGTATTTTATGCAGGTGCTTTTTTTAAAATAAAATGAATTACGACATCTTTCACATAACGAAAAGTTTGAGTTGTGAAAGTGGAAAATTTTCGGCACCGGGATTCGAACCCACGACCTCAATACGCTGTACGCACGACTGATATCACTGGTCTAACAAACATTTTCAGAATCCATTCAATTGTTTTCTGATGATTTTTTCAGGAAATAGCTGGGACCACATTTCAAAAGCTTCCAGTGTCCTTTCAGATAGGCACTAAGTGTCACAGTAATATTTGTATACTCCATACGCATGTCTTGATAGGGATTAAACCAAGCATATAGGAGTCTGCCTTTTTTACCAATCACGCCGTATCCTTTAGGGCCTTAAGCAGGCAGATAGAACACTCCGCTCTTTTCTATCCATGCAACCTCATTCGCTTCATGACGAAATCGATGTGCTCGATCTCGATTTAACATCCTTACATTGGTAGTAACAAGATTTTGTTACGCACTAGTTATATTAGCTTCTAGTTTTGAGAAGTTGTCGTTTCTCATAATAGGTCTTAGTGCATATTTTGATGTTAGGAGAAGAAACTTTGGACTTCATGGAGTGCATAGTTCGCCCTGCTGCCAGCAACTTTTCTACATTCCATTTCACAAAATACCCTTCTTTGGACTACTCATAAAGACAAAGTAGTGTTTTCCCTAACATTAATGATAAGAATTTGTTTTGTCAAGAAACTTTGGACTTCATGGAGTGCATAGTTCGCCCTGCTGCCAGCAACTTTTCTACATTCCATTTCACAAAATACCCTTCTTTGGACTACTCATAAAGACAAAGTAGTGTTTTCCCTAACATTAATGATAAGAATTTGTTTTGTCAAGAAACTTTGGACTTCATGGAGTGCATAGTTCGCCCTGCTGCCAGCAACTTTTCTACATTCCATTTCACAAAATACCCTTCTTTGGACTACTCATAAAGACAAAGTATTGTTTTAAATTATGAATTTAAGCAAACACAGTTGCACTTTCACGGTATTTTATTGAGGCTCGAGCGCTTTCGTCTATCTCATCTAGACATTATGAAGAATAAAAATGTTTAAAACAAAATAATTGAAGATATGGTACAATATTGGTAGGAGAAGACACTATTACTAACAGATGATAAAATTATTATTATTACGTTCTCATGCAGTTGGGCAAGAAATTATGAAAACAAAATGCAATGTGTTTGAGGGCGACAATAGGATGGGCTTGCGAGGGTTGAGAATTTATATGGAAACATAATATTATTATGGTTCATTTAAAGTACAAATGACTAGGTACCAAATTGGTTTGAAATAGTGGAGATAGTGCTGAGATTTTTATATTCACAATATAATGTTCGCGGTTTTTATGAATTTCTAATGTTTTCAATTGTGTTCTTGTACTCTCTTTGCTACATAATATACTTATCTGCTACGTAGCTATTTTTAGATTTTCTAAATTATTAAGACCCTCTGTTTTACACAAAGTACATAATTGCAATTCCCCTTGTTTGTATCCACTCAAGTACTTGCGAGCTTTTAATTAAAGGCGAAATTTGCATTGATGGTAATAATTATGGTATCTATTCTGAAGGCTCCCCTGATCTTTTGACATAGGAACGCCGGCAAGGACACCGTATTAATAATAACGAGTTAAGAGGGATGTTTGAATAATTCATTACACAAACATGATTAGAATGCTAAGGTACACATTTCTTTTTATAAATAGCACTTGCACTCTCTAACTACACTGAGAGAAATTTTGTCATGATGAAGGCACGTACAGTAAATGGTTTTATAAAAACCGCAGAATACAAGAAAAAATCATAAACTTTTATGAAAAAAACCATTATCATTGAAATAATCAATTCACCTTATCTGCTTATTTCCATTCCCAAGAATGGAATTTCCGAAATTCTCGGATCAGGGAATTATTCAAGTAATTCATAGAAAAAAACAAGTTTACTTGTTTTACGTTTTTTCCAGTAGGAATAGAAATAATGTAAATGCTGTATGTCATTGATTAAACTAATGCAACTGGAATAAAACAATGATTCAATTTATAATAATTTAAAATATCCGGTACGGGAATTGTTTTTTTCTATTACGGAGATGGTTTATATGAAAACGCAACATCATTGATATTTTCAATGACGGAGCATGGAGTTTTTCCTAAACATCCGTACAATTTCAAAAACCTATGCAAGTCAAATGTTGTAAAATCCATTATTTCTTTGGTTTTGAGTAAAGCCAGTACAAATAATAGGATAATAGTTAAGAGCTGGTAGGTAATGGAAAATAGCTAGTAAACTTGAAAAATCCAATGACAATAATTAATTTCAACAGAAACAAGTAAATACGAGAATTTCGCAAGGACAACGTGAAAAAATCCAGGCCCTTGACTTTCTCCCATACGGCACCTGTTACAACCAAGTTCGTACGGGGTTTTCGCAAGTACGTACGTAATTTCCAGATGGAGTAGGGATATTTTTTTACCAGACGTAATCGACCTACCTCTTATATCTACCATTAGTTTGCTTGAGCTCGTAGATGAAAGACTTGTTTACTCATTACTTTATAAAAGTTAAAGTTTATACTAAAATCATTTTACAAATTATCTACCTAGTTACATATTTCTCTATACAATGTGTTATCTGGATAATTATTGATCAAACGAATTGTACGAATAAAAGACAAACATTTTACGTTGAAATTGCAATTGGCACTTTAAATTGAAATAGATACCTTAATAAAAACTCCGTGTTCTTATTTATTTTCTCTTAAGGTTAACAACCTTTTTTCTTATAAATAAGTAGGAATACTGAACAGATTTTTTTTTTCAATGAATTTGGAAATTAAATTTTGGGAAATAATTATTCTTTTTCTATTTTATTTTAAAGACCATCAATTGAGATCAAGTGATTTCACTTAAAAAAATATGTTTTTTTTTTAATATTCTCAATTTATTGCTATATTTTTTTTGTTCATAAAACTCGTTTGATCAAGTGTGGACATAAAAAAATTAAGTGCCGTATAAGGATAAAAAATAAATATAAAAGACAAAATAAAATATCTATGAAATAGCGATTTTTTTTGGAAAATTTTTCATCCTTTTCTTTTATAAGTGAAGTCTTAATAAAGAAGAATGTTCCAAAAAAACTTCCGGAATTTCATCGATAATTTTTTATTCGTACAATTCGTTTGATCAAGTTTCGAAATAACACATTGTAGATGTTAGGTAAACATGTGTGATCCATACGGGAGACAACTGAGGGATAGCCTGAGAAGTCGGTGTATTCTAGCTGTTTGGCGAGTTTCCTCAGGGAGACTATGCGTCACCAACTCATCAGTTTATAATTTAGATGAAATTCCACAATATGAGCCGAATGTAATCTAGGGAGACGCAAAAATTTCATCAAGTCATCAATACCTCCATAGTGTCTTGTTTTGGTCAACTGATGGTAGAAAACGTATCAAGTACGAAGAAGACAAACTAAATCACCTGGATGTGTGGAACATTTTAGATATAGGTAGGTATTTAGAGCTTTAGATAGCAATGAAGTAATAGGTAAGAAAGAGGCTGCTACCTGGTTGAATCAATTACAGCATTGGTTTTTCCTCGTAATGTACTAGAAAATAAAAAGGCTCTTCCTTAGGTATATCAATGAAGTAATGGATTGTACCAAGCACGGCATTGATATTGCCTCGTAAGATACTAGAAAATATAAAGGACTTTACTTAGATATAGCAATGAAGTAACGGGTTGTACCAAGTACGTCATTGGTTTTTCCTCGTACGCTACTAGAAAATATACAGGCCCTTACTTAGATATATCGATGATGTAACGGTTTATACCACGTACGGCATTGATTTTTTCTCGTACGTTAATAGAAAATATAAAGACTCTTACTTAGATATATCAATGAAGTAATGGGTTATACAAAGTACGGCATTGCTTTTTCCAATGAACTATCATTTAAAAATTCAATGACATTGCATAGATTAATTCCTCTCGAATACGTGCTAATTTCCAGTAAACCGTACGGGAAAATACCCCGTATGAAAATTCAATGACGGAGCATTGAAAAAACCAATGCTTCACTCTGAGTCAAAAAAAACAGTTCTTACGAGAAAAAACTCAAGAAATACGAGCTTTTCCCCCTTACTTTTCTCTCAGTGTAGTGCCCGTTTACATCAAACGAACATAGAGCCACAGCTCGAAGTGGAGCGCGTTTTCGTGATTGTCGAAACTAAGGAAACAACAACAAGAAAGACCCAGAACTCGCTAGTGTATACACGGATAGAACTCGCTAGTGTATACACGCATAGAACTCGCTAGTGTATACACGCATAGAACTCGCTAGTGTATACACGCATAGAACTCGCTAGTGCATACACGCATAGAAATCGCTAGTGTATATACGCATAGAACTCGCTAGTGTATACACGCATAGAACTCGCTAGTGTATACACGTATTAAAAAAAATACCAAGAATGTCCATTCTCATACCTAATGAATACGCAACATCATTGTACCCTGTATATCTTATATATAAAAATGGAGAGCTATTTCACGTTGTCATCGGATGGCGCCTAAACGGCTGGACCGATTTCGCTAATTCTTTTTTTGTCGTGTAGGCTTTTATCAGGAGAGTGTCCTATTAGAACAAAAAAATTAAGAAAAATGCATGGGAAATTAGAAAATTTAAGAAAACTATAAAAATGGAGATTTATTTCCCGATATCATCGCATCACGCCTAAACGGTTAGACCGATTTCGCTAATTATTTTTTGTCATGTAGGCTTTTATCGGGAGAAGGTTGATTTAGAAGAAAAAAATTAAGAAAAACGCATGGAAAATTAGAAAATTTAAGAAAACTATAACAATGGTGAGCTATTTCCCGATGTCATCGCATCACGCCTAAACGGCTGGACGTATTTCGCTAATTCTTTTTTTGTCGTGTATAAGCGTTTATCAGGACAATGTCCTTTTATAGAAAAAAATAAGAAAAATGCATGGGAAATTAGAAAATTAAAGAAAACACAGAAAGTAGGTACCTAATCTTTTTAGTACCTACTTTTTACAATATAATTTTCTTCTACTTTTGAATTTTTATTAATTGAATGTAAAATATATCGTATGAAATAGATTGATTGGATGGATAATTCATAATATTCATTGCAGTTATTTTTTTTCAGGAGTTTTGGTAAGTTTTAATACAAGAAATTCATTATTGTAATGAAGTGTAAGGAGTTTTGAAAACTTTCTTTATATAAAAGATTTTTAAAACCGCCAGCAAACAGAATCGTATAATATATAACATTGCTATTAAGGAGTTATACTTAATTGAAGTTCATTTTATAAGGAGTTTTGATATGTTTTAACACAAGGAATACATGATTATATTGAAGAACAAGTAGAATTTTTTTTTTGTTTGTTTGAAAATCAATTCTTCGTTTATGGGCTGATTTTTACAGAGGATGAGTACATACCTACATATAACGTAAATATAATCTGCATCGTTAATATGTAAAAAAGCTGGATATTATTTGCTAATGACCTAGCATTTGTTTCTTTATTGAAAATAAAAATTGCTACACTTCCACCATGTTGTAATAGAAGATAGAAAAAAATCACAGATACTGCATTAAATGTGCTTTTTATTTATTTCCATTGTTTTGAAAGAGAAGATTTAAGAACGCAATGTTGTGTGAAAGTGAATGTCGAGAACTTGGAAGTATGTCTATTTAGGTAATTTATTTAGAAGAGATGCAAGGTGTGAAAAAGAGATTGAAAGAAGGAAATTGGCTGGGAGAAGGGTTGGCGGTGCACTTAGACCTCTAAGAAGATATCTCTGAAATCGACAGTTGATGTACAATGCAATCCTGATACTATCCATGATTTATGGGAGTGAAACTTGGACATGGACGAAAAATTTGGATGTTGGAATAAATGCTGTGGAAATGAGATCACTGCGTAGGATATGCGGAAAGAGACTTATTGATAAGGTGAGGAATGATAATATTAGAAAGGAATGTGGAGTGGATGTTAGTGTAGTGACTAGAATGAAAGTGAATAAAGAAAGAAGGTTTAGGCATGTAAAGAAAATGAACGAAGAGAGAATGACTAAAAGGATATATAAATCTGAAAGAATAGGTGCACGCAGACGAGGCCGACCTGGAATGACATAGACCGACCATATCGGTGCCGTCTTACAGGAGGGCCAAGTCAAAAGCAAAAGGAATAGAAGAGCATGTATGCGGAATGTTATGCGTTTGGAGGAAGCAAATGAGTTTGGATTGGAGAGAATGGAAGTCCATACTCTCTGCCTACCCTCTTCGAAAATCAGCGTGATCGGTAAAATAAGTATTGACACCTCAATGCGTATTTTGAATCGGTACGGAGAAGTTCCTTATCGTACTTTGATTAATCAATCAATATTATTTTAACTGAGCAAAATAATTATTGAAATATCGAATATAATGACATAGGTACATAAATTCTTTTTTTTACATGTTAACATCAAATCAATCAAAATTAAAACTCCCTTTGAATTCCACTCAGGCGCAAAGTGAGGCAATAAGAGCTCTCCATTGCACTCGATCTTGCGCAATGATGACCTCTTCCCACATCATATTAACATAGGTTATAAGTTTTTGATGTAAAAATAAACTCAGACCGATGACTGCAGCGTGGTATGCAGGTTTTGCTAATGCCAGTAAATAGTCATTCATGTTAAATATCTAAAAAACGAATTTGAGCTCAGTTGTAGGGATTGCAATCCGGAAAACCGGATCCGGTATTCCGGCGGATCCGGCATCAAAATGCCCATATCGGATCCGGCACAAATTAACGGATCCGGAGATCGGATCCGGTTAATCTTATTTAGGGATTTTTCGACACAGACCGGACTCGAATCCGTATCCCTAGCAATTCCACAGGGTTGTTGTAGGTACCCATAAAGGTAATAAGAGAAGAGGAGGCAAATCCGTCACACTGAGCGCAGTGTAATGCTGTTTTTGCCTCCCTGTGCCCAAAGTGGGGTTGACTGATCGTATTGATATCATTGACTATCCAATGAAAAGTCATCTCGTAGAAAAATAGCGTGAGCATGAAGCTATAATTAGCCAACAAAAAATATATTAACCTATTTAAAAGCAAAACTATTATGATTGTTATCTGGTAAACATAAGATTGTGTGTGCAGTTATATTCAAGGATAAACTGAAATAACTTCTCAAACATTTATTCTCGATATAGGAGTGTCTCTGAATATTTCCGGAAGTAATACCTGTAGTGTTACTTCTAGGACGCGGATGTCTAACTGCACATCCATCTCTTTAGTGTTCGTCCAAGGGTATTTTGGTTGATGTGATTTCATCCTCTTATAATTACCAGAATCACCGGATCCGTTTTGTTGACGTGATCATTCCAGTAACGCCTTCTATTGCTTTGCTACCTCATTTCCTGCCGTTCTCGATATCGCAGAAGCTCCGAATTCGGAGTTTCTAACTCTACCTCGAATGGTTTATTCCACAATGGGTTGCAGAGTTTTCGAGAATCTTTCTTTATCGTGGTGTCGGTTCTCTGAGAACCTTTCTTTTCAAATCATGATCAATCAAGCAGGTTAAAATAAATATTTTCGTTGAATTTGACTTTCATAATACGTAATCTAAATTGTATTTTTTTTTCTTTCAAAACTATTTTTTTATAGTTTTTACCATTTAAAAGCAGTCATACCCTTATAAAATTACTTTCGTATTATGTGCTGTTTTATTTTAACCCTTCATTATTGTTAAAAATTTCAATTAATCAAGGTTATTTCAATCCGGTCGGATCCGATCGGATCCGGCCGGATTGACGAAAATCCGGTTGGATCCGGCCGGATTCAAAATGAGACCGGATTGCAATCCCTACTCAGTTGCATAAAACCTAGAGTACCCATATTATTTATTTCGATACGAAGTTCGACGGGTCAGCTAGTTAGTGTATATTTTTTTTTTGCAAAAACTAAAGTTATTTATTGAAAATTATAATTTATATGTTTTACAACGAATCTATGGAAAGTCATCGGGAAAATTTTTGATACCTATATGTCGTGGGTATGAACTTAAATATCTTGGTGTGTAAGTACATAACTGGCGTCACGTCGTGTTAATAATCGAGTTTAAACGATAAAGCACCTAATTTTTTTTTACAAAATAGCTTGTACATTTGAATAGAGACTATAAAAGACTAGCAAATAATATCAATCAGTAAAAGAGTTCAACGTAAGAATATTTGAAGCTGTGTCTTGTATTTCGGAAGCTTAATGCTTGATAATGATTGATTATTTAAAGATACTTTTTTTGATGTTTCAGGAGTTGCCAGAGCCACGGAGACGGTGGGCGGGCAGACGGGCACAGCAACTAGGATCAGCAAATCTCAAGACACGTCGACTATGACCGGAGGAACTCCGACCATAACTAAGACGGTAACGGCCTCTGTAGGGACACAAAACAATGTACGTACCAATATTATACAGTACATAATAATATTATTAGGTATAATGTAGAAACTAACATAGGTAAGTTAGCCAAAAAAAAAGCCTTAATAAAGTAAAAAAATAAAAACATAGGTAAGCACAAAACATACATAGGTACCTACCATTGCATTCTTGTATACCCGATATTAAACGAAGCACATTATCCCCATAACAATATCGGAATGATTGAACATGCATAGTCTTCAAATAATACGTATAATAACTTCACATACTTCATATGTGACTTATTTTCTACTTAACCACCATCTCTTGAAAAACATGTAAAGTTATACAATCGCAGCTAGCGCGTTGATTTTCAAACTACCTCTGAACAATTGATAATGGTTGTGTTAAATTATTAGTTAGCGCATGTTTTCAACTTTGACCGCAAT
Source organism: Mystacides longicornis (assembly GCA_963576905.1). Lineage (NCBI taxonomy): Eukaryota > Metazoa > Arthropoda > Insecta > Trichoptera > Leptoceridae > Mystacides > Mystacides longicornis. The sequence continues at coordinate 922,279 of OY756423.1, forward strand.
TTGTGGATGCGATTCAATAAATACAAGTTAAATGTAGCAGATATCACAATTTACATGAGTTCTATTTTCAATGTTAATAATAATTGTACCATTAGGGCTTGCGACCTTCATCATTGATGGCTAGCCAACAGCTGTTAAGCTAATCCGTAAGAATGGAACGGAACTTGATGCACGGTCGTCTAAACTTCAAACTTATGATACAGCTTTGATTAGATATATTATTCATATTAAGTCAGATGGGAGGTTTTTCACTTCAAATTCGTGGTGGTTGGTACCCACGATTATCCAAAATCGATCGTGACTGAAAAATGTTATTTTAATCAAACTTTTCCAAATAAGAAGGGACGACAAATCCGGAGAGAAATTTCAAATACAAAAAGAAAAAAGTAATGACCCGGGGACTATATTATCCTACCTTCTCATCGGAATTTGTTAAATAATTACACTTCGCAAATAATTAAGCCCAAAATGCATTAAATGGACAAAAAAGTACATCAATAAAAAGGAAAACTTATTCTGTCTTCTATGTATATTTTGATATCTATTGTGTGTTTGTCTCTCATTGCTCAGCGCAAAGGGTTTGTACCTGTTGCTGAGCAATGATTTTTTTGATTGTATAAAAATAAAAAATCACCTGACGTGGCTGTAGAAATCAATCCACGACAGACGAAATCTCCCACATTACGAACAAATCTGCTTCAACATTTACCCAACTCTTACGCTTGCAACGATTCTCTTCCAACTAGGCGTCTCGGCTGACCGAAATTCTTCACCGCTGAAATAATATAATAGATTTCTAAAGTCTCTTGTGCGGTCCTCAACTCTTCCTTCTTCTGGGTCAAAATAACCATCAGCAAATTTATAAAAAATCCAAGTTATTACATTTTTTTTAACTATTTATTTTTATGTGTTTTTTAAGAACTCACAATGTCCATATTATGTACATAGATTGGAGTCAGCGAAGAAGCCCAAACCGGACAGGCTGTGACTCAAACGGGTACGGGAACGGGAGGACAGGAATTGAAATCCGAAGGTGTGCAAGCCGGAGGAACCCTCACGTCGGGAACGAAAGGGACGGGCACGAGGAGTTCTGGGAAGGAGCACATGCATCACGTACTAACGCAAGCCAAGAGCATCGACTATGGGGACATGGATATGGTAAGAACTGGAAATTGTATTTCTTTTATATTTCCAATAAACTGGCTATTTTTGAGTGTTTGGTTATGATTTAAAAATATATTGTAATCTAATACTTATTAAATTATACACAATTCTCCCTTTTACACCCCACTCAGGGGCATAGGGAGGCCACAAGAGCTCTCCATTGCGCTCAATCTTGCGCCATCACAGGGGTGATACTAGTTGCCTGAACCTCCTTCCCCCTGATGGGGTCCAGGCATCCCCGTGGCTTATTCCTTGTGCCTTTTTTGACCTGTGGAGGCTTAAGTTACCAAACTTTCCAAGTTACCAGTTACCAAAAATAAAAACAAAGACCCACAGTCGTGTCACATCTGGCAGGTAAGAAGTCTGAATGGGAAAAGGAAATTGTTATTTTGTCTATTTTTCTTCGATTACCTACTCCATATTTTACTTACCGTTTAAAAATATCCGAAGCTTATTCTAATATTTTGAAATCAAAATACACCGAATCGTTACAGTAGTTTTCGAGTTTAAGCGAGACAAACGCACAGATAACCATTTTTTGTATACATATAAGAAGTTAAAGGGTTTTGTATAATAATATAAGAAGTTAATTGATTTTGTATATAAGAAGTTAAGGAAAACCAGCTTTCACCTAAATAATATTCTTGCAGATCCGAGAGGCAGAGCTGAGAGCGCATCACCACAACATGATGAACAACAATACAGCAGCGAGGAGGAACAAATCTAAAAGTACTGAAGACATGAATGTTGGTAAGTGTTGATCCATATCTATACTGTAAGAAAAGACAATCTGTATTAGAGTGTCAGGTGAAAAAATAAAAAAGGTTTAGATGATTGTGGAGATTTCTCATTTGCAGATTCTGGAACCCTCAAGAGAATGCTGAAGCCCATGCCGTCAACGGAGAGTCCTGTCACTTCCCCGGAGGCCGGACGCAAGAGATACGGAGGCAGTGCCTATCATCACCAACAGAACAATAACAACAACAGGCAATCTTCACAGACTGGAAGGTTTTTAGGATCAAGGTAAATACGATAGACCACGGTCCCAAAACGCAGAAAACACAGCTGGAAAACCTTTTCTACGTATGAAATGCCATTAAATATTCATGCATCAGTCTAGAATTATTAGTACCTATGTAGTTTGGTAACCACGAAGCTTATCATCATCTCTTTGTTTTCTTCTGGACTATTTCAGATCATCTCACGAGATAGGCCGTCAGCACTCGCTGAGCGGGGGATATCCTGGCCGTGGCTTGTACCTGGAGCTGGAGAGAGACCTGTCTCCGCCCTCTGACAATGTAATGTTTGACAACCAGTGTTACGCTACCACTCCTAGTTCTTCGAATGGTAACTCTGACGCTGATCAACCTCATAATTTTCAGGGACGGCGGCAGGTAAGCTTACACCGTTTTCAACATAATATTATGATCTTTCATATTAGAAACCACACTTTAAAGTACTTTGACTAAGATCAACTTTTTGTATTTGGGAATCTTTATATCTATTTCATCGTATTATGACCGCCGTACACTATCGAGCCTGCAGAGCCGCCCAGTTTGCAACGTAACGGCTAATTATGATAACTGACAACACCAGCTTTATAAGAAGGCATTAGTGCTGGGACTGTGACGTCACATTGTAAGGCTCAGTATGTACTTGTCTATACATGTATGTACTTACCTGTACTCTATGATAATCTGTCAAGATAATATAATATACTGAACACGTACTTGTACTAGGCTTATAGAGAAAAAGTCATACAGCGCCGGCCGGCGCACTGTGGACAATAACCGGGTCTGGCTCTACTAAAATCTATAACTCTTTTATTTGTAAAGATATTTTTTTCAAATTTTTTACTCTCAAAGCAAAATGTTTGTTTATTATGCTGATATGAAACTAAATAAGTTTTAATGTACAGTTATTTTTTTTTTAAATATTTGAAAACTGACTTTTGTAAACAAAAATCATACTCACTTAATAGTATATTTATTGACCTTTAATTCGATTAAAGAGTACGTAAAAGTAATTTTGTACATAACAGACAGAAAAAATGAAATAAAAATCAAAATAAAAATGATCTATACAGGGTGTATAATATAACAAATCAAAGATAGTTTACTTGTAGAAGTTTTCAAAAATATATAACACATACCATTAGTTGTTAGCAATAGATAAGATATTTAAATTTGAAATGGAACAAAATATACTTGTTTAGTTGTGATTCTACAAGTAAATTATCTTTGATTCGTTCATTTAAATGTTAAAAATGTAGAAATTTGATATCATTATAATAGTTAACATTTTTTTATCAAATGCAATTAAAAAAAAAAGTGGAAAATGTGTACTTAAAAAAGCATTAAATATTTGCGACTGTTCTACCATATCCCACAGTGCGGCGGCCTGGGCCTTTGGGTGTGACGTTACAGTCAAAATGGCCGCCAGTGCTTATGCCTAAAAATGCTAACCGGAACTCGCTTCATATCTGCTGTAGGCTTACATGTGTATAGCCGTATTATTTAGAATCTTAGCACACGGCCGGCGTCGTATCATAAGAGAATTTTAAGGGCCTGTACAGTGTAGTGTACATTTGATAAGTTGCATTGGTAACGTTACTGTGCGAGATTCAATACACGTTCACGTTCTGACTTCGTTTACCATGAGCTAAATAATTAATTTTACTTCGTATTTTGACATCCATAATGAAACGGTGATCATCAAGTGGCTTGAATTTGAAATTTTCTTGTTTTTGTCCATTTTTAGCAATCTCAGCAGTCTGGAACAACCCCAACGCCAGGATCGCCCACGTCAAGACTGCTGCTGGAGTATGAGATGCATCTTAGAAACACGCTGGCCAAAGGAATGGATGCTGAGAGCTACAGCCTTCACACGTTCGAGGCTCTGCTATCACAAAGCATGGAGAATTTAGGTGAACATTCTGTTCTGTTTGGTTTTTTTTTACATTTCAGACCCAAATTTTATCTTTATTTAAGTATTTGTTTATTATAAATTTATTAGTCTTTTGATTTCAAGCTTTATGTATATCTCTTATTGAATTAATACACCCCCTCTTATTGTAGTAGTGTTGCAAAAACTACTCAACATGACATTAAAGCCTTCAATATTTGAAATAATCAATTCCTTGTCATCTTAACCATGTCTCTGTCAAGTAAATTATGTATAGGTACCGATAGATTTTTCATTTTTCCGCTGTACATACTTAGTTGGCCACGGTTTAATAGTAGGCTCTATACCGTTTTGACATCACTTTTGCAAAAATCTATTAAAAAAAATCTCTTACTTTCATCTCTGTTTGTATTATCCGATGTTAGATACCTACTATCTTTATAGCTGATCTTGCTCGTTTCAAAAACTCCCGTTATTCTACGTCACCTTATATTTAGTAGGTATTGACATGTCAAGCTAAATGGTAGGTACCTAATAAAAAACCACGTAGGACGTGTGCCTATACGTACGGAACTAGTCGAGATAGTAAAAAACTGTAGAAAAGTCATACAATATTATTATATTGGAAATTTTTCTAATGATGTTTTATCTAATAATTTTATCCGAGGTGGTTGGTAGACTGGCGGTTACAACGGCCGAGCACAGATTCATTTTTTATAAAAAAAAAAAGATTACTTGAAAGCAATATTTTTTTTTTCATACGTAATATATTTTTTTCTAGAATTTGCCGAAAGTCTTCCAGGTTCAAATCAAAGAAGTCCGTACCCTCCGCGGAGACGTGAGTATAGCTTAGACCTTATCTTGATTCTAAAAATGTTTAAATAGAATAAGAAGGGAACTGATGACTAACCTCTTATTCTGCAGGTCCGGTGCAGCAGCAAGGAGGTCCCAAGTCCTCGACGCTACCACTTCCCCATAGACTGAGCGTGGAGAGGCCTCCGAGTGTTGGCAGGGACAGACCAGACCGAGATGGCTACTATAGGTACATAGCATATGGCTCATTTTGAAAACAAAAACAATTATAAACTTGGTAATCTAGATGACTATAATCGCCGGCTTAAGTTCAAGAAGAATGGGTCGGGTGACAATGTTTATGTACACCTGAAACCGGGGCTTTCATACTACCTCAAATTGGGTGGGAACGTCAGATATGTACAGGCCACAAGCTTTCAACACGATATCTGTGACTTTATCAAAACAATGATACATTTTAATTTGTATTAGGTAATTTGTTTTTTTTTTTAATATTAGGTACTTCAACTGCAAGCAGTGTTAGGTAATCTATACTAATATATAAAGAGGAAAGATTTGATTTTTTGTTTGTTTGTTTGTTTGTTTGCATCGAATAGGCTCCAAAACTACTGAACCGATTTGAAAAATTCTTTTACTTTTGGGAAGCTACAATATCGGCGGTGAACATAGGCTATATTTAATTTCCAAAAATTGGGTAACCTACGAAAACTTCAATACTGTAACCCAAGGTGTAAAAAATTTACCTAAAATATTCTTTTTATCGCGAACGCTGTGAAAACTAATGATGATAGAATAAAACAATGTACCACAATTTTGTAGAAGACATCATTATTTACAAAAAGTATCGCGACAGCGTATGTCTAACTCTTATAGTTATGCCACAATAAGTGTTTTTTTGTTTTAAAAAAATCAATAAAATGTCACCTCTAGAAAAGGCTCTTTATTGGTATCTTGGTATTACTCCTTATTAAAATAAATTAGTTCATATTCAAGTCTGCTTCAATATGTTTGTATAACTTTTTGAATTATTCAATTCGGACATTCCATTCGAAAGTTATCACGAGTTTAAAAATGTGAATATTGGAAAAAAAGCATAGTCTCTTATGATCTCAACTTATCCGATGCAGAGTGCGTACGGGAGCGGGGAGGGGACTGAGGGGAGTCATGTCAAGTTTAGTAGAAATACCGCGCAAAGTAGTCACGGTGGTAAAGTGTCGTGACACGATACATTGCAATGCAATTATTCCAGATTAACATATTATGCTATAAAATATTTTGAAAAAGTTAGGGATCTGTATGAAAACTAAATTATTTTTAAGTATCTATCTACCCGTGCGAAGCTGGGGCGGACCTCTAGTTAAAAATAAATAGAAATCGATCTTACATAATTTTGCCAGAGATATTTCTTTGTCCATTTATGACAAATTGCCCTTAAAAAGGAGGCAGATAAGGCAGATTAATAAGTAGGTATATACAATATACATGGGAAAACATACATAGGTATCTAACATTAAGAGCGTAAAACATGGAGATGTTTGTAAATTATGTGGTAACATTCGGGTTTCAAATAATTTAAAAGTTGTGATGAAACCGTAAAGGAAAATGGAGACTGATTTTTTTTCATTTCAATCAATAATTCTTACCCAAAATATCAAAGATTCTTTTTTTGTAAATATGTAACTAATAATAATCTAAAAGCTTTGAGATATGGGTAAATATGACATCCAAAATTTACGACTTTATTCATACATACTCGATGATATTTATTGCAGTGACCGCAACGAATTAATGAGGGAGAAGGAGAGAGAACGAGAGCGAGACAGAGAGAGAGGATACCTTAGTGATCACAACTCTAGGTCAGTTTTTCTTCTTCTTCTTCTTTGTTTATCGAGATCTATAGTAAAAATCGCTGTACAGACCAGTAGGTATGTCAAAAAAAAACAACAGTATCACACAACCAGCTCTGTCATGCAGTCTACATCGTCTCTGCTATTATTTCACACACCTTTAAAACTTGTTAGCGCCTTCGATATTCCTCACAGTTGGACTCAACTCAAGAATCCTGAAGCCATAAAATCCCCAGCGCACAGCTAACTCGGGGGACCTCAAGAAAACCACTCAGTGTAGATCGAGCCTAAACTAAACCCTCGTCGTCAGACCGCGTACACCATGCTGTCTACATAATACCTACCTTTAGGGCAAAGATCTTTCTCGAATTTCCATTATTCCGTTTTCCACAAACGTGGACTCGGTCGGACTTAGGTACTCCATATTATGGTGCATTACCCACCTCATAGGGCCACTCTTATGTGATATAAATGGGAATCAGCTGCACCACCCCAACATAGTGCAAAGTAATCCATCCTCAACGCCTCTAACTGATTCGTCTTATGACTTGTATAAGACGACCCAATCTCTTCCTTAAACCATCCAGGTGTCGGTCAAATCTCGGGTCATATCTATTGCAAGGCCCAGGTATTTTATACTTTCCGCATACATCAATACTAGGACAACTGCAAGACCCAATGTTGGCAGTGCAGCGGTGTACACGTATTCCTCGATCATATTAAGTATATACGCTGACCAGCAATAATCAAAGAGCAAGTCATATATTTGATCTTAGCGTCATTGAGTATTAACAAATTACCTCTCATTCAAGATCCAACCTCATTAAACTCCTTTTATGCCAGTCCATAGACACTGGATAATGATTCCGCACGAAAACAGAGCCGCGCGCCATTTCGTCAGTGAAAGTAATAATTCTTCCTTTTGGCGAATTACATAGATCATTAATCAAGATAAGAAACAGTATCGGACTTAAGAGTCCTGGGAAACACAATGACATAGATTTAGGAGTAAGTTTCCTCAATAAATAGTCTGATTTATAGAATGGGGATGACCAGATTTCTCTTTGAGCTATAAAGAAAGCCATTGCATAATCATTTAATAAAAAAATATCCAAATCCAAAGATTGTTTCTCGGATAAAAAGGTATTGTAAGCAACCTGAGATCAAAATTTTACAGTTGGAATAATTTTGTTGCAGAGAACGAATCAGGGACAGAGATCAAGGATACATGAGTGATCACAATTCAAGGTGGGTTATCCATTATTCATTAAACAAGCACCAAAAAGCACTCCACATAGTTCTCGCACGAAACATCACTTTCAAGTGCACCTTGAAACACATTATTAGATCACCCTTTTTGGAACAATTCAACCCTTTAAAAAATCAACTAGAAAATGGTAAATTAACTAAAAAATATTTTGCAAATTCTAGCTTCGTTTCGAATTCGCGTTGTGCCTCGTGTATTGGAGAATCTGCACGTGCACAATGGTTCCGTCATAGCGACGGATGGCGATCAGGTTCTTCAACTCTAGGCTCTGGACACGGACCTCCTGGACAGGGATCACGCAGTAGTCAAGGGCAAGGTTCCCGAAGGTCGCCCTGGGACTCATTGCCTAGTCTGCGTCACGAAGGAAGTCTCAACGACTCCGGATATAAAAGCAACAGGGCTGATTCTATTGAACAACGGTAAAGATAAACAACCCCTAAGCAGTCCTTGACCCCATAGAGCCCTGTCCTCTCTCCCGCTAAAAGCAGTAGACTAACCGCATCCACATATTATAGCATAATATATTAGTTGACTTCCTCAAATAACACCACATTGTGAGTCCCAGGATTATAGAGAGCTTCGAAAAATTCACAATCTTCCTGCAGAGTAGAACTGACTTACAGATACTAATTTGGTTTCATCAACAAATAAAAAAAATAGATATTAAAATCGTAGTGTAACTTCTTCATTTCATCACAAACCAGTTCATATCATAGATATTCCATTGTGTAAAATAACATAACATTCGATATAGGTAACATCTATTGCATGTTATCATTTTATCTGGATTTACTAAGTATTTATTCAAATGGAATTATAAAATCATTCAAAATAATCGTATTAGTTTAACAAGTTACGTCTTTTTTAAACTTATTTAATTTAAAAATAGTTAATGTTGTATTGACATTACTTGAAATTGTATTTTCCTAGCTTTAAAATCTGAGAAAAATAAGTAGTAACTTACTTGGTTAATAGATACCTATAAACGAATAAAGCAAAGGTTGTTTTTGAAAATAATTTAATAGAAGTATATGTACCTAGTCATTTTTTTTGTCAAAAGTAGCTTATTGAAATTAAGTGTCAAAAATTCTCAAAATAATTGAGAGTAATCTTTATTTTTCAGAGGGATGTTCGATCGCCAGGATAGTCTCCGCTCAGACTATCTCAGTGACCGTGAATCCCAGCGCTATGGCATGGTTCAGCAGGCTTCCATCGAGAGTACCGATTCTAGACTATGCTACCTTACTTCCAGCGAGGTAAGTTGTTCAAAAAATCAATAATATTTCAGCATTTCAAGTTTAATTTCAAATCAATACTGAAACATTACGATAGAAAAATAATGATCATTTGAAATTACTTACAATTTCGATAAAGTTTCGTGACAAAAACTCATAAATTTTTCTTAAAAATTTAATTTTTGTGCATAGACCGATAGTTCTTTATCAATAAAATATTTTAACATTTTTCAAACCGAAATAATTTTCGTTATCATAAAAGCATCGAATTTTAATGTATGTGACTGAACTGTTTGTCATTTTGAGTATGTGATTTTTATGTGTATTTTGATAAAAATAACGACAAAATATGTCCGCCTTGCCGCAGTTATCGAATCAATATTATTTATCTGAACGTCTCTCGCTTTCGTTCGAAGAGACTAATAAAATATTTCATTGAGAAACTCCGTCCTGTGAAATTATTGTTGTTAAAAACAATTAAAGTATTTTTCCTAAGCGTAATTGAATAATAAATTATTAAAGAAAGTTTGGCCGAAGTAGCCCGTGCGGGTGGGAAGCTAACTGATGTATCGCGTGCCGCCTGGGCTTATTATTCGGGCTCCTTATCACAGGCCAGCCGGAAGTCTGAGCTCGTAAACATTTTCATGAATTAGTTATCACATCACCGTTTATTTCCGCTTCCTTTTTAAACACTATAAACCTATTTATTACCGCCACTTGTTACTTTTAACCTTCATCCAAACACAGGTCTACTTCGTGAAACGACAAATGCAACGGCCTCAAAACGTTTTACCAATAATAAAAACATAATGAATACAATAAGAAGTGGTTGGTGACCCAGCGGTTACAACGTCGGCTTTCGTACTGCGGACGTCGTGGTTCGATCCCAGGTGCCGACCATCTTCCTCTTTCACGACACAAGCTTTCGGTAGCTTACTGTGAAAGAGTCAAGGAGTGTATTTGTGTTCACTTTAAGTGAGCACAGATTCATTTAAAAAAAAAACAATATATATTTTATACAAAAATATGTTACGTAGTAAGTGATTATGTATATGGACATAGTTTTTTTTATAAGTGTCAAAGTTTGAACAAGGTATGGATATGAGACAATATGACCAAGGTATGGAAAGCGTCGGCGTTTACTGTCGACACGAAATTCATTCTCCTGTATAGGTGTGAGTTTTGGTACCTTACCAAAACCTGGTCACAAAAAGTAACTGTATTTAAAACGAATTGCTTCAGGAAAATCTTGGATATAAGATGATACCACTGCATATCAAGATTGGTAGCCTTGTAGTATAGGCGTTAATTTCTTATCAAGAGGTTCCGGGTTTGAGAGACCAGGAGGTCTGGTCAGAATTTACTACCCAGAAATTTTCACTCAGGGTTATCTTCTCTCTTATAATAATAATAGATTAATAATATATTGTGATTTAATGAATAACTATATAATAATAATATAACACTTTTCTAAAGGTGTCAGTATAGCCGGCGGAACTTATTGCCTGAGGCAATTTTTTCCAGTCAACCGGTCCCGTCCAATCTGAGACAGGCCATCCCGGGTAGAAATTTCAAGTGAAAAAACACTTAGAAAAACTCTGACCCGACCGGGTATCGAACCCGTGACCCCGGATCTGAAGTCCACGCTAGTACAACAAGGCTACCGAGGTCGGCTACTGCTAGGTTTTATAAGTTTAAGTAGAAAATTTGCCTCGGGCACCGGCTAAAAAGTGAATTTTTTTTTTATTTTTTTTTTTTAATTTTTTTATTTAATTTTTTTATTTACAGGAGAGTTCAAATCAATTTTAGTAGAATAAAATTACGTACCTACACAAAAATTAATTATAATACACTGTTGTGTTTTCACAAACAATTGAATAAACAGAATAAAAACAAAGATTTCTCAGTCTCAAATTAGAAATATAGTTGTGCAATCATGTTCTTCGAAATGTCGTAATACGAAGTAGACTTGTAAAACACTTGCCAATATAGCACAAGTCGAGACATATTTTGTTCGTTTTATGTACCATTTTATATTGAATTGAGACTTAACTCGAATTTATTGGATCATCAAATATGTAACGGTGAGTAAAAAATAAAAACGAAGCCTTAACAAACATCCAAAGAAGATCGGATCCCGAAGCAGGTAAGTCATAGTTAAGTTATTTTATATATTTTAAAAAAACTAATTTAATGAATTACCTAAATTTATTTAAAAAATATATGACCTTGCGTAATTTTTAAATATTTTCATATATTTTCGACACGGATGAGATGAAAAACAGAAATAATAAAACAATGTATTCACTCAACTATTATTCGTTTTTTCTCAAGCGTGTTTTGAAAATGAATGAAAATGAAACACCTCCCAAATTGAGTAAAAACGCAAAACAACGATTAAAAGATGTAGGTGGGTTTTAAAAAAATAAGCTCTTTTGTTTTCTACCATTAAAAAGTGTTTAAATAAAATGCTCAAATAAGCATTGAACGTAACTCTCGATCAGTCGGTCCTGTTTTATCCTCCGCGGAAGGAAGTATGAAAAAAGTCAAGAATATGCTGGAATAAAAATCCGTTCGTAAGCAAAGACCACCAAGATATCAGTGGGTATCAAACACAACACTGATAGTTCATGACTTTTTGAACGTCCTAAAAGTCTGGTGAAAGATGGCTGCCACGAATCCTACCACTACCGCAGAAACAAACCGAATTACATTTTCTAAAGAGAGTTTGGAGCTCTGTGGTGGAAATCATAGATGCTTTTTGATAATATTGTTACTGAAAATGAAACTTGGGTTTGTCGTTATGCTTATAAGAGAAACTTATTGCAGTTAATACTTTGGGTAAAAAAAATCTTCAGGATCTCCGAAGGAGTTAAAAGTTATGAAATCGATTGAAAATCTCCTTAATACGGTATTCTGGGATTCGAAAGAGTTTTCGCTTATTGAGTTTACCAAAATATGCCAGAGCGTAACCGCAGCACCTTACGCTAGCACTATGCGTGTTTTTTGGGAAGCGATTGGGAAAAAAATTAAGGAAAATTGACCGCAAATGGCTTGCTCCTCGACAAGAACGCGCCGATTCACTTGGCGCGCATTGTGAAGTCCGCCATTTTATAGCATAATTTTTAAAACATCAATCAACTACCTTTAAGCCTAGATCTGGTAACTACCAACAATTATTTTTGTTTCCGGAGCTGAGAAAAAAAAAAGATTAGTGGAAGAAAGCGTTTTTCCGATAATGAAGAGTTCAAGGCGGCCAAAAGCCATAATTTTTCAGAGCAGGATAAAAGTATTTTTAAAAGTAATTATTTGTTGAAAAGATAAATTGTCTTTTTAAAAGCTGCATTGAGGTTCAAAAATCTACATATATTGAAAAGTATAATCATTTAAGATTTTACATTGACTGCCCGTGTATCTTTCTCTATGTTTTCGAAGTCAAATTCCATAAGATTGTAAACTCAAATAACCAGCGGAATAATATTTCCATAACTTTATATTAATCTGTTTGTGTTGAATAGATAAACTTTCGTTTCTCACGGTTTTGTTTGGAGAGTGCAGCTCAGAGCTTATTGATTCAGGTAAAGAACCCGCTGTGACCTTTGACTGCACCGAGTCTGGAGTCTGTGATAAGGAACTTTAATGTCTCCAAGTACACATCTACATACCTAATGGAGTTTGAATTGGTTTGAAATCGAACCAAACGTTCGAACTCGAATTTTATCACAAAGAAACATACGTCCCTCCATTATCTTTGGGATTTTTAAAAGCTTTTTCCATATTCCCACTTGACATATTTTTTGGATCGTTGGTAGTGTAGGTACCTTTGTTCTCTAACAACCCATAAATTTTTAACAAAATATTAAGTGATTTTGTAAGAATCTTTGTACAGCATGTTTTATTCTTTGATGCAGGTACCTACTTAAATCTAAAATACCCATATAGTACTATAACGACATGATAATTTATGAAGGTATTATGTTGGGTTTGAGTTAATTGTATTTTTGACACACTTTGTCGAGTTTGTTTAACATTGAATTACTGTGTCATGTAGTAGAAACGGTATCTGGAATGTATTTGTGTGTAAAACTGCGGAAAATAAGAAGCTTCGATGGGGAGGAATATGTAGTTTAGCGAATGCGTCGAAAAAAAATCACAAATAGTTATTTTAATTAGTTGTAATTAGGTACTATGCTGGGCAAGTAAACTTTTTATATGCATCATAGGGCGGAGCTATGTTTATTTTTGAATGCTTCTTGTTTCTTTTCATATTTTTCTTTAAATTGTTTTGACAAGCGAGAAAGAAAATTTTATTTGCATTTTAAGAGACTTGAAAAAATACCTACCCAAAAAAAAAACAAAGAATGTAGGTGGATATTTGAAAAAAAAAATCTTTCTTTGAGCAATGCTCGTTTTATAGTAAACGCAAGCCTCCTTTTAATAGATACATTTTAACAGGATATGCTGCATCTTGTAAGTTTGACATAATTTGATTCAATTCAAGTTTTTAAAGGTCTGTGGCTCCCAAATAACCATCCATCAATAATTCAAAAGTTAAACATTCTCAAATAATAATTATTCTCATGTTTCTCAGTTTACTTCTTAAATAACCAACCATAAACTCGGTTAGTAAAAAAATTCTCGTTATCAACTTTGTGCGCAACGTCGCGAAAAAAACTGGCATTAACATGGCAAAGTATATGAGTGGCATTCTAATCCATCTTCGTAGACATTATTAGTAGATAGTTGTGCAGGCATTGTGCAAAGCCCGTATTTCGTGCAAAAGACGTATTTGGGTCATTTTTAACTGCAATTATAATGGGTCAAATAAAAACTACAGTCGTTGAATGTTTATTTTACTGAATGATCTCAAGAGAGAACTCATTATTATTTAACTTGAAAAGAAAACGTTTTTTTTTGTTGCTGTCATTTCATCTTTAAACCAGAATTATTCGCCTGGAATATACTGAATTGTTTCGTTCAACAAATATTCACCCGAGATTTTTTCCAGATTTGTCATTTACTTTACTTATTGTAGATTTATATACAAGACTAGTTGAATGCACTATTATCATAAATTGTTTTTTTTTTCAATCTAGGATTACTTAAAGTGAATACTAGTATACCTATACATACGACCTCTTTCACATGAAAGCAAGGCTTGTGTTGTGAGTGGTAAAATTGTAAGCACTGGTATTCGAACCCATGACATTCAGAACAAAATTAAATGTTGAAGATTGATTCCTCTTTTCACTACACAAGCCATGGCTAAGTGTGAAATATGTCAAAATCATTAATTTTGGGTGAACCTATATTTATTTATTTATTTATTAAAAACTAAAAATATTGGGTACTTTTCAGCTTATCAGGTTTACACCCTTCGCGCTGAACCGTGAGAACATTTAAACAAATGAATTTTGGGTGAACCTATATTTATTTATTTATTTATTAAAAACTAAAAATATTGGGTACTTTTCAGCTTATCAGGTTTACACCCTTCGCGCTGAACCGTGAGAACATTTAAACAAATGCTATTTTTATAGGATTTGTAAGATGAAACACAGTTTTTTCATATTTTTATTGGTTCTTGACATTATGATGACATCTTTTTCATGACAATGATCTCACTCAAAACGAACACAAATACAGTTTTTGACTTGTTCACGGAAAGCTAATGAAGGTGGTTTCGTGAAAGAGAAAGATAGTCGGCACCTGGGATAGAACTCACGACCTCCAATACGAAAGTCGGCGTCATAAACGCCAGACTACCAACCACTATAATTGAAATCTTTGCATCTTATCTTTCTCTTGTTTGATAGCGAGAATCTTAATATCAACTTAAGTACACCATAACATCTAAAGGTTATGATTATAAATTAACCACTAATAAGATATGACGTGGAATCGTCATCAGTCTTAACTCGACCTTAATGTACGACGACCCGTTCTATCTAAATGTCTCAAATTTCAATGGAAACTAAGTTGCACGTGTACGTTGATTAGTGATACCGTGACTAATAGTAATCGGGGTAGGTACTCAATTAAGTACCTTGTAAGGTTTCATGTGTATGGAATAAACTCCTCAATGGTTTAACCCGATTTTGCCCAACTGTACCTTAAGTGTGAAATACTTCAATATCGACTCGATAGTCGAGCAAATGCGATTTGTAGTCTCGCCCTTAGAAAAGTGATTGAAATTTTCGTTGTGGTTTGTATGTATGTATTCTAGCGGATCGGTCGCTGACTTTTGTGTTGACTTAATCAAGGCCTTTGATTTACAAGCCATCTTCGTTCATCACACCGTAAACTCTGCATGTTTTAAAATATTATTTGCAAAGTAGGTATATTTGCGTTCACTAAGTGCACTAAATTTCATTTAAAAATCTAGACAAAATCTTACTTAATTGTCAAGAAGAAAAATTTGTTTTTATTGGTATCTTAAAAAACCACTTAGGTACCAAATAGATCATATCGGTCTGTTTGGGTGATTTTTCCGTATTGTGAATCTCCGACACCTTTTCAATTATTTTATATGAATTCGGTAGAGATTTGAATGTGTTTGAGGTGAATGTACCTGCTAGTTATATGATAGCACTCAGTACTCACCTACCTATACATGAACTTTTCTTGGTTTTGGACCTTGTTATTGTGTATTAGCTAGATATTCCTTCAATGCTACTATCTCTCTTTTTCATTAGTGAGAAGAGTAAGCAAGCTATACGTTCCCGTACTTGTACTTGGGCAAATAATAATACTGCAAAGGAGCAGAGAGAATGAATTAATGTCCAAAAATTGCGAAGACATAGGTATACTAACATGTATAATGGTAACATATTCGTCCCTTTTTTCGCATCATCTTGTGAATATGTTAGAAAGAGATAGCTCTACAAAACATGCTAATATAATATCAAAAAAAAACTTTTGTTACTGTAGCTATAAGAATCACGGAGCTTGCGGAGATGATATTACGAGATGTGAGGGAGACACGAGAGTATCATGCTGAAAACTACGAGAGTGAAAGAGACGAATGGTGTATTGTTGGCTTTGTTTGGAACCGTTCTGAATACTACCGTAGCGTATCGATCGCTACTCGTCACGTGGTATGACCAAAATGCAGTTGGTGTGAATTTGAATGAGAGTTATTTTCTAATTCAATAAATTTTTCGTAACAAAACATATTATTATAAAATTATTTCGTTGAAAATAATCCGCTCTAATTTCTTGGTCTTGGGTCCAAAATAGGGCTAAGTAAATAAAAAATGTATTTTTGAAATATTATTGGGTCAGATTTTAGTGAAAATAACTGATTTTTTTAAAATAAATTTTGGTATTCCACTTGCAAAGATTGATTTACTCACTGTTTCTGGAGAAAATTACCCAAAACTAAACGAATTTCAAACTTTTTGCGCAATGAAAGGCAGAAAGTTGCACATTCGTCCGCTAAAAATGCTTTTCAGTCAAGTGACAATGATGTGTGTGTGTGTGATGAACGGGTGTAACCCGCATTTGATTAGGAAAAAAATTGTATCAAATTCGTATACGTTTTTGGTAATGTGTCCAGGAAAAGAGAAAATATTATCAATAAAAATAATTTCATATTTTTTTTTCATAAAATAAGACGAGACATGATTTGTAAGTTCTCGTGTGAATTATTTTCACCATTACAATGAAAAAAAAATCATAAAATTATTTAAAAGTTCCCACAAGTAAACTTGTTGTTCTAAACTAAACCATCCTTGAAAATAATATATTTAGTAAATTGAGTCTCGATTCATGTAAAGATGTCCATGTGTAGGAATTATATAAGAGTTTCGGCCACAAATATCCAGCGTAGGCACTTTCTTACTACCATCTGGTTCGGCCAAGTGTGGCGCGCTCCTTAATAAAATGTGTAATTTTACCCTAGTTAACGACCGTTCAAAGTCACATTCAGAACTCACCAATACAACCAAACCACCCCTCATACACACACAGACGGTATGAATTACACAATGAAAGGTTTCAATAAAGTTTCTTACACACACCATCAAGACATTATACAGATGTAGTTCATCTCAATACACCCTTTCAGGTTTGAACAAATATAACCTTACGCGGTGCTCGTCTGTATGCGGTTGTACCATTCTACTTCCTCCCCGGCGCAAAAGTGGTATCTACCGGCCGAGCGCCGCCCTAACACGGACTGTTCAGGCTCTCCACAGCGTAGTAACGCGCAAGTTTCAATAATATTATCAAAACGCTCGTTTTTGGAGGTTATGTTTTCCCAAAGACACATCGCAGTACAGTTCTGCCAACAAGACTCGCGTTCTTAGTTACTTGTCCCGTTTTGGCGTCCTCTCAATCGTTTCTACGTTTACAAACAAACGTTTTTTTTTTATAATGAAGGAGTTCGTTATTATTAAACATTGGTTTATAATATTATATCCAGTAACCCGTTTTAAGTGTTAAATAGATTCAATTATTAAGATTCTACGAGAGATTAAATTTGCGTAAATAAAAAAAAAACACAAAGTGTAGTGAATTGATTTCAAATTTCAATACTATTCGAGTGTTGGAACGTTATTCTTTTGTTTCATAATACAAAAAAAAAAAAGTTTCGAGTGAAGTGAATAATAGAATCCTCAATCCCGCCAGTGACTTTCTTTTGTTTTGCGAAATGAAGCGGCTCAATTCATTCAATTCGAGCAACACTTGTGCCATAAAAGATAATATTATTTTAAATACATTTGTTGATGTTTTTGGTCCAAATTAAAATTAAGGAACTTTAGAAAAAACATATACGGCTAATTAATTCTGTGATACCATAAAACAATAAACTTTATTAGGGATGTAAACAATTTTCTTATGAGTATATTAAATATCATTATTTATAAATAATATAATATAAAAGTAGTCTTTATTTATCAATGTTGTAGTAGAAAAATTTTGTAGTCAAATCTTTTAAAAAAAAATCCATAGTTATCTTATATTATAGTATACGTGTTAGTTGAATTCAAATCTTTAGAAAATACTTATATAACTGTTGATTGGTTTGTTTAGTTTTTCACTTGTTGTAAGAAGTTTATACAGTTTTTATAACATTTATTGGATGCGCACAAATTGACATTAAATTTATATCTATATACTTTGAACAACGTCAAAAAAGACTCAAATTAGTTTGAACTTTTCTACATGTTAACAATCAGTCCTTGAAATGGATATGTGCAGTGCTATTTACATAGTACGTTTTTGAAATTTTTTTATAGTCAAGTGCCAAAATGTTTGTTTTCAAAACGAATATTAGATCGTCATATGGGGATAACAGGATCTAAACATGGATTCCCATGCAAGGTAAGCACCCTCATATAAAAATAAAACCAGCTACATTATGTACTTAAACAAATTTATTTTATCTACATTCATACTGAATGTTTAAATGTGTATCACGAGCTTGACTCCTGTGTTTATGCAACTTCTATTGTATTAAACATTCATAAGAACAAAATATTATTTTGATATAACCTAACTCTGTAATATAGCTATGTGGAAGAAACCTGTTATTAGAGCACTGGAGATTGAATGTTTTTGTGTCATGATTTATTTTGTTTAATATGTTGGTATCACTAATAAATAAATAACTATATTATGAATGTGAAGATTTTCGCTATATATTATTATAAAGTTCGGGAATAGTTTGATAACTTTCCCTTATATTTAGGCTTTGAATTGATCACTCTCTGGGGACAACAGAGAGATTATTACTTCCTTGTTGAATGAACGCACATAAGAAAACTTTTTAGTACCTAGGAGTATTTCGAAGATGATTTGTTCAAAATAAAGTAGCATTACTGTAAATTCCGGTATTAACTCTGATGAATATGATTTAGGAAGAAAGAGCTAGACTATTAACTATATTATTGAGTTAGCAAGCATCCTGTCCCAGTTTTTTTTTCGGCTAGTTTGTAGACAGTCTCTGGTTGACCAGAAGAAATAGGGTTAGAGATCAGCAGCTTTTTCTCGTTGAAGTAATTCATATTCACGTTTGAGGTTTTAAAATACGTTCTTTTTAAATGAATTTGAGTTAGTACTATAAAGCTAGGATTTATACATTTTCACAATTTTTGCACAATACGTAAAGGTTTTGGAGTAATAGAAGAACTTCATGGTTACTTACATGTTTGGAACCTAAGACTTTCATTTTGTCAATATGAAAGCCAACATCGAAAGAAGTACTTAGATACTTCAGTAACAAAACATTATAGTAAATAATGTGTGGCACAAAGTTTTACTGCCATGCTAAAAATGGTGAGATTTTTAACAATATATAAAATAATAAATATATTTTTAAAACTTATTTAATTTTTCTAAAAATATCGTAAGTAATTATTGATTTCTTATTTAATTATGAACAGTAAAATTTAAAATTTCGAGTTTTTTTTGCATATAAATTCCTTATGTTAATATTTTTATTGTAGTAGTAGTTCAGTCACTGAATTTTGTAGTGAAGGTTGAATATTCGATCTTCGGTGCCGAACATCGATCTTCCTCTACAAAAAAAACACAAGTTTTGCTTTCTGTGAATGATGTCAAAAGTGTTCCTTAACAATAGTGTATACTTTGGGTGATTCTAACCATATTAAAAATGTATTACCATAAGATACATTGTAAATGTATGTATATCAAGTGATCTGACTTGACTTTTCGATTATCCGTCTTTACTATACCTACATAGTAACCACATGACAGCCAGGGTATAAATAATATATCATGTGATATAATTATGATTCTGGCGCAGATGGTTCATGATTCATATCGTGAGTACACCGTGTGGGATAATATTTGAAACAGGGCGCTGTTGTTTGCCGGCTAAAAAGTTAACAGATAATAATATGTACCTACCTGTACTGTTTTCATACGCAAGTCAGAGTTCCTGTTTCTGACAGCTAGCAAACAAACTTGTTGAAGGTATCCACCTAATGATTCTTTTGACTATACTACCTGTATTGTCAATCTTTTTCTTTTTTTTTAAGTCTTTTTCTTTAGTCATTCACTCGAGTTTGCTCGCTTACAGAGTTCGTTTCCTATGACTTTTGTGATCATCCACCAGCATCTTCTACGTGGTCTTTTAATAACTTTGTATTTACCTACACAATAGGTATTGATGAGCCGCATTTAACCCAGATAGACCTACCGTACCGTATATGGTACACTTGACATAAACAATTCTATCGTTCCAACCGTTTCATATAATTAATTAAAATTATTCTCAACATAAAATAGAGGGAGTATAAAATCATATGCGTATTATTTTTTGTCTTGAAATCCACCACAGAGGGAATGCCTCCGTGATAAAGTTTGCAACTTTTTCAGAAAATTGTCTATTTGTCTTCTCGAAGGTAAAAACATACATAATTTTGTTTTGTTAATCTTTCCTTTCTATAAATGTGATAATAATCATTATTTTAATCGAATTTATTCAAATATATTATTTAATTATTCACACGATATTTTTTTCATTTGAATATTGGTGTACCATATTTGGTACAGTAGGCTTGCACACACTTTTAGTAACTTCGTATTATCGCAATAGGTATTGATGAGACGCATTTTAGTAAAATAAGTTGCGGCCACAGTTGAAATATCCATTTTGTTTGTCACCCGAGCACACATATTTGGCATGTTCAGCACGCCAGCCGAAGTGTGTATGGCACGTTTGTTGTTCGCTTACATAATATGGAATATTTGGGCGAATACAGCGTAGCCGCATAGCGTAGTATGGTGCCGCCTTTACATAGCGAGTTACGGACAAAATTAAAGAAATATCGATGAAAAGATTTCTTTTTAAAAAATTTTATTTGATACTTGGCTGACAACTACCTACACAGAAACTTGGATGACAACTACCTACACAGAAACTTGGATGACAACTACCTACACAGAAAAATGTTGTGTCAAACTGTCGGAAAATTTTGCCCACAAAAAGTGTCACAAGACTGACAGCCAAGTTCACGATCAACCTTTGTTAGCTATGAAGGTTTAAGTCTAAAAATTCAAGCATATTTAAAACAAAATTATATATTCTTCAACGCATAGTAATTTAGCGACCTGAGATACTTCTGTGGATATATCATGCCCTTATCGTCCTGTTTAATCACTTATAGTATTCCAAATACCACTCTTCTTATGTGTCATTTTGAATTGAGATTTCTAATCATCTCTCTGGCAACTGTCGTCAGTCATCCAATAGCCTTTTAAATGTACCTATTCTCATATTGTTGTATTCTCCTACTATACCTACTGAACAAATGTCAGACATGTAATTTTTATCACTGAAGTGCTTATGGAAAGAAATTGTGTGTAGGTAGTGTATTTTTTCATTATTTTTTTTTTGTTTCGTAGCTGCTCTCTTTATAATCTTTATTTTCTTTAAAAGGCAATTTGCCGTTGATTTGTATGTAAATAAATAAATAAAATAAATGAATACAGGTTGGAAACTATTATTAGATACTTAATGTTATTTCAATACAGAATTGAAGACTATATTTATCGTATTCATTTCAAACACATACAGATTCCAGGAAGGACAATAAAACTTCTTCCGGGTCGCCTGCCTCCTTGCTAAGGGTCGTTCTCTCTTCTCTACTCTATTGACCTTCTAAAATAGGCTTACGTAGTATACAAATGCCTATCAAATTAAAAAAGAACCCTTCTATATTCTGAAATAAACTTCTGCATTTATCAGGGATATAATTCTAGAGTATTTATCCATCAAGCAATTTATTGTTAACGAATATGTTAACAACTAAAAATACTAAGAATTTATTACTGATGTTCGATTTCTAAATGGAACAAACCACTACGGGCTTACGACCGTCTTCTACTGTTATTTCGAAGGCTGGCATAGTGTGATCACTTTACGTTAACAACGTTCGCCATTAGGTGGTAATGTTTTTCTTCGAAATGCCTAATCTTGAAAATTATTCTCAACATGTTCAAGATGTCGAAAAATCTCATGTATGCAACAAGTAGATATTTAATTCTTCAAACACATTATTTTCAACTTTGTAATACCTACTTAGACATTATAAATGTTTATAAATAAAACTAACTTTGCAGTATTTTTTCCGACATATATAACCTATTGTAATACTACAAAGTTAGTTTTATTTATAAACATTTAGATATTTAATAATTATTAATGAAATATAGAGATAAAATTTGGAAATTATTGAGAACAAGAGAGCAACCAAATTTAAAAACTGCGACTGCTGTCATGTATTTGGCGCCAGGATATGATTATATCCATTTTTAGTAATTTATTGTTTCCTATCATAATTTATAATATCTGACATTATTTAAGTCTTTACATTTTCTCATTTTTAATTAGATTATGGGCTCACTCGAATTTAACACAAATAATCAACATATTTCATATTAAGCAAATACTTGTGTCGTGGTCGGCATCGGGATTCGAACTCACAACATGTGCGTACGAAATCCGTCGATTGAACTGCTAGGCTACCAACCATGCACCTCAAATTGCTTCTACAGTGCATGTCTTTGAATCTTGGCTAAACTGTGAATGAATTGGTCCATATTATGATGAATTCATTCGATCGGTCCTCGTTATTGCTGAAACGCTAATCAATTTCTCCAACTCTGAGCAATGATTATTTGGTTCCACTAATGATTGACCTTTTTATTTAGCGTAATAATAGTTGATTTTCTGCTGCTTCAAAAGTATACTCTGTTTTTTATCAGATTCTTGAGCCTCGTATCATATATAAACTACTAGCTTTCCCGACAGACGTTGTCCTGTAGTCCTTATCAGAGGCGGCCCGTTCATATGTGCACTGCGCCCACAGAAACAAAAATACATAATTAATCCGATTAAGTTACTTATAAAATAAAAATGTTAAAATATTTCTAAAATATCCATATTTGATTCGTATTCAAAGCTCAGACTGGAACAACGTGAGAATATAATATGCGCGCGCGCGCACACATTCTGCCTCACCTATGAAGTAGGTACCGTAATGAATGTGCCCCATAATTTTGTTAACTGCTACTGTAAGAGCGGCAATCACGTATGCGAGATTGAGAGGGAACTAACCACGATGGCGTTGGCGCTTCGCAGATGATCCGTTCCATACTAACTTAAATATTGTTTTTTATATAATTTCTTACCCATTTTTCAACTCTTTATTAGTTATTCTGTTATCCGGAGCGGAGAACAATCCAATAAATCAAACATTGAAATAATCAGTTCAGCCGATCTCGAGTTATAAGTGTTCGCACTAACCCGACTTTCATTTATATTAGAGATGATCTATGTAAGTGTGACATTTTTCAATTCAACTTTCAGTCTTTTAATAAGCTCAAGGTGAGAATGTCATTCCACGTCGATCATTAGGTCGACATTACCCTAGGAAATCATAGTGAATTTTCTCTTCCATCATTTTAGCGCTAGTTATTCCACGAATTGAAAATCCTCACAAAACAAACGAAAAGATTATTTGAAACGAGACAATAGATATGAAGTATTAAATCACGGGTAAATGTTGGTGTCGTTAAAAGTAATGTCGTCCACACACAAATAATAATTCGTCCTGCCGATTAATTAATTGGACGATTATACCCGTCGTGAGAGTGGAGCTTTATAACAACATTCTGGCGGGTCGTGGCGCGCTGGGTAGCCGCTGTATATAACCAGCCCCGGCTCTTTGCTGTGTGAACATAAATAATCATTATTATTCTTATTAGGAGTGTTGTTGTCCCAAACCAGGGACAGGGTCCCCTGTGCTATATATTTTTAAAAAAGTCAGCATTTTTTACCTTCTTGTATGAGCTAAATTATATTTAAATACTGCTTACTGCGCCATATAATAATATGTGCTTATTTCAAACTAAATCACAACCCTTATAACGAGAAAAACTTAAGAGAAATGGGAATATGTGAACAATTTTAGAGAAATATTAAACATATCAAGGATTCAGTATTGTAAAATGACAATACCGTTTTTTTAAGCTTGTTACGTTGTTTAATGTCGATGGTAGATCGAACAAGTAACAAGCATTGTAATTTATCTGATTCTTCTTTATAAATATAAAAAAAAAACACTTTGTGGTTTTATGTCCTTTCTCTCAATATTCATTATCTTTTCTTAGTTATTTGTGCCTTTAATTTGAGGCGTGGGAGATTCTCCTATTTCCAAATCTCTCAGCTCATTTACGGAAAAACAGAACACAGTACGAGATGGTCTTAATCCTTTTTAGGACCTTGATGAAGAAGAACAGCTCATTTCTCAGTCGAAAGTCGTTCAGAATCCTTAACATTGTAGTTGCACAAAGTGAATCCGTGTCATCCAAATTAGCATCAGGTGATTTAAACACGTTTCAAGCTTAGTCTTGGCTGAAATCTAATCGATGGAACTGGATAGGTTTTTCCTCTAATTGCAGAATATCTTCAATATGCTGAGGATATTTCTATCTTCGCCATTGATAATTTTCATTTCTCAGACAGCTGGTGCCCTAAAACCTACTTTCGAAAAAAAAACCGTGAGCATATTATTATAACCACGTCATACACAGAAAACATGTCCTTGTTTGCGTGAAATAATATCAATATTGCCATACAGCGTGTAAAGGATTTAGTATGACATGAATTTAATTAATGATATTTCACGAAAAATATCTAAACGGAGAAAAAAGCCGAACCGATTTATTTAAATGAACTCGCTTATTCCTAAAGAAGGAAATGTTATTTAAGCTTTGGTTAATTACCTATAACTTTCATTTAAACAAATTGTTACCGTCTTACGTATAAAAAATCATTAATCGTAGGATTACGTATGACTCACCGATCAGTTTTTACTTCATTTAAAAAAAAAACATATTTAATCCGAGTTTGTTATGTATGAAGATAATATTTCATACAAAATTTTGTAAACAAACAAAATTGTAGCCGGGCAACGCGAGTGCTTACAACCATGTTGCGTTATGTCAGATATGAATGATTTCAAGTTATTTCTGAAGAATAGGTACCTATTTTCTTAATTATTTATATTATCAAAATATAGTTACCTAAATCCTTATTAAATCATACGAAACCTTTGTTTCAGCCAAAATAAACTAATTTATGTTTGATCACTTATTATTTATATCATAAACCAAAATAAAATGGACCAAAATATGAAGGGAGCACATATTTGGAGGGGGAAAAAAACTTAAATTCAATGTTTTTACTACAAAAAGCGTTCTTGTTTACTCGAAACAACTGTCAGTTGACGTTAAATCCAATATGGCGGGTTATAATCTACAGAGATCAGCTCATAATCAAGCGATATGAGTTAAACTATCTCGACGACAGCTTGATCGTAATATTTTCTATCACTGAGCTATTTTTTTCCACTGATCGTAGTTTTTAAATAAAGCAGTAGGTACCTAATTAGATTTTCCCTGTACCTACCTATTTTTATATTAAAAACATTTCCGTTACCTACACTATCTCATTTTATAATTTTAAGTAACTTTTCGACAAGATATATTATGATTAAAATTTTTACATTGTTAAAACGGTTATATATAAATAGGTATATTATGTTTATATCAGTTACTAACACATTTTTTACTTTTTGAGTTATTGTCATCAAAAAAGGTCTATTTTGACATCTTTCAATGTTATAACTCATCCTCAAGGCTAATAAATGTCATCAAGATCCCATCTATCATGCATGGCACGAGTAATCTTGCTTTTTAGGAACTAAGCAGTGACTCACTGAGAGAATTTGTGGACGGTTTGTATATCACAAATACAGAATGAAATAATATTATGTTACTGAATGTACAGATTCTGCAGTTGAGGTCCTTATTAGGATCTGTACCTATTTTTCCTCTCGTGTTTCGGCGGTGAAATTTTGCGTGTACCATGTCATCAGTTTTTTCACATCTAGGGTTTTGCCCAAATATCGTTTAGTGCCTACTTTAAGAGTATCGAAATAACTTGTCTCTGACCCAGCTCTTTATGCTGAATTTGAGAGAGTTGCACGGCGATACGCAGATTGGCTCGTGGCCAAATGTGGTCTTTGTGCGCCAGTTCTTCAAAGTTCGTTGTAAGGTTAGGTCAGGCTTGTAAAAAACAACCACCTTGCAGAAATTGGTAACATGTCTGCTTGCGTTAGCCTTGTTATTGATTTGTCTTTCCCAACGTTATTTTCCATCTTGCGAATCAGAGATGAAATTATGAATTTGGTCTGAAGGTATTATTTCATTTAAGAGTTTGTTCTTAGCCATCTGCCCTTCCTTCCCCGTCCTTTATAAGCGTACCAGCATCATACCCACATTTGCTACCTGTAATTGGGGAATATGTAACGGAGGTTTTATCTAAACAGACTACACTACGGCGTCTGCCTTTGAAGTTTACTCAAAGGGAAACCACAAGAGCCCTTAATTGTACCCAGTCGCTATGTCAACGACTTTCTCATATCATAACTTAATGCAAAGCCGAGCATGCATTAGGGCCTTGATAAGATTACAAAACATTGGCATTGGGATCACTCTGACAACTCTGGTGATTAAAAAAAGAAATGTTTAACAATTTTACAATATCGTTCAAAATTTAATGTTGGAATTTTTACATCCAAAACAAAAGTGGTCAGCACATCATAAATAAAATACAGCGTAGGTGGAAAGAAAAACAGCAAAATAACATTAGCTAGGCAAATCAATCAAGGTGAAAAGTGGTAAGTAGGCATATTATAAGAAAAATAATGGAAATAATTATATATAATATAATAATATGTTGTAGGTACATAAAAAGTTCTTTTTACATTTCAGTTTAGTTAAACCCATAAAAATTTCTGCAGTTAGAGAATGTAGTGAGTATGAAGATGGGATGAAATAAAACGAAATTAGAGAACATTTCGAAAAGGTTGTGTCGGTTTTAGCGGAAAAATACCACCCGATAAGGTTTTTGAATGCGTCGAAATAAACATGGTATTATTTTCAATGTCGTGGCCTTCCGTAAATGTTGTTTTCGACCTCGACCTTTCCTATAAAAAGTATCTCATTACCCCTGAAACATCTTTCCGGATTTGGGTGGCCGGTCTCTTCGGATCCCAAGTAATAGAGGCTCATTGGTTTTCATTAGCTGTAAAATACAAACGTTTAATTTTATTTAACAAAACTACCTGCGTGGGGTTAAAGGTTATTGGGTGGTTTCACGCAAATAAACAAAAATAATTCCTTCAATTTCCACAAGAAATACATTTTTAAAACGAATACAAACATCCCAATTATGATAATTTTCAGGATAATTGGGAGTTTCAGGGATTTAAATAGGACTGCGTCCTGCCTTCTCTCGGATCATCATTTTCCTGGGTAGCGGATGTTCAGCTATGCCTCCACCTCTTGGGTGGTCTGCCAGTAGGTACAGCTGTTGAGTCAGCTGCTATGTATATAATCCTTCCAGGATCCGCTCTCTCTACGTGCGCCTTCTAGATCTACCTCATCGCACAAGATCCTGGACATCGCAGGTTCTTCCTTATACAAAATTTCCCTATTCTGTCCCGGAGTGGTTGGTTCATACTATTTAAAATTGAATTGATGGAATCATAAGTTGTTGTATGGTTATTTTTGAGATTTAGTTCTGAAAATTGAACACAAGAATCTAGATACTTGGACATTTTTGTTTGTTTTAACATTAAAAGTTTTATAAACCTACTGGAATCGAATAAAATAAATAAATATTTCACGATAAGTTTCCGCCTACACGTTTCAATCTGTTTTGTTCCGGTTGGCCGAGTATCATGGTAGGTACTCATGAAGGATATTTTTTTGTTTTAAGAAAACAAATTACGACCCTTTTTCAATTCATTGTTTCGCAACAGAATTATTAAAATATTCAATTTGATGCCGAGGTCAGTAGGAAGGTACACATTACGCAATGTCTGACCGAGTTGGTCTGCAGCCACCCCACCACCCCACCACTGCGCTACAAGGACGCGTGATTTATTCAAACCGTTTGAGTAGAAAATTTAATTACAAAGTAAATTAATATCTTTGCTTAGGTGTATGAACTGATGAAATAAAATTTGCATAAAGACATTCAAAAGGAAATATAATATTTTTACAAAACTTCCCAACGCCACATTTTGACATACGGCATAGAGCCCAGAGCGGAAATGTGTCAGCACAAAAATAGTCTACATCAAACAAACGAGACAATATTACCCAATTGTAAAGTGATGAATGCATCAAGCTTCCAAATTTAATTGGTCTCTGCTAACAGTAGTTGGCATTTTTAACCTTTTTTTACATGAAGGGGAAATCCATCATGGACACCCAGTCAGTCAAGACAGGGTAGTGCAGGACTTCAACCCTCTAAAATCCCTTCGTCTTCAATGGCGTGTGGTACCTACCTTTCGGTCTACCCAACATGAAACTTTGTCTCTTTCTGTCACCTAATATCTGGCTATTTTCTACCTGTAGGGCTATTCTCGTAATCAATCGCTTTTAAAAATCACTTAACCATAAGATTAAGACACGATCGCAAGCAGTCGTATTCACAAAACTATCGGAATCTAATCTTAAATCCTATCTTGAACTGGATCATTTTCATACTGATATTTCAAACATAACGAATTTTTAAGATATCTACTAGATGTTTTGTTTTGTGAGTACCAATCCGCCATTTTATGTTAAATACTAAAGTTTTAGTATTTGTGGCACTGAAGATGGTCGTGTGACCGAAAGGCCTCTGCCAATAAAATAATAATAAAAAGTGAAATAAACAAAGTTTTATTTAAAATAATTACCTATCCTATAATTAAAGCTCGCCAGCTGTCAACGTTGGACAAGTGTTGGATCAGTAGTGTAGCCAGGTAAACAAATATACTTGTCAAATGTTGCTACTTGTCCACGATTGACCAGAGCCCCTATTATTTAACCAGCATGGTCCAGCTTTGTCCATAGTGTAGCCGTAGCATAAAGCGAGCACATTAAGCCAGTCTTCGAAACAGCAGTATAAGATGGTCGTTATCCCGAAGCAGTTCGAATTTGTATAAAATGTTCCTCTTAAAATCGAGAACTTATTAAATTAAAGATTACTGTTGAATATTGATTTGCTGATTATAAAAACATGGATTATGTTTAAATGTGATCATACGTGCGTATGTAGAAGACATTTCTAATTCGTGTTTCTACTCGTTTATTATTCACGGAGTTGTCGCTACTCCTAATGATGAATTAACGATGGCGCTGTCAGGACTTGCCATCAATCCCTCGTCGTCAATTAGCGCCGTGTCTGCACAACTGATGTCCTCTTAATTAATCACAATTCTGCTGCGAATGATCCTCCTATACTCCTCATCTTCAGATGAGAAAAACGTGCCTGAAAGCACCAGCAATGAATTTGCTTTAATAAAAACAATTTGTTTAGGGACAAAAACTGCGACAGACTCATCCCAGCAATCAGAATACCAAGCGAAGGTTGATCTTTAGGATGCTGATTAAGATGAGGACTGCATGTGGAAGGGAAAAACTACAAAAATGGTTACGTCATCACCATTAAATTTTCCATAGAAAATAGATATACGTAATAATAACATACTCCCTTTTTGACACCACTTTTGGCGCATAGGGAGGCAACAAGAGCTCTCCATTGTGCTCCATCCTGAGCATCTTTTACGACTTCCTCTCACACAATATCCAGATTCCTAAGCTCTGTTTCGAAGGAATGGAACTCGGCATGAGAGGGTCTTCTTCATCTCAGAGACCCTGATGGGAGGAAGAGCAGCGCTCAGCTAACTATCATTCAGCATCCTTAACATTATAATAATATTTATATGAAAGCTTCATTGTTTATTGTAATTTTAAAATCGTTGTAATTGATATTTTACAACCTGCGTATAAATAAATAAATTGAAAAAATAAATACTGATTTGTAAAAAAAAAATATAAGCCAAACGCTGCAAAATAAATCGAAAAAAATTAACTTATTCTTATCGAAAAAGCTTGAGCACTTGTCAGATATTGAGATCTTTCGTATAATATGGCAAAGGGCGACAAGAAACTTTCTTTCAAAAGCCATCTAAATACAATTTATTACTTTCCGAATCCGTTGGTATATTTTTATCAATTGAACTTTTTTATTATTTAAATAATTATTAATATCATTAAAATTTCACTGTTCTCTGTGTAACCGTGCGCGGGTGATTGTGTTATTCGGTTTCCTTCATCCCTCGATAAATAATATTTCATTCGTTGCCAAAGTTTTTTTGTCGCATACATCTCGCCTCGCTAAATTATAAAACATTTTGAATTGTAACAATGTTGTATTATTATTTCTTATTGTCTCGAAAAACAGGTTTATACGTTTACTTACTTCTTATACTTACTAAAACAAGACAATCTGAGTTTGTCTTAACAAAGTTTTAATTTGAAAGTAAACCACTGTCTCGGTATCTTGCTACTTTTTCGGGTATTAAGAAAGTGAGTGTATTTACAGGTAGGTGTATATTATACTCAATATAATATTTTATCAAGTAAAATGGTTACAATTGTAGACTATTGCCCATTGTTTCAATTTCTTTTATGACAAATGACTTCTTACTCAATTAGTCAAAGAAATATATTTTGAATCCTGATGAACCTACGACAATATTATAATCAATCATATAATATTTAATAGTTTCCTTAAAACTGTCTTTGTAATATTGCAATTTGTTTGTATTTTTGTAAACATCAGGTTCAATACCATCAGAGTCCAGGCTCATAGCCCTTAACTCTTCTTTGAAGGGAATACGAATACCGACTTCATAATAAAATTTTGGATTTTTTACGTCTTCTTTTGTGCTTAGGCTCGCTAAATCAATTCATCTAAAAATATATTTTTTTTACTCATCACGCCGTTTCCCGAAGGGGGTAGGCAGAGAGTACGGACTTCCATTATTTCCGAATGAAAAAGATTTCTGAAGGTCCTAATATGCATTAAAGATGAAGTCAACATCGCAAGCATGTTTCGACACCAAAAAGTGACACAAGCAGGATATTTATTTATTTAATCATTGTCATATCAAATTCATACATACTATACAGTTCAGAACAATAATACACACCAGATACGAATAAAAAAGAAAAATTTATTTATTTATTTATAAACATAATAAACGGCCAAGTGGCCTTTAATACAGATTTAACAATTTAAGAAATGACAAAATTGCACAACTTAAAATAAAAAAAAAATCAACTTAAAAAAATAAACTAAAAAAACTCAAATTAAGAAATAACAAAATTACTCAACAAAAACACAACAATTAACAAAATAAGTGGCATCCGCAGAACCTCACAAAAGAAAGGGTGGGGAAGGAAAAGGGAAACATAGCCGTTGTTTTAATAAAATTTTCAAAAATGAAATATCATGTGGCAAATATCAAAAGCCAATTATTAAAACTACCTTTATTGATGGATCCAACCACATTTAGAATCCAAAAATACCACCCACGCTGCAAATACTACTTCTTCTTCATTCTGTTAGGACGTCATTAATTAAAAATGGAATTATTCACGAAAACAATGAACGCGTGTATCAACGCAGACTATGTTGAATTCATACGCCAGTCATTCAAAATTAATTTTGACAATCAAATAGCACAGGAATATATAATTAAATTTATTTTAATGTTCTCTCTCTCTCGTCAAATTTCCCTTCCAGGATTTTTCGGTGATCCTTATAAATATAATGGTAATATCTTCACGCCGGGAATATTGTTAGAGCCTTAACTTTGTTATATCGTTGGAGGTGTTGAGACTGGATAATATATGGGAGCTTGTTTCACTTTTTTATTATCAAGGGTTGATGTTCCTAAAGAGCGTTTTTTCTTATTGCCTGTATAATATTTTACAGATCAGTTAGGTTACTCTTGATGTCAATCGCAATAACGTACCAATTTGATAAATACCTGTGTTATTATCATGCTTTGTTTAAAAACTACGAACAGTGGAAAAAATAGCTCAGCGATAGAAAATCCTATTACGATCAAGCTGTCATCGAGATAGTTTAATTCATATCGCTTGATTGTGAGCTGATCTCTGTAGATATTAACCCGCCATATTGGATTTAATGTCAACTGACAGTTGTTTCGAGTATACAAGAACGCTTTTTGTAATAAATACACCGCATTAGAGTTTTTTCCCCATACAAAAATGTGCCCCCTTTATATTTGGTTTCATTGAATTTTTGTTTATCATTTTTATTATAGGAAATTTAAACAAATAAAGCA
The DNA here is from genome assembly GCA_963576905.1 of Mystacides longicornis. Lineage (NCBI taxonomy): Eukaryota > Metazoa > Arthropoda > Insecta > Trichoptera > Leptoceridae > Mystacides > Mystacides longicornis. Next base: position 954,764 of record OY756423.1, read on the forward strand.
AATGTGCATTCTCGTAATCATTCGAGGGCTTACAACCATTATCCACCAACTAAATTTATAAGAAATAAAATGTCGTTTTGACGAAAATATTCAAAGAATACTTTTTAAGTAGGTAAGTACAAATATTAAAATTGAAGTGATTTAACATAAATTGGTTCATTTTGGCTGAAACACAAATGTTTTAATAAAGATTTAACTATATTTTGATATAAAATAAATAATATTATAAAATAAGGTCCTATTCTGCATCAGTAACTCGAAATCATTTAAATCTGACACAGCGCATGTTGGTTGTACCTGGACGTAGGACTTTCTAGTAGTATGAAATTTTATATTAATCTGCAGGTTTTTTTTTAACAAAGCAATCAAAACTACATATTTTATGTAGATACCTACAGTATTATAACAAATTTCGTGATGAAACGTAAGTAAATGTTTAAAGCCTGCTTTACCTAATTTTCAACTCCTGTAAAATATATAACATTCAATTATTAACAAACACATAGAGCTGAATAACGATATTTCCAACAAAATGTCCATAGTTTTAGTCTATAGAGTTAGAAAGAAAACCCAGTCTTTTGGTACTTTCTGAAATTAAATATTGGAATAAGCCCAGTTCCAGATATTCCGATTCATTTTTTCAGGGAACAGTTATTCTCCCTATACTATTAGGTCATGGTGGTTTCTTAATCAGCCACATTCTGGGACACCATCAACACACACCTATAATGGCATTTAAAAATCGAGATATAAAACAAAAACAAACTTACTTATTTTATAAATTTAAAAATTGAGCGAAATTATTTAGTAAATGTTTTAAATCAATACATGAATTTCAAACTCATGACCCTATTTGTATCGTGTTTATATTATCAAAATCACATTTTATATACTTCCATATTCTACTCGTATTGAAAAACATATTAGAATTTCCGATTTCTGTAAAAAATCATTTTATTCTTTTACAGTAGAACAATTAATTTTCTATCCATATTTCATTTTCACGTCTTTGTATTAATAGAAAAAAAATAACAATACCGAGAAAATGCCTATTTTAAATATAAGGGGTTGTTATCGTAAGGGGCGATGTGTAAGTTCAGTTTTTACACCCATGCAAGCCTCGAGAGTGAGTTACCTAGCTCGGGGCACGTGTATGTATATTAACAAAAGTAGGTATGAAATAAAAAAAAATATTTCTGAAAACGTAAAAAAGCTCTTACCCGAAGATGTGTTGGCAGGAAACTTTCAGAGTGCTTTTATTACTGCTGAATGAAACATTTCACACAACTTTCTTAATCTTCGGAATATTAAAATTTCTGTCGAATCCCTCCCACTCTCAAAAAATTGAACATTTTATTTTTTATTTCAATTATTGAGTCTCTCCTCGTTGGGTTCTTTATCTAAATATAGCAGATTGTTTGTACAAGAATCCTTACAAAAACACCAGTCGGCTTTTAAATTTTATAAAATTTACCTATTTGGGATGTTTTTTTTATAAGTAGGATCTAGATATAAGTACCTAGGAGATTCTAGATATAAGTACCTAGGAGATTCTAGATATAAGTAATTACCATTATTTTAAAGATTCTGCTGCTTAGTTTTACGTAATTATATCGTTATGAGCACTTAGAATGGTATTCTTTCTCTGTGTGTGATTGGCCTAAATGTTAATCGGCACATGTTAGTTTTTCGAACAAGGACCATACAACAAAAGAATCTAAAATATGAATATAACCAAAAAAATATCATGAAAAACTTCCAAACGTCATTAATAATGTGTCTTTTTTAGTATCCTTAAGAGGAAAGGTATTTTATCTATGTAATCTCCAAATCGTTACATAATGTTAGTGGGTGAGTAAGCACCATTTACATTGGACGCATTCCACGGTCGAGGTGGATCTATGTTAACATTACAATAAATTTACATAATTTTTCTAAGCGCCGTCTTTATAAGGATAGCGGCACAAAACATTTCGGCATAAATTTATAAGCATTTCTTTAGCCCCCCCCCCCCCCCCTCCCTTAATGTAGTTGTGCAAATTATCTCTCGAGTGTCAGGGGCCGACACGTCATAAATGATATTAAATTGGATCTGCGCATACCGGGGGTGTTGTGTACTTTAGTTATTTCAATGTTTCACTCTAAAAGCAAAGAAAAAATCTACAATCTAACCTCTCTTAACGAATGTTCGCAAAATGTGTGAGTCATTCATTCAGCATGATAGGCATAAGCTAGTTCACTTTTAATAACATACCAAGCATGTGATTAGCCATTGTTTTTGTGCAACAGTCGTCGTGGTAGTCGTGAAAGGAGGAAAGCTAACATATTAAAGAAACGGAAAATAATTGAAAAATGTGTACCGACGAGTGTGAATGATGGCAATACGACTCTTTCTACACAAATATGGAGAGAATTTATTGTACATTAAGAACTCTCAATTTTAAATATCTGCATTTTTCACTTCTCTACCACCGCTTCACCCCGTTAGCACACCTCCGCTGCGGATTAGCCGAAGCGACGACGGTCACATCTGTCAGTTTCTGCGCGCCATGTTGAGAGTGAGATAGCATGCTCAAACCCGTACTGTTTCTATACATTCATCTCTCTCTTGCGGTGGTTCGCCATAGATTACTTCAAACTGTATTCACACCTCCGCCTGATATTTCGCGGATCCGTGTGTTTCGCATTCCGCCCACTTTTGAAGTTGTCAAAATCGACAGAATCTTGGATCGAAATTGAAGCGAACGTCATGTTTTCCATAGAAATCAAAGATGGAAAACGTTAATTGCGTTTTGTGATGTATGGGATGGTTTGCAGAAGTTGGATGTGCATATTTTCTAAATTGTAAGTAAAAACGTTGTTGATGTTGTAATATTTAAAAATATATATGAAATGTGAAATAATATTGTGGTTTTAATTATTTATATTTCCCAACAAAACATAACCATAGAATACTTACTTATGTGTATTTTTCTCTTTCGCTACTCGTTTACCCGCTAGTGTACTAACACTATCTGCGATTTCGCTTTCTGCAGTTTCGTGTTCCGTGATTCGCGGCGGAGGTGTGCTAACAGCCATATTGTGTGTGTATTCCCCGCCTCAAACAACAGAAAAAACGAGCCGCTTCATTGTTTTTTGTATATTATGTTGCTCGCGGTAATGACATCATTCAGTGTTTTGGATTACTATAATGTACGATATAAGGTAACTTTAATAACATAATAAGAAGGTTGCTGTAAGATTGTTGTCATATAACGATGTTTCATAAAATGAGTAAGAATCGAACTCGTTATAAGGGGTCTCACTGTACTTGCACGTTGTTTCAGATACTATATGTAAATATAGGTTACATAATATCCATAGATTCAGTTGAGTCCGGGAATACTTTTTTCAGCCATCACGCTATGTCCTTAATGGGGATAACGGGGCCATTCTTGCCTGTACAGAATACAGATGTAGCTACCTCTCTAGCATTCAGCTATGTCACTCTGTGCTCAGTAGGTATAAAACCTTTTCGACTTTTTCGTATTCATGAATGAAGTATGGCCATTCAAGAGACAGGAACGTGATTCCAAATATTCCTACCGGCTTTGTTTGAAAAAATGCCTGCAATCGTTTTAAAACGTGGACTTCGTAATCAAGCCATCGTTTAAAAGCTAAACCAAGGCCCTTCAATCTTAATTTAAAGGCAGGTAATCAAAATTCGATTTAAAGATAGGTACCTACCTAATCAATTTTCATTTTAGATACTTAGCATTCCTAATGATTAAAATGGTCTGAACATTAAGCGAGTTCTTGCAGCGTTACAAAATCGATCGCTTTTATTTTTAAATTAGTTCCCATGATATCTTTATCTCTTCCCTTCCCATGATTCCCATAATTGCTCTCTTGTTCTCAATAATTTACAACTTTTATCTCTATATGTCATTAATTATTATATTATGTCATTAATTATATATATCGTATGGTTATAGAGAAAGCATATGAATATCTACTCGTTGTATACATGAGATTTTTCGACATGTTGAACAATTGAACATGTCGAGAATTCTCATGATTAGGAGTTTCGGAGACTAAAACATTACCACCTAATGGCGAACGATGTTAAAGCACTAAGCCAGCTTTCGAAATAAGAGTAGAAGACGGTCGGAAGCCCGTAGTGGTTTGTTCCATTTAAAAATCGAACATGAGTAATGAATTGATAGAGTCATTAGTTATTACATATTCTTTAATCTCTATCTCCATTTTTTTAACCAAAATACATGCAGACTTTATTTATTTAAAGTACGGTTCTATTTTGAGTGAGCGTAGTGGAGAGATTTTGGTGCCTTCCTATGTCCCCAAGTTGGGTTTCGAAGGGAGTAATGTATACTTTTATGATAGCGACTGATGATGTGAACATTTATTAAGAATAGCATTGACATTGGACTGAGTCAAACATTTGTTTCATCTTCTATCGGGGTTAGGAAAATAAGAAAGATCTTAATTCTCATACCATATCTTGTTCTTTCAAATCAAGAACAGAGGGACTTGAACTGAATATAGAGGAAGAAACTTTCATGTTTCATCTTCTATCGGGGTTAGGAAAATAAGAAAGATCTTAATTCTCATACCATATCTTGTTCTTTCAAATCAAGAACAGAGGGACTTGAACTGAATATAGAGGAAGAAACTTTCATGTTTCATCTTCTATTGGGGTTAGGAAAATAAGAAAGATATTAATTATCATACCATGTCTTGTTCTTTCAAATCAAGAACAGAGGGACTTGAACTGAATATAGAGGAAGAAACTTTCAAGTTTCATCTTCTATCGGGGTTAGGAAAATAAGAAAGATCTTAATTCTCATACCATGTCTTGTTCTTTCGAATCAAGAACAGAGGGACTTGAACTGAATATAGAGGAAGAAACTTTCATGTTTCATCTTCTATTGGGGTTAGGAAAATAAGAAAGATATTAATTATCATACCATGTCTTGTTCTTTCAAATCAAGAACAGAGGGACTTGAACTGAATGTAGAGGAAGAAACTTTCAAGTTTCGTCTTACGTAATTATTGTGTTTATGTTGTAAATAATGAAGAAATCTGAATACCTTATGCAGTATAAATTACGTACCTATCATAATATGGCCTTACACAATTAGAACGTGACGTGAAGCTATTTTGAGCCCTTTACACTCAAAATAGCTTTGATACCTGCAAGTAAGAAATTATGTATATTGTATTTTTATTATGTATACCTACCTACTTATTAGGTAGTTGGGCTTAGGCCCCCGCATTGCTGGTTGGTTTGGGGGTAGTTCGCGGCGGGCCTACTATGTATACCTACTTATTATATTTTTATATTGATTAAAAACCACACGAGTATCAGTTGTAAGGATAAGTTAAGTTTAAAGTGTTTATGTACCATAATATTGTTTGTATAATATCGCGGGCATCAAGCCAGAAGGGCGTATGAACGAAATGACTACTTTACAGGAGAGACAAAAAACTGTTTATTTCCGTAACGAATGAATTTATCAATGTTATTATTTTTTATGAAATTAAGCAAAAAATAATCACAATCAAAGGGTGCCACCCAAATTCAATTTTTTTATTATTTACGCATAGATTCTGCACATACGCCCTTCTGGTTCGTTTATATACGTGAATATGGACTCAATATTTGTACATGAAATTATAAGAAAACTGAAGGGCGTAAAAACAAGTGTCGGAAACAGCTATATTTTATAGATAAAAATTATTGAGCTTATTTATTACTAATATTTAAGCCCCTTGATTCAGAAATTGAGCCAATTTTTCTAAAGCTTATACGATTTTTAATGTCTGTTCGCCCTTCTGGCTTGACAGATTTCAGTGTTACCGTGCCATTTTAACAGGAGGTCGTATATACTTTTTCTTATAATCTTCGTAATAATCACTCTGCAATTCAAAATAATTGTAATTTTAAAATGATTTTTTTTACAAAATAGATTTTGATAATGAATTTAAATAGGTATATTATGATTAACAATTATTCCATAACCTAAAATGAAAAGACTTATAACATTTTAATGTCCCTAATTTCAAGTTCTATCAATGAGTATTCCTGAAATAAAACAGAATAAAGCCAACACGATCACACGTACAAGTGTCAATTTTGAATAAAATAATTATTTTATAGTAGAGACATAAAACAAGCACTCTCATTTACCTACAGTGTTTTTCTCTAAGGCCATTAAGGGAATTTCAATAGGGAATCAATTAGAAAAGCACAAAATACTATTGGTACGCATAGTACTCAAAACTTTATTTAAAAGAAATTTTAGTAGGTACATAATATTTGTAATAGGTAAAAAAAATACAGAAATTAGTAAAAAATGAAAGTTTTACTTAAATAGTAAAAAAAAAACATAATTAAACAAAACAGATTTAAAAACCTTTATATTTATTTACATAAAAAAAACAAAGAACTTCTTATTTTCTTCTGGAGACAATAAAACTCTTCACTATTTAAATTACCATTGTCATTCAGATCAACCGATAGGTTTTCGTTATAATTCTGATGACTCCTTGAATAGTCCCCAGTTGACACAAATTCCTGAAATCTTTATACTAGCTTTAATAGGCACCTATTTTTCTAAAATAAGCCTGATCGACGTTCCTGCAAGATCCAGATCGAGTTGTTATGCTCGATATTACCGCCTGCTTAAATTCCTACCAATAATTTGTTTTTGAAAAAAGTGAGTTTGGTTCATCTTTCTTAAAAGGTGGCTACCTCACATTGTTCCATTATTATATTTACGTGTGAATTACAAGCATTTGGGCATTTTAATATTCCAGAATATCTTAGTAATAGAAAGCTTTATGGTTCATAATTTTGAGCTTATCTTTAATCAAGGCATATCTTTACGTGCCAAATTGATTACATTATGTCAGTCCTTTGGTACATAAATTTTGGCATATTCGGATTCACGTTCAATTGTCTAATGCATTATGTCGCACTTCATGATTAAGCTATGGTTCAGTTCCAAAATTGTATGATCCAGGACATCTATTTCACAGTCTTGTGCAGCAATTATGTGTTGTAATATTGATACCATTACGGAATTTATTATTTCTTCAGAACACTAGTTAAGAAATTACAGCGCAGTGTTTCAAGACTCTGCGACGAAACAGCACGCTTTGACCTTCGAGTCAATGCCAGAAAGATGGAGCTCATGGCGAAAAATGCCTACCCTGATAAACAGCTACCGATAACCATCGACGGTCACCAGGTCTCCCGGGTAGATAAATTTAAAGAACTAGGAGCAAAATATACCACCTCTGGTGACCTAGGGGCTAAGCTCCTGCTACGTATCGGTATGACAAGTGGCGCCATTAACAACATGACCAAGATATGGAAAATGTCGGCGTTTAGTGCCGAGACGAAATGCGTGTGTGTTCTCATTCTGGATGGGTGAGTGGTCCTGGCACTTGACCAAAGCCCTGGCTCAAAAAATCTCCGCATCCAATTGAAGTGCCTTTGGAGAATTTTGGGTATAAAATGATGCCATCGCATCACGAACGACGCTATACGCTGGATACGCTGGCACACCCATCGCGGGACCATCATCTCTACCATTGTGGAGAGGAGAGGGAAGTCCCTCTCATCCTGACCACATGACCCCGCCAACTGGCTGGGTCATGTCTCAGGATGATGAATGACAGTTGGCCTAGGAGAGTGTTGTTCTTCCTCCCATCAGGGTCCCGAAGACAAGGAAGACTCTCTCACACTGTGTTCCGCTCCTTCGAAGCAGAGCTGAGGGATTTGGACATGGTGTAGGAGGAGGTCATAAACATTTCGCAAGATTGATCGCAATGGAGAGCTCTTGTTGCCTCCATAAATGCCCCTGAGTGAGTGTAAAAGGGAGAGTTAGTTATTTAGCTAGGATGTAACCAGTGTAACCAACAAAAATACAAACGTCCGTTCGTTAGTAGGTTGATACGTATAGGTACTGAGATGGTGTTCGCCCGGTGTTTAGGAAAAATATTACATGCACGCATCAAAATTACAGGGCGTATGTACGTTCGCCTTTATTGCACGACAATATTACACAAACATATTCTGTTAAGTCTGCGGCGTATGTTCATACGCCCTTCTGGCTCGACAATATTACACAAACATATTCTCTCAAGTCTACGGCGTATGTTCATACGCCCTTCTGGCTCGACAATATTACACAAACATATTCTCTCAAGTCTACGGCGTATGTTCATACGCCCTTCTGGCTCAACATGATCGACAATACCATAGCATACGCCCATAATTATTTTTTTCAAAATCTTAAAATATACTAAATAGAATGCTCTTATTTTTTTAGGAGAGGTGGAGATGATGTTCAGGCATCGAATGGCATTAAAAACGAAAAATCGCATTTTTGCATGTTCGCCCTTCTGGCTTGATGCCCGCGATATTATTGTATACCTACTGTAAAAGCAACATCAAGTTGCGTAGAAGTGTCAAAATAAAAAATAAAAAATATTGTACTTTTGTATAATTGACGATTCAATTCCAAACTCATGGCCTAGGGATGAAAAGAAAGAATAAAGAAACATAATATTATTAATTATTAACGTGGATGATTCTTCTTTCACTGTAATTCCTATATCTGAATTTATGCTCATATATTTCTTATGAACTATGGACAAGTAACCCAATATTATGATTCTTCGTCACTTGTACAAAATTCCTATATTTCCAATAATAATTCATCTCCCTGTTTTAATCGCAGTGTCAGTTTTATTCCTACAGAGACATACCCGATGAAATTCGCTGCGGGAATGGGAAGGTTGGAGGTGTTATTGGAAATCGAGGGCTTGGGGGAGGTTGTTTGGAAAATAAAAAAATGTCCGATGATTGATGGTCCGGATTATTACATTAAACCAGAAACTGTTGGTTGAATTTAAAAGTTTGGTCCAAGTACCTATTTGATAAAATCATTGGATAAGCGGTCCAATATTTTTAAATTAACCCACTATATTTAGTCGTCAATGTAGACAAACAGTCATTTACAAAAATAATAAAACTCTATAAACAATATGATATTATAATAAGTGGAGCAACAAAGCTTACACGCTTAGTAAGTATGTGGCGTTATCTTTTATGTATTTTTTGTTTTATATTGTACGAAAATATCAACGGTCAAAATAAAAGAAACATGATGCGCAAATTAAACAAATTATGTCCCCCCCGCGTATAGGCAAACTTGTTAAAAGCAACTATTTAGTTGTCTCTAATGAAACCCAGGGTTATGAATGCGGCCCCGCGTAGAGCAACTCCAGTTGTGGCGTTTTTATATGAATTTGGTTACAACATGCTGATAGATGAATGAATGTTCATTTTTTATTTATTTATTTTTTTATTTGGCATTGCACCCAAGGACATTAATTTTGATCTAAGAAAACACACGAATAACTTTCAAATTTTACAATCTCAACTTCCAATGCTACATGATTTAATTCTATTAAAAACCTATTTTTAAAAGCTCCTTTAATTAATTATTTTACAGAAAATAAATTAACAGTTTGAAGATATACTTGAAAATCGTTGAATAACATAAAGGAAGAAAGTTCTGCTATTCTGATAGCCTATACAATAAAAATAAACCATAATATGTGAAAAAACGAGTGGCTTTATTACTTGAAGCTGATATATGGTTCTATATAGCCCCGCACACATATTTCAGGCCACGCAGAATAATATGACAATTGAAGAAGCACAATGTTTAGAGTACTCCGACGACAAGAATACATGCATTGTACAATGTGCCTCCAACAATAGTTATTCAGGAACCCTTTTCCCGGGAACCTCACTTACGCCCTTCCGCCTCCACCCCCAGACCCACTCGGATGGTTTGACTTAAATACAAAGATCCTTCAAACGTAAGTCGTTCATTCGATTCGGTAATGTTCGGTTCCCTTTTAGAATTTAGAATGCTCAATTTACTCCGCTTGTTTTTTATGAACCTTTGATCGTATTTCACAATGTTGAATTAGTTCAATGGAGTATTAAAGAGGCTCTCTCGTGAGATTATTGGATCAATTTACAACACTATTGTACCTACATTGTAAGTTCTTAGATAGTTACCTACAAGATTTATTTAAACTAAATCTACTTTTGTTTTCATTCACCTGATTCCTACCGGTTTTAAATCTTTAGCCAAATAATCTTTAGACTAAGCCCATATCTTCCCAGTGTTCCATTATTGGAACGGTATCAATAGATATAAGAGAAAGTCGGGTTGTTGCGAACACTTATAACTCGAGATTGGCTGAACAGATTTCTTCAGATGTTTGATTTCTCGGATTCACCTCGTTTACTCGGTTGCTATAACTCAAAAAAATCCAACAGTTGGCTCTATATCTGATTAATTATCAACATTATAAAGCATTCTATAATACAAGATTTTGTGGAAAAAAACATTGCTCGTCGTAAAATGTCAGTAGGAATATATTTTTTTTTTTAAATGAAGTTGTGCTCACTCAAAGTGAACACAAATACACTCCTTGAATCTTTCACAGTAAGCTACTGAAAGCTTGTGTCGTGAAAGAGGAAGATGGTCAGCACCTGGGATCGAACCACTACGTCCGCAGTAAGCCGGCGTTGTAACCGCTGGGTCACCAACCATATTATTTCAAATAATATCACACCTCTAGTTTTCCCCGTTCGTGATTCCTATCCTAAATAACAAGTTCGAAAATAGGAGGAAAGAAAAATATCATGTAATAAATCAAATTTAAAAAATATCTATCTAGTTAGTTTACTTAATAACCTCGACTGAAATTTATTTGGTTAATTACGAAATTTCGCCCATCAAAGGATTTTACTTAAGTATAGTAAGTTGTTTGTTCCTGAAGTTAAATTGTCGATCGTTAAATCTCCTGGGCTCTTCAGCAGGGTTTAGTTTTGTGTACAGATTGCCTCAAGTGGGGGAAGTTCCGTGTTATTGGTGATATCATGTCTATAAAAATGTACGACGTCGCAAGCAGACGACGGATTCAGACGTTTTCTTATAAAAATAAACAAAAAAAAATTGAACTTTAAAAGACATACCATGTATATTTACTTTTGTATTTTACTCCTAGTAAAGTTACTTGTCTCTGTTTAAAATTGTTATTCTGCATACTTAATAGTTTGTTTTGTTTTTATTTTTCAATCTTTTAAATGAAAAAAATCTGTTGAGTTGTTTCAGTGATGGAGATGAACCCATACCCTAGAGGTTTAAACGGTCGGCCGTATAGGCTATCGTTTCCTACAGAACATAAATTGTTATGGATCCATGGGAAGTGTTTTATGTATTGGAAAGTTGTGTTTCCTAAGACGAGGAAATAAAGGGAAATAATAAAAGTTTTTTACCGACTCTTTCGAGAAATTTCTTGCAGAAATCGGCAGTCGATCGATAACTGGTCAGTTCTCGCTGTTATTGAATCTAAAATACTTGAAGATCTTCTCTGCCTGCTTCCTTTCTTTGAGTTTGTTTTTATGTTTCGATTTTTTCCGGGCAATAGATTTTTGATACTTTCCTACATTTAATATTCCAGCTGTTAATTATTATTAGTCTAATAAACTCTCCGCTGACGATGGTCGCATAAAAATAAGTTGAAAATACATAATGTGTTTGAAGAATTCGAAAGAAATTTATTAAAAAAATGGGTACCAATGTTTTAAACTCAATGGTCATGTAAATAAAAATTGTGTTGTTATGGAATTTTTCACAGGTGGCGTTGTTATTTGTAAATACGTTCCATACTTACTTTAATATAATATTTTATATTATTTGATATTTTTTCGATTTATTTTTTTAAAGTTATAATGTATGTTATCCGGAGCGGAGAAGAATCCAATTAACTAAACACGATAAAAATCTGTTCAGCCGATCTGGAGTTATAAGTGTTCGCACTAACCCGACTCTCTTTTGTTATAGATATAGGAATAAAATGAAATTAAGTAGGTTAATAAAATCTAGTTCAAAACTGAAAAGCCTTTGTTTTCTCTATAAACAGAAGAAAAGGTACAATAAAACGCCTACTGCGTCGTCAATAAAATCGTTATAGTTAATAGAACCACAACATTATACAATAATAATTACATTAGCAATTATTTTGATCTGAGAATATATTGATTGAGTTATTTTATTAGCCGATACAGCACAGGGCGGTTCTGTCGGCAGGCTGTGCGCCGAGATAATGCCTCACTGATTGAATCTTAAATAATAACAATAGACTACCCCCCATGTGCTCCCTCCATAATGTCTGCTGAAATGTTAACCCGATTTCCTGAAATCACCATCGGCCGTCTATTGTGTTTGAGATTTTATCGAATATCCGTACATAGATGCATGATCTATTTTCAACACATTGAGACTAATCGTATATTTCTCGATTTACTAAATATGAATACTTAAAAACATGAATGTAGGAAAATTATGAGATTGATACATAACTGGGATTCAAATCTCAGTCGTCAAGTTCTCTGACAGGCCACAGAATAAAATCTATAATATAAATAAAAAAAAAAAAATTGCCGCCTCAACACAGGTTCACACCTAGTGAGGCGGCAATTTTTTTTCTTTTTTATTTGTATCTGACGTGTATTATTGTTTTGAACTGTATAATATGTATGAATTTGATGTGACAATGATTAAATAAATAAATAAATAAATAATAAATAAATAAATGAAAGTCGGGTTAGTACGAACACTTATAACTCGATATCAAAATGCATAAGAAATAATATAAAATAATACAATATCAAAGTTAGTATTGAATGGATTTCCTACGACGCCAACGCCATCTACGGAAATTATATAACAACAAAATTATTGTTTAGCTGACAACCATTAAAAATATTGGTGCGCAGATTTTTTATGGAATTTTCTTTAGAGCTTTCAGAAATATTTTTTTTTTAAATATTAAAACATATTTTTATTTGTATACATTTCAAATTCGAAATCAATCTTCATAGTAAGGCTTACAGGACAACGTCTGTCGGGAAAGCTAGTAATAAATAAATAAATAGTACTTAGTTGCGAAATTAAAACTCATTTTTGAAACAGACGTTTAAAAGAGTCAAAGGGCGGACTTATCCTGAAGGGTCTCTTCCAGCCATCCCATAGAATTGATTAAGTTCCATGTAAAATCTCCCTTTTATATACAACTGACGGGCTTATTTTTCTTTCAATTTCCCTCTTCACGAAACAAGTTTTGCTATATACGAAAAATTTCAAAAGAGTGTATTATATGTGTTAATTTTGGTTGAGCTCAAATTGATTGATATACTATAAGAAATTCTCTGCTATAGGAACGAACTTATTAAAGTCATTATTTACTGCGAAGGTTTCGGTACATCGGCAGCCAATAAAGTTTTGGGATAGTAACAACAAAAAAGTCGTATGATACTTCTGAAAAAATGGAACATTCAAGTGTGACATCATATCGACTATACTTGTAGCTGCTATATTATTTAATAACGTCGTTATAAATATTTATGTGCACAATATCCCTCTCAGATGTGAACTCTTAAAAAAATATTTCCATTCTCTGGCGGTTGGTAAAATCGAGTCGAGCTTTCTTTTGATATACCAAATCAAAATAAATACTTAAACATTTTTAAAGATATTATTGTTGGTACCTATTAAAATTTCAAGCAAATCTTTTTTAATCGGACTTCCGCCCGAGGGCAGTCCTTCCAACTCGAACCCCTTTAAATAAAAATGAAAATTGTCTAGTATCGTTTTATCATAAACTTTATTACTCAAACATGAACCAGTTTTCGGTGACTACTATTTACAAAATTAAATGTTAGTCTTGAACGTTTGATGATGGAGACAGTAGTGTTCGAAAATCTGTACATGTTTGTATCTATAATGAATTTTGAGGTAGTGCGATATACCTACGACACTTTTCATTTTTATTGTAAACTAGCTTTCCCGGCAGACGTTGTCCTGTGTTCCTAAATATGAATGTTGAATTCGAATTCGTTTGGTGATGAATTAATAATCAGTTGATCAATGAGATTCCTAACGATGCGTCTGTTTTAAACCAAGCATATTCCATCCGCATTCTGAGAATTGCACCAATTGACAATTTCTGTCAAAATTTCAAAATTGGAATAAACATTATTAGGTTAAAAGTACCTACTAATTAGGTTGTCTACGTAGAGTTGGTTATTTGGAGCCTTTCCCATTTCATGTAGGTAAGCCTGGAAGCAATCGTAGTCTGTGAACACTTTTCAAATAAATCTGGGTTCAATTTTGCACGTAGGTACATCTCACCGTTAAGCAAAAACCTTTTGTTAGGACTGAGGCCTGTCTTCTCTCGGATCATCATTTTACTATATCCACTTATTCCTTCGACTCTTGTGTGGGTGCCTGGTGATTATCTACTTGATGGCATAGAATAAGCTGCTATTTTATACCCTTTCAGTATCTGCTCTCTACGTGGTCTCTCCAGAAACGCCTTCTAGATCTACCCCATCCCACAACATCTTGGACATTGCTGGTTTTCCTATATCGGTGTTCCTAGCCCTGTATCGGAGTATTATTCCTGCAATGGGGCGGAGTTATGCGTAGGAGATTCTTCATCTATGCTGTATCGACTTTTGATTTTAGGCCACATCTCAGGATAGGTATCGTTCTGGTTTTTGTGAATTCTCACTTTGATCTTCTTCAAAATGAGCATATTTCTCCATAGAGTAGCTAGAATGCTAGCTAGAGTGGAAGTTATATTTGTTTGACTAGTTAAGTAAAACTGTTGCCATGGAAGATGCAAGCTTGTCTAAAATAGACGCAAACCAATACAGACACAAAACGAAAGCGTAATTCATAGACCAAATGTGTATAGTAGGTAATCAATTTTGCGTTGCAAATAAACGATTTTTTTTAAATTTATTTAAGATAATACCTACATATATTATACAATAATTCTTCTTCTTCTTCCTCTTTGATGAGGCCTGCTGGCATGTTGTTCCTGCTACGTTGTCCTCTTGGGAAGCTGAGTGCCAACTGTCCCTCCAGCGTTTAGGTGGTCGTCCTAGAGGTCTTTTTTGTCGCGGTATGTTGTCTCTGGCGAGTTTTGCGGCTCGTGCATGGTCGTTCCAAAACCGTCTCCTCTGTCTTCCTCACCTTACAATGTCCTCGACTTCGCAGATCCTTCAGATCTCCGTGTTTCTGACTCTCAATAATTATTATCTACATAATAATTCAGAAATGTTTGTCTGCTTTCTATCGTATATGTGAACATCACGCTCAAAATACAAATGCTACGTTAGATATGAATCTGGGCAGAGCGGTGCAATTTGCTTGAGAAGATTCTTAAATACAATTTGCTGCATTAACTTTAATATATTTAGAGCTATTTAAAAAAGTCTATTTTTTTAGGATCTTCATACAAATTTCTCAAAAAGACAGTAAGCCATCTTTTGGAAACAAAATTACTCATGTAAACGTTGAATGGAATCTTGGTATTACGGTATGAAAATGTAATAAAATAATTGTAGATTGATTTGTTATACATATAAATGTTATTCAAATCTTATTATTCTCAATAAATAAAGATTTAATGAAAAAATTTGCAAAATGATTCCTCCATTTTGAAGTTTGACAGATAGCACAAATCACCCTCTATGGGTGGAAAGCCTAATTAATTATCACACATTAGGGAATGTAGCTAAGATTCAAACCACAGAGCTCTCTCTCTCTCTCTCTCTCTCTCTATGAAAACTTGCATATTATGTCGGTAGGTTCGTATAATATTATGAGGTCGGTGAAACAAAAAATTTAAAAGTGTCATTCTTCTTTTCCTGTGCTTATGTCAGTTATAGAGGTCTGTTAAGCAATGGGAAGCTAGACTAGAACCTGTTTAATTACCTACCGATCAAGCCTGACAATCGGAATCAAAAACGTAAAGCAAGACGGGTATAAGCTAGTCTTAAATAAATGAACAAAAATTTCGTTTGGGAATTTGGAAAAATTTGGGATGCTATACCTACCTATATGGATTGTGATCAACTTGTCGAATGTTCGAAGCTTTTACCTGAAATTCTCAAATTGTCAGTAACATGATAAGTGGGGTTGAACGATTAGATAGCGAAAGTGTTGGAAGTAAATAAGGCTTCCTTGTATACAACAAGACGTCTATTATCTGCTTAACAAAACTTGAACACGTTTTAGCGTTTCTTAACAAAACGCGCCTTTAACTATGATTGATAATTTGAATAAGGAACATTATTTACAAGTATACCTACCTAAATAATGTACACTTTTATTCTGTCAAAATAATAATTTAAAAAAAAATGTTTGTGTTTCAAATATAAAATAAATTTTTTTCGTTGAAATATTATTTATTTTATAGAGAAGTTGTGTCAAACAATAAATTAATTGAGAATAAAAACACAAACATAAAATCAAAGTGGGAACGATAATAATAATTATTATTATTGCGGATATCATCACATCTAAAAACAAAAGAAAGCATCTTCAGAAAAAAAAAAACAAAATAAAAACACAGAAACCGTAATATAAATTATTATGTAGCTGTGAAGGTCAAACCGGACGTTTGGTCTTTGTGTTTTGCCATGTTTTTTTTAAGATATAATAATTTTTGTACCTACCTACTAAAATAAAAATATTTTTTGATGATCGTAATAATATTAAAATGGAGTTTTGATATCCCTCGACACTCAGACTCGTGAATATAACTCAAAATTACACAATCTTCCGTGAAAGAATGAACAGAAAAACGATTCACAAACGAGCAAAGGGCCCTGATGAGTGTGATTATCGCATAATTGGCAAATGTAAAAATGTATACCTACCTACTTATTAATAAAGTACCTAAATAAAAATAAAATTTAATATTTTCTTAATATTTTCTTAGCCGTGAGGTTGCCGGCGAAGAATAGCACTTCTGCTCTTTTTTGCTGATTTTTCGAGCATCCTGTAAGAGGCAGGAAATCGAAAAATCAGATCGGGACCGTGAGGTTGACCACTTCACGTCCTTAAATCTCAACTGGTCAGAAAAGGCACAATGAGCCTCGTACGCCTTCAAGCGCAATGGAGAGCTCTTGATGCCTCCCTATGCTCCCGAGTGGGGCTTAGGCCCCCGCATTGCTGGTTGGTTTGGGGGTAGTTCGCGGCGGGCTTGATTTGTCCGGGGCCGGCTTTTTGGTTTGATTGCTTCAATCGAGCTAGGAGGTTGGTTTCGTGCGGGTCGGGTTTGCTGCGGATTGCATGGTCTCCACCGGGCTGGCTTGCGGTGTGCGGGGTGCCTTAAAGGGAGAATGTATGTATGTATGTATGTATTTTCTTCAAAATGAATTGAATGACCTACCTACTTTGGTAGGTACTTAATGAGTAGTTTAGCTAGAAACTTCGCGCTAGAAGTTTATGACCTCCTCCCACACCATTTCCAGATTCCTCAGCTCTACTTCGAAGGAGCGGAACACAGTATGAGAGGGTCTTCCTCGTCTTCGGGACCCTGATGGGAGAAGCATTTCGGTTTCATATTATTATTATTACTTATATTTTTTTTTTATAAAAAATGAATCTGTGCCCACTCAAGTAAGCTACTTAAAGCTTGTGTCGTGAAAGTGGAAGATGGTCGGCACCTGGGATCGAACCCACCACGACCTCCGATACGAAACAGTACGAAAGCCAGCGTTGTAACCGCTAGTTTACCAACCACTTTCAAAAAAGATATCTAAGTAAAAAAAAATACAAAAGTTGTCAGAATTTATTTTATAGCCGTGGAAACATTTTGTATCAGACAATTTTATTAGCTAACCGTCTAATCCACATAATATTATGACATGTTGAACAAGTTGAGAATTAGGAGTTTCGGAGACTTAAACATTACCTACCATCTATCTTGCCGTGGGGTCGCCGGCTAAGAATAGCACCTCTGCTCTTTTTGCTGGTTTTTCGAGCATCCTGTAAGAGGCAGGAAATCGAAAAATCAGATCGGGACCGTGAGGTTGACCACCTCACGTCCTTAAACCTCAACTGGTCAGAAAAGGCACAAGAGCCTCGGACGCCTTCGAGCGCAATGGAGAGCTCTTGATGCCTCCCTATGCTCCTGAGTGGGGCTTAGGCCTCCCGCATTGTGGGTTGGTTTGGGGGGGATCCGCGGCGGGCTTGATTTGTGTGGGACCGGCTTTTCGGTTTGATTGCTTTGATCGACCTGGGGGGTCGGTTTCGTGCGGGTCGGGTTTGCTGCGGATTGGTCTCCTCCGGGCTGGCTTGCGTAGAGTGGGGGACCTTAACGGGAGTATGTATGTATGTATGTACCATCTAATAGCGAACGTAGTTAAAGTAAAAATGATCACACTGAGCCAGCCTTCGAAATAACAGTAGAAGACGGTTGTAATCCCGTAGTGGTTTGTTTCATTTAAATATCGAACATCAATAATGAATTGTTAGTCATAAGTTGTAACATATTCGTTATAATCTATGACAGACATGTCTCCGGTAGAAATTTTAAGTGGAAAATACTTGAGAAATTTATGAGCGAACCGGGAATCGAACCTGGGCCCTCATGTTCAGAAACTATGCATAAGTATACTTAGAGACACGAAATTATAATGGAGCATTGTGTTGCGGATCAATCTATGCTTCTGGTGCGCCACAGCACACCCCGCCACATAATGTGATAGGGTTGAATTTTAGGAGAGGGAGCTATTAAAGTCAATAGTTGAGAGAGACCTTAGAAAGGACAGAGAGTTGATTCGATTAGTGCAAAACTAACAGGACATAAGTAATTTGTATGAAATGCTCAAATAGTTAAAACCTTTGATAAACCTCTCTATAATCTTATTTACAGCATGAAAGTAAGGTAATTTTTCTCGTTCTTATTTTTGCTTTATTTTGTCACAATATATCTTTGGGTCTTTATTGAAATAGCCTATCTCTATGTCGTCTGGACACATCAATGGCTATCAGTCCACGAAGAATCTCATAATACAATGTTACAGAGCGATCTTTATATTTTTACATCTCAATAATATCCCTTCTTACCACGTAATGTATTTCAGAGAGGTTTCTGGTGTTTGGCTGATTTTGCACAGAAAACGTAAAGCAAGCATAGGCGGCAGCCCCAGACAGAGATTTATTTTCCTTTTCGTATAAAATTAGTTTTAATCAGCCGAGACAATGGGTAAACCCGGCCGAGGTACGAACGTATCAGATTAATTATTTGGTGCGGTGTTTTAATACAATTAAATTATTGTGCTATCTAAGGGTGACGTATTCATTGAATGTGCTGAAAATTTGTAAGATGTTTGTTTTATTTTATTCATGTATCATATTATGAGAACAAAATAACAACTGTGTGCCTACTAGTCAGGATAATAAAAAAATGTGAAAAAGTTATAAATTCTTTTATTTGAACATTATTTTCAAATAAACTCCACCAAGAAATGCATGTTCATCAGTTGGTAAATTTTATTTAAAAATTACAACTAATTAACTTTTTTTTTTAAAT
This sequence comes from Mystacides longicornis, assembly GCA_963576905.1. NCBI lineage: Eukaryota > Metazoa > Arthropoda > Insecta > Trichoptera > Leptoceridae > Mystacides > Mystacides longicornis. The sequence continues at coordinate 974,258 of OY756423.1, forward strand.
TACGAATTGAAATTAGAAATAAATATGAACATATCGCGATTTTTCCGTCTTTTATAAAACGTGTGCGCCCTTCTGGAAGGGTATTCTCAGATAAATCCATAGTGGATATTTTTTTACATATCACAATTCATGGCGAATCTTTTTTTTTTGCCCATCACGCCATGTCCTGTCCTTTAAGAGGTAGACAGAGAGGGGTAACAGAATTTCGACGTTGGATATGTCAGTTAAAGTTAAAGAGATTTCAAGTATTTTGTGAATTATGAATTTGGTTATATGTTATATGAATAACTTATTGTTGTTGAAATAATAATATGTAACTGTACCTAGATTGTGAAATATAAAATTTAGATGATAAAGCCGTGTCACACTCTGGTCACACTTGTTGTGTGTTTTAAACATCATTATTGTTAACTGTGTGTGTCGGTATAATAAATTTCAAACGATGAGACTCGGCGGAGCAATAAATATAGACTAAAGAAAGTTCCAAGGACGCCATCCTCAGCCCACGGTGGTTAGTATTCTTCTAGTTTCATGTTTCCTCAGTGAGACGAATTTCCGAACAGTGCCTTCTTACCTTTTAGAAGTTAGTATAGATACTAAACGTCAATATAAAAAAGCCAATTGAAGATCAAGGGGGTTATTCTCTTATTTGAAATGCTTACAATTTATTGGGTAATTTGCTTTAAATATAAATTGGCTTAACTTTCACAGCAAAAACAAAGGGTCCAAATTACCAATGCTTACCAATATCTGTTAAACAAGCTCTGCTTAATGTGAAATACAATATACCTACTTTTCTTCCATTTGTCTTTTTTCAATTTGAAAAAAATTGATATAAAAATTGTTGATGAAAAGGTTTAAAAAAGGTAATTTCTATACTAAGTGAATACCTACCTTAAATACGATAAATCAAAATTCCAGGTTATCATGACAAACTTAAACGGTATTTAAGAAGAGAAAAACTCTGCTGCAAAATCTAAGAGTATAATATCTATTGTTATGACACTTTTTTTACTTTTTTGATATTTTGTCATTGTTTTTACTGGGTTGGCTGGCAAAGATCCTTCGGGATAAGTCCACCATTTCTACTGTCGTACTATTACCACATTGTACTATTTTATAAAAATGGAGACCAATTTTGCGTTGTCATCGCACCACGCCTAACGGCTGGACCGATTTATTTAATTCTTCTTTTAGCGTGTTTGCTTTTGTTAGGGTTAGGAGAAGGTTTTTGTGAAAGAAAAAATTAAGAAAGTTTCGTGGATAATTAGAAAATCAAAGAAAACTCCAAGTAGGTAACCTCCTTAGTATTTTAACAATATAATTTTTATTCAAAATTTGAAAAATTGAAATTAAATTAAAGTTTGACAGGAACTGTCAGTTGTTTGATAGTTGGTGCGATTGACAGGATGTCGATGGAAAATATATGGTTTGATACAGATGCATCGTTCTGAATTATATTGGTAAAAGATAATACAGCAACAACAACAAACTCCCTTTTACACCCCAGTCAGGGGCATAGGGAGGCAACAAGAGCTCTAAGATAATAAGCTTATCATTATACAAATTCGAATTCAATATTCATAACTAAGGATAACGTCTGTTGGGAAGGCTTGTAAGCAAAATAGATTTAATTATTTAGTAGGTATACAGAAGTAACTAACTATCTTAAACTGTAAACTAAATAATTGTTCCAAGTTACGTATTCTTAAATATTTAACACACATTATTTATTTACTTTAGCTCTGATATTTTATGGAACTGTTGATCAAATTATGCAAATTATCTTTGTGTATCTACTTATACAACAGAACCGAAAATTACCTTCGTATGTGTGTAGCCTGTACTACTCTGTACGTGGTCTTTTTCATACATATAATACGCGGTTAAATTCGGTTCGGCTCGTTTTCGGTCGTTGGCAACATGTGTAACATTGCTTCTGTTTCAGAACAAGTTCTGACCGAATAGAGACATACTAATAAGCAGCGTTGGACGTTATTATTTTGTCGGTAACGACCGAAAATGAACCAAACTATATGTAACTTTGTTGATATATGTCTTTCAACAAATTAATATAATAGAGAGGATCCTTTGCCACAGGATAACATCAATACAACCATTAGGCACTTAGAATCTTCCTTCTTGAAGTATTTATGAGGCGTACGTATATGACCCGGATATAATTAATTGCTTTATAAATTTACCTACCTCTCGAGGAAACGAATTATTTGAAAAATGAGCCCACCTTTCTCTCCAGAACCCTTTCATTAAAACATTCTTTGTTGCGCCCTTGAATTTATGATCAAATTATGTGACGAATATAAGGTGGTGCGAACAACTAATTTGAAATTTGGGACAATTTTTCTTCTCTGATTGAATCGGCAAAGGATAACTTCAACGGAATATTTAGTTTCCTCGTTCATTAATTAATAAGCAGGTACTAAAATATGTAATCTCTACGACCATTGTATTATCATTGTATTATTATGTATGAATAAATAAATAAATAAATAAATATTATAAATGAAGCCGGGTTAGTGCGAACACTTATAACTCGAGATCGGCTGAACAGATTTTTATCATTTTTGGTTTATTTGATTTTTCTCTGCTCCGGATGACAGATAAATATAAAAAAAATCCAAAATGGATATCAAATAATATAAAATATTATAATGGTAAAGTATGTATGGAACGAATTTCATTACAACAACGCTATCTGTAAAAAATCTATGGAAACACAACTTTTATTTACATGTTAATTGAGTTTCAAAACATAGGTTTGCAGATTAATGATAGAATTTATTTCAAGCTTTCAGAAACAACTTTTTGACTTTTTGCAAATAGTGTAGGTATAACAAACAAAAAAACATTGATGTAAAACATAGGAAACAGCAATCGGAAGTAAGAAAATTATGGCAGTCCAAATCGGCAAAAATGAAAATTTGACTTTGACTACGACAATTTACAGGTGAACTTAAACCAAAATTTTGCTTCAACATAATTAACAAAATCTAATTTAATGTCACTAAAATATGAATAGTTATTACAAAACAAAAGATTACTACTAGGAAATTAATTAGGTTAATGTAATAAAAAAATTTCGTGACAGTGAAAAGCACAGCGAAGACCCACACTAAAATTGTGCTAAATACACATTTTCCCACATGACATAAAGTGGGTAGCTATCTAACAGCTTATTGTGGCCGAGCTCATAGGAAGATAATGAAATTATTCAAAGACCTGAAGATTTATGGCGAAAAGGTTCCGCTCATACACACATACATAGAATGTATTATATAGGTACATATTATTATTATAAACTATATGTGCTTTACTTAATTGTTTTGAAAATTGTTTATTTTGGTCCTTTCTAATAATATATTAAAGATTTATAGTAACTGATGCTTAAAGAACTCTCAGGAAAAAGTATAATATTATAAAACGAGTTAAAAGCACTAAGAAGGTTACCTTCGTTTAGTTTTCACTAAAATTTTCAAATATTTCGGGCTACTTTCTTATTTTTTTAATCGTTCATTTAAACCTTTTCTTTACAACAGCAAATACAAGAAAAATGAATTAGAGAAATTGGTCAAGCCATGTCAATCGCGTGATGCGATTATTGAGATCCTTTTTATATAAAACTTGCTTTCCCGACAGACGTTGTCGTGTAGACCTTACTATGAATATTGATTTCAAATTTGTAATTTACCTATACAAAAATTCTTATAATAGTGGTTTTTTCATACCATTTTTAAACAGTATTAGTTAGCCATCAGTTGTTGATATACTTATTCGTTAAGATCTAGTCTTTAAAATGGACACAAAAATCTAGACAAACTAAGAACACTGTGTACAAGTACACTGTCATTAACTCTTGTAGTTTTTATTTAATGTTTATTTAAAGATGTTATAATGGTGGTTTTAATTTTGACTTAAGTCTAATCCAATTATAAGAGCGCAATAAGTTACAGAACTAAACAGACAATCTTCAATTATTCACAAAGAATAATTATCATCGGTCATTTCTGTGAATACGCTGAAACTTTGTATTAGTGCCTGCTATCACTACGACAATTTGTGATTCGAGAATGAGAGTTTAATTGAATAATTGACTTATCACTCGGAAGTAATCTTAGAGCGTTGGATGTGAGCTGATAGAGTGTTGAATAATAAAAAAACAGTCACAAAGCCGAAGAATTCTCAATCTTAAACATGTATTTATTAATACATCATGATATTAAATTTTGATTGAAGGCCTTTGGCTATAAACATAACGTTGAATCCTGAAAATTTGATGTATTGGTGTTATTATAATAATAATCGATGAACTATTTTATACAAACACTAAGCCAATAACTTGACATGATCGATTTGATTTTTTTAAAATATAATAATAATATATGTTTTTATGTTTCTTACATCAAAAACAATTCATCAAAAAGGTTACATTTCCTAAATTGTGATATTTGTTGTAGATAATATATAGACTACCTGACAAAATGCTGGTCGGAGATCTTTACACTGCAACCAGCATTGCTCTTGTATCATGTTCTGCTGACTGTTCTCTGCCTTCGTATAAACTATTAATTATTATTTTCCATGTATATTTCTATGTCTATGCTTTTTCTTGGTTTTGCCTTCTTTTTTATTGGATAAATGATGTTCAAATGACGATTCCAAGTGTCCGAATGGACCTGAGGATGATACAATACAATAAACAATAAAATACAATGTCTGGGATTAGAAATATGACCATAAGATATTTGAACTGAGGTAATAGAGCGATAAATCAACCAAGATAGCGTGCATTACTTACTTAATTCACGTTCTCTCCCAGTGTGGAGGATGTGGATGCTACGAAGTTCCTCCAAGCCTGTCTATCTTGCATTCCAAGTAAGTCCAACATCTTGTAAAACCGCAGTGAATACCCGCTTGATTGTTTATTTTTTTTTTATTTTATTTATTTAGTTAATAAAGTTATAAAAACAAAAATTATTTCATAACTTAAAAATACTTATTATACTCCATGGTAACTAATTAATAAACATGTACTATATCTGTGGTGGCATGGTAAAAGGCATTAAGTCGTGTTTTTCAGCATTTTGAGTTATATGCGCTACATCATACATTATCACAAACAGAACAAAGTTCAAAAACATAAGTTTAAAAAAATCCACTTATAAAGGATTTAAAAGCAAGTTTTCATTCCGGCATAACTCAATATTAATTTTATTTGGCAAGGTAAAACGACGCGCGTCGAATTTTGTATACCACGAAGTAAAACGGTGTTGTCTATGATAGAGCTGCCGTGAGAAGCCGTTCTTTTAAAAGTGAACCTTTTTAAAATGTGTTTAAATAATGTATTTTGTGAACTTTTGGCAGGTATCAGCCTTATCTGTCGACCAATCTGTTAACAACTTTCGTTGTTTTTATTGTTAAGCTATAGACAATAGATAGGTAATACTATCTGCATAATATTTTTTTTTAATATTTTTTCATTGCTATTATAATACTATTATTAATATAATTTAAAGAAAGTCGGATTAGTGCGAACTCTTTGATGAATGATTATACAGTTCGATTTTAAAATAGTATGAACAAACCACTACGGGCTTACGACCATCTTCTAATGTTGTTTCGAAGGTTGGATTAGTGTGATCACTTTACGTTAACAACGTTCGCCATTAGGTCGTAATGTTCAAATTTCCGAATATTCATCTGGTTTGCAATGGTTTGATGTTGGAACCTCCCCTACGCATGATTTTGTGCAGCTTGTATGACCTTTTCCCAAACCGTGTATAAATTCCTCAGCTCTGCTTTGAAGGATCGGTACATTGTGAGAGAGGGTTTTCTTAACAAATGTAATAATACCTATAATTAACTAATTTCATTTTATTATTCAAAGAATATTCTTCATTTATTACATAACAATATTACAAATATTGCAAAAAAAATATACCTACTGATGTTCCGAGAATGCTATGCTAGAAAATAATAATAATAGGTAAGCTAAAAATAACTAATATTTATGAAGAATAAAATAGAAGTGTTGAAAAATAATAAATTAGCATGTGATAGAGAGTAACTGGGTATATTTCCTTGTAAAATTTGACCTAAGTACAATTTTTTTCAACCTATGAGCCAAAATTGTCAAGGTAAAAAGACACGCATTATAAATAAAGCATATAAACAAAGAAATATTGAGGAAATAAATATGAGTTATCGTGTAGTAAACTCTTTTTAACGAAGTAAATGGATCAAAGTTGATCTATTTTATTTGTATTTAATAATATTTGACAAAAATGAAACCTCTTAAAATACTGACGAGTAAATCCGCCATACTGAGAAATGTCATCCCACTGACTTAATGCATTTTACCATGCCACCACAGATATATTTATACAATACTATTGATATATACCCTACATAGGTACCTACTAAACTAAAAAAAAAAACTTTCAAATAAAAAACAATACTATATAGGTACATACCCTACATAGGTACCTACTAAGCTAAAAAAAACTATCAAAATAATAATACAATACTATATATACATACCCTACATAGGTAGGTACCTACTAAGCTAAAAAACTTTCAAATAAAAATACAATACTATATAATATACAATCTACATAGGTACTATGCTAAAAAAAAAACTTTCAAATATAACACAATGATTCTCACTTTCAAACTTTCAAATATAATAATGTTAATGTCTCCGCATCATCCGAGTGAAATTCTGGTCATTTTTCAGATATTCCATACATTTCCTGCGGAACACGGCAAGAGACCTCGACTGTTTAATATGATTAGGCAGACTATTATACAACTTGAAACCCCTGTAATAAAGGCTGTTTTCAGTTGATGATAGTCTTGCCCCCCGCAGCCGAAATTCCTCCCGTCCCCTCGTTGGATAGTTGTGAATATCCGAATTATACCTGACATTGTCCCTCAGATAACGTGGCACTTTCTTATTTTGAATCTTGTAAATGAGAATCATTGTGTTGAGTACAATTCTTTGTCTCACATTCAAAAATTCTAATGTCCCTAACATAAAACTTATTCTAGTATATTTATTGCACCCCAATATCGCACGCATACCCTTATTTTGGAGAATTTGTAACTTATTAAGTTGTTCGTCTGTACACATAAATAAAACAGACGAACAATAATTTATATGCGGCAATATTGTGGCATTGTACACTAATTTCCTAGAGCTTAGGTCTAATTTCTTTTTAATTCTATTTAAAAGTCCTGTTTTTTTGGCAATTTTTTTAACAACATGTTGGTAGTTCGAGGTGAATTTCAATTTATTGTCTATTATTAAGCCCAAATATTTTATTTCTTGCACATTTTCAATACTTTCATTATTTATTTTTAAATCACATATTTTATTTTTGTTCATTCCCAACACCATACACTTAGTTTTATTCACATTTAATTTTAATCTATTAATATTCAACCAATTACTAATTTCACTAAGATCTTTTTGCAGTTTTGCTTCTCCTTCACTGAATTTATCACATTCTATATAGATTAAAGTGTCATCCGCAAATAGCTTTATTTCTGAATATTTAACGTATTTTATAATATCATTCATATATAAAATAAACAATACAGGCCCTAATACGGATCCTTGTGGCACTCCTCTAATTATGTCCATTTCGTCCGAGTACACTGCATCCAATTTTGTCATTTGTTTTCTTCCGTCAAGGTAGTCCCTAAACCATTGTTGTTCATTACCTTTAACTCCCAATCCTTCCAGTTTTTTTATTAATCTTTTTCTGTCTATTGTCTCAAACGCCCTTTTCAGGTCCAGAAACACTGCTATAACAGTTTTTTTCTTATCAACAGCTTCCTTCCATCTGTTAATTACATAATTTAAGGCCGTTTCACATGAGAAGTTATTTCTGAAGCCCGATTGATGCGAAGTGAGGATGTCAAATTTATCAATGTATTCCATCAGCTGATCTTTTATGATAATGTTCTACTAGTTGTTCATATTTGGCCTAAGTCATATTCTTGTCCCACCCGGATTGTAGAAAAGGGTTGCGTTTTCATGACTCTCCAGCATACCTACATTCACAGCAGTAAAAGTCGTAGTGTTTCATTCTTTAAAAAGACATTAAAAATTCTACACAATGACATATTAATGTTTACTAAAAATGGTTGTAGAATCGGGGTTGGCCCGCGTCAGACGGATGGGAACGGTTATTGACAAGAAAAAAATCCTCAAACTCCCACGTTATGCCGGTTGACAACGTTGTGTGGAAAATAGTTAAATATTTTGAAAACATAATACTTAATGATAATAATATGTATAGACATAAAAAGATAGTCAAATATATTATTTCATGAAACCACAGTGTACTTTTATAACTTAATCTCTCGCGTAGGTGCCTACATGAACCAGTAACTCATTAGGCATCCAAACATATTATTAGTTTAGTTCTTTGTTCATTCTGAAAACACGTGTGACTTATCAGCTGTTGCGAAGAAGGCAGCGTTAATAATTATAATGCTAAAATATTCATAAGGATATTTCGTAAAGAGGGGATTAACGAATTAGCGGGTAGTCTTTATTGGCGCGAGTATGTTCGGGGAGATACACCCACCGGCTAATCCCACGCGAGTTACTTTCGGTAATTTGCTTATTAGATTTTATTATTCTCGCAATGTCTTCCACAAACACCCCTCAGCAATGCAAGCCCTTTATTCACCGCTGCTCTTGACTAGGTAGTGTAGGAGTAGTTTATCATGAAACGGTCTAAAATCTTAATACTATCTAGTTGCGTTACGGTCGATCTTGCGCAATGTTTAACATATAATTGCATGCTATTTTTTATTTGTTGACTTCTAAATGATTATTTATGTAGTTTTTGAAGAATGTTTACCGTGAGGTTGCCGGCTAAGAAGAGCACCGCTGCTCTTTTTGCAGGTTTTTCGAGCATCCTATAAGAGGCAGATAATCTAAAAATCTGATGAGGTTGACCAGTCATGACCACCTCACGTCTATATTTTAAAAACTAGATTTCACTCAGAAATACCTTTATACTTTTTCAAACCTAAAAGGTTACAGTTGTTACTTTAATATGATAAATGGCTTATTTAATCATTGATTACAACCATTCGTCTAATTGCGAATAATTTCTCAATAATTCAAATTATTAAAATAAAAGCGTAACATTTCTACTAGTAAGAGAAATGGGCAGTGCGGTTTGACACGCGATCACAAAAACACTCCCATTCTTTTGGAACGTATGTACACAATGTTGTGAAATGTCCGAATATTTTATTGAGGAATTAGTTTGCCGTGAAATTGGCAGGAGTCAGTACTGTAGTAACTAGTAGGTACCTACTCCCCACGCACTAACTTCCGATTCGCAACCCTCACAATCTTGGCGTTATGCCCCGAGGCATTTGGTTAATAAATAAACATAATGTTCATCTTCAAATTTGTTATCGTGAGTAACGTTGTAGAACATTTTAAAATAATTTTAAAAAAGAAAAACTTTGTATGTTCTACTTTTTATTTTGAATATATAAGGTTAAAACGTTTTCGGACTACCGTCCATCATCAGTAACCTAAACTATACTAAACTAAAAACTAAGAGGATAGGTTGCTTTCTATGTTTCGAGAAGGAGGGGGATTGGGCGGGGGTGCTATTAACAGTTTAACTAGTGGGGATGTTACGGATCAATTTGAACGACAAATATTAGAATCATCATCCAACACGTTGGTTAACAAAATACATTGTTACAATAGATATGTAGACGACATATTTTTCGTCTTTAAAGGAACAAAAAGACAACTTAATGTGTTATTGAATATTTTCAATTCACAACACGACAAAATTAAATTCACTCACGAAATAGGCGAGAACAACTACATCAATTTCTTAGACATCCGCATACAGATAGAAAACAACCAATTCATATTTGAAATTTTTAGAAAAGACACATATTCTGATAATATCATTCCCGCAGACTCTCATCATCCCATACAACATAAAATGGCTGCATTCCATTCCATGGTTCACAGATTAATCTCAATACCGTTGACTAAGAATAATTATGATAAAGAACTAAGGATAATTAAGACTATCGCTAAAAACAATGGATACGATGACAATTACATTCATAAGATCCTAAAGAAAAAAACAAACCAACTAAAGATGTATAAATATCTATTTCTCAAACCACCTAGAGAAGAAGCTAAAAAGTGGAGAAAAATATTATTTGTGAATAAGAATACGTGTAACATATTAAATAAGTGCAAACAAATAGATTTCAAACCGGCCTTCTATACAAATAACAATATAAAAAAGTACATTTTTAATAATAAATCGAAAATAGATGCATTAGACAATAGTGGAGCCTACAAAATAAATTGTAATGACTGTGATGCCTTCTACATTGGACAATCTGGAAGAAAGATTAAAATAAGAGCGGATGAACACTTAGAAGCAATAAAAAACTTTTCAATGAATTCGGACATGGCAGACCACGCAAGAGATCACGGACACCGATTTGATTTAAGTAGTTTTAAGATTTTAAATATAAGTGATAAAGGTAGAAAATTAGATATTTTAGAGACAATGCACATACATAATAACAATAATAATAACCTCCTGAATATTCAAATCCCGCCCGTAACATCCCCACTAGTTAAACTGTTAATAGCACCCCCGCCCAATCCCCCTCCTTCTCGAAACATAGAAAGCAACCTATCCTCTTAGTTTTTAGTTTAGTATAGTTTAGGTTACTGATGATGGACGGTAGTCCGAAAACGTTTTAACCTTATATATTCAAAATAAAAAGTAGAACATACAAAGTTTTTCTTTTTTAAAATTACATAATGTTCAAATAAAACAATGTTTAACTTATCCACAAATTTTTATTTTCCCGACTAGTTTCGTAGGTACACGTCCTACATGGTCACGGGAGACTAAGAAACTAACCATGACCGTGACCATGTAGGACGTGTACCTACGAAACTAGTCGGGAAAATAAAAATTTGTGGATAAGTTAAACATTGTTTTATTTGAACATTATTTTCAAATATATCCATCAAGAAATGCATGTTCACGAGTTGGTTAATTTTATTAATAAATAAACATTTTTTTTACAGGAGTTTATAATACCTCGCGTACTTTGACTCTAATCCCTTTTGGCATTTTGAATGAAACCATTTTTTTATACCTTAGTATACCTATTGTGTTCTCTTCCAGGATATCAACTCCTCAAAGTCCTTAAAGATTAACAGATTGCGCTGAATAAGTCTGGGCTTGTACCATAAAGAGGATCTGGATCTCCGAAAAAGATTGTATACCTAATGATCCAATCGGTAGAAGATCCAATAGGAAGACCAAAGCTACAATGGTTGTATGGCGTTATCCCAGAGTTTCGGGGTCTGGGAAAGCATAACTGGAATGTGGCAGCCACTGATAGGTCAGGATCGAGAAGCTTTTTAGAGACATCTCAGATCCACCATGGGTTGTAACTCTTGTAACGCTAAAGATGATGATAATGATCAATCAATCAATTCTCCCTTTTACACCCCACTCAGGGGCATAGGGAGGCAACAAGAGCTCTCCATTGATGATAATGATACTTATTTTAATATACATAGATTATACAGATTTTTTGATGATTTATTCAGATTTTTTCGCCAGCGTACAAGTTTTCGCTATATGAAACTATTTTTAAGCCCTACGCTCGTTTTCAAGTTATTTAGCAATATGACCAAACTTGGTAGCCTAATGGTATAGGCAATAATTTCTGATTAATAGGTCCCGGGTTCGATCCTACCCGGTCGGCTGTTGTGCTTTTAACTTGAAATTTCTATCCGGGGTGTATTTTTGTCTCAGATTGGACGGGATTGGTTGAGTAGAAAAAAATATCTCAAGCAATAAGTATTCTTTAGGTAGAAAAGCTATTTATTTATTTTATTCATGTTGATCTTTAGAACAATTAGTTATTTTGAATTAGCTGAAAAGTTAATTCGAATTAATCGCGACATCTCAACATTGCATTTTTGATTAAATTTATAATTTTATTTTTATTTATTTTATTCGAAGAAGAAGCCTTCAGAAACTGAAAAGCAAAAAAAAAACAAAACCTCATTTTTTGTCATTCTTAATATTTAATGTAGGTATGTGTGTGGCGAAAAACGAACCATTTTTGTTTGAATTATTCAGAATATTATGCCTATTTACATAATCATGACAATAAATAATGTGGTAAAGAAACCAAACTAAAAAAAGCTACGTCATAATACACAGAACCAAAAATAACTTTTACAAGCTCCAAGCACCGAGCCAGCATTCATAATATATCTCAAAACTTGTTTGATTTAAGGCTCACACACATAAGATATGTAGGAACTTTGAGCTCGATGTGTCCTCCACAACCTTCTGCGATGTTTTATTTTGTGCTACTGCTAACTTATGTTAGGAGCACTTTTGCAAAGTTTTACAACACTATGCCTAGAAAATTTATTGAATTGATTTCATTTTTTAACTATCATAAACTTTATTCTCCTTCCTATTTTGTTTTTTTAATCTATAATTTATTTTATTAGTAGATACTCAAATCCAGCTTCTGCAATGATGATGAAGTCCCGCTTTCTCTCCATCTTTTTGGAGGTTATCCTGGTTTCCGATGTCCCTTTGAGATCAACAAACTGTATCACGACTTTGACAATTCTTTTCCGTCATGGTCCTTCCATATCCTGCCTCTCTGTCTAATCCATCTTACAATATTGTCGACATTGCAGGACATTTTCCGTATATCATCATTGGGAAGTCTGTCTCTAAGCGATCATCTTGCCGTGGGTCGCAAAGTTTTCATTGGTTTCTTGTATACTTAATTTGATTTGTTCTCCTTTAGTATAATATTGCGTTCGTTTCCCCGAAAAGTGTCCCTCACCACTGTTGTACAGACCGGTTGTCTGGAAGAAAATGCTTTAGGCATTAAGTTCCGCCGGCTGTACTGACATTTTTGTATAAAAGTGTTGTAAATTGTTTGTATTTTTAATACTGATAACAGACATAAAAATTACATACTACACATGAGACGTCCAAATATTGCAACATAAATCAACTTATTTTTTTTAACATTCCTTTATTCATTAGCGGGGTTTTTGTTTGTATTATTATTTTATCCTACACGTTACACTGTGGACAGTCTGACAAGCTTCACTCCATTACAATAAAATTAATTTTATTCTCCATGATTTTCACGCTACGAATGAGCTTTAAGCTTGTATGCGTTAGAACACTACGTTAGGATATACGCTGTGTTGAGCATATATGTTAAACATAATATTAAAACAACTACACAATATTACACAACGTGTTTTTTATTAATTTTTTTGTGGACTTAAATAAACTCTCATTCAGTATTATTATGTACTGGTAGTTGAACGTTTTACCGACAAGAATGAAAGTATAGTGATGAATGTAGTAATCAACATACATAATAATACCTCACAATATTCAGATTATCACAATTATTCCTATACGAGAAACGGTCAAAACATTAGGCCAATAAAGCACAGCTAGAATCTCTGAGAGTTTTTCTGTGCATGAGTATTAACTATATAATAAATTGCTCAAGTAGTAATAAAAATCATTTCCCCCTAAACTTAGGTAACTAGAGCCCTTAACTGCGCTCGTTCCTGGGCAGTTTCGATGACTACAGATACTTTTGGCAACCTTTCTGGCCACTTGGATCACCGTATACTATTTCCTAGTATTTGTCAAACCTACATAGTCTATTGCACCTACTCATTATTGCATGATTGAAGTGTATGTACTTAAAAAAAACATATTATGTAGTTGTGAGTAGGTATGTAGATATAAAAAATTACTCGTGTCCTGTTATATTCAATTATTTCGCAAACGATACAGTAAAGTTCGGTTATTTGTTCGCTCAAAAGGATCTCCCGAGTCTGTTGAGTTAATGCCGTCATTATTCACGGCAAATACCGGGCAACTCTACAGCGCTGAAGCCAGATAGAATTTTACAGAATACTTTGATACGCTGAATCTGGTCATTTTATGAAAAATCTACTTTATTTTCTAAAATGAAAACTTTATTCATAGCATTTCTTATATTTTTGTCTAAGGGACGCAAAAAGACTATCCGATATAATATAAATACGTGATGTTTAGAGTAATATTTTATTTTCTTGCAAATAATAATTGTTAAATAAAGATTTGATTTAAATTGATATTTTTTAAGGATAATTCTTTTAAACACGACGTCTGCGATTTATTTTCTGCGAAGACTTTCATGTGTCTTGGTGGGCCTTTTTTGATAATCTTCAAAGTGTCTTGGGAGTCAAAAAAAAAATGATAAGTCGCTTTATGAAACGTCGCGATTAGCAATGCAGCCTTTGGGACAAGAGGCTCTGCAGGGGCCCGCCCTGGGGACGGGTGAATGGGAAAATTATGAATGAGTTGGGAATAATGTAATAACACGACAATGAGGAAGGGCCAGTGGATTGTGTCGTTTGTCAAATGATCCGGCAACTTTTATGAATCGCCTTGGAGTTTTTTTCCACTCTATTTCCTCTCGACATAGTTACACGACTCCACTCCGACGTGATGATTAATAATTTCAATTTTTACTCATTATTGTTTGTTTTTAACAAGGTTTTCAAGTCATAATTAGTACAATAAACATTTTTGTGCAACAATTCCACATAGAACTGAATCTTTCTCAGAAGTGATAATCGATGTCATGGATACAAACCGTATAAGAATATTTTTTTTTTCAATAAATTACATACATACCTACCTTCCTAAAATATTTCAACAATTTGTAATTATTGTATTTAAAAAATAATTATTTTCGTAAACATCTAGTTATTCCGTGTATAAAAGTTTGTTTTCTATCAATAATGTTAATCAAACAACATAAAATGTATCGGAAAGTTAAGGAAAAAAAAACAATATTTTGTGGGTGTATTTTGTAAGTACAAACACAGATATTTTTTGTTTACAATTCCACCCAAATAATTTTAATTTCCTTCAAGATTGTATCAACACGTATATCTCAATTTTCTTGTTTTTTTTTTTTTCAGTGGGTATTACCTACCTACAATTTTTTGTTTTTCACAGGTGATAAAGAAATAGTTAGGTACTTATGTATAGTTAAATTTCATACAACGGAACTACTTGTTCCCTTTCAGAACCTCTCAAAACTTTAATAGGGTACTAGATACTTGTAGGTCCTCTTATATTGACTATTATTCTGAAATGAAAAACAGACGATTGAGTTGCATCGTATCCAATTTTTATTGAGACTTTTGATATTTCTGTATTCTGTAAATGTTTTATCCAATACATTCGGTACGTAACTACTGGCAACCGATTAAGTTCTAAGCAAGAGCTTCTTGCGTTGAGTTGGAACGTGAATTTGAGAACACCAGTCATTATCTGGCTTGGATTTTTTTACCAGCTCTAGGTTCGGGTCTAGGAAATTTCATCTCGAACAATTCATCGCGATTACAATAATTATTGTCAAATTGTTTATGAGCTAAAAATAAGGTAAAGCTTGAGTTTAGTCACTCCTATAAATTAAAGATGGCGGCAATTTTGACATACGCTGGAGTACCGTGTTATTACTCGGGAGGTGTCCAAAAAGGTATGGGAAGTTCCACCCACCAAACCTCCCTTTAACTACGTTCCAACCTTAACCTAACCTATTCAAATCGTATGTAAAATAATCTCGAAATCATTGGAAGAAATCAAGTTTAAAAAAAAAAAAAATTAGAGTTACCTATATACAAAAACCCAGAACCCGGAATCGAATTGTATTCTAAAAGTACTCGCGATGAATAAATTGTACCTGCGATGAATTGTACTGACGATAAATTGTTCGTGATAAATTGTTGGCGATGAATTTACCGCCTACCCTAGGTTCTACCATTGATGAATTCTAGCCTATATAAAAATATTTTCATTTGCAATGTTGACACATTTCTAAGATTAATTGATTAAAAATCTAATAGGAGCTAGCCGTCATATTATATGGTATGGATTAAAGCCATTGTTTTCAAACTATTTTTATTATAAGTAGGTACTTATTAAGTTTAGTATACTCAATTGGCCGAGGAGAGCGCTGTTCTTCCTCCCATCAGGGTCCCGGAGACGAGGAAGACCCTCTCATACTGTGTTCCGCTCCTTCGAAGCAGAGCTGAGGAATCTGGACATGGTGTGGGAGGAGGTCAGGTAGAGAGGCAACAAACTGTACTCAATCTTTCACCCATTCTTATTATTAGTGATATACATTTTTATATTTTAAAAAGTAAAATAGTAGAAAGATGTTTTTGACATAAATATTGTTCGTTTTCAAAATAAAAGTAACGATGTCTACGTATATTATATTGCCGTAGGTATGTTAAGTTTGTCTCCGCATCTCAAGATAAGATATTTCCATTTCATTTCTGTTGTATCACAGGTATTCACTCTTCTCCCAAGGGTATTTTGTGTTGCCAATAGCTGAACAATGCGCTCAAATAATAACTCACTGGTCTAAATCCTGTGCCAAGTTTTGATTTACAAATACCTTCTCCAGCGTATTTATTTCGTGTGTCTATTGCCAACGAACAAACAAGTTGCTTTGCAAAATGAGTTTATTGCACCGACTAGATAATAAATAGACATTTTTTGTTTATAGAATTTTATTACATATCGAATGTAACAAACCCTTTTAGTTATGTACTAGGCTGTGTTTATACTTGTATGGTTCACGATTTTTTCAACACCAAATAATATTGCCTCGGTTCAGACTCATTTATTGAGGTCTTCACAAAAATATATTATTCATGTAAATTGTAGAATTTGTATAATGCCTACTAGGTACGCGTATTAGATAATGTTAATACTTTTTCAGTCTCGAATGATCGTAGGCCTTTGAATAATCATTTCGAACTTGGATTGTGAAACTGTTAACTATTTATGAAAGGAAATCATGATTTTTGACATCAAGTAAGTATAAGCTGTTCTATTTCAGAATAAATTAGTAATTTTACTTTCCGAATTTATATAAGGGTAAAAGAAAGAAACAAGCAACCCCTAAATTAGCGGCGTACGCGGTAAAAATGATGCCATCAAAACTATGGCACACACGTGCTGTGTTAGTTGTTAACCGAAGGGTAGTTTTTACGTTCATACATACTTCTATCTGTTTATAACCACCATGGTAATATGAGGATGGTTAGAGGCGAGGATGGTTAGAGACTGTTACTTATTAGGGATACTGTCATATCCTATTACACGCACATGTAAAGGTACATTTACAACTGAATCTCTTACTGAACTATTTGTTGAGAATGATCCCGAAGCAAATTATCTAAAGGTGCGTTTATACCAAACGAACATAATATAGCCAGAGCGGGGAAATAGAGAATATTTTCATGATCTTATGATCACCAAGGAAATAACAATGAGAAAGAACCGTCATCATCTATTAATTATTTGTTGTTTCCATGGTGTAAATTATAACGATATAAGAAAGTGAACTTTGCTTGCACCTCTGGAACTATGTGCGTTTGGTTTAAGTATACCCTTATTGACTCCACGAACAACCATATTTTTCATACAGAAACTACCTACTGTATTCTTATATTGGATAGTGTTCTTCTTCCTCTCTTCATAGATCCTGCGGATCTGTTCGTGTTGCCGTTTCAGCACCTTGGGAGGTCGACTGCCAACTACCTCTCCATCGTTTTGGTGGTCTTCCCAGAAGTCTTATTCCTTCAGGGTTGCCTTGAAGGGCGACACGAGGAGTTCTGTCGTCTGACATTCTATTAACATGGTCGTTCCAGTGTCGCCTTCGTTGCCTTCCCCATTTGACGATGTCCTCCGTGTTGCACATGCTGCGGATGGTTATGCGATCACGCAGTGTGTTTCCGGTAATACATCTTATTGTTTTCATTTCGGAGCTTTTCAGTCGGGACTTTGTTCTAGCAGTGTCTGCTCTGGCCTCTATTCCGTATTTGGCTATGGGTCGTACACAGGTCATATAATATACGAACCTTACTATCTAGTCGCATATGTTTGTTTCTCCATACTTGGGTTATGTTCCTCAGGCATCCAGGCACCGCTGCAGCTTTGTTTATTTGTGTAATGGTCTCCTCATAGAGGTTTCCTCTGCTGCTGATTTCGACTCCAAGATATTTAAACTCTGTCACTTGCTGAATTATTTTGTTCTCTTTATTTATATTCTCATATTAACCAAATATGAATTTAAAAATATCATAAAAAACGGAGAGCCGTTTTGGAGAAAAATAGGTCCCAATGTTAACAAACACTGTGACACGATTTTTTTATATATTGAGTTGCATGTCATTATTATTGTCAAATATATCGAGTGTGATGGAAACTAAGTTAAAGAAAGTTCATTAAAAAAAATAGACAGATAATTTTTGTTAACAACGAATCCAGTTTCACCAAATAAATTGAACTGTCTCAGTTCCCCATTAGAAAGCTGACAGTTTTAAATGGACAAGGGGTTGTGGTTGATGGATCGTACTGAAAGAAGTAAGGTGTGATTCTTTCTTGGGTAAAATATGATCGTGCAGTGTTACAGTATTGTCACATCGCTATACTGATGCTACATACGAGCAAGCTTTTATGTAGACGTCGTCGTAAAAAAGATTTTACGTCCCATAAAACTATGTCGTGTCTATTTTGTGTAGTAATTATGGCTGCCACCAAAACTTGGCATGATTTTCACAGTGGTTGTGTTATTATAATGTCTTCGAGTTACGTATACGAAATAATATGATCTTTTGATACTAAAGTGAGTGGATCTTAGGTAACTTACAACTGCAAAAAGTTAAACAGTAAACATTGGGAAGTGGTTAGTATGGAATATGGAAGTCTAATATGGAAGAGTTTTAGTTGTGCGCGTATGATGCACTCCTTTTCCAGACCTAACTATTATTAGGTATCTATTATGTTTGTGAAGTGCCTCAGGAGATTTTTGGGTATAAGATGGTAAATAAATAAATAACGCGCTTCTATACATGGGTGTCAATATAGCCGGCGGAACTTAATGCTAGAAGTATCTTCTACCAGGCAACAGGTCCTGATGTCCAATCTGAGACAGGTTTCCATCCCCAAGTAAAAATTTCAAGTTAAAAAAATAGATTAAAAATGTCTGTCCCGACCGAGAATCGAACCCGAGACCTCTTGATCTGAAGTCAACGCCTTTGCCACTAGGCTACCAAGGTCGGTACCACCGCATCACGAGCAACGGTATAGGAGAGGAGGTGGACATCGCTGAGACATATTGTGTTAAGTATGCTGAATGGCAGTTGGCCGAGGAGAGCGCGGTTTTTCCTCCCACGATGGTGCTAAAGACAAAAAAGACCCTATCACCGTGTTCCGTTCCTTCTAAGCGTAAATGAGGGATTTTAACATAATATGGGAGGAAGTCATTAAAGCCGCGCCAGTTTGAGCGCGGTGGAAAGGTTTTTGTTGACTCCCCATGGAGTTAAACATGGAGAAGTTGTTAGTCATTATTTTTCTGGTATCAGATCCTTCCTCTCAATGTCCTTGCTACAAATGTTTTGACAGATTTTCAAAATACCGAGAGAATCATTTCTATTTTTTAACCAATGTTCAGAACATTTATATATTTTTTAAGTATCTAGATATTTCAAATCACATTTACAATGCATCTCAATATTATGTCAAACAGCGAAGATAACAACGGAAAAGTCGTATTTTTATTATTTTTACGAAATTACGTGGTTGGAAACATTGGAATTATTCTATTGTCTCAATAAGTAAACCACCAAGTAATACAATAAAACACTCCACGATGTTTTTTTTCCGGCTCGATATTATTTTTAAAAGCCATACCTAGTCGTATCTCAGATGCCAATTCCCCGAACATCTCGGGGGAGGCGGTCGTATTATTTCGGCACGAAAAAATCTTTTTGAAGAAACAAAAGGTAGGTAATACATTTCTATATGTGTGTCTACAACTTTCAATAATTGTTGATTTGATTATTTGTTTTCGTTTTTACCCTTTCTTATTTACCTACTTATCCGCCAATTATTCAAAAACTTTTAGGTTTGTATTTGGTTTCGTTTTATTTTATAAGACAGTGATGTTACAAAAAGTAATTTCACAGAATTGTACGGACAACCAAAAATAGAAGTAAAGTATAATATACGGAAACATTTAGAGCGAGTAGGTAAGAAGTAAGACAAACAACAGAAAATCAGAAAAGTATATGGGCTTAAGGCCAAGGGTGAGGGACAGGAATACGGGTCATGGAAAAGAGAGAAGACAAAGTAAGTTATCGCTCTGAAATCACGTGTGTTCCTACGTTTTGCCTGAACACCGTAAGAAATAACCTAAATACAGACCTCGGTAGCCTAGTTGTACTGGCGTGGATTTCAGATCACGAGGTCCCGGGTTCGATTCCCGGTCGGATCAGAGTTTTTCTTAGTGTTTTTTCACTTGAAATTTCTACCCGGGGTTGGCCTGTCTCAGATTGGACGGGACCGGTTGACTGGAAAAAATTGCCTCAGGCAATAAGTTCCGTCGGCTATACTGACACATTTGTAAAAAAAGTGTTTATTTATTTAAATAAGTTAAAGGGCAATATTATTGAAAAATGACTGAAAAATACGCGTAGAAGAGTTCAAAAACTGATGACAAAAAGCACCTAGTATGTTACTATTATACTTTCTTCCAACTATAAAACTAACACTATCTTCATCAATTCTTTATTCTTCTAAGGGCCATGTGGTAAAAAAAGCTCTACAGTCTACATACATTAATGACCTCCGCTTACATTCTGTTTTGATGGAACAGAGAGTGTAAAAGAATCATCCTTGGGTTGGCGCGGTATAAATTAAAAAATAAAATTAATTAATTAATTATAAATCAAATGACTGAAGTGGACTGTATGCTTGGTATGAAATGGAAAGAAATGGATCAGGAAGAATGTACTAACCTTAAAACTCCACGGTGATCTCCTTTGCTGGCCAGCTCTTCTTTGTTTAAAACACAAAAACATAAAACAACACAGCACAATAAATTATAAAACGTGGCGCGGATGAATCTTGGTTCTTTTTATTATTAATATAATTTTAGAAGAGTAGATCGAAAAATTGATTATTTTCTAAGCGGTGCGATGCGGTCGATTTCTTATTGAAAACTGTTATTGTCACTCATCCTGGTTAGCTAAAGGTAGGAACCAAGAAATGGGTAACAACAAATTGATGGAAAAAATGAGATGGAAAGGACAGGTTGTCACTGGCAACACCAATCATCGTTTTCGGAACTTTGATGAGAAAAAGAACAGTGAAGAATAATGAAGAGTTTTGATTTGGTATTTTAATAAATCCAATATAAACAGAATTAAGTATAGGTATAACATAATATAATTCTCATTACAAAATTATTTCAATTTATAAAGCTTATATTCCACTATGTCGAACACAAATAAGCACTATAGGTAATTTAGTACTTTAATTTAACGCTAATAAGCAATACGGTCACGTAATCATACACAGTATTATTATACCACATTTCCTGTATAGCTTTGTTTAAGCCACTCTTATATAGGTGTGTTCAGGTGGACATAAATTATTGTTGTAGTAATATAATTGTACTTTGGTCCCATTAACACGACATTCATATCCAATAAACGGCACCCTGTGGTGATTATCCCTTGTACCATTCGATATTAATTCATTACAAATTAGCCGCACCCTAATCAAGGTGTTTGACCAAATAACATTACACTTAAACCTTATTAAAACCTATGCACAAAATAATAATTGTTAGATAATACCTACACCTCGATAACAGCATCTATCGAAAAATATTATAAGATATTTTGGTTTGAGTCGTCGCTTAGGAAAATTTATGAAAAACGTTGTTGCACTTTAGTAAAGCTGAAATATTTGCTTTCACTCGCCCCCGATAGATGTCGACTGGGTGTTTGCCGCGTTTTACGCTAGTGGCGCTTTATATCATATCTGTTGGACACACCTTGTATCGGAAAATCAATACCATCCCTCAGGAATAACGCAGAATTGGTAAATTTATTTGTAGCCATACGTAGGTATACCTGCTACAGTACTATAATATAATATAAAATCTATCATATGCGTAACGAAGATAAATCTGAAAATCACAATATGAATATTAAAGAGTAGAAAAAATATTATAAAGAGTAGGTATATAGGTAGGTACTCATTTTACCTACAGTAGGTATCAGGTACCTACATAAATCAAGGCCTTTTGCATCTTTAAAAGTTACATTTCAATGTAGGTATGTAGTTACCTACTGAAAGCATTTATTGAAAAAAGTTCAATATTATTCTTTATTGAACATTTTAAATATTTCGAAAAATTTATTAACTATGTATATAGGTACCTACTAATTAATATTTATAAATATATAAAAAAGGATTTTTTACTTACAAAATACTTTTTTTACTGACGCATTTGTCTTGTGTTAATTTTCACACACATTTTTATACCCATCACTCTGTTTTCGTTAAGGGGCATGCAGAAAGAATGGACCTCCACTCTTTTCTATCAAAAAGCACTATCTTATACACATAAAACAATCCTCAACTGCCTACTCACTCATCTAGCGCACGTTTAAAACTATTAACGCAGACCTGTGCGTCAATAGCAAATTTTTCGTCACCATAGAGTTCATCTGATTACAATAACTTCCTCACATATTGCTAGCACCTGCGTAAAAGTTACTGATATTATGCCATCACTAAAAATATACAAGTATATTTTAGTACTTTGTGTGTTAATTAATTTGGAAAAAAAGACAGCGCACTTCTAATAAAAAAGATATATTTTTTTATAGAAACAGAAAACTTTACCTTTTATTTTATAATATGTAATGATTGTGTTCTTATATTAAAGCAAAACGTCAGTTACAATTATCATAAAATATCAGCCAAGAGGTCCGACCGAACTCAAATAATTCAAAGCCCCATATTACATCAAACTAATTTCGCCTAAGCCGGTCTTACATTCGCTCGAATACATTTTCAAGTTTTACACTGGGGTTAAATTCTGAATAATTGAGCTCACCCCGCTTGTATACCTACATATTCACATACTATTATATGCTCAGTGCTCGGAGAGTTTTATTTATAATCTATTGAACAAAATTCTTCCAGCAACTGTCTGTATTACATCATTTTTCCGTTAAAACGGGGAAAACTTTAGCCAAGTCCCGGATTGTTCTCAACATAATAGGCACATAGATAAATGAAAGGTAGATCGCTTCGTAAATGCTTTTTTTTCTATTTTTATCCCTCTATAGCCTACCGAGGGAAGCTTTGTATAAGCCGTCAACAAATATTGTTCCGTGATTTTGAATTGAAGGAAATAAAGGAATTATTATTCCGTTCGAACTGATGTAGAAAGTAAATCGCCAATATTTGTTAAAAAAAAAAAACCCTGTCCGCATCGGATTTTATGGACTCTTCCAATAAAATATACACAAGAGATTGTTTTGAATTTATTCAAAGCTTTGAAAATAATATTACCTTATCCATCGGTGTATTTATCATGTCATCCATATTGTGTTTGTTTAGTGATAACTTTGTCTCTTTTCACTCAGTTTGGGGCCCGTTTTGGTTTTATGTTACAACCTACACATTTTATTTTTCGATCAACATCTGTCTTAAATCTTCTTTCTAACGAAAAAATGTATTTTTTTTCACTCTGTCACATAATATGACAGAGTCAGTGGGTAGGCAGAGTACCGATAAAACCAATAAGATAACATTATTGATTTCCTTCTTACGATGAGATATATTCAGAAACTTTTTTCTTGTTCGAACAAGATTTGTTTCTTTATAACACTTGTGTCGTTTCTTAATATTTTTTTTCACATTTACATGCCGTATCACATAATATTATAATATTATCGTGTGCCATTACTTTTTTTTCAAAAAGACTTAACCAACTTCAAATGAGATATTTTAAATGGTATTTTTATACATATTATCATAATTAAATCCTGTGGGATAGTTGTGGGGTAATCAGTGAATCACGGGATAGTGTGCAAAAAGCTATTGAATTATTCAAGCTTGTTTTTGGTATATCTTGATGAGTATTCAACTTCAATTTATAAATATAAAGATACATATTCTGTTGTGTCTCTTCGTCTAGACCCTAGGTCAACTATCTGTTCCGAATTCTGGAAAAATTTTATGCGAGAAAAACGAGCATTGTTTATTTATCTCAATCGTGACTTAAGTTTTGAGCATCGCAAAAAGGTACCTAGTTATTGATCAAGACTACTCATCATTATTTGTCAGAATTCAATCTTTGGCTACCCTGCAGAATATCAGTTTGATAGACTCTCTACTCTCTTACTGTGATGTGATAAGATGGAGAACTCTGAAATCGTTACAAAGATTCAAATAAACAAGCCAAGGGGGTCGAGACTTGAACTTTGCTCTAGCAATCTCTTTCCCCATAATTAATAAGAATATAATATTGTTTCAGAAAGATTATTAGATTAGAAATGAAATTACTTGTTTTGTACACTCAAAAGAACTTAACTCCACTTATTATTAAACGATGGACGGTAAATTGTGAGAGTGTAATACTGATCTACGATACTTTGGTATTAACTGTGTACCTACTCGTACGTAGTTTGTTGTTGAAAACTTGTTGAAGTAGTCGAGTTTCTTTTTATTAAGTCTAGCTGGGGAGACTTCTCTATCCGGCGCCTTCTCCCGCACGCACCTATTTGTTTTTAATCAACGGTCCTCGGGTCCCAGTGGAACAATGAAAAAGTTAATCGACGCACGGCGCTAACGAGTTGTGTGGTTGTGAGCTGTTTTACCAATACACCTCAACTTAGTAGGCACCCCAGTAATTGTTTTCGGAGAAATCAAAACTATTATTATTGTTCATCGCAATTCAAAGTTTAATCGTAATTTATTTTATTTTCTATGTTTTGATGTAAGTGTTGTATAACCACAATGGTATCTACAAATAAAAAGGGGATAAAAATCGAAATTTATAATACAGATGCAAACTTTGATGACTTCACGAGATGAGAGGTTAAAAATTTGTTACAAAGGTAACAAAAAACATTCGATCCTCAATATGTTGCCAAGAAGATTACTGGCGATAATCCGTTTCGTTCGTGCTATCAATATCCTTTATCTTTCTGCTAGGCGCATAAGTCCGTTGCTAGTTTTTATTCGATACGGACTTTTTCTGTCCTATTCAAGGTTTCTTCTTCGTGTGCCGTATCAGGTCACCCCGACGTTGGCGATCACTTCGGCGAAAGCTCCTCTGTCTTGCGCTATCCGTAACAACTCCTCCACGCTTCTTGTTCCGGTCCAGTCTCGAACATTTCATAGCCAAGACATCTGCCTTCTCCCAACCTCTCTGCTCCCCTCAATTTTCCCCTTCATAATTAGTTGGAGTAAGGTGTACTAATCGAATACACCAAGGTACCTATTTGTTTTTTTACTCGGCATTAACTCGTTTACGTTTACGTAAAAGGGATTGTGACTATTGTGTGAGAACTGTTTGTAGAATATCCGAAAATCTAGTTGAGAGGGAATGGCAAACCAGCAATATGATAGTTTTTGAGGAGATAATAAGATGGTATTACAAGATGTTGATAGTTAGTTTAAGAAAATGAGGAAGATGAGACTCACTCCGTTTGCAAGTTTGCACGTTAGTGTAAATTGAACTTTTCAACAGAAAATAAGGTAGACGGAACTTCTGGTCGAGTGAATTGAGTGAAAAGGACATGTTCCAGACAACAGAGAGTTGTTTATAGAGCCCCGAAACGCTGCCTCTACGCTGCGCTGGTGCCGGGACAAAACGTCTGTTTGCATTGTTCCTCCTAATTTGATTGCGCACCGGAGCTCGCAGAGGACCTGCTAATTGGACGTGTTCCACTATGTGTTTGACTTACACACGTGTGTTGTGGCCGACACATCAGCCCATGCACTGTATCTACCGTACTACGTTCACTACGAGATCTGTATAATATAATATCGTCGTTCGCATCATACACTGCTACCCTGATTATGAGAGACAACGAGAACTTTAATAATTCAATAGTGCGAACCGTCTTATAATAATAACAACACAACCTAATTTTTCGTTAGACTTTCATTTTATTAACTGAGCGCATTGGCTTTCAAAGAATTCAACATGTCGCTGATGACAGAGAAGCCTTTCGATGCGGAATTTTTCAATGTTTGTTTTTTTGAAATTTGTACCCGATAATTGCTTGTCTCAGAATGGAGGTGTCCGGTTATCAATCATTTATTTTATTTATCGTATGGTATACAGTATATCACATCATAAGTTTTTCAAAAATAGTCATTTAGTAAAATAATAAAAATGTTTGGATGAGCGCAAGCAAAAGGCTTGCTTGTCAAATGTTTTTTTTAGGTTAACAATAAAAAAAACCGCTTTTGAGGGTGTCCATTAATCGCGTGAGCTTGAAAGAGAAGGGAGGGGTCAGAAAAATCACGCAAAAATACAGGGAGAGTGGGGGGGGGTCTAAATAGAATATCACGTGCACTTTTTTCGTTGATGAAATTTGTGCATGATCATAAAATAATGGAAAAAATTGAAATTTATTTATATTTGCGTACTTACCTAGGCCTGTCGTGGTTTAGGTACCTACAAAATTTACACGTCATATTATAAGGTAAAGGGGGGGCAGTTATTCTGAATCCTTACCAAACATTATCAGGGGGAGAGGAGTGGGGTCGTAAAAGTTACAAAATTACCTCTTGCGATTAATAGACGACCCCTAATGTTAAGGTATTAAGTAACTTCTATATTTGCCATTAAGTGTTTACACAAGTTACAATATTAAAAAAAAAACTTGTCAGTAATTTAAAACTTGAGATAGGTATACCTACTATCTTTTTACACTATTTTAATATAGGTTTCGCCAGTCAAAAAGATGGTCAAATACTTGGCTATTCCACGAGTAATGAATACAACAAGTAATTGTTGTTCATCGAACTCATTAAGTAAATGAAGAAGAAGAAACCTTGATAAAATCACCCGAATAGTTTGACATTGTTGGGCAAACTATTTTATCTTCCAAACCACAGCCGATGAATTTGTGGGGTGTTTTGGCGTAAGAAAGGTGTGAGTTGGCTTTTTGGTCGATGGACCGCAGCTTTGTAGATTCAATATCAGTTGGGACTTTACATTATTTGGCGGTTTAATTAGGAAGAAAGGTGAAAATCAAGTAAGATCAAATAACACAGGGTTATTAAAATGCCCAGGTAGGTATACCTGCACCTCTTCGTCTGTTCAACAAAATAATATATTACATCCTTACTTACTAGCTCTCGCGACAGACGTAGTCTTTTTACTATGAATATTCAGTTCAAAATTGTATTATGTACCTATGATAAATTCTTCTTTTTTTTTTGAATCTGGGGTCACCTAAAGTGAACACAAATACACTTTCGACATCTTTCACATAAATCAAAGCCTGTGTTGTGAAGTGGAAAATGGTCGACACCGGGATTCGAACCCACGACCTTCCAATGTGCTTTGCGTACGAAAGTCGTCGACTGATACCACTGGTCTACCAACCACTTCGAACTTTTCGTATTATTTAGATAATTTATCTTCTCGACCGTCACTACTTAGTGGAAGATATTTTGAAATTATTGAAATATGTAATTTGCGGTTTTATTCCGTACTCTCTGCCTACTGCCTCATAAAATATTATTTAGTTTTTTTTTAGTAAATTAACTGGTTTCCGAAGACCGAACTATATAGTTCCGACCGATACATCTGTTTTAAACTATTTTTACGGGATACAATATCGACATTTGACAGATGTTAAACGCCAATTAAAGTTAAAAAATTGAATGATTTGTATTCTCAAAAATACTTTTTTCATTCGTAAGAACTTTTTCGTGACAGTCGCAAACACAACCAAAAAATAATTAACAATATTGGTATTATGGTTAATGCATGACCAAGGAAAATAGGACTTCATTTTTGTATATTATAGTCGCCGGCCGTTGCCAATTTTCTGAAACTATTGTGAGCTATTAATTGGCCGTGATATACGTTAGGTTATAATGGGGTTTACAATAAAAAAATATTGAATTCGTTAAAGGCCTTAATAATTGCATGATCCTCAATGCACTCCCATATATCTGATTACTGTCATCTGCCACTAGTGAACAAATTTGTACTGTTGTTTAGCTGGGTTCAAGAGGGCGCATTGTAGTCTGTGTTTGTCGTTCGTTATGCTATAGTTAGAGGACTCTTGGAACAATAATGAAGCTGTGTTCAACTACACACCTAATCATAGTAATACCTCGCCATGCACAGTTTCCTTTTACTCATATGATAGGTATAGTTTTCCCGGATTCTGCCCGGCTTTCAAGTTGAAAACTCTTTTGTTTTTAATAAAAACTAGCTTTCCCGACAGACGTTGTCCTGTAGTCCCAACCAGAGGCGGCCCCTTCATATGTGCGCCCCCAGAAACAAAAATTCATAATTAATCCAATTAAGTTAGGTACTAATCTACATAATAATTCAGAAATGTTTTTTTATTTGCTTTTTACCGTATGTCATCGCATCACGCCTAAACGGCTGAACCGATTTCACTAATTCTTTTTTTGTCATGTTGGCTTTTATCAGTAGAAGGTTCTTATGAAAGAAAAAATTAAGAAAGTTGCGTGGTAAATTGGGAAATTAAATAAAACTCGCATTAGCCCCTCCTCTATCTACAAAATAATTCAGAAATGTTTTTTTATTTGCTTTTTACCGTATGTCATAGCATCACGCTCAAAATACAAATGCTACGTCAGATATGAATCTGCACAGAGCCGTGCAAAATGGCGGAGAAGGTTCTTTAATACAATTTGCTGCATTAACTTTTCTGTATTTAGAGCTATTTTAAAAATGTTTTAGGATCTTCATACAAAATTTTAATAAACATTAAAAGTATCATTCTTCTCTCTTTTTATGAATTGTGAAAGTTTCATTCTTCTTTTTCTGTGCTTATGTCAGTTATAGAGGTCTGCAAAGCCTAGAACCTGTTTAATTACCTACCGATCAAGCCTGACATTCGGAATCAAAAACGTAAAGCAAGACGGGTATAAGCTAGTAAAATTATAATGTTAAAATATTTCTAAAACATCCATATTTCATTCGTATTCAAAGCTCAGGCGAGAACAACGTGAGAATATATTATGCGCGCGCACACATTCTACCACACCTACATATTATTATGAAGTACCTACCGAAACGAATGTGCCCGATAATTTTGTTGACTTTGCGGTGGAGTAACTGGGGTGGGCTACTGTAAGAGCGGCAATCACGTATGCGAGAATGAGAGGGAACTACCCGCGATGGCGTAGGCTGTCGCAGGTGATCAATCCCAAAATAACTTAAATATTATATTTTATATCATTTCTTATCCATTTATTCAACTTTTTATTAGTTATTCTGTTATCCGGAGCGGAAAAGAATCCAATAAATCAAACATCGGAAGAATCTGTTCGGCCGATCTCGAGTTATAAGTAAGTGTTAAACTGGTCTAGTTTGTGTATTCTTACCGACCACCCGATTGAAATTAGCCGTTAGTAAAGTTATAGTTTGTTTGACATTTCTCTATTATTGGACCAATTTTAACCTATTGAGCACTTTCTTTATGTGTAATATGGATAATTTATTTGTTGTTCATCGACCTTCGTGTAGGTACTCAGACTCATAAAACGTAGCAATCAATGAACACTATTAGTCATTCACAAAATATTGATGACGCACTATGAAATATTTGCAAAAAAGGTGAAAACTGTATAAAACAATGTTACCGAATTATTTCTATAGTGTGGGGAGCTGTACAAATCTACAGTACCAACAATTATGTTTTGAACTAACAATAAAATGGGAAGTTTTCTGGGGAGCTTCCGACAATACACACTAGGTGGCAGAACTTCTAATTTTCAGTCCCGTTCTTTGAGAAAAAAATCTCAGTGCTGCTGTTCTGTAATATTCTTGTATTATGTTGCGGTATGTTAGGTTGTATTTAGGTAGATATATAAAAAATAAAATAAGATAAACAATTTTATTTGTAATAGTAGGTATGTAAAAAGAAATGTACAATGATTATTCTAAACGTATTGTTATCTTATTAAAATAATACATAAGTTGTTTAATTTGAAATAAACTAGAAATATGAATTTTTTTTTATTCATTTTCACTGTAACACAAAGTATAAATAAAAAAATTAAAGTATTTATTTACGAAAGACAAAACGGACCGATGAGGTTATAAACGTTAATTTAACCAGTGTTGCCAACGCTGTTTTTCAAAAGCAAAGAAGCCCAACTGAAAATTTGGTATGCGGTCATTCCGAAAATTTTAGTATCCGAAGAGAGGGGGAGTTCACTAAAAAAGGTCATTTAGTATCCGGAAAGGTGAAAACTCGCTAAAAGGGTAAGTAAGTAACTAAGTAAGTAAGCAACTAAGTTCCAAATAGCCCAAACGGCAGTAAATCGCCCCCTTTGGCAACACTGAATTTAACAATAGACCGGATTAGCTAGGGCGCCTCTAGCGGCACAGAAAGGAAGAAAAACATCCCATTATATTTTTAACTAATTAAATAATTTTCTGTCGTTTAAAAAAACCATTCTTTTATCGTTTTTAAGATCAGAAGTACTTCGTAAAGCATCTTGTGGCTATTTTTAAAGTCAAGAGTGCTCTCTTTTTTTCGTTACACACATCGACATATCCTTGCCGTCGTTGACTGTGCAATTAATTTCAATCGAGTGAATTAAAGAACACTGTTGTCAGCTGCAGTATAAAGTTATATAGTGGAAAGGAAATTGCTTTCGACGGACAGGATAGGGAAGAACTTATAATCGTATTTTTTGAGCCATTGATCAATTTTTTATAGGAGGTAAATTTCCAAAGAGATTAATTGGAATAAAGTATCGGGGAATCTTAAATTTGAAATTTCAGAAAACAAATCTCTGTTTTTTTATTAGTTGAAGTACTAATATCAACTCCCTTATTATAAAAAAATGAACGATCGAACGGTGTACGGGTATTAAATACCAGTATGAGGGATGAAATTATTCGAAACGAAGGCTAAAGTGAACTGAAGTGGTTTGCACTTGAAAGATCATATCGTGATCACGCGAACCATTGAGTGTTGCTGTCATTAGACGCGTTCGTTTTCCTATCACAATACTAATACTATAATGAGGTTTCCACTCACGCGATACAACCACAAATCATCCCTCTCAGAGGCGGCGCCGTATTTACTTTGAACGTCCCTGGCAGCTACAATGTCATTTTGATTGGACATGCAATTAATACAGGCTCGTGTCTACAAACCCCCGCGGTCTTGTACGTGTCACGTGAGAGGCTCATTCAGAAACTGGTGTAGGACAACCTTTATGTTAAATAAATTATTGTTTTAAGCTTAAAGTGTTAACTAGTTGTAATGAAATATCAATCAATCCATCAACGAATACTTCTTTTAAGACGCCACTTAGGGTCATGAAGCGTAGGTAACATTATTTACATCTTATACTGAAAATGGTTTTTGGCTTTGGTCAGGTGCCAGGACCCACACCCATCCATACGTCCATTAATCACGTGATGTTTTTTTGCAACTTTTTAGACCCCCCCTTCCCCCTGGTTATATTTGGTGATGTTTCAGAATGCCCCCCTACAAAATCACGTGTACTTTTTTAGTACAAAGAATTAAGAAACTTATAATTTTAATTTTCATAATTTTTTAAAATTTATTTTATTCAATTGGTTCACCCGCGACCGTTGACCGTTGGTTATCGTAATAGGTAATATCAAAATATCAGCATTATTTTGCGTATAATTAAGTTAAAAAAAACGTAAGTATAAGAAAATTTTAATATTCCTTCTCATTACAAAATACCAGACTAAAATAATTATTACTAACTAGAATTAATAATTATGTATTAAACATAATATTTAACTTTCATTTTGAGAGGAATAATATTATTTAAATGAGGTGAATTAAATAAAACAGTTAGGTAAACCTCGGAGGCTGTTATGATTTCTTCCAGTCAGACTCTTTAATGAGGTTTCTCAGCAATTATTTAATGCGCCCTTAACCATGTACTTAGTTCAGCCTACAGCCAGGTAGGTATAACGCCGTACTTAGTTTTTCCACCAATCAGTTCCCCTCTGAGTCATTAAAGTCTACTTATTTGTTCAAATTATTGTTTTTTTTTCATACTAAGAACATAATGAGCATTAAGCAGTAGATTTCTTTATTTTTCCATTCCTCCTGCTTTCCTTGATTGATGCCACGTCTTTCCACTCATAGCAGCACTATAATTATTGGCACATCCCTTCTGATGCCTGCTTAAGCTTCTCCGCTTCCTCCGTGGTTTCCACATGAGAAAAGTCCAAGAGTCGTACCACATGACCTGCCCACTTGACGAGACTATCAACCCGATCCATAACGTCAGCAATGTTTTTTTTTCTAATTTTATGATTTACTTTTTCAATATTTGAAGCCAATATTGATGATATTTTAGGCAGATTTGGAAGCAATAGCGGTGAAAATGTGGATTAATGGAACCCAAAACCTGATGATGAATAACGAATATGTAACAACTAATGACTCTAACAATTCATTACTGATGTTCGATTTTTGAATGGAACAAACCACTTCTCAACAATTTCCAACTTTTATCTCTATTTTTCATTCTATTATTAAATTTCTACTTGTTGCATACATGAGATTTTTCGACATGTTGAACACGTTGAGAATTCTCATGATTAGGAGTTTCGGAGACAAACATTACCACCTAATGGCGAACGTTGTTAACGTAAAGTGATCACACTAAGCCAGCCTTCGAAATAACAGTAGAAGACGGTCGTAAGCCCGTAGTGGTTTGTTCCATTTAAAAATCGAACATTAGTAATGAATTGTTAGAGTCATTAGTTGTTATTTTTTCTTTAAGATCTAGTCCTGAAAAGATCACAAGAATCTAAACATAATTAGAACGTTGTGCACCAACGAAGCCAATAGGCAATAAATATGAGACATTAACAAAAATGGATATAGTCATATCCTGGCGCCAAATACATGACAGCAGTCGCAGTCTTTAAATTTGGTTGCTCTCTTGTTCTCAACAATTTCCAACTTTTATCTCTATTTTTCATTCTATTATTAAATTTCTACTTGTTGCATACATGAGATTTTTCGACATGTTGAACATGTTGAGAATTCTCATGATTAGGAGTTTCGGAGACAAACATTACCACCTAATGGCGAACGTTGTTAACGTAAAGTGATCACACTAAGCCAGCCTTCGAAATAACAGTAGAAGACGGTCGTAAGCCCTTAGTGGTTTGTTCCATTTAAAAATCGAACATTAGTAATGAATTTTTAGAGTCATTAGTTGTTATTTTTTCTTTAAAAACCACTACGGGCTTACGACCGTCTTCTACTGTTATTTCGAAGGCTGGTTTAGTATGATCAGTTTACGTTAACAACGTTCGCCATTAGGTGGTAATGCTTGAGTCTCCGAAAGCCCTAATCATGAGAATTCTCTTCCATGTATACAACAAATAGATATTTAATATTTAATGAAAATAATATAGAGAACAAGAGAGCAACCAAATTTAAAGACTGCGACTGCTGCTAATGATGAATAGTTTTTATAGTGTAAAGTGATCATTCTACACCGGCCGCTAATGCGAGGATCAGAAGCCTCAATGCTTCCAAATCTATCTAAAAAATATTCAATATTGGCTTCAAATATTGAAAAGGTACATCATAGAATAAAAACCATCTACGATCATCTAGATAAATCTACCGAAAAAATACGAATGTTTATTTTAAACTCTTCATTACATACTTTTTAACTAACATGTTTTTCTCCATGGGTTGTTGCTTTATTTTCCAAATCTTCCCGTTTCTTTTTCTTCATTAGCCTGTTTCCGTTCATATTCTGAACATTAACAAGACATTTTACTTAGCTAGAGATTAGAATTATTGTTTTTAGACCATAATTGATCACTGATTCTATTAATTTTTTTTTATTAAATCAGACCTTACCCAAAGTTGAAATTATAACAGTTACGATATCTTTATTTCGGTGCTCGAATTCAGGCTCTTCAGTCCGCTGAATGCAAGTTCGAACCGCCCGAACCACTATGCTACCAAACGCCTGTAACATCTTAATAATTATTATTGTACAAATAACGATGTTCCCAACACTTGATCATATTTTCAGATGCCTTACAAGAAAATCATTCACTTTCGCTAGACTCAACTATTTTAAAGCTTAATAATTATGTTTTTGATTAAATTGAAATATTATCAAGGTATGAGAATCGGGGAGCGTTTTATTATATGGAAAAACGATTTGTTCATTACGACAGCTTCGTACAGCAACGAACTGAAGCGGCAAATTGATTCTGTTTACAAAACGCTATCATCTTGTTACTTGATGTTTTGTTTATGTTGTAATATTCACAACATTCGTCACAATATGACGTACATCGCTACTGTGTACACATTCCGGCAGAAGATGAATTTTCCAGGTATTTCTATCGCACGGATTTCGTTCATTTTATTAGACGAAATTGAACAATGTGAACTTCCACCCCAATTGTTTCAGACCGATGGAAATACGAAATTCAACAGATAAAATAATATTTTGGATTTTTTTTTTTCATAAAAAAAACACAGATAGGTATATAAAAAAATGTATAAAACATTTCGATTTGGTCAAATTACAGTAGGTATAGGTACATCAAGAACATTGACTTCCATCATTATGAGTACTTACCAATCTCCGCATCAAGTAGGTACAGAGATGACATTTCAGCTTTTCTTCAGGACATGGAACTATAATAAATCTTCTCTTTTTTCATATTCTCTTCAAAAGCTACGCAAAACTGTATTTTTTTTAAAATTGAATCTGTGCTCACTCAAAGTGAACCCAAATACACTATTTGACTCATTCAAAGTAAGCTACTTAAAGCTTGAACAAACCACTACGGGCCTACGACCGTCTTTTACTGTTATTTCGAAGGCTAGCTTAGCTTAATGGATCACTTTACGTTAACAACGTTCGCCATTAGGTGCTAATGTGTAAGTCTCCGAAACTCCTAATCATGAAAACTCTGGACATGTTCAACATGTCGAAAAATCTCATGTATACAACAAGTAGATATTCAATAATTATTGATGAAATATAGGGATAAAAGTCTCTCTCTTTATAGGAGAAATGTTCTCCTATAAGGAGAGAGAGCAACGTCAAAAATCGTATTCATTTGATTGGAAACTAACATAACGTAGAGATGAAGACAAGCGAAACGGCCAAATAAGGCGAGTTGCTAACAATATAAACTGCGGTCCCTCCAACGTACTCTCGGCGCGCAATCAACATAACAAGCCTATCTAATTGTACCCGGTTAAGCATAAATAAACCGCACAAATTTTGAACCAAATTGAATATAAGACCGTTGGGATCCGACATTACATTTTGTACCTTCTTCCCCGGGTAGATATTAATGCGGTTTGGTTTATGATGGTTGAATTTTGGTTTAGACATCTCCCCCTAAACGTCGTTATGAAGGTACGGACTGTCCATTTTTTAAAAGGTTGATTGTTGGGGTTCACGCGGTAATAAGTAGCGCTTTCAGGGCTGGTTTTATAAACGACAAACCAAATACATATACCCGTAAGTTAAAAATATAACCTCTTTTGTTCTTTACTATAGTTCGTAATAATAATATTATTATTAATAATATTACAATTTGCGGGTATAATATTAATATGTTTTGATTATCTCTGTTATGATTTCCACATGAAGTATTATATAAACTGTAATTTATTTATTTATTTTTATTTATTTATTTATTTATCAACGGCAAATTGCCTTTTAAAGAAAAAAAGATAACATAGAGAGCAGTAAAAATTCAAAGTAAAAAAATACATAAGTAGATATTAAACTAAGTATATAGATACACATATTGTTATTATTTCCTCCCTCCAAAAGCATTACAGAGAGAACAATTACGTGCAACACGTTTCTTCAGTATAATAGAAGAATACAATAATTCGAGAATACAAGGCTAATGGATGAGTAATATTATTAAGTAGTTAAGTTTAAAGTGTCTGTAGTATAATAATAATTTATTGTTTGTATAATGTTTACTGTAAAAACATCAAGTTGCGTAGAAGTATTTAAATGAAATAAAATTATTTACTATGTTTTTGTATAGCAAGCCGGAATTTGTGCTCACTCGAAGTGAACACAATTAATACACTTTTGACAACTTTCCCATCGAACCCACGACCTCCGCGTCGTAACCGCTGGTCTATCAAGCATCTTATTCAGGTTTTCGAAATTTTCGAAGTTTTGTGGGAAAACGATATTCCCTAGACATTTTATCAATTATTTATTACTAGACAATAAGTGTTGTTATTTTATTATTACTAGACAATAAGTGTTACTATTTTATTATTACTAGACAATGAGTGTTGTTATTTTATTATTACTAGACAATGAGTGTTGTTATTTTATTGCTGGATTTGACAAGTATGACTACCTATATAAACGAAGGACAATGATGCGATGGACGAAATATCGAGAATTATCAATGGATCATGGACCTACAGTTCGGATAACTCTGATAAGATATTATTTATAAGATCGGGCCTAAGAAAATTAAAAGTACGCGTCAAAGGCTTTAAAAGGAACAAAATAATATGAATCAGAACGTCCTGCGATCAAAAAGTTGTACTCGTAGCTTCGAGTTTGAATGCCTCCGTACATAGTTATTATTTTATTTATTTAATTTTATTTGGGCAAGCACCCAAAACAAGGGTGAAGCAGCCCACCA
The DNA here is from genome assembly GCA_963576905.1 of Mystacides longicornis. Taxonomy (NCBI): domain Eukaryota; kingdom Metazoa; phylum Arthropoda; class Insecta; order Trichoptera; family Leptoceridae; genus Mystacides; species Mystacides longicornis. The sequence goes on from OY756423.1 coordinate 1,011,167, forward strand.
AAAAGTAAAATACAGCACGAGTAATTCAAAATGCATAATCATCAAAATGAATTAGGAAATATTCTCAATCATATTTTTTGTTATCTACACCTGGAGCGTCAGCGATGTGATGCCGTCTAAAAATAGATTTAACGTTGTTGTCACTAACACCTAGGCGGTGCGAAGACTAAGGGAAACGGGGTTGGTCATGTAAACGCCGTACATAGTTGTTACACATCGATAATACTTGAGGGATGGAGAGACGCCTACCTTCGAGAGACGAAGCCTCCCTGGCATGAAAGTAATTTGCTGCCTAGCAACAGAGGATTGATAACAGATTTTCATTATTCTGTGCGTTTTGAGCGCGTATTTACTTTCACAGATACGAAACAACGTTATACTTCTTGAAAAGATGTTTATTTTGTTCAAAAAATATTTGTTCCACTCTATATGTGTATATGGGGACACTTGTATTATTTTTGCTGCTTTACGGCGCGTTAACATTTTTTCTTATAATGTTATTGAAATTATTATGAAATATGATACAATAAAGAAATTAGTTTACGACGCTCTTATATAATAAATATCGAAATAATTGATGTGATGTGATTATAAAACAAATAGGTGTAAATCTGAAAGGATAGGTGTGCGAAATCAACTGAGAAACAAGTAAAACGAATGTATTTGCAATTACGTCCTTAAAAAGGCTACGTCAAAAATAATAGAATTAATACGGGAGGTTCTTTGAAAAACGTTAAGTCGGTGGAAAAAGCAAAATAAGTGTCTGGACAGAACAGGCTAACCCCTTAAGGGACAAGTTCGTCAGTGGTTGTATCACGTGGTTCTCTTTCCACATATTAGTCTATAGTTCAATATTATAAATATTATAATCCATTTAGTAGTTGGTAACCAAATCTCTAACGTGTAAGACCATGTCGAGGGTTTGTAAGTTGATTTAAAACCAAATCAACCCTAATGCGAGTCATCACAGCACTGCCGTCATTGAGAACCTGTTTTGTCCCTTGACTAAATTTTATTCTAAGCTTTCCCGACAGACGTTATCCTGTAGTCCTTGAGTAGGTACTATGAATATTGATTTCAAAATTTGTAATTTATACAAAAATACGTTTAAATGTTAAAAAAAAACATTTTTGAAACTCGAAAAAAATTCCATCAAAAATCTGCGTAGGTGCCAATATTTTTAATGTCGATTGTGAACAATAATTTTGTTGTTATATAATTTTTCATAGATGGCGTTGGCGGTTATATTTATATTGTTTATTATGCATTTTTCAACTTTTTAATAGTTATTCGACTATCCGGAGCAGAGAAGAATCAATTAAATCAAATATCATTTCATTTCATTTATTTATTTCATCTGTAACATTTTACAATACCTCATTACATTTATTCATAACAATTACAATAAAATTCTTATGTGTGCAGTAAGAATCTGTTCAGCCGACCTCGAGTAACGAAGTGTTCGCACTAGTCCGACTTTCTTTTATTTTATAAGATTTTGCAATCATAGGTCCAAAGATCTGTGGATTACGTTTGGGTGTTGTGGAGTTTGCTTTGGAGCCATGCCACCTCCTTCATTTTTTCTCAAAATGTGTATACCTATTACTATTATGTCGGATACTGACATAATAGTAATAGGTATACACATTTTGTTTACACTGTTCGGCGACAATTAATAATTTATTTAATTAGATAGCTTGATAAAATGATTAAAATTTTCTTTGAATTATTAACTTCGAGTATTTACAGGTTGCGCCACCTACCTACAAGTTTACAAAAAAAAACACATTTCTCCGAAAGTTTGACAATCAATATTTTGAAAACGTTCCGTTCGCTTTAAAGGAAATCGAAATTCTCACAGTTTTTAAACTTTTCACTTACAATAATGACACTAGGACGTCTTGCAATAATAATAATAATAATATCTCTGGAGCAAAGGTAGAGGCAGTTTCTTTTGCAAACTTTTATTATTACCTACGTAAAAAAATAACATCATTGACGAGTGAAATATTTCAATAGAATATAATTAGGATACCCAATTTGGTGACCGTCCTTTTTATCATTGTAAAAAGTTTCGGGAACATTATAAAAATTATAAATTACTTACTTCTTAATGACCATCGTTGATTTTGACGATAATAGCGTTCTCACAGTATGGTTTACGTACATACGTGACGCGACACATGTGTGGGTCTTGGCCTCCTCCAAACGATTTCTCCATGATGATGATGATGTTGGATGATTTGTTTGGCGCCATTTAATGGATCTCCATCTTAAGGGCGCGCGGGTAACTCTGTGGGAAGAGCAGTGCCTTGAGTTTGCTCCTGAATGTGCTGATGGGCTGGTCCTTTCTCAGTTCTTCGAGAAGTCGGTTCTAGGTGACGGGTCCTGCTACGCTGAAAGCCCTGTCGTGGAAGTTCGACTTGTTGCTCCTGTTGGTCTCATTCAGCATGTTTGTAGATTTCATATCTGAACGTAAGCGTCTTGTTGCTGGTTCCTTGACGATACAGAGTTCAGAGAGTTTATGGGGTGGCATGTCGTTTATGGCCTTTTATACTATGAGGCACAATTTGTATTGGATTCTCTCGCGTACTTTTCCCAGCAGAGGTGTGATGTGACAGCCCTTATCCTCGCGGAAAACAAGCCTTGCAGCGCAGTTGAATGCCATCAGTACGCGGTTCAGCTGTATTTGAAGCAAGCCGACGTACAGTATGCTGCAGTTATCAAGTCTCGAAACTACAAAGACATGACACCCTGTCCTACGCCATGCTCTGCCAATCGTCCACCTCCAGCAGTCTGAGGTCTCTCTCTGCTCCGACCAGCCATCTCAGCCTGGAGTCTGGCCCTTCCAATACTCTTCTTTCCTGCGGATCTCCCACAGATTTTTTTTTACTTAGCGAAAAAAAAACGTTTGCAATTTTTTTCGAACGCGTATCTTGAAAAATGTCTTCAATTTTTTTCGTAACTTTTTAAAGAGATTCTATCTATAATATAAAAGGACGTCTGGTAAGCGCGAACACTTATAACTCGAGATCGGCTGAGGTGATTATTCCGATGTATGATTTATTGGATTCTTCTCAGCTCCGGATAGCGGAATAACTATTAAAAAGTTGGCAAAATGCATAAGAAATAATATAAAATATAATATTAAAGTTAGTATGGAACAGTTTTCCTGCTACGCCAACGCCATCTATGAAAAATTCTATAACAAGAAAACTATTGTTTACCTGACAACCATTGACATTAATATTTTTGATAGAATTTTTTCAAACATTCAGAAATAATTTTTCAACATCTAAACATATTATTTTAAACGTATTTTTGTATGAATTACAAATTTAGAAAAATCAATTTTCATAGTAAAGACTACACAGGACAACGTCTGTCGGAAAGCTAGTTTATCAAAAAATAAATAAGAATCGCAGGTATCAAACTCTTAAAGCATTTTACATCAAACAATTCCAGAAACATATATTAGGAAAGTTATCGGATGGGCGGCTTAGAGGACCTTATGTTATATTTTTTTTCTTTATATTTAAAGTGTTCCTTAGAAGGGAAGAATCATTACAACCTTTTGAACTTACATTGTATAAAAGTTGTAAGTTTGCTATCTCCTAAGACGGCTGGCAGGGGATGTTTCCAAGTAAGTACTTAAGTACCACCCTACCTACGCACATACATATTATAAGGTACCTTCTATAATACTTTTTCTCTATGTAAAATTATTTCTTTTTCCTGTTATGGTCCAATGTCGGAGATTCGTTTTGATGTGATGCCCGTACTCGCGCAGGGTCGGCCCTGCGTCGGCGCAAGGAAAGGAAAATGAGCAGATAGGCTTTTGAGTTGAAGAGAAAGAAAAATATTTTGTTTATTAAACGAGTACAGAAAGGTTATCATTTTTCAGGTCAGTAGTTTTATAATTTTTGATAGCCATTTTTGAATAAACTTTGCTTAAAGGCAACCGCATCATCCAAAATAGTGAGGATTAAGTAAATCTTCGTTTTCTCGAATCATCATCAGTTGGCCGAATATTGTTTTTTATTGCGATGACATCAATGACGAAAGTCGCTGACACAAAAATATTATACTTAGTAAGAATGGCCTAATGTGATCACTTTACTATAACAACGTTCGCCATTTGGTGGTTAAATTCGTCAAAAACTTCAAATCATGGGAATCCTCGACGTATTCAATATGTCAAAATATTCCATGCCCTTGCAGGAATCGAACCCGTTTCAAGCAGATACGCTAGCAACTGGGCCAACCAATCCTTCAAAAGTCTTCTACTGCAGCCATTAAAACAACAGTAGAAGACGGTCGTAAGCTCTTTGTGGTTGAAATTTATATAACACTTGTCAAGTTAATGATAGCATCAAATTGTTGGTTCTATAATATGTTAAGATCTGCCTAGTTTTAAAATAAGACTAAGAATTCATAAATAATATGTGGATATTTTGATATTTTTTTTACCAATTTGTAAAACTTATTATTTTTAGATCAGTTTGTAATGAAGATTTATAATAAGATTAATATTAAGGAAAGATAGTTATAAGTTTACTTTATACATACACAATAAACGTACCTACATAATAATTTTTGTAAGATAGGTATAAAAATAGATTTTTATATAACTTAAAATAGTCATAATTATGTTTGGTGCACTAAACTAAATGAAAAACTAAACGCTTTCATGGGGTTTGTATGGTTCACTATTAATTAAACATTGATCCTTGTGATTTTCATCAAGATAATTATTAGTGTGATATCATGGAGTTGGTAATCCTCATTGATCTCAGTCCCCGGAACTTGGGGGATTCTGCTAATGAGCCGTTGAAAGAAAATGGGATGAAAAGTTTTTTCATAATAACCTTACTAATTAGCAACCCCCTAACAACCCACTTGTTCAGGACGCAAAATGATCACTTTAAGCCAACCTTCATAATCCCTAAACGGTTTTTATTATCATTCATAAATGGTGAGGATGTGTAGGTATATGTGGGAAGAATATTCATACATCTTTCAGTAAAATCACAATCTACAATATAAAAGAAAGTCGGTTTAGTTCGAACACTTATAACTCGAGATCGGCTGAACAGGATCTTTCGATGTTTGATTTATTAGATTTTTATCCGCTCCGAATAACAGAATAACTAATAAAAAGTTGAATAAATTAATAAGAAATGATATAAAATATAATATTAAAGTTAGTGTGGATCGGATTTTCTAACCGGTACTGCCACCGCCATCTGCTGGGGAAATAGGGAGATGTCTGGTGGATTGATATTTTGGTGGAAAGATTCTATAGATCAATGTTTTCCCTATGTTTCCACAGATGTAGGTAATGTTACCGACATTGTAATTGTATATTACAACCACATAATTTTTTATTTTTCACAATGAGTAGTCATGTAGGTATGTTAGCTATGTTATGTTATCCAGCAATAATTTATTGACTTTTTAAGGCGGAACGAAGTTTGATGGGTCAGCTAGTCTACAATACAAAAGAAAGTCGATTTAGTGCGAGCACCTATATAGTCTCAACAGATTTTTATGATGCTTGGTTTATTGGAATCTTCTCCGCTCCGGATAATAGAATAATTATTATTAAAAAATCATAAAAATGGATAGCAAATAATATAAAATATTCCTAATATTAAAGTAAGCATAGAATGGATTTACTGACAACAACACCATCTGTGAAAAATTCCATAACGACACAATTTTTATTTACCATAAACCATTGCGTTTCAAAATATTGGTATGCAGATTTTTCATAGAATTTCTTTCAAGCTTTCAGAAATAAAGAAAAAATAACAACTAATGACTCTAAAAACTCATTACTAATGTTCGATTTTTAAATGGAACAAACCACTACGGGCTTACGACCGTCTTCTACTGTTATTTCGAAGGCTGGCTTAGTGTGATCACTTTACGTTAACAACGTTCGCCATTAGGTGGTAATGTTTGTCTCCGAAACTCCTAATCATGAGAATTCTCAACATGTTCAACATGTCGAAAAATCTCATGTATGCAACAAGTAGAAATTTAATAATAAAATGAAAAATAGAGATAAAAGTTGGAAATTATTGAGAACAAGAGAGCAACCAAATTTAAAGAATGCAACTGCTATCATGTATTTGGCGCCAGGATATGACTATATCCATTTTTGTTAATGTCTCATATTTATTGCCTATTGGCTTTGTTGGTGCACAACGTTCTAATTATGTTTAGATTCTTGTGACCTTTTCAGGACTAGATCTTAAAGAAAAAATAACAACTAATGACTCTAAAAACTCATTACTAATGTTCGATTTTTAAATGGAACAAACCACTACGGGCTTACGACCGTCTTCTACTGTTATTTCGAAGGCTGGCTTAGTGTGATCACTTTACGTTAACAACGTTCGCCATTAGGTGGTAATGTTTGTCTCCGAAACTCCTAATCATGAGAATTCTCAACATGTTCAACATGTCGAAAAATCTCATGTATGCAACAAGTAGAAATTTAATAATAAAATGAAAAATAGAGATAAAAGTTGGAAATTATTGAGAACAAGAGAGCAACCAAATTTAAAGAATGCAACTGCTATCATGTATTTGGCGCCAGGATATGACTATATCCATTTTTGTTAATGTCTCATATTTATTGCCTATTGGCTTTGTTGGTCCACAACGTTCTAATTATGTTTAGATTCTTGTGACCTTTTCAGGACTAGATCTTAAAGAAAAAATAACAACTAATGACTCTAAAAACTCATTACTAATGTTCGATTTTTAAATGGAACAAACCACTACGGGCTTACGACCGTCTTCTACTGTTATTTCGAAGGCTGGCTTAGTGTGATCACTTTACGTTAACAACGTTCGCCATTAGGTGGTAATGTTTGTCTCCGAAACTCCTAATCATGAGAATTCTCAACATGTTCAACATGTCGAAAAATCTCATGTATGCAACAAGTAGAAATTTAATAATAAAATGAAAAATAGAGATAAAAGTTGGAAATTATTGAGAACAAGAGAGCAACCAAATTTAAAGAATGCAACTGCTATCATGTATTTGGCGCCAGGATATGACTATATCCATTTTTGTTAATGTCTCATATTTATTGCCTATTGGCTTTGTTGGTGCACAACGTTCTAATTATGTTTAGATTCTTGTGACCTTTTCAGGACTAGATCTTAAAGAAAAAATAACAACTAATGACTCTAAAAACTCATTACTAATGTTCGATTTTTAAATGGAACAAACCACTACGGGCTTACGACCGTCTTCTACTGTTATTTCGAAGACGGTCGTAAGCCCGTAGTGGTTTGTTCCATTTAAAAATCGAACATTAGTAATGAGTTTTTAGAGTCATTAGTTGTTATTTTTTCTTTAAGATCTAGTCCTGAAAAGGTCACAAGAATCTAAACATAATTAGAACGTTGTGCACCAACAAAGCCAATAGGCAATAAATATGAGACATTAACAAAAATGGATATAGTCATATCCTGGCGCCAAATACATGATAGCAGTTGCATTCTTTAAATTTGGTTGCTCTCTTGTTCTCAATAATTTCCAACTTTTATCTCTATTTTTCATTTTATTATTAAATTTCTACTTGTTGCATACATGAGATTTTTCGACATGTTGAACATGTTGAGAATTCTCATGATTAGGAGTTTCGGAGACAAACATTACCACCTAATGGCGAACGTTGTTAACGTAAAGTGATCACACTAAGCCAGCCTTCGAAATAACAGTAGAAGACGGTCGTAAGCCCGTAGTGGTTTGTTCCATTTAAAAATCGAACATTAGTAATGAGTTTTTAGAGTCATTAGTTGTTATTTTTTCTTTAAGATCTAGTCCTGAAAAGGTCACAAGAATCTAAACATAATTAGAACGTTGTGCACCAACAAAGCCAATAGGCAATAAATATGAGACATTAACAAAAATGGATATAGTCATATCCTGGCGCCAAATACATGATAGCAGTTGCATTCTTTAAATTTGGTTGCTCTCTTGTTCTCAATAATTTCCAACTTTTATCTCTATTTTTCATTTTATTATTAAATTTCTACTTGTTGCATACATGAGATTTTTCGACATGTTGAACATGTTGAGAATTCTCATGATTAGGAGTTTCGGAGACAAACATTACCACCTAATGGCGAACGTTGTTAACGTAAAGTGATCACACTAAGCCAGCCTTCGAAATAACAGTAGAAGACGGTCGTAAGCCCGTAGTGGTTTGTTCCATTTAAAAATCGAACATTAGTAATGAGTTTTTAGAGTCATTAGTTGTTATTTTTTCTTTAAGATCTAGTCCTGAAAAGGTCACAAGAATCTAAACATAATTAGAACGTTGTGCACCAACAAAGCCAATAGGCAATAAATATGAGACATTAACAAAAATGGATATAGTCATATCCTGGCGCCAAATACATGATAGCAGTTGCATTCTTTAAATTTGGTTGCTCTCTTGTTCTCAATAATTTCCAACTTTTATCTCTATTTTTCATTTTATTATTAAATTTCTACTTGTTGCATACATGAGATTTTTCGACATGTTGAACATGTTGAGAATTCTCATGATTAGGAGTTTCGGAGACAAACATTACCACCTAATGGCGAACGTTGTTAACGTAAAGTGATCACACTAAGCCAGCCTTCGAAATAACAGTAGAAGACGGTCGTAAGCCCGTAGTGGTTTGTTCCATTTAAAAATCGAACATTAGTAATGAGTTTTTAGAGTCATTAGTTGTTATTTTTTCTTTAAGATCTAGTCCTGAAAAGGTCACAAGAATCTAAACATAATTAGAACGTTGTGCACCAACAAAGCCAATAGGCAATAAATATGAGACATTAACAAAAATGGATATAGTCATATCCTGGCGCCAAATACATGATAGCAGTTGCATTCTTTAAATTTGGTTGCTCTCTTGTTCTCAATAATTTCCAACTTTTATCTCTATTTTTCATTTTATTATTAAATTTCTACTTGTTGCATACATGAGATTTTTCGACATGTTGAACATGTTGAGAATTCTCATGATTAGGAGTTTCGGAGACAAACATTACCACCTAATGGCGAACGTTGTTAACGTAAAGTGATCACACTAAGCCAGCCTTCGAAATAACAGTAGAAGACGGTCGTAAGCCCGTAGTGGTTTGTTCCATTTAAAAATCGAACATTAGTAATGAGTTTCAGAAATAATTTAATACTTACTTAACTTATTTTACTTAATACCTACTTATTTTTGTATAAATTACAAATTTGAAATCAATATTGGTAGTAAGAACTACAGGACAATGTCTGTCAGGGAAAGCTAGTAATCATGTAAAAATCATTTCACAATACATTTTGAGATATCTGTAGAAAGCTAGGAAGTGTAGAGCATCCATACTATGGATGCTTCACTACTGATTAATAGATGGTGCTACATTTTTTTTTTGGTTATCAACAGGTATTATAATTACAGAACATATTTTATTTACAATAAATCACTATATAACCCAATTATAGAAGAACACTAACACAGTATAAAGATCTTACATTTTTAACAAAGTATATAAGCAATCATCAATATCTCTAACAAAACAAAAAGCAACCCTGCTTGTGAAATGAATAAGTATAAAAACAACAGAAAAGAAAAACAATGCTGAAAAAAAGCAACAGAAAGTAACAAAATAGGTACTTAATCATATACAATGGTACGCAGTTATATAACACGTACCCAGATATAAAATCTATCATTATTATTTAGATACGTTTACAGTAGGCACATAATCGATAATACGATCCGTGCATACAATTGACATAGAGACACCTACAACAGCTCGCATTGCAGAAACAAATTCATAATGGGAAAGTGGGGATTGAAGTGGTTGGTGACCCAGCGGTTACAACGCCGGCTTTCGTACTGCGGACGTCGTGGTTCGATCCCAGGTGCCGACCATCTTCCTCTTTCAGGACACAAGCTTTCAGTAGCTTACTGTGAAAGAGTCAAGGAGTGTATTTGTGTTCACTTTGAGTGAGCACCGATTCATTAAAAAAAAATATTACTATGTGACAATAATCAACCGTCGTCAATGTTCAGTTTTACTTATCAAAAACAAAATGTTATCGGCAGTCTACCAAAATTGGAAACAACTGGAGTAAACTATGAGAAAAAAATCTAAAGATGATGGTCTAGCGGTAAGCTATCTATAATATGATGGTCTAGCGGTTTCGACGCCGGCTTTCGTGCGGTGGTCGTGGGTTCGATCCCAGGTGCCCACCATCTTCCTCTTTCACGACACAAGCTTTAAGCAGCTTACTGTGAACGAGTCAAATAGTGTATTTGTGTTCACTTTGATTGAGCACAGATTCATTAAAAAAAAAATATTAATAATAAATAGGTATATATTGGAATATTTGTTTTACATGATTACCTAATTGTTTTTGTTTTGCAGCAAATGTATTCCCTTTTTAAAGCCGAATAAAAGTACTATTTACGGCTTGCGACCGTCTTCTAAAGTAAGTAAGGCTGGTTAAATCAAGTCAATTAACCTTAATAACTGCCAATAGAAATGAAGTATCATTAATGCTTCTAAAAACAGCGAATCGCGATACTTTAATGAATTTATCAAAAGGCTACACAGTGTTTTTACTAAATAAGTTTGATATTACGGGCAGGGTAGTGTTAAGCGTATTTCTCACGTATCGGTTGTATTCGGTTCGGATTATCTTTCGGTTCGTTTTCGGTCACTGACAAAAATGTGGAATGAGTTTAAATGAAATAGTTTTAAGGATTTCGTTCTACCACAATACCTTGATTTCATTTCATACATTAAACGGTTAATACTGATTTTAAATAATGCAAACAGGTAAAAATGGAAGGATTTTTAGTCTCTGCAGAAAAATGTGAAACGGCTCGTCTGAACTATGTGTGAAAAAGCCTTTTTTAAATGGCTTCATCAAAAGATCAAGCAGTTTTTTTGGGGCTGGGAATCAGACGTTTGTTTATTTCACACATGTTATTATGTTATTCCATTGGGATCACTGCCGACAAGTATGAAACGGTTCTTCTTAGCTGTTAATGTTTATCGGCAGTGACCGAAAAAAACCGAATAGGACCGCTTATGTGCGAAAAGGGCCTTATATTACACTTACAGCATTTAAAAAATAATCCTGCGTCGCTACAATAAAATAAAGGATGTTATGTTGGTGCCGTAGAAAATGCGTCTGAGAATGATTTAAATGTTAACATTTTTCATATTTTATTGCGGAAAGTTGGCCATTTACAGAGCGATACATTGTGAACAGCCTTCTCTGCGAAACGATAAGTCGCCATTAAAAATATATTTATTCCGTGTTCAGTGCGCAGCTGGCCATAAATAATAACAAACATTCCTCCATATTTTTTCTTAAATCGAATTTTCCCTCACTTAAATATCAAGACTTATAACCCAAGTTACTCTAGTAGAAAGGTTGTGAATTGGTTGGGGAAGGCTACACAACCTCTTTGCAACCTTTTCTAGTGTGATGAAATCACGCTGTTTAGAGCGTTATTAATTTTTTTATTTACCCATCACGCCGTATCCCGTAAAGGGTAGGCAGAGAGAACGGACCTCCACTCTTTTCTATCCAAGCACACTTCTTTCGCTTCTTCCACCGACATAACATTTCTCATTTTATATCCTCTCCTTTTTCTCTTACCTGGCCTTCCTTGAGGACGGAATCGATGTGTTCGATCCACGTCATTCTCGATCGGCCACGCTTTCTTACACCTTTCCTTTCAGCCTTATAAATTCTCTTTGTCATTCTGTTTGCATCCATTCTTTCCACATGCCCAAACCATCTCAACTTATTAACTTACATCTTTGTCACAACACTTACTTCCATACCACATTCCTTATTTCTACTGCATTTATACTACATTCTTCTTTTTTCGCCCATCTCCACGATTCACACCCATACATCATAGCGTTATTAATGCTCAACAGATTTTAGGATAAGTCCTTTCATATCTCGAAACTGGTCTTGCATATTTTTACAATTCGTAGGTTGAGCCATTTTTGCAGCATGTGTAATTCGAAAGCCATCTTTAAATTTAGGGAAAGTCGTTGCTTCGAAGGCGAAACTCAAATGCGTGGGTAACCACAGTATAGAATATGGTGTGCTTGAAGGATCTGGTTGCAATAAGAATCATAATATTAATAAAATTGCCTCAGGCAATAAGTTTTGCCGGCTATACTGACATCTTTGTATAGAAAAGTGTTATATGTAATATTTATGGACGAAAATATGTAGGTATGTTAGGAAAGAAGAAAAATATTTTATTTTGTTCACTTTAAAGACTTTTTGATATTTTCGTCTCACTCTGTTCTAATTCTTCGACAGTTTAAGCGATTGATGAGGAAAATACTCAGCGATGAGAACCGTAGATAATAGAATAACAATTATAATCAATGTAAAGTAATTTGCCTCTGGATATAACGCCGATAGTTGACTAAATTCATAACGATAATGGCTGCTATTGGTTATCTATTATCACTGACAAATTCATGCGGTTACAAGATAAGTACAAGGCAAACGTTCCCCTTTTGAACTATGGGAGTTCATTCCTGATGTATGCCTATTTCCATTTTGCAATGACTGAAGCATCTACTGTCTTTCGACACCTACAACTTATTCCCGTCCACCGTACACAAGTGTGTACAAAAATAAATGTGTTTAATTTATTTTACTATGCAAGGTATAATAAGTTCTATATATGTAATAGCAGTTATTACTGGTGATGAAGAATTTTCTTGGGCATCATCTGCTTCGTAAGCCATCTCTCTATTGCTGGACGTAGGTCTTATCTAAAAATTTCCTTTCTTTTAATCAATTCAATCATAATGGAAAGTAATTCCTAAATATCTCTTTGTTATAAAAAAAGGAGTAAGTAGTAAAAATACCAGCTTGAATCTTGTCTAAGGGTATTTAAATCATCTTAATATAATAATCAAGTATGCAATATAAATACAGAGCTGTTCATAAAATATTAAGTAACTCAATGATGAAAAAATTGAAAAAAGCAATGCAGATAATGGTCGCACTTAAATATTTAATTGGAGTCTGTGATATCCAATTAAGGAATGATGAAAATACACTGCTCATTATTTCGACTAAGAACGTCGATAGGAATCGATGATTGTAGTGAGATTTAATCTGAATGGTCAAATAAATCTACTTACATACATCAATAGGCAATACGAGTAGCGATCATTTTTTTTGTTTTTTCATTGCATCACTTTTTTGCTCCAATATCTTTCTCAACCTGTTTTTTTTTTTATTGTTGGAATGCCCCTTAAGAAAATAACTAAGTTTAGTTTGGACTTTTTTGTGAATACCTTTGCAGGCATGAGTTCCTAATGTTCTATCCATAAACTCGTCGATGTAAGGTATTTTGCAAGGTTGCCTCGCTTCCCTTGCTCCAATCAAAACCTCGCATTTTTTTATCAAAGCGTATAAAATAAAACGATATAAATTAATAAAATGTCGTTGAAAATGTAAAACGCTTTTTGCCTAATACGAATAAATAAAATATTGCGCCGCACTCTCGATACAAAACAACGTACCATTCAATAAATAATCCCGATGTGTTCACACTTAGGGGATGGAGTGGGAGCACGCTTGTATAAATAATAAGTAAATCTCTGCCTTCATTATTACCTGCTTACATGAAACACTCCCGAGGGATGAAAAGCGAACCTACAGTTTGAAACCTTTTCAAATAATATTATGCAAGCCTGGAAGCTAATTCAAGGGAAATAGATGTAAAAAAAGCTATAGATTTATTGTATACTTAAAGCATGAGCTTACTTAACAACAAATCAATCAACTTGAATTGATTGAGATTCTATATATACCTACTAGCAGTGGCTAACATGTTGAAATGTCGAGAATTCTCATGATTAAGAGTTTCGGAGACTTAAACATTATCACCTAAATTAGGTTAAAAGGCCATTAAATGGCGAACGTTGTTAACGTAAAGTGTTCACACTAAGCCAGCCTTCGAAATAACAGTAGAAGACGGTCGTAGGCCCGTAGTGGTTTGTTCCATTTAAAAACCGAACATCAGTAATGAATTGTTTAGAGTCATTACTTTCTTACAATGGACAAACTATTCAAAAAATAGATAAACTTTTCTGTCTCTTTTTTTTGGAAAACATATTTTTAAAATCTAAAGAAAAATTTAGCTTTTCTATGCTTTCCTACTTGTAGGTATAGACAATAATTTATTTCAAGTCTGAAAGCCTTTCCTGCAATGGAGAGCCTCACTGTCACTACACCTCTAGCTGGGCCACAATTTGTAGCCCACAAAGGGAAAACATAATTATATTCAAATTGCAACGCTGTAATATACGGTACGACCGTAGTCTTGAAAATCCAAGATATTCTTTTCCCCTCAGGTGGTATGCCGTAAGGGGTAGGCAGAGAGCCCCGCTCTTTTCTATCTAAATAAACTTTTTTTTGCTTCTTCTACCGACATTAGATTTTTCATAAAACCTCTCCTAATTCTTTAGCTTCTTAACAGGAGGGTGACTCTGACTTGATTCCTATTTCAATGTCGACCTTCTATACTTTCAATAATAAAAGTACCTACTTTTATAAACCCTTATTTATACATTTTTTTTCGTTAATCAATACCCGATTTAAAATAAATCTACGTGAAACTGTTTTTATGCAATCAAAATCAAATCAAAACTCCCTTTGAACTCCACTTAAGAGCATAGGGAGGCAACAAGAGCTCTCCATTGCGCTCGATCTTGCGCAATGCTTTTGACCTCCTCCCACACCAAGTCCATTTCCCTCAGCTCTGCCTCTTTATGCATAGCAACCAAAATCTAAATATCATAATGACATCGTTATCAAGATTGAAATTGGATCGGTATTGCGATTGAAATGCAGAGTAGGTAACCCCCTGAAGTGGTTGGTTGACTTGCGGTTACGACGCCGGCATTCGCACTGTTTCGTGTGGAGGTCGTGGGTTCGATCCCAGGTGCCGACCATCTTCCTCTTTCACGACACAAGCTGTAAGTAGCTTACTGTGAAAGAGTCAAGGAGTGTATTTCTGTTCACTTTGAGTGAACGCCGATTCATTTATATTTAAAAAAATATATTTACTCACGCCTTCCTACACATTTCCTTTCATCTGTATAAATTCTATTGGTAATCCTAATTGCGCCCATTCTTTCCACATGTCCAAACCATCTAAACTTATCAACTTTCATCTCTGTAACAATGTTAACTTTTATATCAAATATTCTTTCTAATATTCTAATTCCTTTCCATGTCCCACATAGCCTTTCCACATGTTTGTTATAATTTCTTACTTTTACGAAGAATACTTTAAAATACGAATGGGATTTGCCACAGAATAGGTTTCCGTTTCATGTACCTTGCACGAGTGCTGTATTTATGTCGTATTTTTCATCAGATGCGATGAAGTCGTTGTTAGTACTGCGGAAAAAAAATTATAAGAAGAATTATTAATGGGAAAGCTTTGAGTGAAACGAAGTGTTTGCTGCAGAAACAAAATGAATTCCAATTAAAGTAGAACAGGAATTCTTTGTATTAACAATATAGAAGCGATTATGAAGGTGACAAGCTAACAACTAGGTATTATTTGATTGTTCCAGCGGACTAACATCGGAAGCTTTTGCTTTCTATTAGAGAACAATCGCCTTTTTAATCGGTTATTATGTTCTTTACTAACTATATATTTATTTTTTTCAATAATAATCAGTAATAACAGTTACAATATACAACAACAATTTAAAAAAAAGCTTTAATATACAATATATTATTAATTTTGCAGCAGACTCACTAGCTGAAAGCTTCTTTTTTGTGTTTTTCTGAGAAGTGAACCGTAATTCTTGGTTCAGCGACGCGCTGAGTTGGGCTTGGATCAGCCACGTCAAATGACTGGATGAATTTGACCAGTTTTTCTTCAGCCATGTCCGTTCCCTAGAAGGAATATATGAAATACAAAAAATCATCACCAAGAAATCGTATACTTGTTTTATTATACTACGTACCTACTGGTGAGTGTATAAGACTAAAGCTTTCGTACCTATTGGAAAAATGACAGACTCATTCAAGCCTCATTTCATTGGTGTCAGTCTTCTGACCAAAAGGTTTCGAATTCGTTTAACAAGTAAATCTTAATTTTAAAAAAAAGGTTTTCCTACCGATTTGGAATCCCCCTCATATGATTGTGACGGAAGTATCCAGGTTAACAGTGGGAGTATCTAGATGCAAATACAACCAGCATAGGTGGGGTTTTCTGGAGGGCGATTTTGTGGATTGCGACTGCGGGGAGGTGCAGGACGACCCTCACTTACTGCAATGCCCGCTGATGACAATTACCTGCAACGAGGAAGACCTACAATCCGCAAACGACAACGCGATATCGGTCGCGGAATATTGGAGTGGCAAAGTCTAGTCTGGACTCGAAGAAGAAGAAGACGGAAGTTATTTTTGTTATATTTTTCTTGCAATGAAAATCGACAAAGTTTTTTCTTCGTATAATTTTTCATACCAACATATTATTCGGTTAAAGAAATTAGATTCTTAAGAAACCAAAACTTTCGTCAGTTACGAAACAAACATTAGAAAGAACTTTCCTACTTTATAAAGTCGAATTTTTATTTTTTTTTCTACGGGAGGTTTTCACTTCGCTCCAATAACAAAACACTCGTAATTTCCTATGCGGAGGCTTCGTGGAAACGACAACAAAAGCGAACCACCCTCTACAGGCAAATATCTTAACACTAGAAAGTATTTATTAATAAAGAAATAGGTCAAGCCATCGCGGGATAACGGGAGCAGGGAATGTTTTTAATCAAAACTAGATAAATATACACAGACAGGAGAGAGATGTGTAGACGCGAGAGAAGACAGAGAGAGTTTGTCTTCCTTGTCTCCCAATATACGGCCATTATTACAACATTTATCGATAGAATATGCCTTATATTTTTCGTAGAGCCTTCATTGCTTCATAAATGGATGTTCCACCCTTTTTTCTTTACATAAAACGTTGTCAAACTTGACTGAATGCAAAAACAAACACATCTTTTATAATCGAAGACACTTTCGCATTATTATTTAATGCGTATAAAAATAATAATATGAACTCTACCTAAGTATAACTCCCAAAATAATTTATTCTTTTTTTTATTATTTTGTACGTATCTTCTGATAAGTTCACAGTTTTTTTTAAACAAATCTGTGCTCATCCAAAACGTACACAAATACACTCATTGGGGGCTATTCTGATGAACATCCGGCCCGATCGAGTTGCATCGGATACAATACAATTGCGTGACGGACAAAAATAATATTTTTTACATAAAAAAACACGCCTATTTTAATAAACAAAACTAATAATTATTTGTTATTTTTATCAACGATTATTTTTTCTTACCTATATTTATTTTTTTACCTCAAATTGAAATGTAAGCAGTCTTTTACATGATATCTATACTCTTAGATAGAACTTTTCTAAACAATTTTCATTAAAATTCTTCGAAATTTTTACCAAATGACACTCTAATTAATTTTTGTGCCATTTTTTACACTTAAATTAAAATAAGAATAGCTAACACTTGTAAAGACTTGGTCGGATCGCATGCGACAGCGTAATGGGCGTTGAGTAGACATCCGATAGTGTTACCGGTTATCCGATGTTTCATTCGAATGTTTCTAGTTAGTGGTAAGGGCGTGTACAAAAAGTTGGATCCTACGCAACACTACCTATCGGGAAGCACGCAACTCGATAGGGTCGGATGTTCAGAATAGCCTCCATTGACATTTTTCACAGTTATCAAAGGGCTTGTGTTGTGAAAGAAGAAGATGGTTGGTACCGGGGATCGAACCCACGACCTTCGGAATGAAAGTTGGCAGCTGAACCGCTAGGCTACCAATCACTTCACTACCATATTATAAACAGTATTTACTTAACTTTTCGTATGGCTTTGGTGTTTTTACTCTGCCAGTCACGGCGGCGTCAATTTCATATAAGCAGCTTAGAGTTTTTTTTTTACCCATCACGCCGTTTCCCGAAGGGGGTAGGCAGAGAGTACGGATTCCCATTCTTTCCTATCCAAACAAACCTCTTTCGCTTCTTCCAAACGCATAACATTCCGCATACATGCTCTCCTATTTCTTTTGCTCCTGACTTGGCCCTCCTCTAAGACTGAACCGATATGATCGGACCATGTCATTCGAGGTCGATCTCGTCTGCGTGCACCTTAGAGTCTTTTGTGTTCATTATAAACAGTCAGTCACGAGAAAAAAAATCTTGAGACCATTTCAAAAGCGACCGGGCGTCCAGCCCATGATAGGACTAATAGGCATGTTATGCGAGAATTTGTTTTACTGGTTTAACCGTAAAATAACCAAAAATATCATTACATTCTAAATAAATTTACACAAATGTATATTTATACACAATTTATGTGTATAAATATACATTGGTGTAAATTCGCACTCCTATATGGCTCCGAATTCTGAACTATGTACAACAGCTATAACAGACAGCTAGAAACGGAAGAAATGCGCATGCTTAGGTGGTCGACAGGAGTGTCATTGAGAGACAAGTAAAAAGCTCACACATTCGTAGAAGCCTAGGAGTGACGGATATAAATAGCAAGCTTGACGAAAGACAGTTGCGATGGTATGGACGCATAGAGCGGAGACCGCAGGAACATAATATTGTAAATCAGGCCATCAACATGAGTGTTCCACGTGTGACAAATAGAGGACGATCAAAGAATTCCTGGGTGGTGCAGAGGCGTGACCGGATGCGAAGATTGGGATTGGAAGAGGTGGTGCAGCAGAGACGTACCTACTTATAGCCTAAGAACGAGGAGGGCTGACCCCAACAGTCTACTCAGACGCTAACTTGGGAGCAAGCTAGGGAGAAGAAGAAGATATTTACATATACACAATTTCCTCAACATACAATCTAATATGTTCAGATTTGTTTTTGGTGTACTTATAATAAACAGCTGAATTATATTTTTTTCTTTTTGGCTTTTCAACGTTTTGTGAAAACATCTTTCTCGCTCTCACTCTCCAGTTGTTCATAGAGAAGAAGCTAAATGTATCAAAGGGAAGTTAGGAACCGAAAAATCAAATAAATCACGTTTTAATTAGGTACTTATTGTTATGTTATGGATTCACTGAAATATTATATAAACTCAATTTAGTAGGTTTATAAAATCGTTTATCATACCAGAATCCTAACTGTAAAATAATAACCTTTCGGATCTCGGACAATATATGATTTGCGGTCTGAGAATTTCTACGGGCTCGGGTTAAAGAACACCTTAACATTGCAATCATGTTTTGAGTTTTTTTAAGCATCGAATCACACGACCGTGCTCTTCTTTTTATGTCTTGTCATGTCGCGTCACCTCAACCTTTCAATCATCCTATAGAATGTATCTCAGTCTTTTCTGGATCCTTGTCCCCAATAAACATGTTTACCGTTGACCGTCTATCTTCTTTTTGTGGCGGAATTGTTTCTCAAGACGACACCATCCACCAATATCGTTTGTCCACGATATCGTCACCCAGTAGCAGCTTGCCACACAATGATTACCTAATAATTATTATCATTCATCTTTGAGTCTTCACAGAGTTTGCACCCTTCAACCTTATGACTTGCATCACGGTGTGCCACATCAGCGACCGCACATTACTATATTTTCTTTAAGTTGTTTCTTCAACAAACAGTAGTATCCGAAAATTCATCTCACTACACTGACCTTCGACTCAATGCCAAAACTTGATACAGCAAGTTGCACTTTTCGCCTCTAATTAGGACACATTTAGGTCCTTAATGTATGGCAGCACTTGTTTCCAAGTCTCTTGTATCATTTTATGGCGTACAAAATCGCATTAAGAGTAATAAATAACCATTTGTCTTCTAGAGATAGGTAACTGTTCTTATAATATAATCTATTTGCTTACGTCAGTGAGCGGAAGGGTTGAGGTGACTTGTCCCATAGAACCACCCTTATTGCCAAGAGTCTGCACATTTTCAGATTCTCCGATAATAATTCTCCCTCTTTGTCATTCTGTTAATTGAGTTATTATATCTTTCTTGTATCGGAATAATAATGAGAATAGAACTGCGGAAAGAACGGTGGAAGAAAATAACGTAAATAAACACCGTGGAAGAATCTTGTGTTTTCAATCAGAAGAATACAAGGAGAAAATACTCATCTTGTCGTTTCAAAGGAGAAAAAAAAAAAATAATGTGCCGTTTTGTATTAAATTAATTTCAGATATAAGACAACTTAACTCCATCGAATAAGTTTTTTTGTTAAGAATATTTGCAAAAAAAGAACTGAAGAGAGTTATGTTTTTATGTCAATGGTTCTTGATATTTTGTTTCATTATTTAATAATTTTTATTTTCATTTTTGATGTCAACAGCTAGATATCTATCGGAAATAAATAAAAAAATATATAGACACTTAACTAAAATATTATTGAGAAAAAAACTCCAATACAGCGTTCTTCAAGTGGTTTTTCCGGAATGAATTCAGTTCAATAGTTAGGTTATTGATTTCATAGATAGGGATTGCAATCCGGTCTCATTTTGAATCCGGCCGGATCCAACCGGATTTTCGTCAATCCGGCCGGATCCGATCGGATCCGACCGGATTGAAATAATCTTGATTAATTGACATTTTTAACAATAATGAAGGCTAAAAATAAAACAGCACATATACGAAAGTAGTTTTATAAGGGTATGACTACTTTTAAATGGTAATAACTATAAAAAAAATAGTTTCAAAAAAAAAAATTATTATGAAAGTCAAATTCAAATTTAACGAAAATATTTATTTTAACCTGCTTGATTGATCATGATTTGAAAAGAAAGATTCTCAGAGAACCGACACCACGATAAAGAAAGATTCTCGAAAACTCTCCAACCCATTGTGGAATAAACCATTCGAGGTAGAGTTAGAAACTCTGAATTTGGAGCTTCTGCAATATCGAGAACGGCAGGCAATGGGGTAGCAAAGCAATAGAAGGCGTTACTGGAATGATCACGTCAACAAAACGGATCCGGTGATTCTGGTAGAGTATGAAATCACATCAACCAAAATACCCTTGGACGAGCACTAAAGAGATTTATTTATTTACTTTTTTTATTTTATTTTTTTTAAAAACGAATCTGTGCTCACTCAAAGTGAACACAAATACACTCCTTGACTCTTTCACAGTAAGCTACTGAAAGCTTGTGTCGTGAAAGAGGAAGATGGTCGGCACCTGGGATCGAACCACGACGTCCGCAGTACGAAAGCCGGCGTTGTAACCGCTGGGTCACCAACCACTTCTTTATTTATTTATTTTATTTTCCATTATCAATTACACATAAACAGTTTACATATATAATTATTGGAATTTACTGCCCCACTAGACAAAGTCTGTTCTGGGGCAATACTACTTCAATACAAATCAAAGTTGGATGTGCAGTTAGACATCCGCGTCCTAGAAGTAATACTTATAACCGGAAATATTCAGAGACACTCCTATATCGAGAATAAATGTTTGAGAAATTAATTCAGTTTTATCCTTGAATATAACTGCACACACAATCTAATGTATTCCATCATAATAGTTTTGCTTTTAAATAGGTTAATATATTTTTTGTTGCCTAATTATTGCTTCATGCTCACGCCATTTTTCTAAGAGATGCCTTTTCATTGGATAGTCAATGCTATCAATACGATCAGTCAACACTACTAAACCCCACTTTGGGCACAGGGAGGCAAAAACAGCATTACACTGCGCTCAGTGTGACGGATTTGCCTCCTCTTCTCTTATTACCTTTATGAGTACCTATAACGACCCTGTGGAATCGCTAGGGATACGGATTTGAGTCCGGTCTGTGTCGAAAAATCTCTAAATATGATTAACCGGATCCGATCTCCGGATCCGTCAATTTGTGCCGGATCCGATATGAGCACTTTGATGCCGGATCCGCCGGAATACCGGATCCGGTTTTCCGGATTGCAATCCCTATTCATAGAACTCATTGATTGATAAATTGTACTGTAAAGTATGACGGATTTACCTGCTCGCTTATATACTTTAATATTTCTGAAATTGATCTAGGTATATTGATATTATTATAATAAAGAGTAAAGAATAGATTTTTTGTTTGTTTGTATGTTTGTTTGCATTGAATAGGCTCCGAAACTACTGAACCGATTTGAAAAATTCTTTCACTATTGGGAAGCTACACTATCCCCGGTGAACATAGGCTATATTGAATTTTCATAAATATTTGCGATCCTTACTAAAACTCCAATAATGTAACCCAAGGTGTAAAAAATTACCTAATATATTCTTTACATCGCGTGCGCTTTGAAAACTATTTATAATTGAATAAAATAATAATGTTCTACGACTTTGTAGACATCATTATTTACAAAAAGTGTCGCGACATCATAATATGTTTAATTATTATTGTTATGCCACAATAAGTGTTCTTTTATTTAAAAAAAATGTAATTGAAATTCGGCAGAGATAATATAGGGAATATGGGGTACGAGCCGGACTGGAGGGGACCATTAGAATGCTACATTATTCCAGATTAACGTAGCCTATAGATTATTTTGATTAAGTTAGAAATCTATAAAGAAAACTGAATTATTTTTTTAAATACCTGTCTACCCGTGCAAAAGACCTCTAGTATATTATAAATCCGTTATTTATTTTGTTTATTTATTTATTTCCCAAAGAATACAAAAAAAATATTAGCATTTTACAATGTAGGTAGGTACATAATAATATATATCAATTGTACCTCACTTGACGAGAGTCTGTGCTGAGGCAATACTATTTAATGTAAAAAGATTTAATATCTGGATTGTTATCCTTTTAAAATAGTGTAGTAGGTACTTCGTTAATTTCAGTCAAAATAGTTTGTTTTTGTTATTTGTATAGAAAATCTCGTTAATTTATTGCTTGATACAAAATATTGTGAAATAATGAGTTCTGGGGGAAGCGATTTAACTCTAAAAATATGGCTGTACTCCCGCTTGGGTGGGTAGGTATCTGCCTAGAAAGGTATTATTTACATACAACACTGCTCAGCATTTAATTCGAAAACTATCTCGCCGGATATAGAATACACCTGAGTTTGAATTTCACATAATGTCTCGTTCAGACCTAATTCTATATTTGCAAAAAAAAATATAAAAACAGTTTCACTGAGTAGGTATTTCAGAAATATCTTGAAACTTTGAATATTGATGGATTGTATAGGTACGAATTTCTGCCTAGAAAGGTATTATTTACATACAACACTGCTCAGCATTTAATTCGAAAACTATCTCGCCGGATATAGAATACACCTGAGTTTGAATTTCACATAATGTCTCGTTCAGACCTAATTCTATATTTGCAAAAAAAAATATAAAAACAGTTTCACTGAGTAGGTATTTCAGAAATATCTTGAAACTTTGAATATTGATGGATTGTATAGGTACGAATTTTTTTTTAATTTAATAATATAATTTTTCATCTAATTTCAAAATTTAAATTATACAAAGGTACAAAAATAATAATATTAAAAATAATAATATTTTTTACCTAATTTTGTCCCGTCTTTGATATTTTCATCGTTTAATAAAAAAGCGTTTTTCAATTTTTTTTCTCCCGAGTAGGTACCTAGAGAATCAATTAAACATAATGAGAGACAGACCTATCATAAACAAAGGAACAAATTACTCGAAAAAAAATACTTACTTACTGATCTTCAATATTTCAGCAAATTTGAGAATTCAATTTTAATTTTAATGGATACTTATTTTTTTTCGAGTGGCTAAGATTTTGAAAGTCTTTAGTAATCTCCTCAACCATTCATCTCTACCCCTCACTACTTTCTAGTCATGTTTTCAACATCAATTCTTTTTGGTCTGAGTTGACCGGGTCATGCACTCGGGTTTATGCACGTATAGCAGAGAACCCGAGTCCTTGATAACAATCTATTAAGCGCTTCCTTTTAATTTTTCTTTTTTTGTGTTGAACGTGGTGCTCTTCCACAGATTTCAATTCTTATCTGACTCGATTTTACTCTCGAAAACTTGTCACTTTTTATTCGAGTCCATGTTTCGCACGACTTGCCCTTTAAGAGCTAAAATTTTTAAAATAGTAGGGTAAAAACGTATCACAGAACTGATAAATTGATAAAATCTTCAAATCAATAAATGTTCTAAATTACTATGGTTTTACGACCCTCCCTACTGCTCTTTCCAAGGCTGGCTTAGTGCGATCATTTTTACGAATATGTAACAACTAATGATTTTAACAATTCATTACGGATGATCGATTTTTTAATGGAACAAACCACTACGGGCTTACGACCGTCTTCTACTGTTATTTCGAAGGCTGGCTTAGTGTGATCACTTTACGTTAACAACGTTCGCCATTAGGTGGTAATTTTAATGTCTCCGAAACTCATCCAAATCCAAACTCCCTTAACGCCCCACTTAGATGCATAGGGAGGCTACAAGAGCTCTCCAATGCGCTCGATCTTGCGCAATGTTTATGACCTCCTCCCACACCATGACCAAATTCCTCATCTCTGCATAAAAGGAGCGGAACAAAGTATGAGAGGGTTTTCGGGACCCTGATGGGAGGAAGAACAGCGCTCTCCTCGGTTAACTGTCATTCGGCATCCTTAACACATATCCCAGCCAAGTAAAACATATAATCATAAAAATTCTACACGTGTTTAACATGTCAAAAATCCCATGTAGACAACAAGTAGATATTTAATAATTAATGAGATATAGAGATAAAGGTTGGAAATTATTGAGAACAAGAGAGGCATTTTTAATAAAATTTATAAGTTGTTGAACATGCATTTTTCTTGGTGGAAGTAATTTAAATAATCAAATTTAAATAAAAAACTTTTGAAACTATTTGAAACTCAAATAACCTGTGACCATGAAGGGCGTGCCCCTTCGAAACATGTCAGGTACAATAAATTTGTGGAATAGTTAAAAAGTTTTTTATTTAAATTTGATTAGAGGCATTGTTGGCGCTGGTTCGTTGATTTCGTGGACTGTAGATAGGATTTAGGATTGCTCTGGTAGATTGCGATCGATTGGTGAATAGAATTTGCGTGTTCTTCTCTCAATATGAAAAGAGTATGATACGCCTTAATGGCTTCGGTGTGAGATCACAAAGGAGGAGGAAAGATATATGGACTTACCCTTGTTTTTCTTGCTCTCCTCACACTAGTTTGAACTACACTTTTTATTTTAAATAATTTAATTTTATGGATTAATCCGGCACGAGCTCGTGTTTATTTTTATGATTATTTAAGTTTATTTATTTGATGCGATTGATAATATGATTTAATGATGATGCGTATGCGGTGAGTTATTCAAAGGAACTGAATATTGCTCCAATATTGTCACAAGGGTAATTAAGGATTGGAACAATAATCAGGTAGGAAGTTATGACTTGATGGAACTTAAGGAAGGTTCACACCAAGCCACATAAAGGCGCATCCATGCCCCCGGGGTTGGAAGGCCATGCCTTTCTAAACAAATTAAGAGAAAATCAAAACCCCAAAAGGTCACAATCAATATCTAAATGTAATGAAGTAAAGACACTTCTTCTATAAACAAATGAACAAAACAAAGAAAAAAGAAAAGGTATTATACCTGGGTTTCCTTAATGAAGGATTAAATAATAAAGAACTGTGCATGCCATAGAGATAATATTACTATAACAAATTCACTTAATCTATGTTCCTTAAACTAAATTGTAACGAAAAAGGGGGTCATTGTGTGGGAAGCGGACATAGATTGGCCACCGATCGACGATAGAGTCCTCTAGACGCTCTCACATTAACAACCCGCATAACTCCATCTTTCCGGGATGGAACTATAGCCAGAGTTCTGGCGTAAGCTACGCCTGTATGAGCGAACGTATTTGGTTCTAGTACGCGGTGAGAGGGTAATTCTCCCATTAATGGAAAGTGTGGTTTAGGATTTGCCTTGAACCAAACATTACATTTGTGAACACACTTTCTTATCAAACTACGGGAAGACAGAATCCAATACCTTTGTCGCAATAATGACATTAATAAGTTTGGTCCTGTATGGAGAAGAATTAGATGATAATGATTAGTAATTAATTCAACAGTACGCTCATTGTGTGGTAATAAAACTGGATATCTTCTGTCGAAATCAAGCATAGAATTCGACAGTCTACCACCTACTCGTAACAAACCCTCATGAATGAATGGCTGTAATTTTGCCATTGTTGGTGGCAGAGGTTTATTTTTCCTCAAGAGTTCTATTTCTTTTTGAAAATGGGTTTGTTGTATAATTGCGATTATTTTGTTTTCTGCGAAAACATAATGATCAGGAGAAAGATTGCCTGGCAATAACTTCCAAATCTACAAATGTAAATGACAATATGGAGTCATTTTCTCCACGACGATACTTTATGAACTAATGCGGGTAAAAAGGATTCAACCTTATCAACGATATTTACTAAGACATTGACCTTTGCTTCAGGTGCAATGGCGGATGCGATTGTATCCACTCTCTGTAGAGGCCATTGATCCACTGGCAACTTTGCGAAGGGTGGACCGTGAAACCACAAAGGGTGTAATAAAAGTTGCGATGGCAGTAGTCCTCTCGAGAGGCAATCTGCGGGGTTATCAGCACTTCTAATATGAAAGAATCTATCTGATGATATATTATTTTGTATTTTAGCGACACGATTGGCAACGAAGGTTTGCCATCGTGATGGTGGTGCATTTATCCATGACAGAGCAATTGTGCTATCACAGAAAGCGTAAATATTCTGTATGATGCATCGTGATTGATAAGCATCCAGAACGGTG
This sequence comes from Mystacides longicornis, assembly GCA_963576905.1. Classification (NCBI taxonomy): domain Eukaryota; kingdom Metazoa; phylum Arthropoda; class Insecta; order Trichoptera; family Leptoceridae; genus Mystacides; species Mystacides longicornis. Next base: position 1,038,076 of record OY756423.1, read on the forward strand.
CGCATTAAAGTTGAAAGTAATAATGCTGAGCATAACTCCAGTCGAGCTATGGACTCTGTTCTAACAGGACTGACCCGAGAACGCGCACATAATAGTTTTATTGCTGTTTGTCCCGTGTTAGGAAAGGAGATGTGCACATATATGACAGCTCCGTATGCTCTCTCACTTGCGTCAGAGCATCCCAATAAAGAGATAATACATTCGTTATGCACTCCTATATGTCTAGGCACTGATATTTGTTGTAATGAGGGAAGCTCATTTCTGAATTTTTCCCATAATGTTACAATGGCTGGAGGTGGTATTTCATCCCATCCAATACCGGCTTCCCATAAGGACTTTACAATTAATTTTGCTAAAAGAGTGACTGGAGCTACCAGTCCCATGACATCCCAGAGACGAGCTATTACGGAAAGAATGTTTCTTTTTGTACATTGACGTACGTCTTCTGAAACTACGAAGGTAAAACAGTCGGATGCTGGCATCCACCTAAGACCTAATACCTTCAAACCATCTGCTTCATTAAAATCTACAAAGTCTTGAGATGTATTTGTTATAGGTATCGACCTCATGAATTCTCGAGAATTGCTCGAAAACTTAACCAAGTCAAATCCTCCAGATTTGAACAAATCAATTAATTGTTTTGATTGCACTATTGCATCATCTACTGTTGAAAAACTCACAGCAAGGTCGTCCATATAAAATGATTCCTGTTCTATTATTGAAGAAGCTAAAGGAAATCGATCTCTCTCATCAATGGCTAGTTGTTTGATTGTTCTCATTGCTAAATATGGACTACAAGTCATGCCAAAAGTTACTCTATTAAATTCAAAAAGTTTAATTTCCTCATCTTCTCCAAATCTATAGAGGACGCGTTGGAATTTACGAAACTCTTCCTGTACAATAATTTGCAAGTACATTTGTTTGATATCAGCGCAGACGGCTAATCTAAATAAACGAAAGTTGAGTATTATTTTGAACAAATCAGATTGTAAGTTTTCACCTCGATGTAAAATATCATTCAAAGATACACCTGAGGATGTTTTCATACTTGCATTTAAAACCATTCGACATTTTGTTGTCTGTTTGTCGTCACGTATCACCATATGATGCGGAATAACATAAGCATTATTTATTTCATTATTTGATTCTACTATGGAGATGTATTTCTTTTCTAAATATTCTTTGAAAATAGCGTCATATTCAAGCTTTAATTTTGGTTGTTTTAATAAACGACGCTCTAATGACAAATATCTTTGTTTGGCAAACTTATATGATTCTCCTAACACATCCGTATTGTTTTTGAAGGGCAAAGCGACTTGATACCGCCCCGTTGTATCGCGCGTAACTGTATGAACATATTTGTCTTCGCAGTCTTTTTCTTCCAATGTTAATGGTAGTTTGACAGATATGTCTTCTATTTGAAAGAATCGAGATAAGCACACCTCATCATTCTCTGCAAATGTGCAAAAAGTTTGTGCGACTTGTGATGAGTTACAAGAAGTAGGTATTTTACCAATTACAACATAACCGAAAGTGGTTTCAAAGGCTACAGGCTCATTGAGAGAGCGGCGAATCCTTCCATCCAACACGACCTGTGCAAAGATGTCGCTTCCCAGAATCACGTCCACCTCCTTAGGTATGTTAAACGTGGGGTCAGCCAACCGATGCTCAAGCTCTGTAATATATCTAAGATTGTCTATTGGAATTAATGTTGTAGGTAATTTATCTGTGATGCGATTTACTATTAGGGTTTGTATTTCATAAACAGCATTTTTGTCAATACGAGAAGAGATACTTAAATTAATAAATCCATTAATGTTATTTTTAGAATTTCCTAATCCAGAAATTTGTGTGCGTGTGGACGAAAATGAGTTAAATCCAAGACGAGCACAGCAATTTTTAGTAATAATTTCACTCTGTGAGCCGCAGTCTAATAAAATATTAATTGTTTGAAAATGACCATTAACGTCCTTTGCTAGGATCGTAGCCGTACCGAGTAGAACGGTATTCGTCGGTACATGATTACTAGTTGAATACAGGGAGACTGGACTAATATTTGGTCTATGACCATCAGATTGTTCCCGAGTGGGTGAGGCAATATCGATAGTTTCTTTTGGACGTGAGTCTGCATTGAAATGCAGCAATGAATGATGAGCTTTATTGCAAACTTTGCATCTGCTTTTTGACAAACAATCCTTTATCTTATGTCGGTCACTTAAGCAATTTATGCACAATGTGATTTTTGAGTTTTTAATACTGGCATATCTTTTTTCAGCGGTTTGGGATTTAAATTTCTCGCATTCATATATCCCATGATTATTCCCACATATTGGGCATTTATTAGCAAATGTATTGACAAATGTTTTTGGTACTGTATATTGTGATTTATTTTTTGAATTATTAATTGGACGATTCGACGTCATTGTATAAATGTCCGTTCTATTCTGTATTCTTTGTTGATCCCTCAAAAAACTAACAAATTTTTCAGTATCGGGAAATTTATCTTTTTCCTTCAGTGTGGCTTCGAACGCCGACACTGTAGAAGCATCAAGACATTTAAGACCTAAATGCACTAATATATACTCTAACAAGTTTTCAATTTTTAATTGCTTAATGGCACATATTAATGTTGAATATTTATCTACAAATGTTTCCAATGAGGAAGAAGAAGAAATTTTATTTAATTTACATAATTGATCTAAATATAATATGGCAAGAGCCCGATTATCATTATATTTATCACACAAAGTTTTCCATAGTGTCTGATAATTTTCACCAATGGGATTGATCCCTTGACATAATTTTAATGCCTTCCCAAATAATCTGCCTGTAAGGTATTGTACCCTCTCTGTATCGTTTAACTCAATATTTTCATGAATTGCATTTTTAAATGTTTCATAGAACCTAGGCCATTCTTCAATACTTCCATCAAAGGACGGAAGTTCTAATTTAGGTAATCTAACCCTACTAACTAACTTTAGTTCTTTAACTTCTTTCAATGATTTAGGCTGTAACTCCTGAGTGAAGTCTTGCTCCGCTAATTTAATCAGAGCATACAATTCGTCGAATTGCCCAAGCAAACAGTAATCAACTTCACCAGGCGGTTCTAAAGACAGTTTTAATTCATTTAATGTTTCTAAATCTCTTATGAATTCCGTTCTTACTGTATTTAAAATTGAAGCCTTTGACAGGAACAATTTTCTTAATCTAGGGTTTGCCCCAATATTTTCTATAGTGTCTACTATTTTTTGAATATTTAAAAGGTTTGCTGACACTTTAGCTTCTAAATTTGCAATGCGTCTTTGAGACATTTTGAACGTATTTAGAGAACTTGTTCAAGTTATTTGTTATATATGAATGAAATATCAATATTACAAAATGTTGCAATATTAAGATTGAACGTAGTTTGATATAATGTTAATAAGAAGTAATATACCTTTAGATGGTATGCGATGTTGTGAAAATATATTGTAGAACTATAAATAATATTACAAATGTTGCAATATTAATATAGAATGTAGTTTAATATCTATAAATTAATAACAAGTAATGTATTTAAATGATATGAGTGCGGTATTTGTTATTAACCAAAGTTCGAATAACTTTAGTAATATTGTTGACATTGGCTGTCAACGTCAAGTTTGTTTACATGAAATGTCACTTTCACAACCATAGAACATAAGTATTTTTAATGTTCTACAATGTGATCCATAGACGATAATAATGAGAATGCTACAAATTAACACTTCTATGGCATGCGATACAATTCTTTTTCCTAGCGGAAACACAATTATAGAATAAATTATTTTTATATTCTATATATATGATGATAAATTGTTAACAGTATTATTGTTAACAAAAATACTAATGATATTGATGTGACCCTGCTCACCAACCCGTCACAATCCACAGAGATCCTTTTTTATGCGGTTTATTCGATTGAATATGAAATTATACAATCGAGCTAAAATGACAAGATTTTCTAAGTTTATTACCAAATTTTTATGATCCGGCCGAAGTGAACAGATTTTATGTTGGCGCTGGTTCGTTGATTTCGTGGACTGTAGATAGGATTTAGGATTGCTCTGGTAGATTGCGATCGATTGGTGAATAGAATTTGCGTGTTCTTCTCTCAATATGAAAAGAGTATGATACGCCTTAATTGCTTCGGTGTGAGATCACAAAGGAGGAGGAAAGATATATGGACTTACCCTTGTTTTTCTTGCTCTCCTCACACTAGTTTGAACTACACTTTTTATTTTAAATAATTTAATTTTATGGATTAATCCGGCACGAGCTCGTGTTTATTTTTATGATTATTTAAGTTTATTTATTTGATGCGATTGATAATATGATTTAATGATGATGCGTATGCGGTGAGTTATTCAAAGGAACTGAATATTGCTCCAATATTGTCACAAGGGTAATTAAGGATTGGAACAATAATCAGGTAGGAAGTTATGACTTGATGGAACTTAAGGAAGGTTCACACCAAGCCACATAAAGGCGCATCCAGGCATTTTTGTTAATTTCTCATCTTTATTGGTTTTGTTGGTGCACAACGTTCTAATTATGTCTAGGTTCTTGCGATCATTATGAACGCGCATCCCTACCCGTCGCAAGCAGAGGTGCTAAGGATAATAAATTCAACCAGTTTTTTCTTTAAAAAAAAAAAACTCAATTTAGTTTCCAAAAAAGCAGTTGATGTGAACGGACCTTAATATTCTCACCATCCCCCAAGAACATAGCCAACACCACACCCGTCATGATTTATCACCAAAACAGAACACATCTGCAACAACCACGATTTGCTTCATTTTCGGATCTTGAAGCCGTTTTGCACAGGTCCCGGCTTAGTTAGACAGCGCCGCTACTTCATGCAACATTCATTTTCAATTTGTCTGTATCTTCATTCGGAACATGGCAGTCCAATCTTGGGCCAGGGTCGTATACTAAAAAAATAAGTATATTTGATATTTGTGATACCAACTCTTTGTGTAGGCAGTGAAAGTGAAGGGATTTTTACATATAAGTTACACTTTAACGGTATTATCAAATGACTTCTAAAGACCTTTTGTCAATCTGATAGGTACTGAGATTGTTCATGATGTTAATGCGAGATTTCCGAAAACTCTAAAAAAATTAAAAAAAACTGAACCTTGAATATTCATTGCGACGATATTCAAACGTGATTTTGTGTTTCTTACTTTCAAATATAATTTTATTCATATTTTTAATGTATAGGTAAGTATCTAGGTGCATACTCTAGATTCACTAATTTTTATTTTTTAGTTGTCGATAAATACCTACCTAATATTTCTTCAGAAACGAAAATGTCGTAGAAACTGATAGTTATTTTTTCTTCAACGGGTAAACAAATACTTACTACGTAGTAACCACACTTTTATCTATTTCTTTCCATATTAATCTCTTTCCCAACTGATGCATGTTATGGTCATCTATGAGTGATAATATCTTCTCCCACTAATAAACCACGTATTTTAAATTTTAGTTTGTCTCTTGGTAATGTCTACTTGAGTAAGACGAAAGCGCTCGAGATTAAAAAAACGCAAAAATCCAACTTGTTTATAAAAACTCTTAATAATGAACATAAATAATACACAAACCTTACGAAAAATACTTAGCGGGCATGAAGAACGAACAAGGTTTTCTGAATTGTATAAGAATTCTAGAGGTAGTACTACGCTGAAAGTAGTTTAGATACATAAAATTATGAAAAATTGCAAGCTATTTGAAAATTCACGTCAACTAAGCTAGCCATTTGAACACCCAAGACGTTGTAATAATGTATAAGGTATAGCTGATATGTAAGTAATGGCAGACAGTTTGCAGCGAGAGTCCAGCTCCTAGACGTCTCTTTCATAAATTATTATCCCAACTAGGTACTAAGGTATCTGTGTATTAATTTTTAAGACCGCTCTGAACAAAGTAGGAATTACATGAGATATGCTTCAGGTATGATACTATCGATTGTCGCTTTAAAATGCTAACCATTTACATTCCATATTTTATTTTATTTTATTTTATTTTCAATAATACACGGCTATAAGCCTTTTACATAATCATAATATTTCAAAATTCACAAAAACAATACACTTAAATACAACAGTAAAAAACAATAAAAAGATAAGTAGACTTACATATTATAATGACAACTAACCATATGAGCAAATAAAATCATTTGAAATACATAAGTTGTACTGAATAAAAATAAGATTTGGATAAAATTTAATTGGCATGAATTAAGCCAAAGAAGTCAGGTAGAATACAAATAATTAAGGAAAACAATAAATACAAGCAATTTAAAATACAAAATTTGGCAATGAGATAAATTTAGCAAATGTACTAAAAAAAAAAATCCAACAAAAACCAGCAAATGATTACGTAGGTATTTTAACACGCCTGTAACCAAATATAGGCAGCCGAAGCAACTACAACAAGAAAGACAACACAATAGTAAAAATAAAATAACCTCAATATGACAATGTTTGAAAGACAGTTACATACACTTGGTAATAAAATACAAAATTTGGTAGTGTGATTTCGTTGATAAAACATAAGTCAAAAATAATTAAGAAAAAGTCAAATTCGGTTCATAAATTATTTCAGTATAATAAACTAGTCAATAAATAAAAATAGCAAGATCAGTCAAATGAATGTTTTATATAAAATGATAAAAACACAATCCCGAAAACGGAGAACTCAATCAAGAAATTCATTACAAATAATACAAATAAATAAATATAAATAATAAATAATAATAGGGCACTCTTAAAAATTTGTCGTATATAATAATTAAATTAATAACCAAACGAAGACTACCGAAAACCAAGGACACTCTCCACAAGTCGTCTGAACGCATATTAACAACTTTGGGAGCCGATAAACTCCATTCATACTATTTTATAACATTTATGGTAGTTTTAAAAATTATAAGTATCAGCTCCCAACTTCCACGAGTTTAAGTTAGATCTTATTGTTTGAGCCATTTTTCTAGTCAACCGATTCCGTCGAATCTGAGGCAGGCCATAATTTTTTCAATAAAAAACAGAATATGGAGGACAGATGAAGAAGTCAGGGAACAAGCAAATAAAGCTGCAATAATTTAATAACCTGCGTAAGACCGATCATGACATACGGTGTGGAAACCAGAGCCGACATTGCAAGAACGAAAAGTCTCCGAAATGAAGATTCCCCGCACCATCGTGAGATTGACCATTCGAGACAAAGTAAGAAACTCCGAAATACGGGGAGCCTGCGATGTCTAGGATTTCGTGCGATGGGGAAAAAAAGGCTCTACTGGAGAGACCACGTCAACAGAGCAGGTTCGGTGAGAGTGGTGAAGATAGTGGCAGAAGAAATTCCATCAATCAGCAGACCCCTGGGAGCCCACCAAAAAATGGAGGGACAGCTGGACGTTCGCGTCCCAGGAATAATATTCGAGAAGAAGAAGAAAAACAGATGAAAAATTCCAACCCGACAGAGAATTGACCCCGACATCTTTAATGTATCAGGCGCTGAAGTTCTTTCACGTGCCTCGTATTTTATTTATACTGAAACATTTCAAATTTGAGATGGACATCGTGTAGTATGGACATGTATGATGCCTATCGGACAAGATTTTTAAACACGATCACTAATTAATAATTATCATTATCATATTTTTATTGCTTAGTACTATTAATTCGAAAACACTCGAAAACGAGTGAAATAGTACCTACTAGTAGTTAAAGTACAGAAAGATATTAGGTACGATTCTCCATGTACTTTTTGTTAAAATATGGTTATAAATTTCTATAAACATTCGTTTTTAATAAAAACTTTCACATTCCATTATAAACAAAACAGAATTACTGGTGATCCGTAAAAGCTCCATGTAACAGATTTACGAAGGCTCGGATGTCAGATAATATTACGCCGAAACAAGCTTTTAAAATGTATATTATTGAATTTCATTTGATTAATACGCGAAATTGTATATCGAAGAGCTTTCAAAAGGAACTTTTTAACGTTAATAAACTTACAATGGAAGGCAGTCGTGTGACGAGAGGAATTTTACTGGGAATCATTGTATTACCGAGTCTGTCACAGCACGCTGAAATGTTTATAATCTACGCTCAAGAAAAATCCAACGCGAGCCCAGACAAAACCTTGTATCGCTATCCCGTTTTTTCTGACAGTACACTCCCGAACGCGTCCGAGGATTGACGAGTATTTACGAAGCGCCACAGCCTCTACGCTGCCTGACGTAGTTGTGTTCTACGAACCAGTTGTAGCTAGGCCTTGCGGTGAGTGGTTGGTTGCGATGTCAGTCGGAGTTACATAACGGCCTGAAATATCCAAAACCTAAATAACTGTGTTTTATTGAAAATATTATCAAGTGAGAAACGTTGAGTTGTGCAGTGTTTCCATTACATAGATCAATCGTCTAACGCAGATTCACTTCGATGCAGTATCATTTGTGTGTCGTTATGGGATGTAACAACAAATCCGTTCAGTTTTAGAAATCGCGTTTGTTGTAAGAAAGAATAACACAGTGCGGACGCCAGTGCCTTCGATTCGGGAAAAAAAAATATTTTGGCTTTTTTCAAACAGTCGTTAGCAGAGAAAGTCCAAAATTGTGAAGTGAATGTGCGTGTGTCGGCTTGTAATGAGCACTGTTTGTTATCATCGGTTCTAGGTTAAATTATTGTTCAAGTGGCGGATATAAAAGTGTTTATAAATAATTAAAAATAAATAATTAAAAATTGTTGTTGTAAATTTTCAGCATTTCTGTGGCCTTATTTTGGTTTAAAAAGTTAATACTTAATAAGTATTGTTGTTAAAAATAATAAATGGTCTTATTAGTGGGTGTAACTCAGTTATGTAGGTGCTGCTTCAGTTAGTGTTGTGTCCCAGCGTACCATCTCTCCATGTATCCTATGTACTGGATATCACATGATTATTATTAAATAACATTTCTTCCAAGCGAGGAATTATTTTAGCCATCATAATAATATTAACGTTCGAAGGTCAAATTTATTAAAACCTGGCAACATTATGTAATTGTTCGGTTATTCATTTAATATCTTAATTTTATTTGATTACCTTATGATACGTATCTTAAAGGACGAATTAATTTACGTCTAAACTTATCTCAACCCTCTGAATGATCGTTGTAGGAGAGAGGAGGGCAGGTGCCGACTTTTTTATGCGATCAGTACGTATCTAGGAAGTAGTGTGTGTTTTATTTCTCGCATTCCTGTCTTCCAATGCGGATATTTTAACCTTCAAACCCAAATACAGGGATCTTAATTATAACGATCGTACATAACTCTCCGGAAGAACGGACCGGTGCTGCGAGGAGAACCGGAAAGGAAAAAAGAAAAAGCAATCTGAATAATTAGCTGGACGGAGCCTGATTGTAACGGAACTTTCTCTTTAAAACAGTCGGGATATTTTGAATATTTTAAACTCTAATCGGACCTTTCCCTATCGAATAGAGATAACTGCAAATCGATCTAAATATTTCCTGCAAAGAGGAAATAATTGAATTCGAAATTCTGTAACGAACTCAATGTTATCAGGTTTCGAAAACAAAACTTTGCCATAATCATATACCTAATGTATTTGATACAATTTTCAAGCGTACCTTGATAATAAGCCTTATGTGAAAGGTTGACATATTGAGGGAAATAACAAGTTTAAAAAACTTCATAAGATGGAAAAATGATCATTTAACATTCTACAAGTAGGTATATTCCATTTACTTTTCAATGTCGAATATACATATATTATCATATTCAACAATGAATATTAACTTTTTAGGGTATGCGATGAATCACCAAAATGTAAATGAGTTTGAAGAAAGAGAAACTAATATAACCAGAATCTTGTAAATCTTGTAAAAATTAATTAACTGGGTATAGATTTTAGTAATAATTGTATTTATTGACATGCAATATGCTTGATTCCATAATATTTTCCTGATACTGATTTGGATATTTCGCTCACAAAAAAATTGTTTGAAAAATTCATACAATACTTATCTTTTTCCGACAATGCTGCTATAAACCCATCTTCAATTGTATTTTTGTAAACCACTAGTCCAATAAATACACATTTTAACTGAAATCCATCATTTAACGAAGAAAAGGTGTCTCTTTTTCTTTTTAAGCTTATCAAATACTTTCGATGATTTCGTTTCCAAAACTGTAAACATCGATTTCCACATTTTTGTTTCGATTATATTTTTTTTTTGAAGTACTAAAACTCTTTTCATCTCCATGAACCTATACTACTTAAGTATCTTAGTTTCAGATGTCATTTATTAAGGTCTTAATGCAGTTGACATCTATTAATTACCTACAGGTTTTAACAGTGTTATCATAAAATGAAAAGTCAGTCTTGTAAATATGTATGATACCTACATCCTAATGAATAAAAAGGAATCGTAGAGTATAATACCGTTAGATCGACACGCACACAAAATATATAAGTGTTACGTGCAAGTACAAGTTTAGTTAGTGTCGGTACGCAAAAAAGACATAGGTACAAATTAATAAAAAAATGACAAGTAACTATCTCTTTTTCTCTTAGGGTGGGTTTCTCGACGCCGCGAGTAATAGTAAAGTATTAGCACAATACTTTACTATCAGGTGTTCCTCGATTCTTAAGAAATGTCAAATTAAATGGTAACCGATTAATAACATGCACAACAACATCACAATGCTTAAAAACATTTTTTCATCATGCAAAATTGTGATAAAATATCATTTTTAATGACTTAAAAGTTGCTATTAGTTTGCTATTGCTAACGCTTTGCTATTACTAACGATCGAGAAACCCACCCTTAGTCGGTCTGCCTGGAGGTCGTACCTGGATGCTGATATCGACTCTGCTGCTAATTTTATCAGTCATCCGGGTATTTCTACGTGCTCTATCCAGAAGCGTTTTCTAGTTCTTCTCCATCGTCCAACATCCTCCACATCACAAGTTCTCCGCATTAATGAATTTCTGACTCTTTTGAAGTGTTGGCCTTGCAATTAAACGGTGACTTTTCTTTTATGTCCAGTATTGAAGGCTACACTTGTATCCAATTTTGCAAGAATTTTATTCAAAAAATGACACTTATTTTTGTTCATCAAAAATTCCGCATGACTCATATTTTGAGTTCTAAAATAAATGTCAACATGATTCGTATTTTGTGTGCAACAATCAGATATTATTTTGGTTGTGAAAGGGATTCCCGGCTAACATTGTCCGGTCACGATCGGGTGTATTTGTCAAGATTTCCAATCCAGTGAATCTGGCCCTCTCATTTCATTGCATTATCTTCGTTTTCTCTGTATGTTATGACAGAGCGCTCACATTCCCGGCCGTACGCACTCGGAGGTGGCGCGTCACGTCCATCCTATATCTCACGCGCGATCCCTGGATGGGTGGATTTATTCATAAAATATTTCACTCACTAGGAATAATGGATTCCGCTACGTGTGCGAATGTATTGAAAAAACGTGTAGGTAAATATTAAAATCGTCGTCAAAAAACCTCCCAGCACTACCGAGCTAAATTGGATGGTTCCAGGAATTTGATTGAAGCTAAATATTGATGTCAGCTCACGTGACGTATATTTTTAGAACCCCTTTTTATTGTTTGATCATCAAAATTGAACTAACACAGCTAACTAATTTAATTGCTTTCCAGGAAAGTCTCAAAATTTCACATTGTTTACAGTTGTTGTTTTCACAATCAGTTAATAAACAAATGCTATATCAACCTATACCTATATAATTTTAATATGCTACGATAAGCATGATATTATGTATCTATAATATAATGACAATTTGCGAAAAAAATAATCTTAAAAAATTACGATGTTTGATATTCAGAACAGTAACGAACACCAACAAAAAAAAGTTTCGTTATAGCGTATTTTTACTAAGTTTACTTTACAAGGCGTTAGCGATACTATATTTATGTAATATAAAATTACTAGGTATAGTAATGCTGCAAAAAATTGATATAATGACTAAGTATAACAAATAATGTGTCTGAAGAATTGTCTAATGATTTTCTTCACAATTTCAGCCAGTATTAATGCAAGCGTTCTTGAAGCATAACCTGAACAGAATAGCAGTTGAAACAAGCAACTAACTAATAACGATGTTATTAATAACTGCATTTTTGTTAATATTTTTTGTATTCATCAGCTATAGCTACTTAAAAATAAGTAAAATCTTATAATATAAATGAAAGTCGGATTAGTGCGAACACTTATAACTCGAGATCGGCTGAACAGAGTCTTCCGATGTTTGATTGGATAATAAATAATATAAAATATAATATTAAAGTTAGTATGGAACAGATAGAAGAACAGGACAGAGAGCTCTTGTTGCCTCCCTATGCCCCTAAGTGGGTTCTAAAGGGAGTTTGGATTGGATTGGATGGAACAGATTTCCTGCGACGCCACCGCCATCTATGAAAAATCTATACTAACAAAATTATTGTTTTCTGCACCTGATAGTTTTAGTACTTCCCTCGCGTAGGTACGTAATTGCCGCTCTTACAGTAGCCCATCCCACTTACTCTACCGTTTCGAGCGTTCTAGAAGATTTTCATACAAAGTCAACAAAATTATCGGGCACATTCAAAATGTGCACATGCAGCATCGGTACATCATAGGCGAAGTAGAATATCTGCGCGCGCATATATTCTAGCGTTGTTCCCGCCTGAACTTTGAATACGAATGAAATATGGAGGTTTTAGAAATATTTTAATGTTTTTATTTTTTTTTAATTTTTTTTTTTTTATTCTTTATGCATATTAAAAATAGTGTATAAACAAGTGGCAATGGCGGGATTATAGCCGAAGCAATCTCTAACATCTAACCACTTTAACTCAATCGAATTAATTATGTATTTTTGTTTCTGGGGTGCTGTGTACATTATGCACACATGCACGGGCCGTCTCGGGTTAGAACCACAGGACAACGTCTGTCGGGAAAGGTATAAAAAAAACTTATGGAAACACAGTTTGTTGCACTTTCGCAAAATTCAATTTAATCTCGCTGCTTAGTTTAGCTAAAGCATTGGTAAACAACACTCTTTATTATACATCACTTTCACTAAGAAGTGATTATAAAAAAACTTCCAAAAATATTAAGCAAATTTATTAACAAAAATATTCCATCCGATACTATTTTTCCAATCTGCATTCATAAAATAATAATGTCAAACAAATTATTTAGATACAACCTTCTTCCATTGTATCAAATTTTGACGGTCCGTTGTCGAAGTATATTATTTTGGGTATTGAAATTGAACATGATAAATCGATCTCACACGGTATTATCTGTCCCAGGCAAGCATAGAGGGAAAACATTATTTTTTGTGTTTACATTAGCTTGGGCTAGAAGCAGCAGCGGCACATGACTTAGCAAGTCACTGCGAAGCTTTCACGCAGCGGAATGAAACGAGACGTATCTCTGCGTCAAAGAGGAAAAAAATCAATTTTCTTTATACATTAAAAAAATACTCCGAGGTACCGTCATGGGTAATAATATAGATGTGTAAATACAGCGTTTGATATTATCCTTCGACAAAGATCAAATGTCTTTGACAAAAAAGGTTTTTTCTGTTAAATATAAATTGCTTTTTAAATATATTTGACATTTTTGTGATTTCGAAACTGAAATTTTGTTTGTTGAAATTTGAATTTGTCGATGTTCGTTTCAAATACTTAATGTTATTTTCAAAATACAGGTAGGTACTTTTTGGAAATATTTTTTAGGTCCGAAATTTAACTAACGGATGTTTCCGTTAGTTAAATTTCGGTTACATTTTACTGACGGAAATAACCAACCGTCTGAATATCAGTTAGCCAATCGTGAACTGAAAGATTTTTTGATAATTCTCTGTTTTGGTAGCAATCTTAACTTATTAAGGGATTTCTTCTTCTAGTGATATAGAGTTTTTTCCTTCAGGTTCGTATCTCTCTGCCCACAATTCTGGGATATTTTAGCAGCCAATTTCCCCACTCTGTTTATCCAACTCGCTCTATCCGTACCTAGCTGATGTTTTCAGTTCTTTAAAAAAATCAGTCAATCAAAATCAAACTCTTGAACTCCACTCAGAGAGGCAACAAGAGCTCTCCATTGATCTCGATCTTGCGCAATACATATGAATACTTATAAATAACAGCAATGTCGACGGTGCACTATAGAATATTTGCCCCAAAAAACCGGTGAAAATTTGCGAAAATTGCGAACATACCTATACATACATAAAATAATATTGACCAATTTTTAGACGTTGCTCGCCACAGTGTAATTCGCTGTCCAAATCAGCTATGATAACCATATAGAACCCAAATAATAAGCAATAAAATTATATTTTTAACATACCTAAGTACTTACAGAAGTTTTTGACTGTCGTTTATAAAATGGGCCCTAAGTGTGTTGGAGAGTGCAAAGCAGAGTATTTAAAAGTCAGTAGTTAGCGAGTCTATTTGCGAGTATCTGTTAAAAATTTTAAATTTTAATTTTCTAAACTGTTCTGTTTTGTATACGTACAATGTATATACCAACACTGGAATTCACAAAAAAAGCGATTCGTTTGATTACAAATTGAACACTCTGTATATATGTAGCTTCGTGTTATTCAAATTAAGCTAAAGGAGCTGAATCACTCTCTCACTCCTCGGAAATTCTTTAAGCAATCAATTTCCATGCGCCATCATCTCTTTGTATGCGCAAGGTCTTTACAAAAATAACACTTAGCTTCTTATTAAATAATATAGACTATAATTTTACAAGTAGGGGATACCTTTACAACATGCAGTATCTATGTACCTTCAGAAATGTAAAAACTATTGATATAATTTTATTCCTAGTACCTGCTGGAAAATTTTCTGTGTTTCTGTTTACAGTTCAAATAAATCAATAACACTTTTCTTTACATGGGTGCATGTCATATAGCCGGCAGAGCTTAATGCTTAACGCATTCTCTACCAGTCAACCACTGTCCAATCTGAGACAGGATTCTAACCCTGAGTATTAATTTCAAGTACATAAATTAAACGAATTAATTTAAATATTGGACCAATAGTCGAACCCGGGACCTCTGGATTAGAAATCGGCGCTCATATCACTAGGCTAGCGAGGACAAATTTGAAATCAATCAAACAAATCATTATTTATTTCGATTTTTTTCTTTCATCAGCCGGCATTACAGTATTCACCTATGCGGTTCCGGATGTCAGACTGACAGACTAGGTAGTCAAAATCAGATACTGATTAAAACATAACAAAAACAATTCAGTGGACAACTAAGGTCTTATACAAAGATCACAATCAAACATTATATCTACATATTATTTGAAGCAATTTTTGAAGGGACGCTGATTTTTACTAATTCTTAAAGAATTCAGAAACAATCTCTCAATTAGGTAAAATCTTGGGGAGTTGGACTAAGGGCTATAAAATGATCCATTGCCGAGTAAAAGAAGTTTCTTTAATCTTAGCTCAACTTTTCGAAGTCTAGTATAAACAGCTTTATTGTTTCAAAATCTGTCGGTCTATTCACCTACCTGTAAAATATTTCAATTCAATTAAATTGAGAGAGAATTATTAAACAGCTTTAATGGGGTGGTTGGTAGACAAGTGGTATCAGTCGACGACTTTCGCACGCACAGCGTATTGGAGGTCGTGGGTTCGAATCCCGGTGCCGACCATTTCCACTTTCACAACACAAGCTTTGCTTTATGTGAAAGATGTCGAAATTTTATTTGTGTTCACTTTGGTTGAGCCCAGATTTATAAAAAAAAGTCAGTATCTTTAAATTTTATTCGAGAAAGATGTGTAAATAAAAGTGAGTTAAGCCGGTAAGTTTCCAACAAGATATACGTATCTATCTTACGTATATTTTCGCGCCGATAGCCCTCGGCGTTTCTTTTTAAAGTGTGTCTAAGATAATTCCCAAATGTAAAATAAAGCGGAAATGTTCTTCAGAGAGGCAGAGTGGCTGGGCTAACCAAGATTGGTTTAAGAGCAGGATAAAAACACAAAACATTATCTCTCGTAATATTTCTGGTCCCCACTTTACTCATTGAGATATTAACTTTAATATTTCAGAAGTGTTGTGTTTGTTTATTCACGAAATGAACGTTAAATTTAACAGAATTTTAAGCGTTTTTGAAATTTATCATAATTTTAAGTAATATTATGCAAGTTAGCTTTCGTAAATAACTATTATTAATAGGCAACAATGTTTAATAAGAAGGAGATATTTTAAAAATTTAACACTATTTGAAACGAGGATCCATCCTCAGTGCAGTGCTCTGTTCGTCGAGAATTTTCATGATAGGGAGTTTCGGAGACTTAAACATTACCACCTAATGACGAAAGTTGTTAACGTAAAGTGATCACACTAAGCCAGCCTTCGAAATAACAGTAGAGGGCGGTCGTAAGCCCGTAGTGGTTTGTTCCATTTAAAAATCGAACATCAGTACTTAATGAATTGTTGGAGTCATTAGTTGTTACATATTTTTTAATAAGTTGTTGTTTCCATGGTGTCCAGTATCAAGCATTAGGAAAATATACTCTATTTTCAAGCTCTGGGTCCTTGTTTGTTTGATATAAATACATCTTTAGGTACTGCGTTTTTTTTAATATAGATAGGTACAAAAAATATTTCTAATAATTATTCTGGAAATTTTTAACATGTGGATGAGATTTCGTACGAAAAATTTTGTTGTGTAAAATAAAATGAAAAATCGTAATGATACGACTTTGAATATTATTTGCTACGCTTAAGTAAAATGTAATTACAAAGAATGTGGATTATCCTACGTTTAAATCGTTGCACGTACGATTTTCCGTATTCAGGTAAAAAAAAAAATAGTCCCGAGCTGTGTCTCTGGAGAGGCGCCCCCTTCCAGGATATAATCTCGTATAGTGGATAAGGTCTTTATGGAAAAAAATAAAATATTATTACTGGAATGGAGCAAATAAAGTGTGTGTGAAATTGTCTAATTTCGAAAATTGGATGTGTTTTTTTTTCGTTTCCGCGTAGGTACACAAATGTAATTGCAATATTTTTCAATCCTACAATTCTAGCTTTGTTTTTTATTTCTTGAATATAATAACATAAAAATAATACATTCTACTGTAAACATACATTTTTTACTAGCATCTTCTTCTTTCACAACACTGTGAAATATGTGAAAATTGTACTAAGTATATTTTTTGATTTTTATTTACTCCATTTGAGCCCGAATTCCTTAAAAAATAGAAAAAATGAAGGTAGCAAGCAAGAGTTGAGCTGATATTAATATATTAAACAATAAGCTATTGATGCTTTATTAAAAAAAGTATCTGGACCAATTTGAGCTTATGTCCGTCTATCTAATAGGTATGCATTTTTTTAAATTGGTTTTTAGAAACGAAATGGACGCGTATTCTCTGTGAAATCTTTTATATAAAACTATAATTAATTATTTAAAAAAAATTGTGTCTTCTGAGATTAATTCCAATACATAATAAAATTTGATTTACAGTTATTAGAAAAACCTTTTAATGGAATAATTATTTGCCTATTAGTCTTCTATACTTTTATATGCCGGCTAGTTTCGTAGGCACACAAATCATACATTTTCACAAAGGACAAAAAAGAACATTTTTGACCATATACTCGTACTTAGGTAGTGTGATTCAGAAACAGGCAGGATGTTAAACCTGAGCAAAAACAAATCATAAATTTCGATTTTAATATTATAAATTTATGTGACATATCGTCGTATGGCGCTGTCGCATAATGTTTCCTGTTTCTTTTTAACAGAGCCGAACATGCGAATATTTTTCCACATTTAATGGGTAAACATTAGCGGCAAGTGATTATTATTAAAACCAGTTTTTCAATGGCGCATGACTTTGTGTCGCATTGCAGATTAATTTTTCGATTTGTTGCTTCAGTCCCAGGGAGATTAAAAAACGTAGATTAGCAATAAATGTGATTGAATAATATATTCCACTAGTAAATTATTGAATTTAGATTTTACACTGTTGACAATAATTTATGTAATTACCGTTGTTGTGAGCCAATTTTTGATTGAGAAATATCGGCTGATGAGCATTACCTTGTATGTGTATTTACAGCGTTCCTTTAAGCAAAGATAGAAGTTGTCTATAGGCCCTCCGACCCAAGATCAATTACCTCAATGTGTAGCGAGATTGTTTCATAATGATTTTTTGAACAATAATGATTAATGGAAAATAACAAAGTGAAACTATATTTTTTTATTCGCTTTTGGGGTGAAAAACTACCCCACAAATAGGCCGATGAATGTTTGCGATTGGGGTACAAATTCGTATTTTTCATTACATAAAAATCATTACAGTTCATTGGAACTGTATTTTTATTTGATATCCCTATTTGATATCCCTATTAATCAAAATATACGACAAAATAATGGCGCGATATTTCATTTATGAAGTTATAAATCACATGGTATTATAATCGCTGTACATAATTTTATAATGATACCTGCCGTATTATGGGAATGGCAACGATAAAAATAATATAAGAGATAATCTATTGAAATAAACGAAACTTTAATATATTTTCTATAAAGATAGTTAGAAGCTTTTTCTTCGAATGTAAAACTTACTTAAAAATAGTTTTTTTTTTTTAATTTTTGAGAGGTCAGACATTCATGACAATACATAAAAATCAATAAATATAGAAACAGATTATGGACCAGCGAAGACCCCAACATTACCTACAATATATAGAACATCTAAAATAATAAATATATAACATCAAAATAGTAAAAAGTTAAAAATTCAAATTAGATATAAATATAACATCAAAATAGTAAAAAGTTAAAAATTCAAATTAGATATAAATATAACATTAAAATAGTAAAAAGTCAAGAAGTCAAATTAGATAAAAAATAAGCCATAAGAATTTTATCCACTATTTCTCACAATACTCAACATATAATGACATTATTGCAAAAACAATAACTACACATTAATCGATAAGTCATTAATATTGAAATTAAAAGAGTGAACGGGCAAAGCAAAAGTTTTTTTTTTCAAGTGTATCCCTAATCTGTCAACACACGATGTGATTCGATGCAGACAAAACCTAACAGCTTGGCCCAATTTTTGTACATACCCTGAAGCCCGGGGGTATTAGGAGGCCTATATTATAGCAAA
This sequence comes from Mystacides longicornis, assembly GCA_963576905.1. Classification (NCBI taxonomy): domain Eukaryota; kingdom Metazoa; phylum Arthropoda; class Insecta; order Trichoptera; family Leptoceridae; genus Mystacides; species Mystacides longicornis. Next base: position 1,057,295 of record OY756423.1, read on the forward strand.
TTCATTTCAGAGGAGGAACCAATTGCCTGGAACCCTCATTTTCTAGCGTCTAAAACTTCCACTTATTATCTTTTGTAGCAGTTTTCCTTCAAAGGTGTCAGGAGGCCAATACTAAAATCTGCGTAATTCACTGACTTGAATATAATGAGACGGCAGACAGTTACATAGATAGGTATCGCATACTTATTTGAAAATGAGATGGTGTGTAATGCCTGAATCCTCAGAAAATAAAATATCCAAATCACTCGAAATCGAGTGCAGAGCTAAAAAAAAAATGGTGAACACTTTAGAAACATTTTGAAATGTGACTCTCCCGCAGAATGCCGTGTATCTCTAGACTGACTGAGAAATATAACTTCAACGTAAAGTTGTTGTGAAGAACTGAAACAAACATGATTGTTAGACGGTTTTAAAAAAAGAAACAATTCTCTTACGGAGAACTACCTAATTGTTTGCAATTTTAAATAATACTTGATAGCTGACGTTTTTTGGAGTGCGAATCGATAAAAGTCGCGTTGATGAAATGCAAATATTCTGGCTCAGTATTAGACTAAATTTAATCAATAGACCAAATATAAAGAGTGGGTAAGTATCAGACAAAAAAGCTTACTTTACCTGGAGTATTAGCCGAAGTAGAAAAAACATTACCAATTTTTTTTTTTTTTGACAAAATAAAAGTAATTATAATACCTATCCCAATCAGCGCTGTTTAAAATTTTTGCTGCACTGTAAATACACAAAAAATGTTTTCAAATCCTTGCTTCAAATTACAATTCGATCTCCTTCAATCAATCAAATCTTCCTATACACCCCGCACTTAGGGGCATAGGGAGGCAACAAGGTCTCTCCGTTACGGTCGATCTTGCGCAATGTTTATGACCTCCTCCCACACCATGTCCAGATTCCTCAGCTCTACTTCGAAGGAGCGGAACACAGTATGAGAGGGTCTTCCTCGTCTCCAGGACCCTGATGGGAAGAAGAACAGCGCTCTTCTCGGCCAACTGTCATTCGGCATCCTTAACACATGTTAATCTCTCCTTACGAGTACTAAATTAATTGATTGAAATTTCAAACTTAAAATATGTTTTTTGAAACACTCTTTACAAACGTATGGCTATGGTGAAATGTTGATACTACTTATTGTATATTATTATTTACCTAGAAATTTTATTAGAAGTCCGTGGGCCGATCACAAGAGACAAAGTGGCTATGTAAATATTATGTAGTGTAGCTCGTACTACACTGGTGGGCATATTGTGTGGAGCCACCCTTTCTTTGTAAAGCCACTCGGTTGTTGTGTGAGAAATATTTTACACACCTCAACATACATACAGTGCCTCAATGATTTTAATGCCCCTTTACTCTATTTACAGAACATTAATATTACAAATCTTACAGAATCAGTCAAATTATTGTATTAATCCACCGGCAGATGTCACTAGCCTCGAAAATTACTAAAATTTGGAATATTTCCCCACTCACTGTTTAATATAATATATAGAAATGACAATCGGCAACAGACAACAGCGAATGTTTCCCAAGAATATAAAGCGCTTTTGACCTAGCATAAGCGGTTGTAAGCCCACAGCTCTGTTGTCCAAGATCTAAAATAAAAATAGACACATTTTTTTCCTTCACGTATTAATATATAACTATTTCAATAGATTTGTAAAATGATTGCGAGTGGTCTTCTGTGAGCGGCCACAGGGTGTATGGACAAATGGGTCGGGTAGCCACAAGGTTTATGACACGAACATTGAAAGGATAAAGACTCGATGAATAATAAAGAAATAAGGATCTTGTGAAAATATCCTTTGAGAGAATGGCTGTTTCGTGATTTAAGATAAAACTCTCTATAGATCATTTAACACCATATCTTATGGCTCTAACTGACTTTATTCAATAGAGCCTTTCAGGCTGTAAACACTGGGGTTACTTTATTGGGGTTGCTTTTGGCTATAAAAAGTGTGTTTTTAGAACAGTAACAATATTAGGTACCTAAGTTAGCCAGATATATCACATCTCTTCCAACATCCAAACGTTGTTTGTAAGGAAGACATCATATTTTTATATCAACATTTTACAGGGGACTGTTAATTTTATTCTACATTTTGACGATTAAAAACAAGAAACTCACACATTTGTCGCTATTTATACTATAAACTAATGTGGGGATAGTGCGAACACTTATAACTACTCGAGATCGGCTGAACAGCTTTGTTTGATTTTGATTTATTGGATCCTTCTCCGCTCCGGATAACAAAATAACTATTGAAGAGTTGAAAAAAATGCATAAAAATAATATAAAACATAATATTAAAATGATTATGGATCGGATTTACCTACTGACAACAATGCCACCTGTGAAAAATTCCACAACAACAGAATTTTTATTTACCTACTTGACAACCATTGAGTTTCAAAACATTGGTACGCAGATATTTTATGGATTTTTTTTCGAGCTTTCAGTAATATATTTTTTAACATTCAAACATATTATTTTAAACGTATTTTTTGTATAAATTACAAACTCAAACTCAATATTCATAGTAAGGACTATAAAACAACGTCAGCTATTGGGAAACCTAGTTTATCATGAAATAGATTATCCATAGAAAGATGATACTGAAAAATATAACCCTTATATGGAATTAATCTTTCATTCTTCCATTACCTTACTGGTAGGTGAGTGTCTATGCCAACGTGAATTCTTTCTCAATCCATTGCTCACCAGATATCTCGTTTGTTGCCAATGATTTTGCATGGATGTTTTGTTTTATTCATGACTAGCTGATACCCGTCTTGCTTTACGTTGTTGATTTGGCTAGTCAGACTTGAGCCGTAGGTTATTGAACAGGTTTTGTATGCAGCTTTCCCCTTCTCAGGACCAGTAGGCCTAGACAAAATGCATTTGGCAATCGACTACAAACGACTTCGACAATGTAGGGTAGGAAGAAAATTAACTGTCCACTTTTTATATTTTATATTATAAGGATCATTGTTTGGTTTGAATAAATGTTTATATGTCCCAGTGGACAGTTAATTTTTTCGCACTATACATTAGCGATATCTTTGTTTGTAGTCGAACGTCAATTTGAATTTGTCTACGGCGGCAGGAGTATATTATCTTAATAACTGGGTACACACGTAACGATTTATCTTTAAGATTTGATCGATAATCGCTCATTTTCAAAAAAAAATTTCGCTAAGATTTAAAAAATGAGCGATTATCGGTCAAATATGTTATAGATAATCTATCATTTTCAAAATTTTTCACGCTAAGATTTAGAATGTGTACACAGCTAATGTTTCAAAAAAGGAAAAAAATAAGAGTCACTGCTAAATATGCGAAAAATTTGAAAAACTAATGTCACTTTCAATATTTATAAAAAAAATAGAAGATGAGGAAAAATTAATACTCACTGTTGAATACGCGAAAAAATTAAAAGAAGAATGTAGTTATACATAGGTACCTACCTACCTACCTAGTATTATAATACGTGTAGTTTTTCCTAATGAAAACCTCCATACTGTGTATAGATATAGGTACCTACCTACTTAGTATTATAATATGTGTAGTTTTTCCTAGTGAAAACCTCCATACTGTGTGTAGATATAGGTACCTACCTACCTAGTATAATATTATGTATAGTTAGTTTGACCTACTTATGACTGTAGTGATAAATTTAATGAGGTACCTTAGGAGAGAGAGGGTGCAAGCGAACTCTGCTTTACCGGCTTTAGTCATCTGTCATGGCGTACATATTTTATAAGAAGTTTCGGTGAAAATCTTTATAAAATAAGAATTAAAAGACTTCTACTTATATTTTTTGTATTTCAAATCAAACTTCGATCGATTTTGTACATTTTCATACCGTAATGCTACAGTTCTACACAAAATTTAGACGAATAATTTTACTTTTAAAACATGACTTTCTCATTTTTGTATGAAGATTTTAAATTTTTAGAAATTTGTAAATAATTTAAAATATATTTAATGAAATGTAAATATTTGTATCTCAGATTACCACAATTGTATTTGCGAAAAACTGCGAAGAAAAATATTCAACGCAGAACCTACGGTTTTAGCGTGATGCTATGACATACAGTTGGAGTGAAACAAATAAATAAATAAATAAATATACATACATTACTGAATTATTATGTAGATGTAATTCTTCTAAAAGCATTTTTAAGCATAGGTACCACAGATAGATAATTTACATATCTTCACCATCTTATCGTTATTTTGAAGTTAGCTATGTTCTTATTATTTTTATCGCCAGTTTAGATGTTTGCAAAAACTATCCCACAACCCACACACGCACACACCGACTTTATAGTTTGTTTATACATACAAAATTTATAACAAAAAAAGGGTAATCGACCCTCGTCTTTGAGATGCCACCAGGAAGACCTTCATTATTTTCCAGCCGATAGAAATGATGTCCGAATTTTTACTAGAATAACTTATTTTTGGAAATTATATTATAAAAAAAACGTGACCCCGGATATAAATTTCTGGTGAAAAACGCATACTTACCTAACTACTTGAAATATACCTTGCCCGACCGGTAATCGAACTTGGAACCTTTTACTTATCAATCTGGCTTAATGAGAGACATTAATTAAATCATCAATATTGTTTTATAAAAAAAAAATGAAAGCTGTCTAAAAATTACTTTATTCAAAACTAGTTTTTCCGACAGACGTTGTCCTGAAGTCCTTTCTAAGAATATTGATTTCGAATTTGCAAATTATACAAAAATTAATTTAAAATAATGTGTTTGAACTTTAAAAAATATTTTTGAAAGCTTGAAAGAATTTCTATGAAAAATCTGCATATTTACCAATTTTTCAGGTCAATGGTAGTCAGGTAAACAATAATTTTCCATTTATAGAAATTTTCTTAGATGGCGTTGGCGTCGCAGGAAATCCGTTCAATACTATTTTTAATATTATATTTTATATTATATGCTATTCATTTTTCGAATTTTGAATAATTATTCTAGATTTTTTTAAAGATAGCGTCGCATGAAATTCGTTCCAACTAACTTTAATATTATATTTTACATTATTTCTTATCCATTTTTCAACTTTTTATTAGTTATTCTGTTATCCGGAGCGGAGAAAAATCCAATCAACCAAGCATCATAAAAATCTGTTCAGCTGATCTCGAGTTATAAGTGTTCACACTAACCCGATATTCTTTTATATTAGAGATGTATCGGTATTCGTTCGTATGTTTTGGTACATACATAATATTCCCTTTTTTTTTACCTTTTTGGAGGATTTTTGAGATAAAATTATAAAAGTAGGGTTGGTTGTAGGCGAAATAAATGAAATTCAAAAGTTTCCCAGTAAAACATTACCTTCCAAAAGTTAGTTTTTTTTTCTTTTTATCCGAAGATTTCAAGTAGTATGTACCTACCTACGAGACTTTGCCTTTTTATCAAATTCAAATTTGTCACAATTCCACTTTCTTTTATTTCGAGTGCCTGAAAGAATATTAAAACAAAAAGTTATTACTCGTGATGGGTATTTATATTTATTTGAAAAGTCTATATTATTATGAATTTCAAGAGCGTTATTTTGAAAAAAAAAAATGTATAATAATACTGCTCATCTTATGACTTTTTTTCTTTCTTTCTGAAATACGTTGTTTGATTTTCCAAATATTAATCGACTAGCTAAAACCTCGTACTCTTGTTGTTTTACGTTTTTGATTCCGATTGTCAGGCTTGATCGGTAGGTAATTAAACAGGTTCTAGTCTAGCTTCTCATTGCTTAACAGACCTACGAATGACATTTTCACAATTAATAAAAAGAGAGAAGAATGACAGTTTTAATGATTATAAAAAAGAAAGACGAAATGTTATAGTCTTCCACCCACATGGAAAAAAAAACTGCATGTATCATAATATGTTACATCTCACACTTGATTCAATTTCACTGTTCAATCGAAGGGTAAAAAATACTTTAATATGCAAGTTTTAGTCTCACTATGCTTTGAGTCTTAGCTACATTCCTTACACCCTCTATGTGTGGAATGGTACAAATTTTATATGAAATGATTAATGATAACGGCAGCTGTTTTACCGACTTCAAATGTCAATGTACTTTCAAAAATGTACTTTCATTTCAATGTTGATAAAATATATTTTATATGGTCCGAAAGAGTGGTTGGTAGTCTAGCGGCTACGACGCCGGCTTTCGTACCGTTTCGTTCGGAGGTCGTGGGTTCGATCCCAGGAGCCGACCATCTTCCTCTTTCACGACACAAGCTTTAAGTAGCTTGCTGTGAAAGAGTCAAGGAGTGTATTTGTGTTCACTTTGAGTGAGCACAGATTCATTTAGATTTGCAAAAAAAAAATACATTTATTTTTATTTCAAATCAATCTTGAAACTTTTAAATAATACGTTTTTATTCAGTTAAACTTCGGTTCCATGCAACATTTGCATGAGTAATTTTGTTTTCAAAAGATGGCCACCTGTGTTTACGGTGATTTTATTATGAAGAATTTATAATTTCAGCAATTTATTAACAACTTAAAATATAGATATTTTTAATGAAATGGGAATATTTGTATTTAAGATTACCACAAACAATGTATTTGCGAACAACTGCGAAGAAAAAAAAATTAACGCAGAACCTACGGTTTTAGCGTGATGCTTCAATATACAAAAATAGAAACAAACAAACAAATAAATTACATACATTACTGAATTATTATTATGTAGATTATAGACAATGAAACTTTCCAACCGATGTGCTCTAAACCGGTTTCATCAGAATGGTAATAAAGCTAAGATGGTTTGAGACCACTATCATATGAAACTGGTTTCATCAGAAAGGTAATAAAGCTAAGATGGTTTGAGACCACTATCATATAAAATACAGCTTCTACTTTTGTCCAACTTTGACACAATCCAAACGATGTACCCTAAGCCCGGTTTGAATGATAATAATTGGAACATGGTTTTAAACCACTAAAACTTATTTAGACCGCGTTTGTTAAATAATTTTAATCTCATCATACATTTTTATCATTTGTGAATATTGTTTCGATCAAGTCAAACATTCATTAAGAAAAAAAAAGTGTTTTAAATGGTTTCACTTAATGTTATATTTTGTGATCACCCTGTTTCTGGGTACAGTGCCATGATATTTCACAGAAACTCATCTCGACACCATCTGTCGAAGGCGAAAGAAACAAACTCGTATCAGATAAACGGTGGCCTCTCCGCAGTACCGTACCTAATATTCAGACAAGTTGCCAGCCTCGCTCTCCAACTTTCCGTCCACCTCCAAGTTTTCTCGATTCAGAAACTTAAATCAATTACGTTGAGTAATGCTGAACGTCACCATTCAATTATAGAAGGTAGTATTGTCCCCAGAGCGACAGTTGGCTCGGATGAATACACCTATTATTTCTTACTTCGTAATACCAATACCGCCGGAGAAGTGAGAATCTTGAAACATTATACTATTTTTTGCGTCATCCCGTATTTGTGATTGATTCATACTACAATAATATAGGATGTTGTTATATCATCTTTATTACCTGCAATAGTTTTATTTATTTATTTACTCGAAATCACATTATAATCATATCTGCTTACGTAAGTTATTCTAATCAATATTACAAAATAAATTACAAGGAAAATGCTACCTCACTAGGTTTAAACCTGTATCGAGGATAGCGAATATAACACAATACCAAATGTAGCGACTTAATTTTGCGTCGCATATCGGAAAAGTATTTTTTTATCTTTGCATCAAATAAAGTGATGTATATTATTTGTGAAATTGTCCAGTCTCTTCCTAATCAATTCGTCTCTTAAACTGTCTTTAAGAATTTTTCATTTGCGTCAATCCGACACTTAATTAGTTGCATACATTGATTTGATTCTAAGAATACATTTTTTTTAATTTTTCTTATATTATGTTAAGTCTGCACTATAAGTCTCTCATACATTCCGATTCATTTTCCAATGGCATAAGAATAAGACAAAAGTATATCTTTTGCTTTTTAATCTTAGAACAATTTTGAAAATCTGCTTTACTGCTTCTCCACTAAAAATTTATTACCAAGTAGATGTTCTAAACATTTTTTTATAGAATATTCGCCAATTATAGATTCTGTTGTACATTGGTATTTTCCACATTTCAACCATCCTATATTCTCACATTATTTCTCATTGTCATCCAATTTCTTGATTAATTTAAGACATAGGTTATTGGTTACTGATCAAATAGAGTTTTGATTTCAAAACTGTTTACGCAAAAGTTAAAGCATTAATCGATTTTTTCAAGACTGTTTTTGAATTACTTGTAAAAATCTGAGCAGCCAATAATACTTGTAAGTTGAGCAATTATGACAACTTTATTGTTTTCAATTGTAAAATATGGGCTATTAACACAGGAATGAAACTATAACTTTTACTTACTACTCCACAATATGGGGTATTATGCCTTTACTTGGTTCATCGCCTTACTATAAGGGATTATCTTTGTAAGTAAGAAATATGTCCGACATTCAATGTACGTATAAAACGTATAGGTAGTTTGAACAAAGGACCTGCATCTCTGTTCCTTTGTAGCCCCTTTGATGAAATTATTCGAAGGACGCTACTAGAATTCATTTGAGATTAAATTCTATCTTAGATATAATATGTGTGATCATAAGAGATCAGTGTAATAAGCTGGAGGCAAATACCTTCTTACTTTCTTTCCGGATCAAATCTTCCCTTCTCCTTCTATTAATTTTTGACTTGCACCCATTCTTGGGTGATGCAGCCACAATGCTATAAAAAAGATATAATATCGAACAACATCACCAGCAAGCTGCAGCGCAGGTATATCAATTAATAATAATGAACAGGTCATAGTAGAGGTAGCTGTTTACATGAGTTTACCCACATTATTTTAAGGCAGCCAAGTATGAAGCAAAAGGAATAGGAGAGGTTGTATGAGAAATGGTATGTCGGTGGAAGAAGAAGCGAAAGAAGTGAGTGCGCTTGGATTCATTTCGCCTACCCCTTTAGGAATACAACGTGATGGGAAATAAAAAAGATACAATGTAATGATTTGCTGTTGGTCTAGTCGGTGTTGGTATTTGTATAATCTCTTCTACATCCTCAGAAAATTTTAGTCTGATCAATAGAGGCGCGATTATAGAATAGATTTTCATACTTATTTCTAGTCGCAAAGATATTCCAAATCTTTCGGGGTTAAGTCTGAAAATTCTTTCATCCGATCAGTATAGGTATACATAGATTTAAGTTTCTCACTGACGTACGATCATTTATTGAATTACAAGTTGTTTCACGAGTTTCAGAATATTTTATAGATAGGAATCTGTTTGTTTTTACTGTATAAAATCCTGTGACGCCTGTAACAAATACCCGAGCTTCCCTTGGAGACATTCGATACACTCATCTTCTCTCAATTGATTTTGTCGTAAAATTACTCAAGGTTTTTTCAGAGTAATAATATCTGTTCATCTCACCCCCGCCCCCCTTCTCATCCCCTCCCGTAACATTATATCACGGAGTCTCCGAGATTAATCTTATTACAGGTAGACTCTGTACCCCCTGCCCACTCACATTGTTTCTTTAGATCTTCCACCCTCTTCCAGCCTCCCTTTCCACTTCTTTCAAATGTATCATTAAACACACAGTATATTATTATGTACCTACATAAAAAGTGAACTGAAAAAAATAATTTCAAATCATTATAATAAACTCTGCATCAACCTTTAATAACCTTACTTTGATATGCTTGAGGGATCATTAAAACATCCAAAAAATCAAATTGGTATCGAAATCAGTGTTGAATATTTTTCAAAATCGAAGCTTAAGCTCGCCGTTCATTTTCACTCCAAATCATCTAAATGGAGCAATGTCAATCCAAAATATTGCCTTGAAAACCAAACGGATGATGTGAAGTAATATAGGTTGAGCTGGATATCAAATCAATCCAAAACCCGATTGTGTCAAGCCATTCGTCCATCACTCCAACGGCTCGTCAATCGATAAACTCGAGTGGACGTGGTCCAAAACGTCGCGTCACTGATCCAAATTTGTCCGATTTTGTCATAATCGGCTCAAGATTCACTTTCGTTACAATGGATTTCATCGGTTTGGAGTGATCTTGAATGGCGGACTTACCTTGAATAATTGTCGAAGTATTACCGACCTCGGAAGCCTATAGTGGCAAAGGCTCCAACTTCAGATCAAGAGGTCCCGGGATAGATTCCCAGTCAACTCAGAAATATACGATGCGTTTTTTTCACTGGAAATTTCTAATCGGGGTTGGAATCCTGTCTCAGATTGGACGGGACCGATTGACTGGTAGAGAATGCTTCAAGCATTAAGTTCACATGTGTATAGAAGAGTGTAATTTATTTATTTATTGAAGAAGTATTTTTTAAAGAAAAATTACAGTCAATCTGCAAAATGTTTCCTTATTGAAGACTTAATAACATATTGATTGACACGTGTTTGTTTGTTTGGTCACAAATTATAATATTCTCTGCTACGTGAATTGTAATATAATTAGGTGTTGTAGGAAAATAACTTCTGTCAACGTCAAAATGATAAAAAATTTGTCAATTCCCGTTTGATAAACCGTCAAAACTTATTATACCTACCTATGTCCAAAAACTAGGATATTTTGTTAAAGCACGTGGGACGTGTGTAATTTAGAGTAAGTAATTAGTCGAGGATCACTTTTCAGCATTAAAATTAACAGAAATATCACTCAAATATTGGCATAACATGGATGAAAAAATATGGAAGCATATAATATATATCTAATAATAATATAGAAGCTTTAAACGATTTGCATTCAACGGCCATTCATCTGGATGAAGCAGTCCATACTTGAACATCGTCTAGTTCGGTTGACTCTTGCAGATGGACGAATTCGAGCAGATGTGACATAGGAGTTATTACCTATACAGAACTTTGAATGAGAACGTGTTCAAATGCAACATTGTGTGAGTTGTGTCAAATATATTCAAACCATCTGGATAATCGGCTATTCAGTGTATAGGTAATCAATAAAGCGTAGGTATGTTGATACTTGTTTTCTTTATAAATCTATTATTTATTTATTCTACAAAACAAAATGAGCTGTAATAATCGAGCATCTCAATGATCTTTTTTACTCGAATCTTCTTCTTCTTCTTTAGCCTTCAGTTATCCACTGCTGGACATAGGCCTCTTCCATGTTCTTCCATTCTTTCCTATTTGCAACCAGCCCCCCCCCCCACACACAGCGGCTATGTCGTTGGACCATATTTTTTAAGGTCTTCCGACGCCTCTCTTATTCTCCCAGGGTCTCCATCTCAAAATCTTTGCAGTCCATCTTGTGGGATCTTCTTCTTGCAACATGTCCTTTACTCTAGTTAAGTACCTACGTGAATAGCCACTTGTGAACTGATCTAAGTTTATAAGGGTTGTGTTTAGGGATTGCAATCCGGTATCATTTTGAATCCGGCCGGATCCAACCGGATTTTCGTCAATCCGGCCGGATCCGATCGGATCCGACCGGATTGAGCTAACCTTGATGAATTAACATTTTTAACAATAATAAAGGCTTAAAATAAAACGGTACCTATACGAAATTAATTTAATTAGGGTATGACTTCTTTTAAATAGTAAACACTATAAAAAATTTAGTTTTTTTTTTAAATAAAGTTACAAATTAGATTACTTTTTATAAAATTCAAATTGAAATTCATCGAAAATAAGTAGCATATTTATATAACCTGCTTGATTGATCATGATTTACGATGTGCAAACTAAAACCGACACCACGAAAAAGAAAGATTCTCAAAAAATCACCACCCATAGTGGAATAAACCATTAAAAATAAAATAATAATCTAATAAAAAGCAGACAATAATCACAATTATTATTTTGCTTTTAAAAAGGTTAATATATATTTTATTGGCTAAATAATTGTTTAATATTCTCACCATTTTTCTAACAGGTGTATTTTCATTCGATAGTCAATACTTTCAATACGATCAGTAAACACTAGCTTTAAAATCCTACATTGGGTACAAGGAGGCAAAAGCAGCATTCCAGTACCCACAATTTTACCTAAAATGACCCTGTGAAATTGCTAGGGATACGGGTTCGAGTTCTGTCCATGTTGAGTTTGTTGAAAAATCTTCTTTTTTTTTTACCCATCACGCCGTTTCCCGAAGGGTGTAGGCAGAGAGTACGGATTTCCACTCTTTCCTATCCAAACAAACCTCTTTCGCTTCTTCCAAACGCATAACATTCCGCATACATGCTCTTCTATTGGCTTGGCCCTCCTCTAAGACGGCACCGATATGATCGGACCATGTCATTCGAGGTCGGCCTCGTCTGCGTGCACCCATTCTTTCAGAAATGAAATGAAATGAAAAATCCTTTGATATGATAAACCGGATCCGATCTCCGGATCCGTCAGTTTGCGCCGGATCCGATATGAGCATTTTGATGCCGGATCCGCCGGAATACCGGATCCGGTTTTCCGGATTGCAATCCCTAGTTGTGTTGTTTACTTATTTGATTCAAATATTAGTGCGGAAAGGGTGAGAATATCTCTCGCCCCCATACTCGGTACTCTGAAGGTGGATCGCTGTGTTTTATTTGGAAGCTTATTTGTTCTCGCCAACTCGATCTAACCGACTTAATAAATTTCATTTTATCGATGTTTTAGTTTCGGGCGACAGGGCCGCTGTGGATTTACGTCAATAAACGGTAATAAGCGCAACAAATACTTCAGATTGTTTATTTTTAATCTTGTATATAAAAATGGAGAGCTATTTCCCGATGTCATCGCATCACGCCTAAACGGCTAGACCGATTTCGCTAATTCTTTTTTTGTTGTGTAGGCTTTTATCAGGAAAATGTACTTTTAGAAGAAAAAAATTAAGTAAAATGCATGGTTAATTAGAAAATTGAAGAAAACTCTACGTAGACAACCTTATTAGTACTTTTTACCTTATAATTTTTATTACAATTTTGAAATCTTGACAGAAATTGTCAATTGGTGCAATTCTCAGAATGCGGATGGAATATGCTTGGTTTAAAACAGACGCATCGTCCGGAATGGCATTGGTCAAATGATAATTAATTCATCGCCATACAAATTCGAATTCAATATTCGTATTTAGGACCACAGGACAACGTCTGTCGGAAAAGCTAGTTTAGTATAAAAATGAAAATGTTTCAGTTATTTTAGAGTTAGGATTTCTTTCATTTTTTCCGATGTCACATAACTATATAATTCCCTTTAATGTTTTTCGGGAGAGTATAAAGAGGCTATTATCATATATTTATTGAAACTCAGAAAACTCAACCCCAGTTCTGTGCAGAATGAAAAGCAAACGGAGATGCGTCAAATATATCCTGCATATAAAAAGGGTATAATTAACATTACATCTAAAATGTAACATTGTTTGCATCAGCTGCAGGAAAACGCACCGTTTCCATCCTATAGGAAGACCTGCCATTTCCTATTTTCACGGTCTTCTGAGACACACTAGCCTCGGACGGATCAGCGTTGCCCACGTCCAATAGACTAGTTCGCCTCCAGTTCGTCACTAGTTGGGCAAGGTGTTCAAATAAGGCATTGAGAACTTTTGATTTCTGTGCATTGTACCTTTATACCGGCTTATACCATGATCTTCTCAGATTTATTTGAAGGAGCGATGTTCAATTTCGTTTACATAAAAAACAAACGTATGTCCTTTATTTACTCAAAACTTTTCTCTATTAGTGATATGAATATTGCATCTACGTACCTCGATAGTTTTGTTGTCCAAGGCGCCAGAATCATTATTATCTATACCGCAAATTTTTCACTTGAAATTTCATACCGGGGTTTTTGTCCTGTCTCAGATTAAATAGACCAGTTAACAAGATACTATTGCCAAACTGACACCTTCATGTAGGTTAATGTCGATTCACTTATAAGAGTTTGAACGTGATGTTTTTTAATGACTTTTTAATGAATTTCCTGAATATAATAAAACATGTAGCTCCTCTGAATACAGTTCTGACCAAGAGAAGTGTTGTTTGCCGTAATGTTGGGATTATCCCCTAGCATTAGGTGTATAAAATGTAATATATCGGCTATCTATATAAGCCATTGTCTATGGTTTCCTTTGAAAGGTTTAACAATACCCTGCCTCGTGTAAAGTGTGGTCTCCCGCTCTAATATATATGACCTATGTACACACAGCAAAGTCAATCAGTGGAGGGCGGTAACTGTCCGTTTTATAGATTCTAACTCTGAAATCTGTCTAACAGATGTACATAGCATTATAAAGGATTGTTTATTTTATATATATGTTTTTTTTGAGTTTTACTTATATTTTCTTGTATTTTATATTCGCGCATGTAGAAGCTTTCACAAGAGTATCGACATCATTAATTACTGTACAGAATATGAACACATATTAGATGATTAATTACTCTCTAGCCGAGCGAATATTTTTTCAGAAACGTCAGAATGTATTAAACATTCAAATAGGATATACATGTTATACCGCTATGTAGTTGAAAGGCCAAATATTTGAATGCGGGAAATTCGAACTCTATTGGAGCATTTCGCGAAAGTCCGCTACCATTCCTACTGAGCTTGAATGGTTTAGATTTGAGCTTTGATCACGAGGAACTTGGTGGAGCATGACGAGCGAAAAGTTGGATGTTCGCCAACGACGGTACAAAATGCAGTTGAAACTTCTGGTAAATTGCAGTGTATGGTGTGGTATATGGCGACACTTTTTATAAATTATTGCTTTGGATGTCTCGTGATTTTAGTTTAATTTCTACAGCAATGTTCGAGAGGGGTGCAAAATATTCCATTCATTGGAGAGCAACAACACAATGTTTCATATTATGATGCAGGTTTATGCGTTGCTTTCTTTAGTTTGATAATCCAATTTGAAAATTGAACATTAAATATGATTCGTTACTCCAAACACATTTAAATTTTAGCAACAGCAAGATTGTACTGAACTTAACACAGTTTATAAAACACTGCAAAAAAACAACCAAGAGAAATAATAATTAACATTTTTATCTTTCGATATTCAAATTCTTTTTTAATTGACATGACTTTTGAATGATGCATTTGCCAAACATTAATTCCTACTTATATGAAGTACCGAGTGTCGATATTAAAAAAGCTGTTCTTTTAAAGGCTTTTATTATGTCACATGGTTTCAAGCCTTTCTAGGGTAAATTTAGTAAAGCTGTGGATAAGTACCTACCTGAAATCATACCAATCTATCAAAGATAAAATGCGTAGGTATGTAAAAAAAAAACCTAAAAATAATATCAAAAAGTATAATTAATGGATTTTAAAAATAATCGTTTATGTTTGTAACATGTTATTTAAGATTTTCTTTATATAATTACGATCTGGGAAAAATATAAAAGAATTTGAGTTATTGAATCTTACGAATTTCCTTGTCGGTGAGATTTTGACTCCCTACAGTTGAATGCATTGAGTCAAGCACAGGCGTAAAGTATGGGACAGTTATAACAATGGGATAACTCCACACATGCGGCAAATTGTGTAGGTATCCGTTGCTATCCGCAATGCAACATCAGCCATACACTCATGGGAATATAAAGCGTTTCTACAGTACGCGGAATATCGGGGCATCACTATTGCTCACAAAATACGATTCATGTTTAAATTTTGATAACACTAAAATTCACAGATTCAGTGCTTAGTTTTGATGTGAGCACTTGTCTTGAACAATATTATTCCTAGTTCTTCATTCTTTCTTGTATTTCCATTAGAAATTTTAGGAATGAATAATATAGAATGCCAAGTTTGTTTTAAAAAGTTTTAATTGTTTTTTTTAAGTTTGCATAAAAAGTTCAATAAATCAAGTGCTTTAAAGTCTTACATTCTAATTCAGCCACAATAAATCAAAATTTGCATGAAAAAGTTTACCAAATCAGGAAACTTAAAAGCACACACGCGAAAAGCTATACGAACGCAATATTTGCAATAAAGAGTTCAATTAACCAAGTGATTTAAAGATTCACTTGTGAATTCAGCGATACAAAAGCATAGTTTGCAAGAAAAAGCCATGAGTGGGCGCCACGGACGCCTATCGAAAACAACTAGTGGTTATATAAAAATATATATTTACACTACGGTTTTTTTTTTATAACAAAACGATCTAATCTTGTCACTTTTTTATTTTTCAAATAAAATCAAAGCTTCAACTTACGGTTGATCATTTTCTTTTCTTCCACAGTCGAATGGTTTTCAATAGTTAATACAAAAAATAAATAGCGTTGAGTAAAAATTTTATCTTAATTTATTTTTCAGTACCTACCTAATGAAACTACATAGCATCAAATCGATACACCTACGTATTTTTTTGTTTCCAATTCTTTTGTATTGATTACTATTATTATTAATTCCTTGAGATAAAAGTTGTTAGTTTTATTTAAAATGAGAAGATCGTATAAAATAATAAAATCTAAATCAAATAATCTCAAATAGGTAGTTGAAAAAACAATGTTCTGTTTTCGATTATGTTTCACAGTTCACCAATTGTTTTAAACATATAAACTTGATTTTTCTTTCGTTCAAATAACAAACTAAAACAATGGAAAAATTTATTCTTGATTTATATTTTAAACTCTTTCACTACTTATAGTACAGACACTTTTCCTAGAGTGAAGCTACCAACGATGAAGATTTGGATGTGTAATGTTCTTTGTTTTATTCGCACATTAAAAAAAATAAATAAAGTTTTTTTATGTATTTGTTTTACATTACTTCGGAAGAAAAATACTCATAAACCCGGATGTAGTATTAATTACTACACTCAATAATTGTTGAGTATTGTTATAACAATATGATGTCACATGAAGTGTTTACTATTATAATGTGTATGGATTGAATCAACACTTGAGTAAACGTTACGTCACCTTGACATAATAACAAGATGTCCCATAGTTACCAAAGTCGTAGAGAGTATCTGCATACGGGTGATTGTGTAACTGAGGCCATGCACTTTATTTATTGGTACCTACATACATTTATTTCAGCAAGATACGTTAAATTATAATTTTTACATGCTTTAGTATGCTGCGTACATAAGTATGTACGTACATAGAAAGTAGGTACAAAAAAAAAACATAGAAACAAGATTGAAACCAAAAAGAAAAAGCAGTATGTATCTAATACTGTGACATATTGAGTTAGTCATTTCTGTTCAATGGAAACGTTTTGTATTGAAAAGAACCGTTCAAAGTAAATGAGTAGAATCTCTATTCAATACTCCCGGAGAAACTCGATATGTTCACTTAATAGAGTATTCACTCACCAATTCTCTCTCTGCTCGGAAAAGCTGTTTGAATTTAATTAATCCTGTAACCGAAAATCCTTATTAAACAAATTTGTATCCACATGAGAATGCTTTAATTTTAATATCTACCTACTTGTGTTCTCGTCTACTTATTTAAATATGCATAATTGTATTCCCCGCCGCTAACCTGGTTTCATATCCAGCTATAAGCAAATTTGAAATAATTATTAATTAGTATTTGAATTTACTTGTGATTTTTTACAAAAATTAAGTACATATATCAAATGAGGAATATCGCACAAAAGCAGAGATCTTTTCTTTGATAAAAACGTAGGTACCGAACTTCTTATAATGAACAGGATCTCATCATGAACTTCTAATCATCATGAAATCAAACAACCGAATACCTATCATAATCATGAACATATTATTTATATAACGCTATATTGTTCTAACTAATCAATAATGGCGAAAGTACCTCGAAAGTACAATAAAATCCCTCATCCGCCTTAGATTTTGCGTATTATATCTTATAAGATAAACGAAACACGGTATGTGAAAGTATTTGTCAGAATTCTTGTGAGACACCTTGCTGCAAGAGCGGGTAATTTTATATGGTAGGTGCCGACTGTCACTAAGGGACATAGGGAGGCAAAAATAGCTCTCCGTGCGCTCAATCTTGTGAAATGTATATGTCCTCTTCCCACATCATATCCAAATCTCTCAGCTCTACTTCAAAGGGGCAGAAACGGCATGAGAGGGTCTTCTTCGTCTTCGGGAACTTGATGGGAGGAAGAACAGCCGTCTCCTCGACCAACTATCAGCTTTGACACATGCCTCAGCAAGGTCCATCTCCTTTCTATAATGGTTGAAGTGATGAGCCTCCGCTGAGTGCGCCGGCGTATAGAGTCGTTCGTGACGAGGTGGTAGGTACCGTCTTAAACCCACAAATCTCCTGAGGCACTTCACGCAAATAATTTTGGTACTGTACAAAACTGCTATCACAAAGCTCAAAATTTACATACACTTTGATAAGCATATTAATTTTTAGTGTATTTTGAATACCGGAAAAAAATATTATTTTGTTTCATGTGTCCAGGTTCATAATATTAGGTGTAGGTAGGTATGCGCATAGAACTGAAAATATGATTCTAATAGCTTTCTTTTAAGTACCCAGTGTAATAATTCATAGGAATATTTCTAGCGATCCCAACACGCTGTAATCTTTCGCAGGGCTGGAGATAACTTTACTATTCCATCATTTTCTCTTTTTGTTGTATGTTCAAACTAACTTTAGAAAGTTTGGTTCGCGGTTGTCTAAAATTTCGATGATTTTCGTTCAAACAAACATTCCAAACAATGCGGATAACATGAAAAATTTCAATAAAACCGCATATTTCAGTAACTCTTTAGCGGGATCCAACTGTCGGCAACATTCCTCAAATTATTCCCAACTTTTGTATAAACTATGAGGAGAGGCCGTCACTTATGAATCATTCTTAGGGTTGTTTTACCAACAAATTTGTACGGTTCTTCATATAGCTTAGAAAATTGTTATCTACTGTAGAAAGTATTTCGTATAGGTACTTTGATACATGAATTTTAAACAAACACAATCTTAAACTTTTACTGAATTTATAATTACATTACTAGTAGAACGTGCAACTATAAATCTGAAAGAATGGGTGCACGCAGACGAGGCCGACCTCGAATGACATGGTCCGATCATATCGGTTCAGTCTTCGAGGAGGGCCAAGTCAGGAGCAAAAGGAATAGAAGAGCATGTATGCGGAGTGTTATGCGTTTGGAAGAGGTGTGTTTGGATAGGACAGAATGTAAATCCGTACTCTCTGCTTACCCCCTTCGGGAAACGGCGTGATGGGTAAAAAAAAAACTAGTAGAAAAACTAAAACGTGTAGGAAACGTTTATAATGTGATGTTAGATCGTCTTATATATCGTCCCTAGAATGAGAATTGCAGACAATTTTACATTTCTTCCCACAGCAGCAGTTGTTTGTAGGAACCTCTGATCAAGTATCACACATTTAGCGGACACCTATAATTGTTATCATTGTCATAGAAACGAATATCGACTTACAAACTAGTATAAAAGTGTGAACATTTTTTCCCGTAATGGATTGATTTTATCATATTTATGAAAAACTAGCTTTCCCGACAGACGTTGTCCTGTACTATGAATATTGAATAATTCGAATTTGTATGGTGATGAATTATTATTTGACCAATGTGATTCCGAACGATGCGTCTGTTTTAAACCATGTATATTCCATCCGTATTCTGTCAATCGCACCAATTGACAATTTCTGTTAAAATTTCAAAATTAGAATAAAAATTATACGTTGTCTACGTTATAATTTTTATGGTAGAAAGTAGGTAGGTCCCTAAGATCAGAAGGGCTATTCTCGTAATCAATCAGTATC
Organism: Mystacides longicornis; assembly: GCA_963576905.1. Lineage (NCBI taxonomy): Eukaryota > Metazoa > Arthropoda > Insecta > Trichoptera > Leptoceridae > Mystacides > Mystacides longicornis. The sequence goes on from OY756423.1 coordinate 1,077,084, forward strand.
AATTTCAGTTTAAAAACTGCAGTCACGGACCTAAATGCGTTCGAATTTCAAAAAAAATGTATGAATACAAACTAATTTAAGAACGCGGTCTAGTCCAATCCGTCATTTTAAGAACAAATTTCAGTCAAGTTCGAATTAAGAACGCTACGAGAATACCCCAGCAGGTTCGAAGGCGATTGTTGGTTTTGCGGGACCACCTTACCTTATCCTCACAATGGTGGTGTATGCCAAAGCGGCTGTATGTTTTACGCCTATTATTAAAATGACTTTAGCCAAACATTTCGCTAGGGCTGTTTTTACCTCGTGTAAAGCACACCGCATTTCACTTTATGACGAGAGGGCCTAGCGGGTGGCTGCCCTAACCGCTTTACGGGGAGAGAGATACTAGGAGGCGAGGCGGTGCTCTATTCAAATCTACTTCACAAAACGCTTTTGATATTCCGTGATGAAGTTAAACAGTTAGCGGTTAGTCCCAAATTGTATGTGTGAGCTGAGGGAAGCAGGGCTAACTGGGAATACAACACGTTCTTTGATAACCACTTTGCTGGAATTTGCAACCAGATATTTCTTAGCTTTTTTGTTTTCAGTATTTGCGAAAATTAAATGGTTGAGATTGTTCGCCCATCTGAGAGATAAAGAAAGAATACCTCCAAGTACATCGTTTATATCTCAGAAATTTGCACAAAAAAGACCTTTTTTTTCTAAGACCTTCAAAAATTTCGGAACAATAATTAAGTACTGACCAGTTTATAAGAAAACAAACCTTGCAGTATTACTATAGTATAGCGATACGTAGTATTATGAACTAACGATCGATCCTGTATAATATTCTGGAGTAGGTACGTACAAATGACTTCCATTTGAAACTTTATCAATGAAACCAAGAAACGTCTCATTGAAGCTAACTACCCTATTTGACATGTTCTTAAGAAGTTACATTTTCACTTCCGTTAAAACAGTAATATGTTAATTCTCTTTTAAACTGGCTCGGGACAGTCGTAACGGCGCGCAGACCCAACAAGCGTGATCCGCTGGGCGGCTGCTGGTTCTGTTTGATAACCAAATACTTCCCCAGCAAGCTTACGCTATCTCAATATCAATCTTCCAGAACAATGAGTATTAAATCAAATGAACTGTAATTCTGTAGACAATGATGTTAGTTCGGAATCCTTGAATAGAACACGTTCTCTTTTGTCCTGGAATAAAATTTGATTTTGTTTCGGATTCCATTTTGTTCGTGTTAAATAACCAAATTCTAAAGTTGGTTTTAATTTTCCTTTCACTCCCTTCGTATTATTATGTATGACATCGCTCGTCCTTCCCTCAACGTACGCGCAGTCGTTACAATGCCAACGCTTGATAAAGCGGGGCAAAACTACGGGGCTTAGTTTTAAACGTTACATGGCTAAAATTTCCTCGCTTCGGTCGTACTAGTGACAGAATAATTGTCCAACTGAATGGCTGTTCAACAATTTCCTTTCTTATATTTCAGCGTAGAAATCAATAAATGTGTTCATGAACCGCGGCCACTCGAGCTTAAGAGAAAGTAGTCGGTATAGGAATAATAGATAAGATAGCGTAGAACATAATCATTGTGATACCTTTTGAGTAATAATGCTAAGACTTTAACGGTTAAGTGTTGAGTAAATAAATAAATAGTCAATAATGTATAGTGTTAATTAGTGGTAAATAAATAAGTGCTTTAAAAAATCAACATAGTTCCAACGAGATCATCCGCAAAAATCACCACCCAGCAAGAGCATGTCCCGAGACAGCAGAGGCACCAAACAGAATGTTCGTTCTTCGAAAGAGAGCAGCGGCCGGAGGGAGAGATGAGATGATGACGCAAGAATGGTCGAGTCGAACCACTCGTCCTTACCGAAATGTTCGCGCACTCCTGCCTCAGCGCACCAACGTAACTTGATGACGAAGGCACAGGCGGTGAGTGGGGCTGGCAACGGGGGCGTAGCCTCGGCGGCACTGCATGGCAGAAGACGGAGACACAAGACTGTTCACTTCGGAGAGAATCTGCTGATGCAAGTGTGCGCCAATAGATCACACCTCGCGGCGTTGGGCCCACGTGTTCCAGACGTCAGTTTCTGCCATGAGCCCAAAGGTGGCAGGGGCCAAGGTGCCCGCTACTGCTGTCTGGCCCACCACTGCTGCCTCGCCCAGTCCTCTCTGCCCGCCCTGGTGCAACAAGCCACTGTGCCGCCACCTTCGCTACGCTCCCGCCACCACCAGCACCACAGATCTTACCGGAGTGATTCACAGTCACATTCGAGTGGCGCCGAATCACTCGAGAGACACGATAGGGGGAAGAAGTCATCCAAATCACTGACTCAACACAAGAGGTCTTCGAGCACCGAAAATCCTCACAAGATACACACTTGTCCACTTCACCCTTCGTCCGGATCAAAAGCCTTAGTACCGTCCAAAGGCAGCCAAAAGAAACCAGCCGTAAACCCGTACTTATGTTTCCCCAGTAAGCTGGAACCGAACGTTCAACAGCTGTTTAGTTTTATAGAAAGTGTTCTTAGTGCGTGGGCGGCGGAAGAAGGACTCACGAGTACCGGGGAGTACTCGGAGCCGGACGAGAGGGACATCAATAGGAAGAAAATAAAGAAGTACAAGATGAGGACGAACATACTGAACATCCGGAGGATCGTGTACGACGTGTCCATACTGCAGGGCTCCCGGCTGCTCGGCAACGTCCGCTTCAGACACAAGCACTGGAAGGGGACGGCGCAGACGTGTAACGAATTGTTCTTGTTAAGGGTGAGTACCTACCCATCATTGTGCCTTCTACTGTTATTCATGCGCAACCAGAAAGATTATTGGGAACATTTTTCTATTTTTATTTTATTTTATTCAAGCAAACCTCCAGCATGTAACATTTATAATATAAATTTAAAATTTAGTACATCAATTCGACCAACTAGTATGCTAATATTACAATTATGTCATATGCTTACAATACATGAAGTAGGTACATAATTAATAAGTTGTGAAACGGTTTTCTACATATAAATATTGCTCTATTACTAACTAGAAAAGCGCTCTAAAGAAGGGAGAATGAGGGAAGAAGGGAATTGGGGAAATCGCCTATAAACCTAACATTTATTGTTTCACATCAATAAAAGATTCTTCTACCGTCCTTATTTTCTCTATTCTTATTCTTTCTACCAAAAAATAAAAAAAATATCATAGAAAATGGACTACCACAAAAAAATCAAGTTTCACATTTATTTTATTAATACACACATACATACATTCTCCCTTGAGGCACCCCGCACACCGCAAGCCAGCCCGGAGGAGACAAATCCGCAACATACACGACCCATACGAAACAAACCCCCTAGTCAGATCGTAGCAACCAAACCAAAAAGTCGGCCCCACACAAATAATCAAGGCCGCCGCGAACCACTCCCCCGAACCAACCCAATAAAGGGGGCCTAAACCCCGCTCAGCAGCATAGAAAACTGATTTCGTTGAAATCTTATTTTAAGTACCACCATAAATTATCTTTTTTTATAATTAAAAAAAAAATCAATTTATTGATTATTTCGTACACAGAAAAAAGGCGTATTGTGCTGATTGCGATCCTTTTTATTAAAGTAAAAATATAAATTTAAGAAATTAGTTTTAAATTTTACTCATAGTATATGGAATATACATGTCTTGTGATCGGATTTTTGTAAACAAACATGGAGTAGCAAAAAACCTGTTTAAAATTTTTTCATTTTCTACTGCCCACATTTTTCTACCGAGTACACACACTTTTCTGTAGCTAACTTTGTGAGGTAGAGCAGTTGTCTAGGTACTTTTCAAATTCCTCGCACTGCTTGTCATATATTATTATTCTAAATTTGAAAATTGGTTGGTTGGAAGAAATTGCCCCAGGCAATAAGCCCGCCAATTTTGGTTTGTTATTTTTGTATATTCATGCCAATAAAGTGTTTATTATTATTATTATTAAAATTTAAAACTCTTTATTTTGTCTAGTGTGGATATAGTCATATCCTGGCGCCAAATACATGACAGCAGTCGCAGTCTTTAAATTTGGTTGCTCTCTTGTTCTCAATAATTTCCAACTTTTATCTCTATTTTTCATTTATCATTTAATTTCTACTTGTTGCATACATGAGATTTTTCGACATGTTGAACATGTTGAGAATTCTCATGATTAAGAGTTTCGGAGACAAACATTACCACCTAATGGCGAACGTTGTTAACGTAAAGTGATCACACTAAGCCAGCCTTCGAAATAACAGTAGAAGACGGTCGTAAGCCCGTAGTGGTTTGTTCCATTTAAAAATCGAACATTAGTAATGAATTGTTAGAGTCATTAGTTGTTATTTTTTCTTTATTTTGTGTAAATCTTTCGGGCAGTACGTTAGTCTTGGCGTATATTAAGTTACATCTTTCACTTTTATTATATTTTTTACATAATACTCCTTATGTTACAATGTAATAAATCACCAGACAAAAACCACTGTAATATCTCACGCCGTGGATCTTCCTCGACTCCACATGGATGGCAATAATATTAATGAAGACCTCAAGAAAGAAAAATAATAATGTTATTTAAATTATGGCAAACGGAGGCAGAAAATGGGGTGCTATTTAGTCGAACGATTTCATTATTTATTATATTTGTACGATGGCAACCCTGCACAGGCGATTAGACAACGTCAACCCGATTTATCAAGAATATTACCGAGTCTAGTAATTTTTTTTATAATATTATTGCAGTAAATTCCACCTCGAGTAGAAATAAATTATTTAAAAAAGCATTATTTTTTTGTACACTCTTGTACTTGACTCCAGCAAAAATGTACCTTTATGAAATTTAAATGAACTTCTCATTATTAGACCTATTAAATATAGATGAATGACTAATGGTACTATGCATACCTACTAACTTAATCCACGTTCGCTACTATAGGGTGAACTCAAAGAAGTTTAACCAAGTGTCTGTATTCTGCGGCAGTTGCACTGCTTAATTCTAATTTATGCCGGAATCTTGTAAGCTACCTGACTCGATTTATTTTTAGATTAGGAGTAACGAATCTATAAATATCTTAGAGGCAGATTTATCAGAGCCAGGATAATAAAATCCTGAATTACCTTGGAGTGTTGAGGGTATCTAATTTATGGAATAACATAACATTACAGGACTGTATTATTCGGGACGCTGGGAGCACCGGGAGTATAGGTATCCACCTACCGAGAGATGTCAATAACAATATATCTTAAGCTAATAATATTTCTCACACGCAGTGTTACGAATATGGATAATTCTTCCTGCTTCACCTAAATCATTTTCTTTTGATTTTATTCTTCGCTTCCTAACGTTTTCTTTACATTCCTTCTCCTCTCTGTCTCATTTTTTATTCATAATCTTCATCTGTCTCAAACAATCCCCTTTTTCTACTTATATTTTCTTTATCTTCCCTGATTTATTTTCACTTCTACACAGTATCACCACCGACACCTTTGTTCTCAGAAATGACAAAATACAAAAAAAAAACATTAGAACGAAGGTCAGTCTAAAAAGATTATATTACTCTTTTCTGGCCTGGAAATAAAAAAAATATTGTAAAAGAGAATTTGAAAACAAATCCAATCCAAACGCCCTTTACGCCACATTTAGGGGCATAGGGAGGCAACAAGAGCTCTCCATTGCGCTCTATCTTACGCCATGTCCAGATTCCTCAGCTCTGCTTTGAAAGAGTGGAACACAAATACAAATACCATAGAAAAATTCTGAGTAAATATCCATTGGTGCAGCTTGATATCTTAAACAACTTTTAATGAAGCTAATAGGCCATAATATTCTCACCTTTACCATGTAACGTGAGCCACTTCTTAAGGAAGTCAAAGTGGAAACATGACATTTAAAAATAAATTGTTGTCTAAATTAAATTTCATAAATTTACAGTAATTACAAACTATTTTTCAATGAAAGACATTTATTTAAAAAAAAAAAAACAGTAACCGATACAAAAAAAAAACACCTTGATCAACCAGTAGGTACACGTAAGTGTTCACATACTCGGAGACAAGAGTGTTTCCAACATACTTTAAAAGTACCTATGCTGTACACTGTTTAAAGTGACGTGAAGGGCCAGCCCTCGGGGCATATTCTCTTCTCTGCCCGGACAACAACACAAGACCTTCCCTCCTGCGTTGAAGTGAACAAGTTCCTGTGTCAAGCATTGCGGAAAATAATTCTTCAATTAAGTGGCCTTTTCAAACCTTAAAGAAAAGGATCACGTTTATATATTTCTTTGTTTGGAATACAAAAAGTCCTCTTTGAATCAGATCGTTCAGTTTAATTAGATTTTTTTTCAAATTAGACGGTTTGTCTAAAATATTTTTTCTTGGATAGCTACCTATAAATATTGATGAGATAATATGCCTACCTATGTTGAATAGTGTTGATTTTTGGAAAATAGCATGCTTTATGAAAAAAAATATTGGAAAAATAATTTGATTGTCATGTCATATTGGTTGAGCTTACTGGACCAGCTAAAGAATCTTTGATAAGACTAACCCAAAATTGATTAGAATATACTGCAATGGTTTTCCATTATTCAGGATTGTAGAATATCTAGATAAGACTAGTCTTGTCCTATTTTCTTGGATTGTAGAATAACTAGAGTTGTAGTTTTGATTGATTTAGGAGTCAAATGTAGAACGTAGCTTTTTTTCTTCTCCTACTTTTCGAGCCATAACCATCCACTGTTTGAAGATAACGTCCCTCGCATATTGACGTCTGTACGAAGTTGGTTACCCGACGTTGGAAGTATAATGGTTCCCCGGAGAAGACAATGCCAAAGAGGTGCTGATACTGGATAGGTACCTACTCGAGATCAAATTAATCCTCATGTCATAGCAAGCAAGCAGGGGCACCAAATAATGATGGCTTACGCTCCACAGATAGTTAATATTATGATCCCCTATTCTCCCACCAAAACGTAACTTAACCACGATAATCTTTGAATGAGGGCTGCATATTTCACATACAGACTCCTGTTATTGGAGCATTGGGGGGAGCATGTGTTTTCTAATATTATGTTTATCTTTGTATGTGTTTTCAATGCTCGGTAGGTGACTTTTATAATAAATAAATAAAATAAATAAATCCGACGTAAAACATCATAGATACTTACCTTTAGGGACCTACCTATTTTTTGTAACGACCTGCAGTTAGAATGAATTTTTTAAATTTATTTATTTTAACAAAACACATTACAGAGGACAACTATACCTACATTAAAAGTAGAAACAATATACATTTTTGGCCTTAAACTATTATTAAGTTGACCTCCATCGAGTGTTACATGTTCATATTATGAAAGGCTTGCTGTATGCATGCGTTTTAAAGTCGGAATCACAACAGCGGCTTTTCGTCTTGCGACAAAACGCCAGTTCCATCACAGTTGATTTCAAAATAGGTACTACAAACAACAAAAATAAAATTCCTCCTCTGTAGTCACACTATCAACGGGCGCGGGCTTCCGCCCATTCCGCCCAAGTCTTCCATTGCCTCAGTAAGTAGGTCACAATTTCTCACGGTTCTTTGTCAACACACCGCGTAAAGCCCCTTTTTACTTTTACTTGTATTCTTCCTAGAACTACCTACTTCAAATAATATTTATGACTTGTTCTTTAAAAGAGAGTGAAACTCTTTACTCTTTTGGTTCTATTTTTGAATAAAGTGCCGCCATCTCAAAGATACGAAAAGTAATAATTAGGTATGCAATGTGTTATCTCTGCACTACTTGATCAAACTAAATGTGCTCGAATAAAATATGAAAATCAGATTTAATAGAATTCTTTTATTGTCACTTATTTTTTTTGAAATTGGCCTATTTCCTTTAAAAAAAAAAACTCGTTTTATAGCCAGAAATCTAACAATCTTATTCGATAAATAATAACGTTGAGGAATCAAACGCATTAATATTTTATCAGCAAAATTATTATTTTTTTATCTAAGTAAATCTAAAATTTAATCGTTGAGGTAAACTTTTTTTTACGGTTTATTAAGTTTGATATTTTCAGAAAAAAACTCATAAATAACATGTACGTAATATCATTTGCCAAGGTAGGTGATTTCACCGTTAATTTTGTTTCAATCATATCATATTGACATAATGTATGTATAATTGCTGACATAGTTTTTCTATATTTACTATTAAAACCATTTTATATTTACTATTAAAACCATTTTATATTTACTATTATAAAACCATTTTATATTTACTAGGTAGGTATTACATATTTACTATAAAAACCATTTTATTTACAAACTGCAATCTATTTAACATGTTACTGTTTCATTATATCATATATTTTGCCCAATGGGTACATCTAAAGTTATTTTAATTTTTTAAATTATTCTATTTACTCGAACCTTTTTGCACTTTTTATTGCAGTGTTTTCATTCTCTTCATCTTATACAGGGACATAAAACATATTTACCATGTATTGTATAAGCAACATTCCTGTTCGCTGAATTACATAAATGAAAAAAAATAAGGTGTTGTATGTACCTACGTGCATATTAACATAAAAAATGCATTGTAATTAAAAAAACTGTGTTGTATACTTTAAGTTATAAAATATATTACTTTTATAACTTTATTAAATAAATGAATAAATTATATTTTTCCACTTAATTATAGCGCCCACCTACAGTCGAACAGGTAAAATCGAATAATTTACTAAGTACCTAATTACAATTTTGTTCTACAAGTTAGTGTCGAGATTACACATATCTACCTAGATTTGTATTTAACGTTTTTTAACAAAACATTAGAATTTCTATTTTGTAAGACAATTTTCTTCAAATCGATAGATACCTACAGGTACCTAAGGTCTGAATACCAGGAGTTTTGATCCTGAAATGAGAATCCTTAGAAGATATTATATAATAAATATGATGTAGATGTTGTAACAATGTGATGTTTACAAGACTAAACACACCTTACAAGCTGTTAAACATTATACAACATTTCTGAGAAATTTATACAAAACAAAATATTTTCATGAATCTCAAATTATTAATTTTACAAGAATTAATTAGTTAAAGTGATTTCATAATAATATTATGATCTTGATATTTTGGGAATTACAAAATTTAACAAAATTATGCTTGCTGCTATTATGGCTGCTAAAATAAGCCGAAAGTCGTTTGTTTTGATCGATTAATACCTTACAAGTTGAAGATCCTATGGTGGTGAGGCGAAGTTGTTAGCTTAAATACGTGGATAGAATCTCTAAGGCATGCCAAGAAATAAGGACATTATGAAATAATGGTATGAAAAGTCAGTCTGGATAGGAAATGACGTTATAGATGTTATAGATGCTTTATTTAGACTTACCTATTGAAATAATGAATGTTTGCAAATTCGAAGTAGAATTCGCTCGACAAAGGATGACGTAGATTGACGCAAAGAAATAGGAAAAGCTGCATATCAAATGCGGTTAAGCTAAGGAAGTATGTCTTATTGTGTCATAAAGAGGCCCGTTCTCTGCCTTCCCTTTTCCTAACAAGGCCTGATGTAGTCTAAATATTTCTAAATTGAAGTGTAGGTATGCAAAACAAGTGTCCCCTGATTTACGCTCTGCCAGCTCCACGGTGTTATTAATGAGAAAGGCTTAACAAGTCCCTGTCTTGGCTTGCTTCTTGCCTCCTGAATAAAATGAAGCTTAAGTCCTTCGCAGGACCGCTAACGATTCATCATTCTCGTTGACTTCGCACCAAAGCTTTATCTACACCTCTTTTTATTCTATTGTTTTCACCTTTGATGGTTCTCATATGAAACATTAAAACTTTTTCAACTATTACACAATACTATTTGGAAATCTATAAAATTACTTATTGTTTATCAATCGTTCTAAGAAAAGTCTGAGGCTGATTGATTGAGTGTAGTTTTTTTTCTAGTATCTTCCAAAAATCTCTATTCCACTGTCTAAAATATTCTTAGATAGCTAGGGAGAAAATTCATAGATTTTTTCGATGGCACTAAAGATCAAATCGAGTATTGGATATCTGATGCAGAATTCGCCTCCAACCGCTCTTATGTTACGGTGCTAGGTCAATCCGTAGATTGGTCTGTCTCTGTCGACGACTGTTATTGTTATTGTCGCCCTTCTTGGAGGATGGTGCTAAGAGCAGGTCTGCGTTATCTGACCCTTTCTCTGGGATAATCTTTATCTAAGAAATCTCTTTTGAACTGTAGGAAAAATATATTTTAAAATTCGAAGTATGTAGTGGATTTGCCATTTGTTACCTTTTTTCACTATTTTTCAAGCATAGCAGATATTCAGGAGTATCACAGTATTTAGCAGAGTTTCAACTTATGTTTCCTAAAATGCTACAGTTAAACAGCTACATACCTATTTAATTTTCAGCGGATTAATTGCCTGTCAAATTCTACTTGTTGTTTAACAATATCGTCATGAAGAAAATCAGATGGTAATTACACATTTTAAAACGTCTTTAATTTCCGCCGTGAAAAGGGACGAAATGCTAATTTATTTGATACAAGAACCACTCGGCACCGAGGCAATTTGTATTCAAGTGATTTAAGCTGTATTAATTTTTGAAATAAAATTAACAAAACACGATGAAATACCTCGGCAGTTTCAATCTTAATTTTCCGCTTTTATTTGGACGCTTCGATAGTCGATTTTTTTACAAGTGACTGAATTTTCCACCCCCGCTTGCGTTAGCTTCTCATAGAATATTGTAATTACCACGACATGGGGGTACGCCGGCTTCGTTCGAGGGTTTTTCCACCACTATCATTCCGGGGAAATATTATCTTATTCATTCCCCAGGGAAAACACCAGCATATTGTTACGAGGATTGGATTTATTCCCCAATATTTTTTTCGTATATGAGTAAAAATCATACGTTCATGATATATACACAGTGGCGCGAGTAGCGACAAATTTTGTGCATGCCTGACTTATATTTCCACAGTGTTGACATTGAAATAACATACAGCAGAGTGTTGCGTATACATTTATTAGGCATTACAGTTCAGGGATAACGTAAGTGGATCTTTCAACTTCTTTAAACTAATAAAGCTAGTTTTTTTCGAATGAGTAAAATGAAGAAAGTCGTCGACTAAAATAATACATTGTTGAAAATACATAAGATTATAATCTTCTGGTGTAAATTAAAATATGTCTTGTATTAAATCATTTGAAATACACAATAATATGCTTTGATAAAGATATGTTGTTACGTACATTGGAAATATGTAAAGGCATGTACAATGTACATGCACATAAAATTTTCGAAATACTTTAAATACATAATAACAAGCTTTGAAGTGAGCTATGCCCGAATTTCCGAGGCAGCCAAAGTAATACAATATTATGCTGTGATTGTGTATGTAATAATAATATTATAAAAAAATCCAATATTTCCCTTCAATAACGAGAAATAAATAAAAATAAATAATATTGTATCGATATTATTATGGAATTTTCATACACATAGAGAGTACTTTGGAGTTTTTTTTTCCTCATTATTTCTTACAACAGAGCAGTACATAATGTTATTATGATTCCCATATTAAGCTTTGTAAAAAAAAAAAACTCTTCGATTTTCTTTTTTACAATACGTGTTTATAAGCTTAAAAAACAAACTAAATACATACAGACCTACATACTGGTTATTTATTTTTTTCCATTCCCGGAATTTGCCTAAACAATATGAGAGGTTTGTGTTACTCCATATAGACGCATTGTTCAAATATACCCCTCTATGTTATTTTTAGAAATAATTTTTCCTCATAATTTTAAAAGCATCGATATGTGTTTTGGGTATTCAAATTCAAGGAAAACGTTGGCAAAAAATAAAGCTATTTCCTGCTTGGAATGTACCTCAGTAAGTATGCACGATGAACCGGTTGGAAGCATTCAAGATGTGACTCCACAGAAGAATGCTTCGTATACCGTGGACAGATTTAGTTAGTAATTCAGAGGTACTGAGGAGGGCTGACTGCATGAGAGTGGCTGAAAAATATTAAAGTCCACAAGGTTTCATATATGTGGGTGGCAAAAGTATGAAATCCTCCAACTTATTATAGATGGACACCGTGGACCTGGTAGAAGGCAGATCTCTTGGTTGCGCAATGTGCGTGATTGAACCGTAAAAGGGCGAGTGCAGGAGCGGTTCCGAGTGGATAGAGAGGCCTTTAAAGAAGTGATTTTCAACGTCGGGGAGAACTGATAGGGAACAAGAAAAAGACGAAGAAGAATTACCTTTATATCTTCTTCTCATCCTATCCTCATCTATTCCTAAACATGTGTAGGCCTTCTTCATTTCCTTCCGCACCACTCTATCTCGGGCTCTCTGGATCTAAATAGTTCCCACCAACTTGTTTTACGAGGTCGTCCGTCCACCTTAGTTGTGGTCACCATACGCTTCTAGTTGGTCAGCATTCTGGGTCTCCAGGTTTCAACCATATGACCTTAAAATGTCCGAGAGTTTATAATAAGGAACAAACCACACAATAATCATCTGGAGCCTATTCATCAAACCTTAAAAACAGAGAAAATGATTAACCAAGACCTCAGTAGATTCTAAAATAGCGATACCTTTATCATCATATTGCGTGAATATTAAAATGCAATTTTTTTTAATGCTTTTCTGAAATTGATGTTTCAGCTCAACTCACTCGTTATTGAGTTGTGATTGCAAATAAGTGTCTGGAAATCGCAATTCAATATTCTATAAAATGTTTATTCTGAACAAGCTGTTAAATCTATGGTCAAAACGCAACAGCCTTTTCAGATACGCTGTCCAAAATTCTATAATAGTCTCAATCATTTTAAGGTCACGGTGGCCAATTTTGGAAATATTACTTTATCTACGAACAATAGATCACTGCGAAATTTCCGCACACCAAATAGTATGGTGTTGTCTATAACAGAAGAATATTTATAATATGTATGTTAATCTGTAAACAACGGTTCGTTTGAATAATACAAAATATACAGAATAAAGTTTTTACTAACCGACATTATATTACAAAATTGTTAAAATAATCTACATCACAATTTTGGATCAAATTTTCGAAACTCTACGAGTATGACGTTGTCCCTGGCCATTTTAAATTCACTGGTAGGTACTCATTTTTTACTCACCAAGAAGCGACCAAAAGATAATCTCGCAAAACGACAAACATGACAGCAAATAAACACGTTCAAGAGCGAAAAAAACACCAAAAAAGCTCTTGCGTAGGAGGCGATCGGTCAAAAAACTCGAGTTATTGGACACGATGCAACTCAATCGTCTGTTATTTCAGAATATTATGACAATATGATGATAAAAATCAAAATTTTAGACAAACATTAAGCTAAGCAATTTGGTAAATTATCATTTGAAAAAAAAATATTGTGTGCTTTCAAAATCGCAACAATCAACCATGGTCCCTTTTTGGATTCGCTCTATCCCAAGGAACTGCCCTCATTAATAATCCTCCTACTCCGTTGGAGATGAAATCCGCAGTGGTTATCGCTCATCTCCCGACTGCGCATCTTTTTTTCTCCTCCGAAGGTGTTCAATTCTATTAGCGCGACCCCAAATCGTCCTCCATGTTCTCCGATAACAATAAATTAATATTAAGAGGAGCGTAATTCAATCGGCGCTCAGAATTATTATATTTCTGCCTTCCACCAATACCTAATATTGTTAAAAGACGTATTTTCCCCCTGACAAATTGCGAGGAGGACTTTTAATGTCTGCTTGTGCGGCAATTTTTTCTCCCGATAGTAGGTAGGTACCTATTTTTCTTATTGATCGTCATTTTGTGTATTCAATTTACTTAAATGCTAAAAAGTTAAGGGATTGTGTTCTAAAAGATTATAATCAGCACAAGTTCGTAATGTCCTATATGTTCTTTACACATCTGAACACGCACAGTAACGTTACCAATCGTTGCATGGAACGTTGCATTGGTTACGTTACCGCGCGTGTTCAGATGTGTACAGGCCTATGTTATCATACTAATGTTTTGCATCCTACTCCAGTTCTTCATATTATTTTCACCCGAGGGTCTTTACACATCTGAACACGCACAGTAACGTTACCAATCGTTGCATGGAACGTTACATTGGTTACGTTACCGCGCGTGTTCAGGTGTGTACAGGCCTATGTTATCATACTAATGTTTTGCATCCTACTCCAGTTCTTCATATTATTTTCACCCGAGGGTCTTTACACATCTGAACACGCACAGTAACGTTACCAATCGTTGCATGGAACGTTACATTGGTTACGTTACCGCGCGTGTTCAGATGTGTACAGGCCTATTTCATCATACTAATGTTTTGCATCCTATACTCCAGTTCTTCATATTCTTTTCACCCGAGGGTATTTACATATCTGAACACGCACGGTAACGTTACCAATCGTTACATTGGTTACGTTACCGCGCGTGTTCAGATGTGTACAGGCCTATGTCATCATACTAATGTTTTGCATCCTACTCCAGTTCTTCATATTCTTTTCACCCGAGGGTATTTACATATCTGAACACGCACGGTAACGTTACCAATCGTTACATTGGTTACGTTACCGCGCGTGTTCAGATGTGTACAGGCCTATGTCATCATACTAATGTTTTGCATCCTACTCCAGTTCTTCATATTCTTTTCACCCGAGGGTCTTTACACATCTGAACACGCACAGTAACGTTACCAATCGTTGCATTGGTTACGTTACCGCGCGTGTTCAGATGTGTACAGGCCTATGTTATCATACTAATGTTTTGCATCCTACTCCAGTTCTTCATATTCTTTTCACCCGAGGGTCTTTACACATCTGAACACGCACAGTAACGTTACCAATCGTTGCATTGGTTACGTTACCGCGCGTGTTCAGATGTGTACAGGCCTATGTTATCATACTAATGTTTTGCATCCTACTCCAGTTCTTCATATTCTTTTCACCCGAGGGTCTTTACACATCTGAACACGCACAGTAACGTTACCAATCGTTACATTGGTTACGTTACCGCGCGTGTTCAGATGTGTACAGGCCTATGTTATCATACTAATGTTTTGCATCCTACTCCAGTTCTTCATATTCTTTTCACCCAAGGGTCTTTACACATCTGAACACGCACAGTAACGTTACCAATCGTTACATTGGTTACGTTACCGCGCATGTTCAGTTGTGTACAGGCCTATGTTATCATACTAATGTTTTGCATCCTACTCCAGTTCTTCATATTCTTTTCACCCGAGGGTCTTTACACATCTGAACTCGCACAGTAACGTTACCAATCGTTACATTGGTTACGTTACCGCGCGTGTTCAGATGTGTACAGGCCTATGTTATCATACTAATGTTTTGCATCCTACTCCAGTTCTTCATATTTCTTTTCACCCAATATTTGAAAATTAGCCCTTCGAACATTAGTTGTTGTAGTTTTTACAATCTCTTGATAGATATTTTCGAATTCAAGTTAATTAATTAAGTGTTAAGACCATCTTCGTCCAATTATCTTCATGTATTTTTACCATTTTGATGAATGCTATTTTTTTTTTATAATTTCCGCTACTTTTGTTCCCGCTATAGTATCGATGTATTTCTTATACAAAAACAAAAATTATAATACTTATATATGCGAGTTTGCGCCTTATAAACTGACTCCATCCCCATGTCCTATATTTTGCTTTGAAAATACGAAAGGTGTGATTTTGAAAAAACTGCTCCGTTGTTTGTATTAGAAAAAAAACTTTTACTTTCTATTCATACCGCACAATATTTTTTCGTTATGGTTAGAATGGAAACATTATCAAAATTGAAAATCGACATATTATTTTAGATTACAATCGTGTAAAACTTAAGATAGTACATAAGCTGGTATGTGGTTTGAAGAACTCACCGAATTAACAGCAGCAGTACCTACTGATGATAAATTTACAGCATTTTTTCATAATACGCTCGTTTTGAGTTTATAAGATTCGCCTCACACGGACAGACACCAAAGCACGTTATTTAAAAGGTTTAAAGGAAGATTAATAAGTAAAAGCTAGTCTGTATAATGATAATTCAATTTTTGATATTCTTAACGACCAATTGACAAAACGTCGTTTTATTAACGGAGGAGTAAAAGAATCTGCAGTCGAATGCGGACATTTTCAGACGCCTGAAATTTTTCAAATAAAATTAGGATTTTTCGATATTCAAAAAGATACCTGATGCACTCGACAAACAGGGTCATCGCGAGTAGTCTCAAAATCGAATTGGAATGGTGCATTCTTTTTTTTTCGGAAATAATAATATTATCTTCTTATCATTTCAAATTTATAGCTTCGCTGGAATATTTTTACCATTTCACATTCAATCTGTTATATAAATACTATCGAATGTCCATATTATCGCACCGGTAATCGCTCCAGTGCTCAATTCTAGAAAATTGATTTCGTTTTTGCTCCATTGATTTTCATACAAGAGTTGTCATTCGCAGACTGGCTGATGTAAAAATACTAGGTACCTACGTATTATCACGATGTGCAGGTTTTGTGTTAGGTAGGTACATATTTAGTCTTTTTTTTTTGTAAATTTTGACTTTTGTAAAAAAAATATTCTTTCTTGTGATCACGGAGCATTTTTATCATTCCGAAACATTAGGCTTGATATTATTATTTTAATGATATAGTTTATTTACAGACTTTTTTGTAAAACTCAGTCAGGTGTGTCAAAAATATCAGCACCTTTATGGGATAGGTATTTGGGAACTCTTCAAAATTATTTTGGTTTTTTATATACCTACTTTATGTTTTTGCGCCATTTCTTTAGAAAAATACTTTTGGAAAGAACCTTGTATTGTTTCACGTCATATTCGAGTCGGGTTACACCAATAATTATTATTTGATTAAGTACTTTCATCAAAAATAATTTTCGAAAATAGTTTCTTTAAAAGCAGAAACTTAAACTTAAATAATAAACAAAGTAATATACATCAGAACAAAATATACAATAACAAATTTTCTCTTCTCATTTATTTTGTGTGAAAATAGAAGAAAAAAGAACGGTTATAGAAGTTTTTCTTCTCCAAGAAAATGATTTCTTTTTCTAAAAATATCTGAGACATATTAAAAAGTAGACGGGATTATTCTCCCTAGCAATTTCTTCAATCTAACTAACATATACATATATCTACTTATTCTAATATAATTTCGTGCATGTTAATGATTTCATTGGATTTAGGATACAGCAATAATTACAATAAGAATAAAATTAACGAATTGAACGTGCATTCTTGGTGGAATTATTTCAATGCGGCAATTTAAATAAAACAATTTTATTTGTTGTTCCACAAATTAAATAACCTGACTAGTTTCTAAGTCACCTGTGACCATGCAGGACCGGTGCCTGCGAAACTAGTCAGGTTATTCAATTTGTGGAACAAAAAATAAATTGTTTTATTTAAATTACCGTATACAATAAGAATGTTCAAATTGTAAGAAAAAACAAGAATATTTATGGAATTCTGGCATCAATGTAATAAAAAGGTAAGTTAAATTATCAGGAAATAGAACAGGGGACCATTGGCTGATATTGAACAGGTAAGATTTTTGGTAACGATTAGATAAATGTAAAAAAATGTAATTTTGAGCAGTGTCTGACCAAAATCCTTTTTGCTCTCGTTGCAGATATCTGATGATGATCGTATGTCGCTGACGACAGCCGTATCGGATGATGATGACGGAGCCGAGAGCGTAATGAACTCACCGTACAAGGGAAAACAGACTGGAACAGCGGCAGCCTCCTTCAACTGCACCGGAGCTGTGAGGAAGGCTGGGTGAGTACCTACTAATTTTCCTTAAAAATATGCGTTATTGGCAAACTGTTTTTGACGACAATCTTACTTTAATGCACCATGAAAATCAGCGGAGATAAAACGAATAGCAGTAGAGCCGGATACTGGATGTTCGGCCAACGCTGTCGCAGAATCCCTACCGCTTATCCGGTCAGCTAATATCCGATGGAACGTTGTCATGGGCCACTCATGGGTGTACTTGTTCCAATTCGGCTTTTTTCGCTGAGAGTCAAAACTTTCAGCAACTTGTAGCAGTACCTATTTACATTGAAAAACTTTTTTTCTGAATCTGGAATTATTCATAATATGAAGACAAGCGAAACCGCTAATAATTATTACTCCTTCAAACAGATAACTAAACACCAAAATTTACCCTTATTGCAGTATGAGTAGGCACTATATCTTTTTATAAAAATCTTATCTTGAGATACCGAATGTACTTAAAGTAATTTTAACCAAATAAACAAATTCAATACATAACATAAGATCCGAATTATGTTACAACAACGACGAAATGATTTGCCTCTGTTTACATACCTACATAATATTCTTGGTAGTATCGAATGGAATAAGTTTTCGCTCTTTAAGTCTAAACATACCCATACTCAATCGTTCAATGTATTTTTGGCCATTATACACAACGAAAAACGCCAACAGAGAATTTAACTTTACTGTTTAGCTATTTAAAACTTGATTTAAAACGCAAACTCTTGCAAAACTGTTTTCGTCTGATTTGATCGAATACGTTCTCATTTTTATTTTGTGTGATTTTTCCGCTTTTACTGTAGGTACACGGAACATAATATTATGAGAAACTATTTTCACTCTGCGTCGAATACCAACTTAATAAGATGAAACACGAAATTTCTTCTTTTCCCGAGAATGACGCCTGACGCTCCTTGTGTATGGGAACTTGGTGTGATTCAGCCGAGCTCCCGTGCAGTAGTTGTCAAAGAATATTCAATGCAAGACATAAGTACTATTACAATGCATTGTCATGCTTCGTGGACGCGCATATATTCATGTTTGCATAATATTTACATGCGCTTGTTATTTCATGCATTTAATAAAAACGCAAAGCACCATACATACGCAAATTTTACTACAATGTTTCATCTTAAAGTTTTACATTACATTTACATCCGATATTAAAAAATATGAACGAGGAAAGAATGACAAAAAGGATATATAAATCTGAAAGAATGGGTGCACGCAGACGAGGTCGACCTCGAATGATATGATCCGATCATATCGGTTCAGTCTTAGAGGAGGACCAAGTCAGGAGCAAAAGAAATAGGAGAGCATGTATGCGGAATGTTATGGGTTTGGAAGAAGCGAAAGAGGTTTGTTTGGACAGGAAAGAATGAAAATCCATACTCTCTGCCTACCCCCTTCGGGAAACGGCGAGATGGGTAAAAAAATATATATATATATGAAAAAGTATGAAAAGTTTCTGTCAAAAATAATAATTATGATTAATCTCACTAATCGATCTTTAATACATACCTAGTTAGTTACTTACTACAAGGTATTCATTTATCTAATTATGCCGAATCTCGGGTTGATTCCAATTCGGATTACACACAACATATTGAATGTAGTAGGAGTTAATCTCTACCACAAATGATTAGAATAATATACATACAAGCAGTGATATATTATCTACTAATGAAAAAAGCACACAGTGAATATGAATATCCTATATCAACAGACAAAATGTGACCTTGATGTACTTTTAATCTCTATTTTGTGTTTAAAACCATTGGTAGCTGTTTATCGGGGCAGGCATTATTTGCCATGAGCTCCGTCTTACCGACATTGGCTCGAAGGCCAAGACGTGCTGTTTCGTCGCTTACTCTTGAAACACTGCGCTGTTATTCCTCCACTGTCTTACTGAACAACGCACATTTCGCCCATTAGACCTACCTGGAATTTTGACTCCACACTCAGAGTCTAATACAGGGACTGCTCCATTTTATCTATATTCAACCATACTCTTAACAAACATCAATGACACTACGGCATATTTGCTCAGACGAACTCTTGGTTTCATTCGTTCATGAAGAAGACAAAAGTAAACGATACTTCAAATGTTTTCCTGACAACCTTAAGCTCGATATAATTTTACATTACATTGATACCATTCCATTGATCACATGATTACAAAAGATAGTTTAATTCTACTTATCTACGACGGGGGCAGAAGCGAGTGATGTTGAATAATAATATCAAATTCTTGTTGAAGACGGGTGTTGGGATTTCGAACTCTGATGATGAATCGAAGATTATGACGGCCTTCTGATAAAGAAAATATAATTTTCCCCTTAATATTCTGTCCATTCAGAGACTTATCATATTCATAAGAGCGGCTTACCATACTTATTTTGCAGTAGATTATCTATGTCGTATTCTTATAACTTTGGCCTTCTGCTGCAAACACATTAAAAGCGGTTTTCAGAAAAGAAGCCACTCGTTTATTTAATAACGCAATTATCTTGTGATTTATCACATGTACGGAGATATCTTCTTGTAGAGCAACAACCCTGAATGGGTTATTAAAATCCATAAATTATTATAGCGATGTACAGAGGTGAACGCGCGCCATCTCGAGATCGCTCATGCATATTATTTAACGTGTCAAGCATCTTGGCGACAGATGGCGTTTGGAATAATACACCCCTACAACACAGCAGACACTAACTATGTACAGTTGTACACTTTCCTTCTAGATTCTTACTTGGGTATTTCTCAAGTTGCTTTCTGATTTTCCCCGCAGCTTGAAGCAAAACTTCTGTGTTAAACATCTTGTTTTTTTTTATTCATATTATTTTTTCCTTCGTAGTATCAGAAAATTCATACAACTTTTATGACGTTCGTAATATCATTACACATTTCCGTGATGGGTAAAAAAAATATGAAAAGTTTCTGTCAAAAATAATAATTATGATTAATCTCACTAATCGATCTTTAATACATACCTAGTTAGTTACTTACTACAAGGTATTCATTTATCTAATTATGCCGAATCTCGGGTTGATTCCAATTCGGATTACACACAACATATTGAATGTAGTAGGAGTTAATCTCTACCACAGATGATTAGAATAATATACATACAAGCAGTGATATATTATCTACTAATGAAAAAACCACACAGTGAATATGAATATCCTATATCAACAGACAAAATGTGACCTTGATGTACTTTTAATCTCTATTTTGTGTTTAAAACCATTGGTAGCTGTTTATCGGGGCAGGCATTATTTGCCATGAGCTCCGTCTTACCGACATTGGCTCGAAGGCCAAGACGTGCTGTTTCGTCGCTTACTCTTGAAACACTGCGCTGTTATTCCTCCACTGTCTTACTGAACAACGCACATTTCGCCCATTAGACCTACCTGGAATTTTGACTCCACACTCAGAGTCTAATACAGGGACTGCTCCATTTTATCTATATTCAACCATACTCTTAACAAACATCAATGACACTACGGCATATTTGCTCAGACGAACTCTTGGTTTCATTCGTTCATGAAGAAGACAAAAGTAAACGATACTTCAAATGTTTTCCTGACAACCTTAAGCTCGATATAATTTTACATTACATTGATACCATTTCATTGATCACATGATTACAAAAGATAGTTTAATTCTACTTATCTACGACGGGGGCAGAAGCGAGTGATGTTGAATAATAATATCAAATTCTTGTTGAAGACGGGTGTTGGGATTTCGAACTCTGATGATGAATCGAAGATTATGACGGCCTTCTGATAAAGAAAATATAATTTTCCCCTTAATATTCTGTCCATTCAGAGACTTATCATATTCATAAGAGCGGCTTACCATACTTATTTTGCAGTAGATTATCTATGTCGTATTCTTATAACTTTGGCCTTCTGCTGCAAACACATTAAAAGCGGTTTTCAGAAAAGAAGCCACTCGTTTATTTAATAACGCAATTATCTTGTGATTTATCACATGTACGGAGATATCTTCTTGTAGAGCAACAACCCTGAATGGGTTATTAAAATCCATAAATTATTATAGCGATGTAGAGAGGTGAACGCGCGCCATCTCGAGATCGCTCATGCATATTATTTAACGTGTCAAGCATCTTGGCGACAGATGGCGTTTGGAATAATACACCCCTACAACACAGCAGACACTAACTATGTACAGTTGTACACTTTCCTTCTAGATTCTTACTTGGGTATTTCTCAAGTTGCTTTCTGATTTTCCCCGCAGCTTGAAGCAAAACTTCTGTGTTAAACATCTTGTTTTTTTTTATTCATATTATTTTTTCCTTCGTAGTATCAGAAAATTCATACAACTTTTATGACGTTCGTAATATCATTACACATTTCCGGCGAGATATTTTTTTTAAATCATTTCTAACGAGAAAAAAAAATAAGAAACATTCACTCGAGCAACGTGAAAGAGCTAACTTCAGTCATCTTCATAAAGTTAAATAAATACATCCGTTAGATTTAATTTTCTGTTTAACGGTCTTATCATTGCTTTGAGTTAATGCTTAGTTCTAGATCGACTTGATATTATTTTCTAAAGTGGATTTAAAAAAAAAATCAATTAAATATTAAAAGATGCCGAATGTGTAACAACTAATGACTCTAACAATTCATTACTGATACTGATGTTCGATTCTTAAATGGAACAAACCACTACGGGCTTTCGACCCTCTTCTACTGTTATTTTGAAGGCTTGCTTAGTGTGATCATTTACATATTCTGGCGCCAAATACATGACAGCCTTCGCAGTCTTTAAATTTGGTTGCTCTCTTATTCTCAATAATTTCCAACTTTGATCTCTTGCTATAGATGTCATTAATTATTAAATATCTACTTGTTGTATACATGAGATTTTTCAACACGTTGAACAAGTTGAGAATTCTCATGATGAGGAGTTTCGGAGACCTAAACATTACCACCTAATGTTTAGGTCTCCGAAACTATCACACTAAGCCAACCTTCGAAATAACAGTAGAAGAGGGTCGTAAGCCCGAAGTGGTTGTTCCATTTAAGAATCGAACATCAGTAATGAATTGTTAGAGATATTAGTTATTCCATATTCGTTAAGATCTATGTAGTCCTGAAAAATGGTTAAAAGATGACGCCTATGAGTTTATCGGCAAGGGAATCATTGCCCACGTTGTGACTATTCCTGGTTTGGTTGTTCCAGAAACCTTTTTTCGCCTCTCGCTATGATTTATAATATTATGAAGTGATCAGCCAGCAGCTGATGGTTGCTGGTGTAATCCAGCTTATTGTTTCACATTATTTGTACAGATCCACAACTTATGTCATCTAAATCTTAATGAAATAAAAAAAGGTACATTGATATTATTGATTGTGTGTGACAACTGAGACTCAAAAAAGTATTCAGTGGATCGGTTGAAAGAAAATTCAAGCGATGCGAACGAAACGAGTGTGGTTTCTGCTATGCTGCAATATATATAATCTAATTTAATGTTAAAGTTCTAACAAATAACACGCCGTGTGTAGGTATGTAATTTTCCATGTAGCTTTCATTAATAACAATTATTATTTTCTCGGCATTTCCTCAACAAAAAAATTGCCAAGAGCGAGGCTCCCGCTCATTCCTAGCTCCACACACTACTCATACATTTAAGCAACTAATTACATGACCTTTTCACCGAGAAACGACATTTAAAGCGCTTCTCCTCCACCCATTGAGACGATGGGGTTCGCCTTTCTCCCATGAGTTTGCATCCGAATACAAATTACATCCCTTTTTTCATAATATGCAGATTATTTTTTTCAGACTTTCGTATTAATATTCCGATTCATTTCTGAATGGGAATTACAGGTATTTTATCTTTCACAGCATATTTTTTTTCAAAAGTACACATAATATTATCTCGGAGCTTAAGTGATCTATGAATATAATAAAGTTTGAGCTGACGCAGGTGTCTACAGTTTTCTATGGAAAAGTTTTATTCATTATTCACTGCAAATAAATTTTTATATCAAACTGTATTATTTTTGGAATTGCAGAAAATTAGAAAAAAACGTGTTTTATATCAAACTAGCATTCCCGACAGACGTTGTCCTGTAGTCCTAACCAGAGGCGGCCCGGTCATATGTGCACTGCGCCCCCAGAAACGAAAATACATAATTAATCCGATTAAGTAACTAATAAAATAATAATGTTAAAATATGTCTAAAACATCCATATTTCATCCGTATTCAAAGCTCAGGCGGGAACAACGCAAGAATATAATATGTGCGCGCACACATTCTACCTCACCTATGAAATAGGTACCGAACGAATGTGCCCGATAATTTCATTGACTTCGCGGTGGAGAAAGTGGGATGGACTACTGTGAGAGCGGCAATCACGTATGCGAGAAAGAGAAGATGGCGTTAGCGCGTCGCAGGTGAACAATAATTTTGTTGTTATATAATTTTTCATAGATGGCGTTGGCGTCTTAGGAAATCCTTTATATACTAACTTAAATATTATATTTCATATCATTTCTTACCCATTTTTCAACTTTTTAATAGTTATTCTGTTATCCGGAGCTGAGAAGAATCCAATAAATCAAACATTGAAAGAATCTGTTCAGCCGATCTCGAGTTATAAGTGTTCGCACTAACCCGACTTTAATTTATACCTATTAGAGATTTGCTTATTGAAAAGTATATTTCAATAAACAAAAATATTTCAAACATTCTTGATCATAGGTGTATTGATAATCGGGGTATGTGAAATACTGCTATTTTATATGAGATTTTTGGTTGTTTTACATAATATGATAGTACGTCGGCGAAACAGTTACATCAATCTTCATTAGGTTTAAATAACATCAATGCCGTTTTGAGGCTTGTCTGGATACCTACTCCTAAATTGTGGACCTTTGCATAGTTCAGGATAATACATTTAAGTCCTAGCAAAAATATATCTTGCTCATTTAATTTAATTTACTAGATGAACATGCATTTCTTGGTGGAGTTTATTTGATAATAAAGTTCAAATAAAAGATTTATAACTTTTCCACATTTTTTTAGAAACTAGTCAGGATAATAAAAATTGTGGAAAAGTTATACTATCTTTTATTTGATCTTTATTTTCATTTAATTTATTGTTTAAGTGCATCTACGTTATTTTAATCTGTTATTACGACAATGAATTTCATATATTTCATAAAATTACTATTTAAGTAACTTTAAACTTAAAATAACAATTTAGAAAGCCACACAATATTGAATTGTTGTTTTATCAATAGAATAATATTGTTTATCACATTGAACGAATCCAATTCACAAACAAATTAATACAACTCATAAGTCAAACTAAATATTATTTTAACGTAAAATAGTGTCGTACATTGCAGCGGATATTACATGCTAATAACCTATTTGTATATTATGGAATAATATCTGGCTAAGCCTTTGACGTACCTACATATGTTCATCGATTTTAAGTTCGTTCATTTGTAATATATGTTTGAAAGCACAATAACTGTTATCATGGATTGCATGTATGGAAAGATCATTATAATATACGAAAATCCTCAATTATTTATCATGACTGCTATTTATATTTTAAACAATAAATTATCATTGATTTTATGAAAAAAAAAAAGAACATTTTGCAAATGTTCGAATTCAACGAGATAGTGATTTTTTGTCTAAAAATAAATAAAATGAAATAGGTCGCAAGATCGAGCGCAATGGAGAGCTCTTGTTGCCTCCCTATGCCTCTAAGTGGGGTCTTAAGGGAGTTTGGATTTGGATTTGGATTGGAGGTACGAAGAAGAATTAGTACTTACCCTTGGTGACTATGTTATTTAGGCAAATCATATCCTGGGCCAAATATAATACAATATAACAGCAGTCATTTGGTTGCGCTTATTTCTCAAAAAATTCCACCAGATGATATAAAATATTTCATTAATTATTAAAAAAGTATATCTAAGTACTCAATGAACTTCTTACTTCTTCTTCTTAGGCTAAGAGACCTTCCATTGAATTTGTGATAGCCAGGTCTTTACCATATGCATTAAAAAAATGAACTTCTTTATATAGGAACATACAAGTAATAATACTTTATATACTTACAAATAATTAGCGTGGGGCCAGTTAGCCCAGTTGTTGGCATCTCTCCAAAGGATGACTAAGGACGCAGATACGAATCCTGCAGGAGGCGTGGGATTTTAAAACATGTTGAACATATTGAAAATCCCAATTATTGGGAGTTTCAGGAATTTTAAAGTTACTGCCAAATGCAAACGTTGATGTTCGAAAAGTGATCACTGGTTGTTGTATATTTTATTATTTTGGCAAACATTTCCAGTTTAAGGTTTTCAGAATTAGGTACTTACTACAGAATATATGAGATAGCTTCTCAATACTCAATACCATAGCTCATAGAACTGATAAAGTAACTTCAGAAAGTCAGTGTATGCCTTCGTACAGCCCTTGTCCTTTAACAAGAAATTAGGTACCTACCTTCGAAAACTCGTGTTTGCAAGTAGTTGAGATAAAATTTCTACCAAATACTCGAACAGCTTCAACCTACTCATAGTTCTCACTTTACGGGTTCTTATTCACTTTACATTGTTGGAACATTTACCATTTTAAATGTATGGTGTTCTGAGAATTTGTTCTCTCTTGACTTCTTGCTTATATTTATGGGAAATGATCAGTAGCGCTGATCAAACGGATGCTCACGCTAGCGGATTTGGGCTCACTCCAAGTGAACACTAATACACTCTTGAATTCTATCACAGTAAGCAAATCTTGTGCTGTGAAAGAGGAAGATGGTCGGCACACGGGATCGGACCTTTGGATCTCCACAAGAACTGTCAGCGACTGACCGCTAAGCTAAGAGCCACTTCATTACTAAAAAAAATCCGTCATAAAAATTTTGGACTGAAATTTTGGCTTAAATCAAAGAGTTTCAATGTTTATTTATAAATAGCTTTTTGTATAGAGCGCGGGTGTCAGATTAGCAAATCAAATTTGTATTCCATAATTATTGCAGTTTATCAGTGAATATTGCGATTTATTTCAGTCAAATTCCATTCCATGACAGTGAATAACTGATTTTGTTCGATTCAATACGACTGTAAATAATGCGACTGGACAGATATTCACGGCGGATCTCCCGTCACATGAAGGGATCAGTCAGTTGTGATGGACGAAATTGCATTGATCTGAATTAATCTCTTTAATTTTATTCAATACATTAAATCTATGATACATTCTCGTTAAATTCGGACGAGTTTTATTTATGCATCCAAAATAGCATGAGGAAAATAAATACATGCTAGAAAACATTAAAATGTCCAATGGCTTACTAGAATTTGAAATAAAAGTAAACTTGTCCACATAAGTTTCTATATTATTCGAGCAAGGTGCTAACATTATTTATAATATTCAAGATCACTTGATCCCATAAATAATAGATAAATAGATTAAAAATGTCCTCAAATATCGATTCCAATTAATTTAAAACGATACAGACGGATCCCTTTATATTGCCAATTTAATATAACATTATAAAAATAAATAACTCATTCAGTATGCGAGTTTTGGCATTACAAACTGCCGCAATCCTTGCCAACATACCTTTACTTAGCTGTATCAATCAATACTCTCTATGAATGACTTTAAAAAAGCGTTTCTCAGAGACCTCAAGAGTAAGGCACCGAAGTTATTATAACTCAACTAAATAATAGGTACTCATATCACACACCATTATGCTTAAGAAAAATTAAATCGCGTATAAAATGAAAATGCAGGTGCGAACATTATTTGCTTACTCGGCCATCATTTTCATCATCATAAATTTCTCCAACTTTTTGTCCAATTTGTGAATGGTTATGTCTTTTTCACACAGTAATTATTACCTATAGGGTATACGAACTCAGGGTATTTGGTGGCCAGTCAGTACACTTGGGAAGGTCGTGCAAGTGGAAATATATATGGGTCATTAGGGAATTAGTTGAGGTAACAAAACCATTCAAGTTAATGGACATTATTAGTGAGTTATGGACAAATCGTATCCTTCCTATAACTATCACTGGAAGCTACCTATGTCCAACTGGGGCCGAATTCTCTGAAGATATAAAACGACAATTCGTTACCTTACTGCAGAACTATCCTAAGTTCATGTTTTGGTTAAATTGAGTTGAGTATGAGGAAATGTCGAGCATAGACCAATATATTATGTGAAGAAATATCCCATCTCACATTGATTATTTTTTTTTACCAATTCCTCATAAATTATTGTATCCCTTTAACTAAGAGTCCCATTTAAATATAATGTAGGGACGTTCAACCAACGCATCAATATGTAGATCAATGTTCTTGATAGCCATCTATAAGATAATGTTATGTAGTGGATAAAGTGATGAAAAGAATCTGACGGCCGCATCAATTGAAAACTATCCAATAGATGGATATCTAGAAGATAACAGTATTGCTATGCTGAAATCTAATGATTTCTATGGATTCTATGGCGATTTATATGGAATTGATTTTTTTGCGCCAGATTTGATGTCAGATGAATCT
Source organism: Mystacides longicornis (assembly GCA_963576905.1). Lineage (NCBI taxonomy): Eukaryota > Metazoa > Arthropoda > Insecta > Trichoptera > Leptoceridae > Mystacides > Mystacides longicornis. The sequence continues at coordinate 1,105,507 of OY756423.1, forward strand.
TGTTTTGGCAATTAATGCGTATTGAATCAAATATTTAGGTTAGGTTCTAATGTTGTTTTTTGTTTCCCATATTGTAATTTTGTAATATTATTTCTAAAATTTTAAATTTTACAATTTTATATAACAGAAAGTTTGAGAATATAACAACATTTCGATTACAATTTAGATTATTTATTCCAGATCGTTTTTTTGAAAACCGGCAAATTGGTGTCTTGTGTTGATAGAAATTATTGAAAAATATGACCTTTTCGAAGCTTCAAAATGATAATTCATTATAATATTATGTATATTTTCTCGTTATTTTTTAATGAAGATGAATAATAGGATTATCATTTTGGTTTATGCAAAGACATGTCGAAAGTTGTTCACATTCACGCTATTTCTGAAGTTTCTAAACGTCAGTGAACGCTATTTTGACAACCATCCTAGAGATAAATCGTTATCCAACAGTAGAAACCTCTTGTTAAAAATGGCATCGGATATCTTAAAGATAAGCGATATCTACACATTGATGTGGCAAATATCTCGAACAAAGGCTTTTCTCTAAGATTAATTTATTTATCTATCCACTGGTTGATGCGTTGGGCCTTAGATATTATATTAAGCAATTTTTTTATTGCCGAAACATCTGTTGGAAATTAGATTTAAATTAATTAGAAATTAGACCTTCAGAATGAAAGTCGGCGACTGAACTACTAGGCTACGAATCACTTCGAATATTCAGGAATAGATAAAATCCGTTGAAAAGTATAAGTTTCAATAGTTTTCATAAAAAACAGCCATTCACTCAAGTGCACGATGCAAAAATATATACGTTAAATAAGGTATTTTGATAAAGTGTGGATTAAATCTCTTGACGAATTCGGCTATCTCCGTTAGGAAAACGTCACCTCAGTGTTCGTTGTTCGTTCCATCTAGCAAACACAACACGAAACCAATCGGAGTTATTTTATTACCAAGTCGTAAATAAAGTGGACACTGGAGATCAGGAGTACTCTCCGGGACACCACCGCTTCTATCTGTCTTCCTCCCTGGCACTTCTCACCCTCTCCCCTTGAATCAACAACCACGTGTGTCAACTCACTCAACTTTTCAACTCGATGGAAATTTAAGCTCATTTAATAGGGATACCTGTTATCATTTAATATGGATTATCGTTAGCAAATCTTACCATAATAATTTAGTTAAATTTGGAACGAACAATGTTGAGAAGGTTCCTCTCTCTAAAGATTAAACGTCTCTTCTGATTAAAAGTACATCGTGAAAGATAAGAGAGATATAGTTAGGTACAACTATCTTATAGCGTTGTGGTTAATTTAAATATTATTTGAAAGATGTTTATGTTTGAATCATAATTCACGAGATTGGGTCAAGTTTTCTATGGAGATAACAGTACATACCTACCTACGGTATTCATCATAATAATAATTTTTATTCGATTCATTATCGAATTTCTCATACTAACGATACCGTAGTTTTTTTATGTATAAAATTGTTTTGCTTTTCTTTGCTATTAAGTCGGGTTAGTTGTCCCACTTTCAGGGAGAGTGACACAGCGCTGAGCAGCATGCAAAATAGTGTTGCAGCGAATAAAATTATTATTTCTATGTGGTTTAATTGAAATGTCAAGTGTCTGCACCAGCACGGAGAGACCGGTCTCTTAGTAGCGCGCCCTTATTACACCAGTCACCGAGTTATACCAGTTATAACATAAAGTAATTATTACTGTGGAAAGGGTTGGTTGTAGCTGATGTTTAATCTTCGATAAAAGAAATATTTTATACACTTATTTAGATTAGTCGAGCCGTGGTCAATAAGGGGGGACACCAGCTGCCTGAACCCCCCCCTGATGGGGTCCAGGCGTCCGAGGCTTAATTATGTTGCCTTTTCTGACCGATTGTTTTAAGAACGTGAGGTGGTCAACCCCACGGTCCCGATCTGATTTTTCGATTTCCTGCCTCTTACAGGATGCTCGAAAAACCAGCAAAAAGAGCAGAGGTGCTATTCTAAGCCGGCAACCCCACGGTCAGTTGCGCAAGATCGAGCGCAATGGAGAGCTCTTGTTGCCTCCCTATGCCCCTGAGTGGGGTGTAAAAGGGAGAATTGTATTGTATTATGGCATTCAGATTTGTTGAATCTGATCCATAAGATGAGATGAGGCTGAGATGAAGAAGGAGTACTGATTTCTTTTCTCAAGGTCAAATGATATTGGGGAAAAATGGTCTTTATCAGAAGATGAGAAACTCTCTTATGAGTTTTGGCAAGATTAAGAATATCTGGAGTACTCACCAACTTACTTTCACTATTTCTTTATGAACTAGATTAAACAGTTAATAAGGAATTCCACCAACTACCGAAATGAAACTCGATTTTATATTACAAAAAACACAAGCACTATATTAGTGAATTCAAATAAAGTATCACAGAATATACTTAACATTTATATATTTTAACTTAAAACTAATTACAATGTTATGCACTGGTAGTGGGTTCTGAAGGAAAGAGTGGTAAAATTGTATATTGAAAAAGCTTTTATAGTTGGGTTATTCACGCAAGATAATCTTTTCCAAATAGGTGATGTGTTCTCCCTCTGGTGTGAAATATCCTAAGTTAGTTGACTTGGTACAGACGGTGATGAATCTACATTGTTGATAAAATACGAGATGTATTCGTCGTATTCCGCTAGATGGCTCTTTATCCTGGATGGTTCCATACACTCGTTGTCATCAGATAGAAAATTAGTTTGTGTGGTATAATTTCCATACTTGTCTAACCGCCATATAGCCTCCCGCAAGAATTTATGGCGTGCTATAAATTCTGATGTGGAGAAAATATCTTCCTCCCTGACCTGGTGGTGGAGTGTGGAACTCTGCAGTCCTCTGGTTGAGCGGTTTGTAGGATGGTACGTACTGGATGTTGACATGGCTCGACTGGGCTGGTCGTTGTAGCGGCTGGAACTTAATAGAAGTTGGACGGAGTGTTCACGACGTTAGTGCGGTTGCACTGGGGTAATATGATGGCTAAAATAGGTTAAAACAGCGTTGATGTGTTTTACCATATGAAGCGGCGATGTTGATTTGCGCTCGGCCATTAATGCAGCAGCGATGGTGCGTTGTGCTGTTGTAACTGGTTGATCCATGATGTCGGTTGACGAGCAAGGAAAAATGCATCAGTTGTTTTCAGTGGGGTGTAATCGTGGTGTGATGTACATCTGCCACTGGAGAAAAGAGACAGTAGTGGGGCAAAATTCGTTGGAGAAGTTTGGCCTCCGAGCTACGAAGTCTGTGAGACAACTCGTGTAGTCCGCCTTTGCTAAGTACAGCAGGTGAAGATTGCTATCGTAGGCTTCCATCAATTGGATTGTGGTGAAGTCCAGCGTTGGTTGAGTAGTGTCGTGATGAGATAATATGCAACATATAGAATAAACAAAAAATTTACAATAGAATTGGTATAAGTATATTTGTTTTAGGGTGGTTCTTGAATTTAAAAGATTGTGAAGTAAATTTTAAATTTGAATTTGAAATTAAGAAATTGTTTGAGTATATTATAAACAAATGTTGACTTTGAAAAAATTTTACAAGTTATATTTTACTAAGATAAATGTTCTAGGAACATTTTTCTAAGGGTGTTTCAATGTTATTCTTTGTTCAATATTCAAAATAAAGTTCGGAAAAATTATTAAAAAAATGGTATTGAATAGTTATGATACACAATTGGTATATGTTTTAATACTATGAGTGAAGTTACTATGTGAGATCCTTTATATATAATAAAATTTGTTATCAATCTGGTATTAGCAATATACAGTTGGTGGTTTTGTATTGGGATCTGTAATCATTTGTAAAATACATATTAGAATTTTTATACAATAAAATAAGTAAAAAATAGTGGGTAGACATAGTAATATAGTTGTACATATTGTGTTTGGATTAAAAAAATTTATAATGTTTTATTTTGTCAATGCATGTGTGTCAATAATGTTAAATAAATGTTACTGATTTGGGAAAGTGACACTTTTTAGGATTTTGTTTTCAATGGTCTTTTGTATGAATGTAAATACATTAATTGTCTTTTTCTTAACTCGTTGAGTTGTATATTTGATGGTAATAGATTATACGTATGACGCTGTTGTCATGTGTGTATGTCTTGCTCTAGACTATACGTATGATGCTATGATCATGTGTGTATGTCTGTTGCTCAATCACTACAAGAAAGCTTTGAGATGAGAATCTCTGCTCTTGTGTGTATGTAGTTAGCCGACGAAATGGGAATTTCGGTCTGAAAATGCGCGGTGCATTGTACTAGACGTGGCGTGAAATACATAGAGCTTTTTTGAGTACATGTGTATGAATACATGTGTATAAGTATTAGGCCGTATTTGCATATGTAACTTGACGTCGAATTGAATTCGGACTGAGATTCTTAAGATAGAATTTCTCTAGTCGCGGAAAACGTTAATAGCAATTGGCTAGTAGTAGATGGTAATATAAGATGGTAATTTTACATTGACAATTTAGATAGACTATTTTTTGTAGACCATTGAAATGTTTGTATCGTTGATAAGTTGATACATAAATAATCATTTATTGACCAGAATACAATAAGAATTGTAGAATATGACTGAAATGTTGGTAAGATATTAACTGAAGGAGTCTGAATGTCCTTCTATGTGTTTGCTAAAGATCAATATGACAATATACAAATGTATGTAAAAAATGCGATTTAAATTTCTTGTTTTTCTTTAAAATGCAATAATGCGCTATGAAAATCTGATAAAAATGTAGGTATTTGTTTCGCTTGTTGTTTATGTAAAATATAAAAAGGTTACCTCATGGTTTGGCGAGATAAAAACAATGTACTTGTAAATCTGCAATCAGATAATTAAAGGTTATTCTTTTGTAAAAAAATCATTTAAAATTGCAATTCAGCATGCGATTATAAATAGTTAATGTATTGAATTAAGTTTTATCAGTATTTAAAGACATGAAAAGTTTTATGAAAAAATCTCGATGTGACATTGTGTCGTGAAAAAAATTTAACCTACAAATTATTGTTCACAAATTTTAAGTTTTTTTCTTTTTTTGAAGATTTTAATATCGTTTTTACAAGGTTTAGGCATTATTGATTAAATGTTTGTAATAATAAATAGAAGGCAGAAAAAACAAGAGGCTTTTTAAAATAATCCGATAGGTTGAAAATTGTTTGGAAAAAATTATGCGCTGAATGTCGTTTTACAATGGTATTTTTAAAGATTTTACTTGCCTGATAACCCATCGGATGACTCATCCCTTCAGAACCAGTTGAATTTTAGACTTTGCACATGATTTTACCCTATAATTTCATATATTTTGTCTAAAATTTGAAACTATTTAACGCGAACAAAGCGGTTTGTGATGCTATTTTGACATTTGTACTCGCAGTGTAGTGAAGTTGCGCCGAATCGAAAATTGTGAGAGACGCGCTTAATTTTGAATGTAGTATGTGATATGAAAATCTTGAATTGTGGGACAATGTTATTTAGATGGCTTTGTGAAAGAGATAATTTGGAATGAATGTATAGGGTGTTAAATATTCGAGATGGATTAGTGGACGAAAGTGTACATGTGACAATTTTGTTAAGATTGTTGAGAAAATTTTTGTTTGAGAATGTTAATGGATTGTTGGAGATTATTGAAAAATGATGGATTAAGTAGATAATTGAAGCAATTTATTATGGTAATTGATAGAAGGGTGTTCGAACGTCGTAGGGTCACCAATTTATGGCAACCAGATTTGTTGAATCTGATCCATAAGATGAGATGAGGCTGAGATGAAGAAGGAGTACTGATTTCTTTTCTCAAGGTCAAATGATATTGGGGAAAAATGGTCTTTATCAGAAGATGAGAAACTCTCTTATGAGTTTTGGCAAGATTAAGAATATCTGGAGTACTCACCAACTTACTTTCACTATTTCTTTATGAACTAGATTAAACAGTTAATAAGGAATTCCACCAACTACCGAAATGAAACTCGATTTTATATTACAAAAAACACAAGCACTATATTAGTGAATTCAAATAAAGTATCACAGAATATACTTAACATTTATATATTTTAACTTAAAACTAATTACAATGTTATGCACTGGTAGTGGGTTCTGAAGGAAAGAGTGGTAAAATTGTATATTGAAAAAGCTTTTATAGTTGGGTTATTCACGCAAGATAATCTTTTCCAAATAGGTGATGTGTTCTCCCTCTGGTGTGAAATATCCTAAGTTAGTTGACTTGGTACAGACGGTGATGAATCTACATTGTTGATAAAATACGAGATGTATTCGTCGTATTCCGCTAGATGGCTCTTTATCCTGGATGGTTCCATACACTCGTTGTCATCAGATAGAAAATTAGTTTGTGTGGTATAATTTCCATACTTGTCTAACCGCCATAGTATTGTATTTAGATTAACCACATAATCGGAAAGCGCTTGGTAGCATAGCGGTGGTCAAATCGCCATCTTTCCTAACGCGTAGGTTCTAGAGGTCCTGGGTTTGAGCCCTGATGCCTCAAGACATTCAAATTTCATTATAAAAAGAGATATTATTAAGATATTTATATATTATAGAGTTTTAACCGATCTCAACTCATTTTGTTTAATTATAATTTCATTTTATTTAATTCCAATTTTATTTTATTTAAATTATTTTTGTGATATGATTATTCCTATTTTATGTGTGTGTTGGTGTGTATTTTTGTTCAAAGAGATGTCAAAATTCTAATATTTTTCTAGTTATTATTTTCTCTTTTTTATAGTCTGTATTAGTCTGCATACATACCTATTAATATTTTATTTGATCATAGCATATATTTTCTATCATGTCTGTTTATTATTGTATTTTTATATGTTTGTAAATGGCTGAAGAAGCCGTAGAAATGGAAATAAATAAATAAATATCTCCATTTTCCATCCGTCTTTTTTACACAAAGTATAATATAATACTAGCTTTCCCGACAGACGTTGTCCTGTAGTGCTTACTATGAATATTGATTTCAAATTTGTAATTGTTATACACAAATATTTTTTTTAAATAATATGTTGGAATGTTAAAAAAAAATATTTTTGAAAGCTTGAAAGAAATTCTATCAATAATCTGCGTGCCAATGTTTTGAAACTGTATGATTGCCAGGTAGGCAAATAAAAATTATGTTGTTATGAAATTTTCATAGACGGGGCGTTGGCTTCGCAAGTAATCCGTTCCATACTAACTTTAATATTATATTTTGTATATTTGTTTTCAACTTTTCATTAGATATTCTATTATCCGGAGTGGAGAAGAATCAAACATCGGACGAATCTGTTCAGCCGATCTCGAGTATTCGCACTAACCATACTTTACTCCTGGCCCTATCTGCTCCGATTTACGAACTAATTTTACCTTCCTGAATGATTGGTCTCTGTTAAACATAGATTCGATTTTTTATTAAAAAAAACCACCAACAAAATTTATTCGAAAAAAATTAAACCCAAAAAAATGATGTGGTTTCCCATTAAGAAAAACTCTTTGAGCAAATATTTGTCTTGCAAAGTGTTTTTCTTTCGAGTTTTTTTTTAATTTTCGAAAATAATACCTCCTCCACCCGTAAGGAAGGTGGAAAGGGCTTTTTTATGAATATATTTGTCTACCTTTCTTTTCAAGAGGTAAATCATCCGAAAGTAAAATGGTGGCACACAAATTACTGTATTATTTAGTGGCGATCGAGGAATCTGGAGACGTATATATTTTTATTATTTTAATTAAATGTAGGTAAATACATAAAAGAAGATTAAGCAAAAATAAATTTTATTATTTGAAATTTTGTTTGTCCTTGTGATTTCCATTTTCAAGCTTAAATCCTTCTTCCTTGCTAGCCATCACGACACTTATCGTGTTAATACCAGCTCCTTTCTTGCACCATGTTTGAAATTTAGCAATAATTTTCTTTCAAAAACAATGACCTAGATATTATGTAGGTAGGTACGTCAAATTGAAAAAAATATTTGCGTTTGTGTCAATGTCAAATACATCGAAGTGTATGTGAGTATCAAATACATAACATTACAGTAGTGTTTGTAATGTTATTTTATTGATTTAATCTATTTTTATGATTTAAAAAAAATATTAGCATTCGCCACTCCTTCTCTGGGTATATAAACTATAAGTGTGCGAAATTTTATACTCCCCCGTCCGCGAAATTTTTGTAAAAATGGTCATAAAGTTTTTGCTTCACGTTTTAATAAATCATATTATGTTACCCAACCTTTGAAAAAAAAACAATTATTGTCTATTCACAGTGTAAACTTGTAAGTCTTGACCCTTTGTTTAAATTTATTTTGTTTTATCCATTTGTTAGATTTTTTAAAAATAAAATATTTGTTAGTCCAAAAAACTCTCCGCTGAAGATGGTCGCAAATATATTTCGGAAATAATACAGTATATTAGTAATTCTGGAAAGTTTGTTTTCTTTATAAATTGACACTATGTAGATGTGCATGGAACAACTCAAGGCTCCGTGTAGGTTTTCGTACAATTTTCTCCTTCATCCACGTGTCGTAAGCTTGTTCTATCTACTTATATGTATGATCTGTTTGGGCTTGGTGCCACCCATATCTAAAAATAAATTCCAATAATAATTATCAAAAACACCAACACGTAAAATATATTCCGTTCGGACGGGTGGATGAACGCGGCGAGTTTGCTCTAATGGTTTCCGCCAGCAAAATCGTTTCTCTGCGATTCAATTTTGATTTCAGAGTGGTAAAACAAATTAGTCTAATCCCTTCCCAATCCGCCCGGGGCACGGCTGCCAACATTATTATCTCTCTTATTTATTTTTCATTCCACTAACCCACTTACAGTGTTACCAACCTAAGAATAATAACATCACGGACGTCCGATATTACGTGAGTCCTCGAGTGCTGGTTTGGGTCGAAAATTTCCAGTTTAATAATAGACGCATTTATATGTATTATTTTTATTTCGAAAGCGTCGGTTTATACGCACGGGCGAATCATTCCTCGTCTCAACGATCAAATATTTATGCGTAACATCGTAATTATAACGTGAATTTGTTGATAAAAGTCGTCATCTCTTCAAAAACTTCATAAGAAGGTATGTGAACCCTTTTATTTATACACGTGTATCTACTGAAGAAATGTCTCGGTCGCTCATTTTTTTTTCTATTTTATGAAAACTTAATCCTGTTTCTTCTTCAAACTTATAGATCACTTAAAAATAACTTATTTTTAATAATATCATCAACCTATCAACCCCATTCTCTCTCCAATGTTCCTATAGCCCATATCGAGCCTTTTGGCCTGCCTTAACATTCGCCTCTAACAAATTCTGTACCCTGCCCCCGTCCTCCAACTCGGCACCTGGACGATCTTCGCTGCATCTTTCATCTTCTACCTCAGCCGAGGTCTACCATTTCGTCTCCGTCCTTCTGTATGTCTACTTAAAGTTCTTTCTATCTGAGCAGCTTTCTGTGTGTTGCAATGTTTGGGGCCTGATATAATATCTTGTACAGATCTTCGTTGGTTTTGATGTTCCACTGTTCACCCCTCTCATTGATCCGCAGATTCAACCTAGCACCTTCTTTCAAAATATCGTCAATCCATTGATGACAATTCAGTGCAAATTTTATTTCGATACATTATGTGGTCTCTCCAAAAACGTCTGTTTTGAGTACTAAATCTCATTTTATCCTCAAATTTACAGCATTGGCGGTTTATTTATTACATACTAATACTATCCTATCATATAGTTTTCATTTCGATCCCTTGTAAAAAAATGTATTAACCTTTGCCAGTTGTCACTCAGATAAACAGGGCTACAGATTCTTTAAGTTCGTCAAATGCGATATATATTTAATGCTTAAATCTTTAAATTTTCATTTATATCTCCATAGATGGATTATTCCTATTTTTTCATAGCAAAGAGTGGAGCCTCATTATCAGCATTTTCAACAGTGATTGGTGTGCAAAAAGGAATGAGGTTGTAGATTTGGTACTAAATTGAGATATACAAATGGATACATTTAACCCAAATAACTAAAGTAGAGATAAACAATATTTTTAGAGTACACTTCATAGAAACATAGCCACTTTTTGCCATTACTACTAAAAAAAAAAATTGAGCTTCACTTTTGATGGGGTTCTAGTTTTTGTAAAATTCTGTGTTTTTACTCGTAAAATATGTTCTGTTGTGACTGATACGCACATGACAATACACGCAGCTTGCTCTTGCTCAATCGATTTGACGATAATTTCACGGCATTTAGTCGAATTTCAAAACAACAAAACACTATAATAATATTTAGGGAGCGTGGTACTTCGAGCGGATCGGAAACACGGGGATTGTCTGGAAACAATATTCTGGCGCGTTGATTACAAATTTTAATATTATTATTATTATAAACAAAATGGAAAATGATCAGCGACAAAGTAATGTCATCGAAGTTACCGACAAATAGCTTTGTTAATTGTAATTACCGGCGAGGATCGGCCAACCGTATTAATTACAAAATAATTGGAGCATTTTATTCCGACTATTTGTACACAAAACACGGCGGCAGCACGGCATATTTCCGAATACTTTCCAACCAATTTCAGAAGTTCTCCTATCATTTAATTACTTGATGTCCGGATACACCATCAAAATTTAGGTAGAAATATACTATTTTATTACGAACTGCGCTCTGAAACTCATTTCTTACAGTATCTTGTCTTTACTCGAGCATAAAGCGACAAGTTTAGCCAGGTCTTTTCATCTTTCCATTGTTTGGCATTCTGCTTTTATAGGTACCTACCTCTAGGATTCTGGGTGCTCGTTTTTTAGTTTGCCTGTTTGGTTTGCGAATCTGAGACTTTTTTTCAATTGACAACTATATATAATTCATTGTCACATTATATCCAAAGATCGTGAAGAATTGTGACAAAACCTTCATAGGTATATTTTTTTGCTGTAATTGGGCGCATTTACACCATATTTTTGATAACTATGTAATAAAACTAATAAAATTAACGAATTGAACGTGCATTCTTGGTGGAATTATTTAAATACGGTAATTTAAATAAAACAATTTAATTGCTGTTAAATTTGTGGAATAACAATTTAATTGTTTTATTTAAATTACAATTCTCCAACAAGAGCTCTCAATTGCGCTCGATCTTGCGCAATGTTTATGACCTCCTGCCACACCGTGTCCAAATCCCTCAGCTCTGCTTCGAAGGAGCGGAACACAGGGTGAGAGGGTCTTCCTCGTCTTCGAGACCCTGATGGGAGGAAGAAAAGCGCTCTCCTCGGCCAACTGTCATTCGGCATCCTTCACAAATGTACCAGCCAAGTAGAGGTGAGGGGCTCAAGCTGGGTGCGCCTGCATATAGCATCATTCGTGATGCGGTGGTACCATCTTACGCCCATAATTCTCCTAAGGCACTTCATTTCAAAAGCTGAGACTTTTTGTGCCTGGGCTTTGGTCAATGGTCAGGTGCCAGGACTCACACCCATATAGGAGAATAGGCAACACACACGCATCAAACAGTTTATATTTCGTCTCGACACTAAACGCCGACGCTTTCCAAATCTTGGTCATGTTGTTAAAGGCGCCACTTGCCATACCGATACGTATCGGGAGCTCAGCCCCGAGATCACCAGAGGTGGTAATGGTTGCTCCCAGGTACTTAAATTTATCCACCCGGGAGACCTGGTGACCGTCGATGGTTATCGGTAGTTTATTTAAAATACCGCATGAAATTTAAACCAACCGAAAAACTTATCAAGAAGGCAACGATCCATTGTATTTGAATTTGTAGTGGTCTCCCTTCTATCTATGTTTGCATCCGTTAGCTTTGTCCATAAGGGATGATTCACAACACGGGAGCTCCTTCGTCGTTTATGGGACCCTGATAATCATTGTGGATGTTTGTTCTAATACCAGAGCTCACACCCGTATAGAAAAACGGCACACAAGCATCAGACAGTTTATATTTTGTTTGCCTCATTACTTAATTACATTACATATTTTTCAGGCAACTTTGAAATGCACAGTTTTATTCTTGGTTCCATTCAAAAAGGAGTTGTCAAACATAGATCCTATTTATTTTGTATAAAGTACGTAGTAAGTTTATTTAAGGATTTGATACGCTTATTATTATAAGAGTAGCATTCATTGGAGGAGAACGTGATAATCTTAAGAACAAGGCGCCAGCATCCAGAATCTGTTGCCAAGTCTCCCTATAATAAGGTTATTTACACTTTCGTGTTCCTCCAACTAACTTCAGTTTAATACAATTATTTCTACATCCGACTCCAGCACGCTTATAATGTTCTTATTCAACTACGTTTTTGCACATAAGATACTTTCAAATAACTGAAAGAGTTTCCTTTAAAAATACAATAGGGAGAAATATTTTTTCACCTAAACGTAATTAAAGTTTTTAATTTAGACAACCAGCTTTCCCGACAGACGTTGTCATGTAGTCCTTACTATGAATATCGGTTTCAAATTTCAAATTCGAGACTTGGCGTGACATAATAGTGCAATTGTAATTATATATTTTCTTTAATAAAAAAAAAAATAAAAAAATTGAAATTTATACAAAAATACGTTTAAAATGCTTTTAGTTCGATGGTTGTCAAATAAAAAATAATTTTGTTGGTATAGAAATTTTCTAAGATAGCGTTGGCGTCGCAGGAAATCCGTTCCATACTAACATTAATACCTACCTATTACATTTTATATTATTTCTTAAGCATTTTTCTACTTTTTTTCTTTTTTTACTTTTTAATAGTTATTCTGTTATCCGGCGGAGGGGAGAAGAATCCAATAAATCAAACATCACAAGAATATACATAGGTACTCGTAGGTACCTGATTGTTTTGAAGTCCGTTTTACTTGAAGTTTGGCATTTCGTTGAAAATTTGACCCGAGATAGTGGGAGGATTCAATAAATTTCCGAGTTCCTGGAATTGGGCTTAGGTACTTGGCTACTATTTTTAACTCAGAAGCTATGCACTACAACTCTAAGAAAGGCAAAAGTGTATTCAGAGAAATAATATTATACACTAACAAAAAAATTTTATCGACCTAGAAAAAATGTTAATCAATGTGTCGATCCAATAGATGTATTATTTATCATCTCAACTCTACATTTTAATTAACATTCAAAAAGTTCTTTCCCAAGAATATGCCGTAGATATTTTTCCCCGTTTTATTATTTTTTAAATACGAGCCATCCCTATCTACGTAGGCTGTTATTAGTGTACACCGGTACCTACGGATTCCCCGATACTCTGGCATCTTTGTAGCGGGAGGCTTTCTCTGATGGATGAAGTTATTCAGACATTTCCCAGGAGTAATTCCCGATGCATAGATCTTCTTCAGCAGGAACAGTGTAAATATGCCGAGTGATGGTATTCTCATTAAGACCCCTTTTACATCCGACTACTTACTTTTTTTTTGAAGCCAGCTTTGTGACTCGTAAAGATGAAAATAATATTCTTAAGACGCATTTATACCGAACGAACAAAGACCCAGAGCTTGAAAGTAGAGTATATTTTCCTTATCGTTGATACTGGACACCGTGGCAACAACAACTTATTAGTAGGCGATGTTATTTCCTTGTTGACCATAATAATATTATCAACGATTAGGAAAATATACCTACTATATTTCCAAACTCTGGGTGTCTGTTCGTTTGGTATGAATGCACCTTTATAAAGCCAAAGAACATGGCTTCGTTCAAGCTCACATTTCTTTCTTTTCTAAGTATATCTATAATATAAAGTTAAGTCGGGTTAGTACGAACACTTAGAACTCGAGATTGGCTCAACAGATTCTTCCGATGTGTGATTTATTGGATTCTTCTCCATTCCGGATAACAGAATAACTAATAAAATGTTAAAAAAAGTATAAGAAATAATACAAAATATAATATTAAAGTTAGTATGGAACGAATTTCATAGCGACGCTATCTTTGAAAAAATCTAACAACAAAATCATTGTCTTTTGCACCTGCACCTTCTCAATCTCGCATACGTAATTGCCACTCTTACAGTAGCCCATTTCACTTACTCCACTGTTTCGGGCGGTTTAGAAATTTTTCATACAAAGTCAACCAAATTGCACGCATATTATTATATTCTCGCGTTGATCCCGTCTCAGCTTTGAATACGAATGAATTATGGACGTTTTAGAATAATTAATATTTTAATATTATTTTTTAATTAGTTTGTTTTTATTTCTGGAGGCGCAGTACACAATGAACGGCTGCCTCTGGTTAGGACCAAAGGGTCTATAGGACAACGTCTGTCGGGAATGCTAGTTTGTTTTGAATAAAATCGTTGTATTTCTAGATAAATACCTAAGATATTCTAGAATTTAGTGAAATTTTAACATAGGTATAGTGACAATAGTATATTGATTGCTTCTTGGCTTATTTTTTCTTGTGTTCTCATAATGTTTGATGAACTTAAGACAATTAAAACACAGACCTAGAGTGAGAGCTTAATTTTTTTAGGAAAACAAATCTGAATCAATGAACTAAAAGTTTATTAAAAACAAAATTTGATGTCATCCTATTTCTTTTTTAATATTAAAAAAATCAACGCAACAACTCAGTGATATAAAAATAATATGTAGGTAAATATAGGTACATGTAAAAAGCAAACAAAATATTGAAATATTCAATTCAAAACATTGCTAAATTTAAGATAAAGTTCAAATACAAAAAAATTTATAATTTTTCCACAATTTTTTATTATCCTGACTAGTTTTGTAGGCAGTCGTAGGTTTCTTAGTCTCCTGTGACCATGTAGGACGTGTGCCTACGAAACTATTCCGGATAATAAAAAATTGTGGAAAAATTATAATTTTTTTTGTATTTGAACTTTATTTTCAAATAAACTCCACCAAGAAATGCATGTTTATCAGATGGTAAATTTTATTAAATTTAAGATGAAAAAAATAATGATTGATTGTGTTATAGTGTGTTGTGTGAAACAGAGTTTAAGTCAATATGGCAAGTTGAATACATAAATTTGAAATTGGGTAGGTGTCCTTGAAAAATCTAAAACCACATTCCTCATTATTAAGAAAAGGAAGTTAAATTGAAGATATTGATTATAACATTACTCCCTTTGAAATATTGAAAAAAAAAATCTGTAAATAACTTAGGTTAGTATCTCAGATAATTAAAATTTTGCAAAATTTAGTGAACAGCAGATTAAATTCTTAAAAAAATGAACAGGTATCTCTGTTCGATTTATAATTCACATCGTTGCGTCAAAACTGCTTGTGTGATGGGTACTTTAGGCTGCTTGTTATTTTTTTTTTCAATTTCATTCAAAACATCCGCCCACTTTGGGACAAGAAACTGTCTGTTCTAATATTGATTAAAAAAGATAACTTTTTCCTGTCAAGTTGATATGAATTCTGAAACATCAACATATTGTTTCTTTCTTTTTTAAGAAGAAGTAAGAATCCTCGTGCAAAATAATATAATATGGTGTACCTAGGTATATTTACATATTTAGGCGCGTTTCACTAGGGCACAAAAATTGGCGTTCCCAATTTATAAAAACCAAAATTAATGTTTAATACCTAAGTTTTGAATTAAAAAATGGTAGTTGTTGTAATCCCTGTCACGGGGCAAGATCGCAATGGAGAGCTCTTGTTGCCTCCCTGTGTCCCTAAGTGTCGCTTAAAGGGAGAATGAACATGAATAAGGGTAGGGAACGATGTTTTTTTTTTTTAAATTAGGGATTCACAATCATTTTAAATAATGTCTATCGTGTGAATATAATATCTTATCTCAGAAAAATTAGCTTACCGTACAGTTTAAAGAATTATTAGCGTTGAGTGGGGTTCGTTTCTACCTTTTAGAAGGTGAACAACTATGTAGGTCTGCCACATACTCGTAAAAACACAACATCTATAAAGATATTATGCAATCTATAATCTTTGAATAAAATGTCTTTTCTTGACTTTCAAAACTTCACAAAGATGTATAAGGGTTGTGTGGTGAGGTTTTATTTTAGATTCAACATTGTGAATGGTTTTCTGACTATTAACATTAACAAAAATGTAAAAGAAGCTCAATAAACGAATAATCAGAAAGATCATATAATCCAAATCTCACAGGGTATAAAGGTGTTATTATACAACATAACGTACAATAATATCTAAAAGAATATAGCAACGTTACGTCCTAATTAGTTATCAGGAGAAAGGATCCTATGGCCGATAATATCATACATAGAATGGCTCATAAAAACAAAATGGTATGGTCTGCTCAAACCTATCCTTTCTAACAACTAAATTGAGTTATTTGCATGGGTAATTCTCTCCTTTTTACTTTTATGACTGCGATTTTCTCCAACGGTTAGCAATTTCACAGAAAGGATAATCAAACATTACGGGTGGGGAAATAAATTGGTTAAATTTATGTGAATCCGCGAATAGCGCTCCTCTGATCTAACTAATTCTTCTTTTTATAGCGGAACTTTCTCTAGGGTCACTTAACGCTGGGTAGACATTTAAAAAAAAATAAACTTTTGCCAATTGAATTGGTTTGTTTAATTAATATTGTTCGTTCACTCACGGAAACATGAATGCAAAACGTAAAGATTTGTTCGTTACATAATATTTTATGCAGGATGCTAACAATATATACTTTAAAGTTTATTTTGCGGTTCCGAAGAACCATTTAACAAACTACCAACCACATGATTATTAACGTGTTCAAGTACCTAATTGGAATTACAGAAAATAAAAAAAGAAGTACCAACCTAATTATTTTTATTAACGTTGAAGAACTGTAAAATGTAAAATTATTATATTTACATCGTAGATTCTCTGACTAGCTTTCCTGTAGTCCTTACCATGAATATTGATTTCAAATTTGTAATTTATACAAAAATACCTACGTTTAAAATATGTTTACCTAATTATTAAAAGATTATTTCTGAAAGCTCGGAAAAAATGCCATCAAAATTTTTTAATGTCAGGTTAACAATAATTTTGTTTCCATAGAATTTTTCATAGATAACTTAAGGCGTTGCAAGAAATCCGTTCATTACTTACTTTAATAATAAAGATATATTTTATATTATTTAATATCAATTTTTTCGATTTTTATTAGTTACTCTGTTATCCGGAGCGGAGAAGAATCCAATAAACCAAAAATGATAAAAATCTGTTCAGCCGATGTCAAGTTATAAGTGTTCGCCCGACTTTTTTATATCTTTAGATGTTGATTTTATTCCATATTATATACCATTTTTACATTCTAATGAGTTTGTTACAAAGTTTTAAGATACGTATTCCTATTCTCATATCTGTTGCTTAAGTACATACAAACTGTATTTTATCTGATGTATTGTAATGTTGTATAGTAAAATTTATTATTGTAATATGACTTTTTAACACATAAAATTAAATACACAAATATCTTTTTGGATCATGTAAAAGCTTGATTATTCTTTTATTGAGTTAGCCACTTGATTCAAGTCGCTTCATGAAGGACCACATCTCCCAAAATTCGTCTTAATTATTGTGCCTACAATCCGATCCAATATTCGAATATCTGACGTTTTGGAGGCTGTTCCAGTTATAAACCACGTATCTGCAACCAAAACTCAACATAGATTTTAATTGTGGAAATAGCTTCCTTTTTGTTACACATTTTCAAAGTTATTTTCCTCGATGCTAATTAGGCATTATAATGAGAGTTAAAACCTTCCAAGTTACACAATATATCGTACCCTATATATTTAAAGGGTAGTTCAAAAGTATCTACATATAGACTACCCCAGCTGAATGGAAATTTGAACTAATTATTCTGCTTAAAATGTTTTCCATTTAATTTCTATTTTAACTTTTTCCCAGTCGAGAATACATGACTCCTTCTCCGATTTATGCAAACGTACGTTGAATTCAGTATTGTTCTAGTTAGAACATTGCTTATTTAATTTTGAAGAATATGAAATAACTACTAATGACTCTAACAATAATTCATTATTAATGTTTGATTTTTAAATGGAACAAACCATTACGGGCTTACGACCGTCTTTACTGTTATTTCGAAGACTGGCTTAGTGTGATCACTTAAAACAACTTTCGCCATTAGGTGGTAATATTTAAGTCTCCGAAACTCCTAATCATGAGAATTCTCAACATGTTCAACATGTCGAAAAATCTCATGTAAATTTTGGTTTTTCAAGTTTTAAATTACCTACCAAAAAATTTTGTTCATCTTCCATTATGAATCATCTCATATCTTTAATTATCAAAATGTATTTTGAAATAATCACTTCTTGTCTTTTCACATCATTTTGCGACCAGAAAAATGGTTGCATCTTGCAAATGTAACTGTGGTCATTTGAGAGTCTTAAGGTACCTATGTTAAAAAAATAATATGGGTCGTATTTTCTTTTTTAATAAATCAAGTATTTGATGCTTTCAATGATGTACATGCAAATAATATCGAAACGAAGCCTAATAAGATATTCTTTCCGTTTAACCCACAAGAAAAAAATTATGCCCAACGGTACAAGTTAGCTGTCAGCAAAATATAAATATTCCATTTTGAAGCCAGAAATAATAATAATAACAATGCGTTGTCTTTTTTCAGACATTCTTCAAAAAAAAAAATCTCTCCCGTTTTAAGGCAACATAATATATTTCAGACTGATTCATTTTTCATAGCACCCGCTCAAGAATAAAGATAAATAATTGTAGGTCTGCGATACTACTATAAACAGCTTGTTCCATACAGAAGTAGCTGTGCGAATGCCGACCCATCTCGGCCAGGAGTAGGTAGGTACCTATATCTATCTCCCAACATGAAAAAAAAAAAGAATTTGTTGTGAAGAGATTTTTAAAATATGAAAAGGGTGAAACACAAGGAGATACAAGTGATTTTTCACATACTTTCTTTTAGCGGGGAAGCTTTTTCCAATGCTTGTATCCATTAAGTGCATACTTTCTATTCTAGGGGTGTGAGAAATAAGCACTTGTTATGATTACAGGCAGAAAAATATTCACACTGTTCAGTTTGTGATCATAATAATAACTTCACTGCATGAAGACATATTATTAAATTATCAATAATTAATTAACTGTGTTTAATGAAGATGCTTAAAAGCTTTATTTGTTTCAAATATCCAAGTAGCTAACTATTTTACAAAACAAGATTTGTTTTGCTAATAATATGTTTCGAAATTGTATAAATGTTCATTACCAAAAGAAAAGTTGTTTTGCTTCTTGTTAGAAGATACAAAAACCATTTAGAAAATTTGGGTTATTATTAAGTAGTATCTGCATTTGAAACGAAGTGCCTCAGGAGAATTTTGGGTAATGTTTAAGGTCTTGATTTCCATCCTCAATAATATGAAATTTTGACAATATATTTCTCCAAATTCTATTTCAAGGAGCTAAAAAAATGTTTTTCAACGTACTAGACGTACTAAACAGATTTTCAAATAATTAGATTCTTATAAGTCAGTCGAAAATTAGATCGGGGCCTTGAGGTTGACCACCTCACGTTTTTAAACCTCAATCGGTCAGAAAAGTCACAATGAGCCACGGACGCCTTCGAGCGCAATGGAGAGCTCTTGGCTCCCTATGCTTCTAAGTGGGGCTTAGGCCCCTCGCATTGCAGATTGGTTTGAGGCGGGGGGGGGGGATCCGCGACGTGCTTGATTTGTGTGGGGCCGGCTTTCTGGTTTGATTGCTTCGATCGAACTAGGGGGTTGGTTTCGTGCGGGTCGGATTTGTCTCCTCCGGGCTGGCTTGCGGTGTGCGGGGGGCCTTAAAGGGAGAATGTATGTATGTATGTATTTAAATATAAATAAATTAGTCATGTAGAATCCAGCTTTAGGGAACTTTATCCCTTTTCGGGAACACATACATTATTATTTTATCATTTAGGCAGAATAATAATTATTTTAGGTTGTGTATAAAACTATATCGTAGGGTATATCGATTGCATAGTACTTGGCGCAGGTTCTTAAGTCGACTGACTGATATTCTAAGTTGCTCCTTGAAGCGCGTCAAAGCCGGTGTATTCAACAGCTCGAGCAGATCCTCCTCGGAGTACATCCTCGCTCCGCACAATAGATTGTCAAGAATATTGTAGACTGTAGTGTGACGGTGTCGAGTGGGGTATCTACCTGCTCTGCTCCGGATGCGACACTCCTACCTTCCACGCGCCACCATTCTCCTCTCTATGTTTCTTTTTTAAACAGATAGGTATTCCAACCAAATTTGCGTTTGAAATTTTTAACCCGCACTCTTGGAAAATTAATGCACATTGTTTCGTCGACAAAATATCTCAATACTGCAATGATTCTCAGGATTCTCTAGAAAAGCAGCCCTCCAATTGAACGCCCTTAATACCTACAAAGGAAAATCTCTTTTTGAATATAACCAACTGTATTGTTCCTACATTCTATTCAAGCGGATGGTAGTTTGCTACGGTATCCAAAATACGCTTAATGACACTAAACGTCAAACTTACACTCTTTCATTATTTTACTGTAGTCAGTGAATGAGATAAGGAATAAAAATATAGAATTCAGTGTACAACTTGTCTCGAATAATACTGCATTCGTAGTTTTACGACCGCTTTTTTTTCTAGGAAAACAAAGCATCACCTACCTACTATTGATCAAAAACTTCTTCTCAATATTTGGCAAATAAATTTATTCTCCCCCTTGGGATATTAAGTTGTTTAAATTGATTATCGGACCAAACGAAAAGGATTCTTAGTGTAACGCACAAGTTAATATAAAAAGATTTGGTTTTTTATCTCTAGGTTACAGGAGACTCAGAATCTAGTGCTGTTAAATTGTGTTTTTTTTATTACGCAAAAATAAAAGTTCTCAAAAATATATCCACACTTTGACGAGGACGTCTATTTTTTAGCACCTTTGTTATAATGACGTACATGAATAAACATACCTACACGTCAAGTTAGTGTGCCTTCTGTCGCAGGATCATAAAAGTTCTCAGAAAAGCGGTTGTATTTCCCTCGGGAGCGTCGCTTCCTATGCTACCTTAGCACTCGTGCTAACAGGAATATGTCCACACAATGAAGGAACTATTTATACACCTACCGGGACACACAAAAAGCTTTGATGATAGTCCATACAACATGTTTGTTTGATATTCACAATGGATAAATAATATAAACTTTAATATCAAAGACTTATTGACATTCTTACTCCGTATAAAAAAAATATTTTTAGAATTGTATTTTTATCCAAACAACACTTAAAATATATAGTTGTTTCTATATTATAATTTATGAAATATGCTAACATAATAAAACGTATTTTGTAAGCTCTATTTTCTATTAGGTACATACAAATTTTATAATAATATGCTTTTTGTACAATGGCATTTTTTAACCGTGAAAGAAACAAAAATAAAAAATAAATTCATTTACAGAGTATGCCAATAACGAGCCTTTTTTCAAATCATATCCACATTATATTTCATTGATCTTATTTGTGGGCGAAGAAATAAGCATCTTATTGTCTTCTTAAAAAGTCGATTCCTAGCTGTCTATTATCTCCAGAGAGTCTTCTTCATGCATTGCCATGTGAGGACGTCTTGATGAATCCTTTCTCCTCATATGTGCAATGTGCATACCATAATCTTCATCTTTGCCTCCCGCATCTCACTAGGTCTTTACTCTTTATCCATCTTTATTTTCTGAAATCTCGTGTTTGTTTTTCTACGAGTTACTAAGTGAATTTGCTTCCTACAACCTTCATTTCTGAGATTCTCAGTTAATATTTTGTCGTGCTTGTATCTTGCCTAGACTTTTTGCCATTTTAGATAATTTGTTTTTTGGCCGATGTTCATTTTGTTCGAGTTTCTTAAACAACCCGAGATGGCTGCAGTGTTCCATTTTTTTAAACATCGCTTTAAATAATAATTATTCGTATCACTTTTATAGTGCAATGACAGAAATATAATATTATGCTCCTTGTTTTGATTTCTCACTTATGCTTCGGCTACACCTGCGTTAGCGAATGCATTAATACGCACATTCTGCCAAGGTTTAAAGATTCTTACTAACGAATTATTATCGTTACCAATTTTATGAAACATTTTCAAACAAATTGATTGACTCCCGTCACATGTTAAAATTTTGACCTAATGGCATACCTACTTACAAATCTATATTAAAAAAAATCTCTTCTGGAATACAATTAATAAAAAAATGCATTGTCTGAAAATTTGCCTACTTAAAATTTGATTTAAATAATATTGAAATTTTCCGATCGCACAATATAATGGCACTGTGAACAGTGTGAACACGAAATTATATTCTCTCGAAAATATACTCGTTGTACCTAGTAAAAATTAATTATGTTTATTATTTCATGAAATTATAATTAGATCCATCAACATGAGGTTAAAATAATTATATTATTTTTGAAGCGAAAACGTTATACTTATTACCTATTAAATGACCACAATTTATAGGTTTTATTCAAATTGAACTAACAGTTTTACTTAATTTAACATTAATAATTAAATTTGTTTATGTTTTCACCGTAGCTGTTATGCTAAATAATGCTTTTGAAATTTAAATTCCGTGATTTTTTTTAAATATAAGAAGCTTTGAAGTTTGACACTGTTTTAGAAGGTTTTTTTTTCAATTTAAGAAAATTACTTATCTATGTATTTGAAATCACTATTAAAGGAATAACTTTTTTTTTAATAAAAATGAATCTGGCATCACCCTAAGTAAACGCAAATGTACTTTTGACATAAGAAAAGGAAACTTATTTCCTTCAAATATAAAAATGGTCAGTACCGAGAATCGAGTCCATGACATCGGTCAGTATTAATGTCACCGAATTAACCGTTAGACTACGAACCACTTAAAACTAACACAGATTCATCAAATAAGATTTGAAAAAGGTCATAATTATTTAGTGGTTTCAATAACAACAGCCAATAATAATTACATAATATATCACGCGTGTGATGAACTGGGAATACGCTAAATAAATAAATACATTACAAAATAAATAGAGGCATCTTGGCGGTGATTATATTTATAGAATTTAATTTTCTTACCATTCTTTCTAAAAACAATTTAACTCCCCGCAGTGGACCCTTTATTTTGATTTCCGTGGTACAAGGGACCCGCACGCTGTCTATTTACTCAGGATATGAGTTTGTTAAATTTGGCCCAAACTGCCGAGTTGAAATCATCATTACGAACATTCATTCGACTTTAATGTAAGTAACTGATTCTAGGTCAATATTGCGTCAGAGAATATTAATTTTGCGCCTTTGGTTGTCCAAATAATGTTCCTTTCAGGGAAAAGACTAAAAAAATATGACTTTACTGCCATAAGAATGATATTGTTATAGACTTTTTGTATCAAAGACTAGCTAATTTGGTAAACGGCGTGTCACCTAAATACTAAGCATTGGTGCAAATTGCATTATCTTATCCGCAACAAAAATAGTGATTTTCTGTTGTAACACATCTGATAGGCAGTAAGACCACAGGAGGACCTTGCTGATGCCAATGACAGGGCCATACATGTGGCCAACCACTGGAAATTCTTGGTCTGACGATCCGGATTCGGAAAGTAAGTAGTAAGTAAGATTTTGTATGATAGGAAAATAAATTGTTATTATTCTATTTTTCTCGTAATTCTTCTCACATTTTTTGCCATAAAATTACCGTACCAAAGCGGATAGGAATATTTTGAAACCAAAATAAGCTGAATAGATACTGCTAGTTCTCGAGTTTTTTGTATTTGCATTGCAACACACGCACAACCAATATTTTTTTTATAAATTAAATTACAATGAACTTTTACACCTAATGTTGAATGAGAGTTTTATAGAAAAGGGTTTTTGGACAGGATCTGGGGCCTAAGTCAGGTGTAATAAAATGGTCGCCAGCGGTATCGGGCGGTTTTTTATGTAGAAGAGGAAGTTGGTCGGCACAGAGGAACGAACCTGCGACCTTCAAAACAAAATGAAGTTAATACATTAACAAAAATAACAACGGAAATTCGTCATATTATTAAGGGTTCTATTTTTTTCATTTTACAATTGGCTATTTTTTTAACTGGATAACTCCATGATTATTGGAAAAAATGATATGAACAATTCAAAGGTAGCTACGCGTATAAATCCAATAATTGCAAAAGCATACATATGAAATACATATAACGATTAAATTCAATATTCATTTAAATAAATTCTTTGACTATCCAACGAATAATATCAATAAAAAACGGATAATCTAATAATATTTTTTTACTACCTACTTACCTACTCGTTTATTTTATTTGTCTGACGCTTTAATTGCTGTTAAAATACTGTTTCTGTTACTATTAATTTAAATATTTCGTGATACATTTTCGTATAGCTTTAAAAAAACAGATGTGAATATTAAAAAAAATGAACATACGTCCGGTGTTATGTCAGATAAAAAATTCATATTTGGAATAAAATCGGAAATTTCATTTGAAAAACATGGTCTGATAATAGTAAGGTGAATCATTGAATCCGATTGGTGGATTTGAATTCCAATAACGATATGTCAATCCGCAGCGCGCCCTGGGGAAATCCGAAGGAAACATCTCGATTATGTCATCGGGATATTTATGTGAATCTATTTATGCGAACATTCCCCGTGCTATGTTATGTGGGTGCTTACGTATTGCGATGATAATAATAACATCACTGTAATATTTATTTTCTATTGGAACAGTGACGTCACTATTGTTAGCTATATAATACCAATATGTTTGGGAATAATACTTTAATATTTTTTTTAAAAATGTATTTTTACACAAAAAATCAATTGAACATAAGTAGTAAGTAAAACTTGGGTGATTTTTATGTGTTTCTAATTTAAACTGATTGTGAACAAACTCTACATAAGTTTTTGTAAACATCAGAATAGGGGTCTGCTCTCTTGACTCTTATTTGGGGTGTTTTTGAACTATTTCAAAAATGCACTTTTAAACCACACTAATATAACGGTTTTATGACCCAAAATAAAATTCTTTTCTGAACGTTAGGATCTGTACCTAATTCATAATGTTGCCACCAATAATTTATTGCGGCTTTTCTATCAACAACCTCAAAGCTTGGTCAATTGTCTTGTAGCAGCCATGTTTCGCATGACGACATCACCAACCAATAGTGTTCTTCCAAGATGTCGTCATCCGGTAGCAGCCTGCCACATCGTACAAAGCCGTACAGCTAACAGTCACCATCAAGTCACCAACAAGTCTGCGTACAGAGAGAACACGCATCTTCTATCTCGCGATGCGCATCGCGGTGCGCCACACGGCGCCCGCTCAATTATAATCTGCAGCCCGATTCACGGAAAAGTTTAAGTCTAAGTTTAGTTCGAAGTTCGAACGAAGTTCGATTCAAACCCTCCGTGAATAGGTACATAGACTGTAGATAGTCGCCGCCTACAATAATTATTATTACCAGCAGCCCTATTCACAAAAGTTTGAATCGAACTTCGAACTAAACTTAGACTTAAACTTTTCCGTGAATCGGGCTGCTGTACTCCTTTATAACATGTTACTTCTTCAATAAAACTGATCAGACCTGCAAAACCTTCTATCTCACTCTACTTACTACCATACCCATAGTCTTTAACATCATATTATGGATTCGTCACATCACTTTTCCTCGTGATTTTTCAAGTATAAAAGTTTGTGATACATGGGGAACTCAACATTAATTATCATAAAAATAACAGTAATTCTTTGCTAACAAAATAGTTATATCAAACGTTAAACTATAAAAGGTACCTACGCCCATTCCCAAGGTAAGTCCACTTGGCGAATGATCTCATAATTAAATTGGATTAAAAAACGTTCTTCCTAGTCCCCTAGTATGAGTCGGACAGATCCCTATGAAAAAATAATATTGATCACTGGGGAATCTGTGTATTTGTTTCATGTTTTTTTTTTATTTGGACTGTTCAGTTTTCCGTTGGTGTCTCTAATAAAAAAATGTGACAGCGCGCTAATCGTTTCAGCTATTTTGTAATTTTAAGATATATGTGTAATCTGCGCTCACGGAACACAAATATACTCTTTGACTCTTTTCACAATAAGCTACTTAAAGCTTGTGTCGTGAAAGAGGAAGATGGTCGGCACCCGGAATCGAAACCATGACCTCCGCACCAAACGGTACGAAATTCGGCGTTAACGGCGTTTAACCACCAGGCTACCAACCACTCCACTCCATCTTATTTAGTTTGGTATGAATCACAATTTATTTTCAACTATTACAATGTGTACCTATGTACATGAAGCTGCCTTGTTCAATGCTGTGGAAAACCGAACACAAGAACGTATGCCAGATAAAAAGGATTCCAAAATGATCCATTGTAAGTTATTGTATGTGTTCAACTTCTTTTATTCCATCGAATACAAACGATTGCAATAATTCTTGTCATATCAGGACTTCTGTAGAGCAAATATTATCCCGACCGCAGTCTATAATAGCTACACAACTTTTATTCCGGCCAAAGGACGATCAATCATTTACGTTTCATACACCTTCGTGTATACAAATAGGTGCGGGCAAATTATGTTTTATTATTACTTACTGTGTTGGTTTCTATAAAAAAAAATATAACAAAACTTTCCCTCAGATACTGAAAAACCAATCAATCAATCTACAGATATACGAACGCATGGACTTGTGTTATTTTTATTTTATTACACCAATGCTCCAGGCAATCAATAAAAAACCAACTATCTTAGTAATAATATGAAGAAGGTATTTTATATAAAGAATTCCTTGTAAAACACACATTTTTGTTGATGTATTTATATCATTTCTTGTATAATAATCTATTTTTGTTGGTTAAGTTTTTATATTTTATATATTGATGCCAATAGCCAAATCAATAGGGGTTCGATTCTAAGAGGCAATTTTCGTACAAATTGCAAACACTACGAGCTGATGACCGTATTTTTCTGATGTTTCGAAGACTACCTTATTGTTTATGCACTGCATTCCTAGGGAAGGCTGCGTCGCCAGACAAGATGGCTGTCTTTTAAAATCGCGGCAATGTTTTTTGTCTCACAGTAACTACATAGACAATGTTCTACATTGACACATTCACCGCTGTTTAGAGCACTACCCTATTCCTAGGATAACAGACCATTATTGTGATAACTTATACGTTTACAACGTTCACTACTAAGGTTCGATTGCAGCTGGGTCATGGGTTTTATCAACATGTTGAACTTGTCGAAGGTTCCAATGCTATCGGAATTACGGGACTTCGACAAATTTATAAAGAATAGCTGAAATGAAAATTATATCAAGACCAACAACCTATCATCTCAAAGACCTTTATTTTACATTATAAGGAGAGAACTTTAAATTTTAGTATTTTTACGAAAATGTGTGAGACATCTATTTTGAGATCCTGATGTAAAGTATAAGACATTTTCTTATCAATATCAGAACTAATCAAGCACATTATTTATTAAGATGTGTTTCTGTACAAAAAATGATGATTCACAATATAACTAAAGGCTGTTTCAAGTCTTAAACATGTTACGTTTGTTTTATCGAGATGATGAAACGTGAAAAGTATACTTTGATCACTATCGCCTTGAAATTATTACTGTGCACATTGTCAAACTAGGAAATCAAATTCTGCAAAATGCTACCGGTGCAAGTATTAAAGTGAATTCACTGCATTCATGTGCAGGTAATAACATACATTCATGACATCATTTCATGTGAATGTTATTAAAAATTTGTGCTTCGTTCGTTTCATCATTCTAGTATTACATAATGCTTCACAGACGAGTGAAATAGCTTTTAAATACATCACAACAATGGTTTTATTAATCCAAGGTAGGTATTTACTTGCTTTCTTTTTTTATTCTACTCCAGGTACCTATGATAGCGATGTAATAAACAATTTTAATACGAACAAAAGCACTTTTTCTTCCATTAAATGTATATGAAACAAACTGCATCATTATTTTTTAATAACACAGACAACTGTGATTTTTTTCAAACGGATTTTTTTGTCGCAATAATATTTATCGGAAAATCCAAACAAAGATATTTCGTCCAAATATTATAGTCATATGTAACAACTAATGACTAACAATTCATTACTAATGTTCGATTTTTTAAATGTAACAAACCACTACGGGCTTACGACCGTCTTCTACTGATATTTCGAAGGCTGGCTTAGTGTGATCACTTTACGTTAACAACGTTCGCCATTAGGTGGAAATGTTTAAGTCTCCGAAACTCCTAATCATGAGAATTCTCAACATGTATTTAACAAGTACATAGATATTTAATAATTAATGAAATATAGAGATAAAAGTTGGAAATAATTATTGAGAACAAGAGAGCAACGAAATTTAAAGACTGCGACTGCTGTCATGTATTTGGCGCCAGGATATGACTAGGTATATCCATTTTTGTTATTTTATTATAGTCATAATTGCAATCTCGGAAAAAAAATTACGAAATATAGAAAAAACTTCGGGAGTATTAATTCTGTCATCTCGATGTGCTAATTTATAGTCTTTTAAATTGATATGTCTGATCCTCTCAAAACCAGTCGTTAAAAAGTACATAAAGTTACTGAAAAATATCCGTGTGAAATGAAATTTATTCCTTAATGTTTTCAGAAAAAATAATTAATTAATTAATTAAAAAAAACAGACCATCAAATTGAAAAGAGGAATAAAATGGTTTAAATTCAAAGGAAAAAAGGCATTACCATAGCGAGAAAGTGGTAAATTTACAACAGCGTTACCTATTATATATATTTCGGGGTGTTATAAATTACAACATAAGGGTACATTAAATGCGAGGGTAGTGGCTGCCGGTGCTGGGTACACGGCGTTAGAAAGTAAACTCAGAAAGCTTTTAAGTCGTTCCTTCTATAATAATTTACTATTCATGGTACCTACCTATATACCTATTAATAGCTAGAATTTTAAGACACTCGACTATTTCTATTACTAGCTTATACCCGTTTGCTTTACGTTTTTGATTCCGATTGTCAGGCTTGATCGGTAGGTAATTAAACAGGTTCTAGTCTAGCTTCCCATTGCTTAAGAGACCTCCATAACTGACATAAGCACAGAAAAAGAAGAATGACACTTTTTCAATTTTTGTTTTACCGACCTCATAATATTATACGAACCTACCGACATAATTTGCAAGTTTTCATAGATAGAGAGCTCTGTGGTTTGAATCTTAGCTACATTCCCTACACCCTCTAATGTGTGATAATTAATTAGGCATTCCACCCATAGAGGGTGATTTGTGGTATCTGTCAAACTTCAAAATGGAGGAATCATTTTGCATTTTTTTCATTAAATCTTTATTTATTGAGAATAGTAAGATTTGAATAACATTTATATGTATAACAAATCAATCTACAATTATTTTATTACATTTTCATACCGTAATACCAAGATTCCATTCAACGTTTACACGAGTAATTTTGTTTCCAAAACATGGCTTACTGTCTTTTTGAGAAATTTGTATGAAGATCCTAAAAAATAGAGTTTTTTATATAGCTCTAAATATATTAAAGTTAATGCAGCAAATTGTATTTAAGACCCTTCTCAAGCAGTTTGCACGGCTCTGCGCAGATTCATATCTGACGTAGCATTTGTATTTTGAGCGTGATGCTCACATATACGGTAAAAGTGAAACAAACATTTCTGAATTATTATGTAGACTAGCTTATACCCGACTTGCTTTACGTTTTTGATTCCGATTGTCAGGTTTGATCGGTAGGTAATTAAACAGGTTCTAGTCTAGGTTCCCATTGCTTAACAGACCTCTATAACTGACATAACTGACGCCCTTAAGGTGGCCATTGTGTCACAAAACGGCGCGTTAAAAATTATCCCCTTATTATTATTATTATAAGCACAGAAAAAGAAGAATGACACTTTTTCAATTTTTGTTTTACCGACCTCATAATATTATACGAACCTACCGACATAATTTGCAAGTTTTCATAGATAGAGAGCTCTGTGGTTTGAATCTTAGCTACATTCCCTACACCCTCTAATGTGTGATAATTAATTAGGCTTTCCACCCATAGAGGGTGATTTGTGCTATCTGTCAAACTTCAAAATGGAGGAATCATTTTGCAAATTTTTTCATTAAATCTTTATTTATTGAGAATAATAAGATTTGAATAACATTTATATGTATAACAAATCAATCTACAATTATTTTATTACATTTTCATACCGTAATACCAAGATTCCATTCAACGTTTACATGAGTAATTTTGTTTCCAAAAGATGGCTTACTGTCTTTTTGAGAAATTTGTATGAAGATCCTAAAAAAATAGAGTTTTTTAAATAGCTCTAAATATATTAAAGTTAATGCAGCAAATTGTATTTAAGAACCTTCTCAAGCAAATTGCACCGCTCTGCGCAGATTCATATCTGACGTAGCATTTGTATTTTGAGCGTGATGTTCACATATGCGATAGAAAGCAGACAAACATTTCTGAATTATTATGTAGATTACTCTGCCTTCAAATCGCTTTACAGAACTTGATATCGTTAGGATGTACTTACTTAGGTACTTGCCACTTTCTATTCTATTTAGTGTTTGTGTTACTTCAGTCGAGTTGTTTTTTGTTAAAAGGTTATTCTAGGTACTTAAAATATTATAGAAAAAATTATTACTTTGAAATATTTTTGCAGGAACTTTTGATCTTATTTCACAAGAAGTGTCACTATTTTTATTTATTTGACTATCCAAATAACACCCATAAATATATTTAATTTTACGTAATTAGGTACTTTTTTTATTTAAGAAGCGTAGCGGTTTATTCTCAGATTTTTTTTGTTAAAGGTCTTGATTTCCATCCTCAATTAATACGAAATTTTGACAATATATTTCTACAAATTCTATTTCAAGAAGCTAAAGAAATATTTTTCAACGTACTAAACAGATTTTCAAATAAATAGATTCTTATAAGTCAGTTATCAAAGAAGTAGAGAAACCTACGTTGAACATCCACAGAATTAAAAAAAAAGAATATCTGAAATTCGAGGAAGACCCTCTCAATATGTTCCATTCTTTCAAAGCAGATATGAGGAATTTGGGAATGGTGTGAGTGGAAGTCATCGCAGGTGCTCAGAATCGAGCGCAGTTGAGCTTGTTGCCTCGCTATGCCCCCAAGTGAGGTCTCGAAGGGATTATTGATTGATTGAGTGCTATTATTTTGGATTCAAGTTGATTCTTTAGGAATGTTAGGCGTCAGGATTTGGCGTGGTCTACCACGCATCTCTAGATATGTCTGATATTTTTTTTAGTTTGATTTTGACAAAATAATATTACAAACTTAATATTACCTAGGTAAATATTCAAATAAAGGCATAGTGCAATACTTAATAAAATCGAAATTCACACCAGAATATGCATAACAGAATGCATTATTATTTTCTTTGAACTCATTAGAATAGATATTGTGAGCCTGTATCGTATTTCGAATCGTTTATCTCCATTCGCAGACTGCATATTATGTTAAAATAGAAGTTGGCAAATTGTGAATACAGAATATAGAATAGGTAGATAGGTACCTGTAACGCAGATATTTGAGAATGTTGCATCAACAACCAAACTCTACACATGCACACATCAAACGTATGCGATACTCATATTATTGAAACAAATTACAAACATTCGGAGAGTAACGAGAACATTCATTGGCAGTTCGTTCATTAAATTGGTATATATTTTTATTAAAAAAGCGATAGATCCAATCATTTTAGATTTCATTACTATCCTTTATTTATTTTTGATATTCTCTCGCTGTTCGATTAAGAGTTTTACGGTTATTTCAAAACAGAATGAAATAATATTACCTACTCCAAATTTCAACATAAATGAAAATATACGCTCAATACCTATTATTAAGTACAATACTACCTATTTTTATTAAAATTTTCTGAATGTTACATTTTTTAAAATGAATTTTGACTCATTCAAAGTGAACACAATTTTTTTAACTTTGTTGAAATTAAAAAAAAAGTGTCAGAATAGCCACGTGCAAACTTTCACACTGAGCAAAGCTTGTGTATGAAAAGATATAAAAATATGCAGCACAAGATCGAACCGACGTGGTTCAGTTCAACTATGCGAAAGATTACCGTTAACTGGAACCCTGGAAATTCTATGTTTCATGACATTTTTTGCTCGTGTTGTTCAGTGTTGGTTGGTTTCTCTAATCTTTCCATAATAATTCGGTCAAATTTGGGTTTAGTGGAGTCTATTCATCCAACAATATAATATACAATAATGTAAAATGCTCCACATGATATTATTTCCTACTACAACGCCAGCTCTTGGATTTTTTTAAAGTTGTGTAACTATAGAGGAATCGTTTTTATAACATACTAATGGCCCGTCGAACTTCATCTCGCATCCGAATCAACAATAATAATTATTACATAACGCAATACCTTTTCAGGTTAATTTAATTCGGTTTTTATGTCATAAATTGCATTTAATTCATGTAATAAGTCAAAATTATTTATTTTATTCTGGTTTAGGTTGGTGTCCGACGGGCGGGTCTAGCTGACTCGTAAATAAATAAAGCCATCTAATTGAACCGCTGCGCTGTTGCCATATTAAAAAAATAATAATAAAACGAGGTATTGATAGAAAGGTAACTACGCACCTTGATGGAAAATAATAGATAACTCCGAAAAAAAAAATTCATTTAAATTTTATTAGCAGAATAATTTCACCAAGAATGCACGTTGAGCTTTTGAATTTTATTTAGGAACTGTTTATATTGAAAAAAATATATTCATGAAAATAAAAAATCGTTGTAAACGTGTTGTAAAATTTTTGATTAACAAAGCATTTTGCGCTTGTAATAAATAAAATAAGTATTGTTGATGGTGAGGATAGGTTCATTGCAAAGGGGTGTTGTAGTACCTACCGCCATAAAAGGACTACTTGGGTTGAGCGAGTTTAATTCACGCCATTTTAATTGGTTGATAACATCGAAAATGTACAGAATCACTTTTTCTTATTTTTGTAATTTTTCTTTGTTATTTGAATCAAGACTCAATATAATTGGAAATGAATATCGAAATCCTTTGATGAAATACATAATTTGTGTGGTGCGTACTGCAGTTTGAATCCGCGATCTTAGTAGATTAAAGCAACTTTATTTTGATCTATTTTTTATTGCAAATGAACAAACTAAACGCCATTAAGAAATTTCTATTATTTGAGGATCTTCATACCTACTAATCTTTCAGTTAATACAGGTAAAAGTTTACTTATGACTACATATATGAAATAATATAATATATAATTACATATTATATGAATGTTAAAAATACGTAACATTTTTAATCAATCCAAGTTATATTTTTAGGTTAATCTTATCGTCACATAAGAATAATTTTTACTCTACACATCGACACATTTTATTCTTCTGCCTTGTTCAGCTATCTACATTATTGTTCGTGCTGTGTAATCCTGTTGTTACGTGAACCCACAACATTACTATACTTCCATTTTTTGGGTGGTCGTCCTGGCGAAGTCTACCAGATTGGAAAATGCCTTCTCTAGTCGCCCTTTCAGCTCTTGCCATCCTGGACACACGCTCGTTCCAGAACCTTGTTCTCTATCGTCCCCATCTGACAATGTCTTCAACTTCGCATACGTATTTCGGGTTTCAGTATTCCATACTCTGTATTGAAGGCTCGTACCAGGGATATTAAATCTCTCAGTAGATACTTTCATTTCACTGAAACTAAGGAGATTTTTGGTTTTGATGGTGTTTGTCATGGACTCAATTTCGTATATCATAATCGAAAACAGGTCACCAAATTTCGATTTTTTGTCAATTCACTAAGAGGATTGGATAAGAAAGCTATAAGGTACACATAACTAAACTTATTACTCTTATAAAATATGAAGAGTCTATTTCTTTGAAAAAATATTTTTTACCTCAATATAGTTCCCTCCAGTAGTGTAAGTATATGTATAAGGTAAAGGAAATATTTTATTTTATGAATTTGTAAAAATAAACTATTTTCCCATAAAGGAACCAAGTAATAATAATAAATTCAACAACAATTCAGATGCGAAATCTTGA
The DNA here is from genome assembly GCA_963576905.1 of Mystacides longicornis. Lineage (NCBI taxonomy): Eukaryota > Metazoa > Arthropoda > Insecta > Trichoptera > Leptoceridae > Mystacides > Mystacides longicornis. The sequence continues at coordinate 1,139,686 of OY756423.1, forward strand.
AATATGCGATTATATATTTACAATTTTTCACCTTAATTTTTTCCTTAAAAGCTCTGATGGTGTTGGTAATATCCCCGTCCATCTCCCGCGTTTCCGCACCCCTTTCCCACCGCACAACATCCTTAACACTTGAGCGTCGCCCACACCACCGAAAACCTTCTCCGGTCCGGGGTAGATAATAAAATATAGCCCCGTATATTATTGAATCCACCGCACTTATGTAGACGATATATGTATTTATTCAAAATCATCTGAGGTGAGCCATATTTCATAATATAAAAATTGCCAGGAGCCTCGAATTTGAATTTCAATTTTTTCCTACCTCTGCCTCTATTTTTTTACGTAGGAACGTCCAAAAGGTATCGAATTTAAAATTGAGGGTAATTTTAACACTCCCAAAATGATTTTTTTATGCAATAACTCAAAAAGTAGGTAACTGCCTATCTATGTACATTGCATATTATATTTTAAGAATTTGACAACTCTTTCCTATTCTCGTTCAAAAATAGTTTGAATGCATAATAGATATTATGTAAACGTTTATTTATTAATTTCATTATCTATTGCTTTAGCAAAACCTATTTTTTTGCATAGCCATACCTATTTTTCATCCAAAATAATAAGCCAAAAATAACATGCTATTAATAAATAAAATTTAAAAATATAACACATACCTACCGTTAAGTTAAGCATTTCATAATGTATGCAAATAAAAGAAAAAGAAACAACATTAATAATGGTTCAGTTTAATATAAAAGGAATATGTATAAATTTACAAAAATAAAAAAAATATTGAGTTCAAGTGTGAACAAGTACTGTGTTTTATTTGACTTGCTTATAAAGTATGCTTTTGTTTCAAGCTCATTAAAATATATTGAGTCGTGTTAAGTACTCGTAAGCTTTTCAAACTTTTTGAAATATATTTACCCTTCACTTTACAACAGGTACAAAGTTGATAACATGACATTGAGTAAGTGTTTCATTGAGTGCATGCATTGACATAAATCAAGTGTTAAGTTAAGTAAAACATTTACGTTAAGGCAACTAGTATTTAAAACAGTTATAATACATACATAGATAACTTTAATATATTAAGGTCATTTAAATTGCGTAGGATCGAGTGCAGTGGAGATCCCTAGTTGCCTTCCTATGCCCTTATGTTGGGTGGCAAAGGGGGGAGGGGGTATAGAAATATTGTATACATAGTAGTAGGTTCATGAATTTCATTCAGTTCTGTTCGGTTAATTTTTATGTCAGCCATCCTTTGAGTCCCTTTTAACGTCAAATACCAAATTGGTTGTTTAATAGTTCTTGGGATATACCATCTGAGCCTTTAACTTTGCAGTTTATCGTTGTTTTCCATGACACCTTTATCCATAAAGGCACCTCATTATTTGCTGCCTTCAGGTTTATATTATGCCTTAATCCAATTTACAAAATACACGCGATATACCCGAATAATCTTCCACAGAAACCCTTTCTCAAAAGATTATGTTATTTTTAAATACATTATCAGGTCATAAAATAACGAATGTTTATGTAATATTTTGTCTTTCACTTCATGGTCTGTTATTGCTTTTCGAAAAAATAAGGATTTATATAAGTAAGTTCCCTATATTAGTACCTATATATTTTACTTGAAATCTTTCATGAATCGTATATAATAAGAAGTGGTTGGTGTCCCAGCGGTTACAACGCCGGCTTTCGTACTGCGGACGTCAAAATGCTAGGTTACTGATGGTTTAGGTCACTGATATAGTATAGTTTAGGTTACTGATGATGGACGGTAGTCCGAAAACCTTTTAACCTTATATATTCAAAATAAAAAGTAGAACATACAAAGTTTTTCTTTTTTAAAATTATTTTAAAATGTTCTACAACGTTACTCACGATAACAAATTTGAAGATTTAATCCTGTTGTAACGTCACCAACAAAAATATTTGTGAATAGTCAGATATCTTTAGTTTTTTTCTATAAACGGTAACATTTGCAACTCAAAAAAGTACTAGCCCCCTATTCGGGACAAGAATCCCTACCAGAAGTAGTTACAATAATATGCACTATAATATTGTTTCTTTGATAAAATTTCAATATAATATTTAAAATTTATAATCGCTTCTATGCGTCCTCCCCTATCCTTGGCTGAATAATAATTCTATTAATAAAATTTGGCCCGTAGGTAAGAAGGTCGTTCATAAAGCGGGTGGCCTCTTGGTTCTCATTAAAGAGACAGTGGCGCAACCCTCATTAATGCGATACAGACGTGGCGGCCTGAAAGAATTATCTCTGGGCATTAGACACTTCTTATACAGCCTCATCTCTTTGAAATATTTTAATAATGTATTTAAGCCCGCTAGTTGTGACAGGCAGGGGTGACTTCTTTATACGTCTCATTTTTTCTTGTTTCATACAGCCGTATGTTGTTTTAAAAAAATTATACCTTTAAAATGCAATACAACCAAGAACAATTTAGCCAAAATATCAAATACGGCTCGACTATCGTAGGTGAAATATTTTACCCCAATTTTTATAATGAATTATATAGGCAGATCATAAAGGGTATTATCATCTTAGAAATGTTAATTAAAAAAAAAAAACGGTAATTTTTTTATTCACTTCTTCCTTTGTGATTTTATTTTTTGAATTTCATATCGCCCACATAAACTCGTTGGTTCGATCCCTGGTGGAAATCATAATATTATTATTCTTCTAAGACAACATAAAAAAATTTCGGTGTAAAATTCGTCGAAACCGTAGTTATTTATCGAGAAAGCCTTTCGAAATTCTCAGTATGCCGAAGAATTCCTAATGGTCAAACTCGTGGATGATTCACACGATTGAAATTTGAACACCTTATGGCCGAAAATGATCACGCTAATCCAACCTTCAAAAACAGCAGTAGGAAGTCGACGATCATAAACCCGTAGTGGTTCCAATTTTTGTAATGTATTTGCATCAAATCGTTCAATAATGTTTTTTTTTACCCATCACGCCGTTTCCCGAAGGGGGTAGGCAGAGAGTACGGATTTCCATTCTTTCCTATCCAAACAAACCTCTTTCGCTTTTTCCAAACGCATAACATTCCGCAAACATGCTCTTCTGTTCCTTTTGCTCCTGACTTGGCCCTCCTCTAAGACTGAACCGATATGATCGGACCATGTCATTCGAGGTCGACCTCGTCTTCGTGCACCCATTCTTTCAGTACCTAATGATAATTCAGTAATTATTATAATTTTCAATAATGTTAAATTAATTTGATTCTTATAGAGCCATCGGGTCATCCACTGCGGGATATAATATATGTACCTACTCTTTCACTTTTTTTCTTTTACACAACTGAAAGTAGAAAAAAATGTTATGAATTTAAAAAAAAATACCTTCGCTCTTAAAAAGAAAAAAGTTTTTTCGTTATTTCATAAAAAAAAAAAACAAAAAAATCTTCTAAGTGTAATTTTAGAACCACTGCGAGGACGCAACCTACAGTAGTTAGGAGTATCCGTTTTAAAATGCTAACATCCCTGAGAGCTTTTTCGAACAAATCCTCGTATTAAAATGAAAAGTACTGCGAAGCGCGAAAGGCTCTTCTCATTTGGTTAGAAATTAAATTATGTAAAAAAGTGACTTAATAATGGTACAAAAATACCCGTCTCAATAAGAATGGTTGTGTAATATTATAGCGAGATGTAGAATTGCTACGAGGGCCAATTCTATTCAGCTACTATAATATACCTACCGTTTGACTTGAAAAATTATTTTACATTTTTTTATCAGATGTGAGTACACAGGTTCAAAGAATGAGAAGCATTTTTTTGTATATTTGAGCTTGCCACGTGTTAATAACTTGCTTACTTTCAGAAGTACCTACCTATCCTTGACGTAGGATCGCTATTTTTATTCGGAGTGAATGAGACTTGTATTAAGGTTTTGAAATATCTAGCGAATAAAAAATGCAATCTGCTCTATCCCCTAATTTCAAATTAATATTACGGACGGACACAGGGAATAACGACGATGTTATCTGTACAATCGTCCGGGGCGAAGTGCCACGGCCGGGAACTCTGTCGATCTTCGTCGACAACGCTCATTACACATTATAACAATAGACATGAAAAGTTTTAATCAAGCTGATCTGTAAGTATAGAATTTAAATTTTATATATGGAGTGTTTTTCGTAGTCATCACATCACACGTGAACGTCCGGACCAATTTTGCCAATAATCTTTTTTGTTCTCTTTACTACAGCCAGAATATGATAAAAATAAGAAAGTTGTGTGGATAATTACAAAAATTAATAAACTTTAACGTATATTCATTCGAGTTGAATACATAAAGTTTTCTATTTTTGTAGTTTGATTGACGTTTGACAAACTGTCTGTTGATTGATGTCTAAAACAGATTCATCAGTTGGAATTTTACTTAAATTGGTAATTTGTTTATCATACACATTCAATATCAATATTCAAAGCTTAGATAGTAAAATTTCTGTTAGGAAAGGTAGTATTTTACTAAATTACATCGAAATGATCTTGTTAAACGAAACGCGTGTCTTAAATAAAAAAAAACTGTAGTACGAAACAAGTAGTGTTTTTTCATTATCATTGTTAAAGTTTTATTATCTTAAGATTGAAAACACAATACATCATCCTTAAACGATTACATATAAAGAGTTTTTGTTATAATTCAGTTGGTGGTAGTAGGTATGTCCCTAAGACACCGCGACGCCAGGCTGCAAAGACGCCGACGCTGAAGGGCGATCTGTCCTACAAAATAATCCACTAAAACTATTCTTGCATTCCATTTAAAGTGTTGAATAAGTTTCGAAAGAAAGTTAATTATCCGGAAAAATACGCGTTAAAAAGTTTTATGCAGACTTTTATTTTGTTTTATTGCGAAAAAAAATGGTTATAGACTTTTTGATTGTATTTAGCCGAGAAACCAATTACTGCATTCAACTGATGTTTGCTAGATGCAAGATTTACTATATTAGGTTCCTTATAATATCAGAAGGTAAGGTGTAAGAAACACAGATTGCGGAAAGTAAGGTGAGTGTTTGATTTATTCAAGAAAGCGTAGGGCCTTAACGCTATGACAGACGTGATCTACAATACGAGGTAACTTGGTTGAGCACAATATGCAGAAAAGGAATGCCCTGTGCTAAAATTCGTAACACCCGTTTCAAAAATGTTTCTGTGATTGGAAGTTGGCAATCTTCATGTAAAACAATGATTCCACTCGATTCTGGGGTGGTCTTACTAGTTCTACCTCAAGGTTTTTATGACAGCTAATTCAAACTTCCTTACATTTTTCATTACTTGATCGGTTATTAAGGCTAATATTTCTCAAAGAATGATGCTGTTGTTCGTTTGACAGTGTAGTCACTTCAATAATCGCGAGATTTAGCACTCGATATTTGCCTTAAGATACGATTCATACGAAACATAATTCTACTCGCCATGGTTGAAATTCTGAAAGTCAAATATTTTCTACACACAAAAAACAGCTCCGTTAAAAAGTATGCTTTTATTGTTGGACAATTATTAAACTAATGTATTTACTGACATTGATCCCATGTCATTGTTAGGAAAGGTAGTTGTGTAAGCCACTACGAATATACAATGTAAAAAAGTAGCCTTTTGTATTCAATACAACGCGTAGATCAAAGAACTGCGTTTCTAATATAGTATAGAGCTCGTTGTTAGTTGTTCCACATACCGAATCAAGACACAACACATAGTTATCATGTTTCAGAATAGAATCAATATGGAAGACACGCTAGAGGGTAATAACTTGAGAGAGCTGAAAGAAACAAGGAAGGGTGAACGAACCACTGCGCGATACCTACGAGAAGATTCTTGATGCTGAAATGATAATAAAATAATATTATATCGATCGCTGCTGTAGCGATGTTACGTAACATTATTTGTGAATTATTATTATCAACTTGAGGCGGGTTGACAAAGTGAAGTTCAACTTGGATTTTTTTTACATTTTTATTCTTTTTTGAACGGGTTCTACAAAGGGTAAAAGGTGTTATGCACATTTGTATGCACCTAATTTCTAATTGTTCTAATGGTTAATCATTTGCGACTAGAATAAACAAAACAATGAGTTACTGCCCGTTTCCACTTGTCGTGTATCAGATACGACAAAATATCGTGCTAGATCAAATTGTAGCTAGTTACATCACAACGAATAAGAAGTTTGAAAGGTACATATACCTGACATATGTAAGATGATAGTAAAGACACAAGGTCATATTATGCCTATTCAACTTTATCATTTCATCGCCTAACTACTCTTCTTCTTCACGTGTCATGCTGGGTCCCCCCAAACATCGACGATCACTCGAGAATATCTTTCCCTGTCCTATGCAGCCGCAAAAAGCGCTTCGACCGTTCTAATTTCGGTCCAATCCCGGATATTGCGGAGCCAGGAAATTTGTCTTCAGCCTACGCCCCTCGACCCTCTATTTTGCCCTTCAAAATCGGGTGCAGTAGCTCGTACTTCTCTCCCCTGACCACATGTCCCATATTAGGACACCTCCCGGATTTAATCCGGAGCACATTTGCATTGCTGACCATGTCGGTCCATGTTATGCGGAGCCTTCGCCGATGCATCCATATTTCGAATGCCTCTAGCCGGTTCATTGCGCTTACCTTGAGATTCCATGACTCTGCTCAATATAGAAGCACATTCTCAGACTAAATTTAAGATTATTGCAGAAAATATTTCTCATCTTGTTGAATGCTGTACGAGCCGCCTCTATTCTACATTTCACATCGATTTCTGGATCATCTGGATCAATGTTTTCTGTGAGGATAATTCCCAAATATTTGAATTTCTTAACTCTTTCTATGTTAGCATCCTTTCAACTTCTCCCGAATCGTTGATCCTATCGACAAGTAGTTGTAGGTCGTTAATGATATTGTCCGCCAGGATAACAGTGTCATCAGCGTATCTGATATTATTAACGTAAACCGCGTTAACTTTTACCCCATTCTCTATCTATATAATATAGTGCCTCTTTAAATGCTGCAGTCCCCAACTACTAACATGATAAAAATGTATTCATAACTTTGCTCTCTTTCGAATTTCAACTAACCAGCTCCGACGAAACACTCTCAGTTTATAAAAAAACGGTTTTAAAGTAGATGTATTGCTGCACGTGTATCCACGTTCCCCTAATACAAAAATCTACTATATAAATTAAAGTCGGATTAGTGCGAACACTTATAACTCGAGATTGGCTCAACAGATTCTTCTGATGTTTGATTTATTGGATTCTTCTCCGCTCCGGATAACAGAATAATTACTAATAAAAAGTAAAAAAAAAATGGATAGAATATTCAATTCGTTATAAACTCATTCCGCAAAGTGCACACATATACAAATATTCATAAATTTATGTCATTGTTTATTTAGTAAAATCGCATAGCGTCGAAAATAGATATCTATTTAATGTTGGCGCTAAAATCGTAACACAGTTTCCATCTCCTTCCGTAGCCGTGACAAGATTGTCGAGCTCTCCTCGCGAACAAATAAAGAACGGCAGTGACAATCGCTCCATTTTATTTACCCGCTTGTATTGTTCTCAGTATTATTATTGTCTTTGATAAAAGGAGATCGCTTATTTGATTTCATCTTTAGTAAATACGTACATAGTAGAGTGTAAGGGAGGTACCTCACTTTGTTACAGGCTCGCTATTGAATGCGGAGTATACACGGAGTCTAGGTTGGTTTCTCCGCCGGAAATTTGGAGCTTCTTTCAGGAGAACAAAACTCTTTTGTTACAACGCAGAAATAATAGAGGAGAATCGGCTAGCGCGGATCACTGTTAGTTTATGAACATTTTTTTTTACAATCTCTAATATATGTAAAAGAATGTCAGGTTAGTGCGAACACTTAAGTATAGCTTGAGATCGGCTGAAAAGATATTCATCATGTTTGGTGTATTAGATTTTTCTCCGCTCCGGATAACAGAATTACTAATAAAAAATTGAAAAATCGATAAGAAATAGGTAATATAAAATACAATATGCAGTTAGTTTGGAATGATTTTTTTTTATAACAACGCCATCAGTGAAAATTATATGGAAATACATTTTTTATTTACCTGACAACCATTGAGTTTCAAAACATCGGTACGCAGTTTCTTTATAGAATTTCCGTAATTATCGTTTAATGCTAAAAGGGTGTAAAAGGCCCTTCTAGCATCACGTCAGAACAAAAATTATATTAAAAAGAGAAATAATATTCTGGCTATGCAGATCAGTGGACAGGAACCACGTCAAGATGATACAAAGCAGTCAACAACACTTAAAGGAACATGACAAATATTACGCCGTCACCCACACTTACCTACAGCCATTGTACTATCAGAAAAAAAATTGTATAAGAGAATCGATGCTAGATTAATTATTTAGCATTTCGTCGATTGAGTAAAAAGCCTTGTCAACAAGAAACTACAATATTAAAACTTAGCAGCAAATAAGGAAACAGCTAAAAGACAATCAACACAATCCAAATACTGCTCAACAAGATTTTCATTACAAACGGCAACACACCGCACCGCGGTGACAGCAAGGTGGAAAGTGCCGGAGATTGATAATCTATGAGACTGCCTGTTTATAATAATATCCGCACAGGTTTTCATGCCATAACGTAAACGTAGATTGAAACTGACCCATATCTACGTAGCGTGCTCTAGTCCGACGGGTCTTAAATATCTTTTATTGAAATTAACTTATTTTTTGATGGCCTTCAACCTTTCTTGCCGGACAAAAATACTTAAGGTAGGTAACGCGTTAGATACGGATTTTTTACACACCGTCACCCCGTGTTCCTTAAACGAATGTACAGCCACTCTTTTTATACACTCGTTATTAACCAACGTCGACAAAAATTAAAAGGAAATATTACTTTTTTAGTAAAAACACTCATTTATTTATTTTGGTATGAGTTAAAATAAGTACCTACCTAATAAAACTTGGTACTTATATCTGACCCTATACAGGTATATAATCAAAGTTTTATTTACTTAGGTATACAAATGACAATGATATAAATTATAATTCTGTGTTTTAGTGTCACATATTATAATTTATGTGTGTAGTTTCTTTAAAAGTTATACTATTATTATCATGTAGGTATGGTTCATACAATTTGGAACCGTATATAACACGTACTATCTGTATAGTTCTCGTCTGTCCGAACACGAGTCACGAGGTTCATTAAATATTAGGTATGTAGGTACCTACAGTATTATAATATGAAACTTTCGAAAATAAAGTTTATTCAAGAAAATATTATATTTACATTGGAAAATAAAATTTTATATTTTTCACGTACCTAGCTATAATAATATGTATAACCGTTATATGAATGTACATGAGTCTTTACATTGTAATTTATTATACCTAACAAGAAACAATAATCTTTTTCTTAGGAATATCTTACAAGTTTGTTTATCTAGTCTATCCGTTATTTTTTTTCTTTTCTCTGCATTGCTGGATGAGCATAAATATTTATTTTATTTTTTTATTATTATTAGGTATTCATAAATAATATTTGTCTTGAACACTGCCTGACTGACTGACTGATGTCATTAACGCCGCTAGATGGCGCGCCACTCGCAACTAAAGACAAATTTTGTTCTATACCTACTAATATACGGCTGACAGCTGACAGTAACATAATAATATTATTATGCCCGGTGGCTGAGCACTTTTTTTGAAGTTCTTGACCTAGAGAAAAACAATTTTTCGGGTTATTTACAGCCTAAGAAAGTAAAGTGTACCAAATTAGGAAACTTTTACGCACAGCGGGACTACATAGTGAAGAAAAGCCTTACTAATGCAACGTGTGCAATAAAAAGTTTGCGGTCTCAAGTAGTAAGACTCATAGCGGAGAAAAGCCATACGAATGCAATAACTGAAATTAAAAGTTTAATCAATCAAATAATTTAAACAACCATTGAGAAAAGCCTTACGAATGAAATGTTTGCAATAAAAAGTTTATAGACTCAACTAATTTAATGATTCACATGCGAAGTCACAGCGGAGAAAAGCTATACGAATGCAATATTTGCAATAAAAAGTTGTATCAATCAAAGAATTTTACACTCACATGCTAAATGCCATTTGAATGCTAACATTGTAATAAAAAGTTGAATTGGTTTTTTAAGTTTGCATAAATTAATAGTTCAATTACCTTTGTACTTAGAAAACTCTCAGGAAACTCAAAAGTAGACAAGCGACTTCATACCGGAGAAAAGACTTACGAATGAAATGTTTGCAATAAAAAGTTTATAGACTAAAGTAATTTTTTAAAGATTTTCATGTGAATTCATAGCATATAAAAAAGCCATACGAATGCAATATTTGCAATAAAAAGTTATATCAATCAAAGAATTTTACACTCACATGCTAAATGCCATTTGAATGCTAACATTGTAATAAAAAGTTGAATTTGTTTTTTAAGTTTGCATAAATTAATAGTTCAATTACCTTTGTACCTACTTAGAAAACTCTCAGGAAACTCAAAAGTAGACACGCGACTTCATACCGGAGAAAAGCCTTACGAATGAAATGTTTTCAATAAAAAGTTTACACACTAAAGTAATTTTTTAAAGATTTTCATGTGAATTCATAGCATATAAAAAAGCCATACATATGCAAAGTTTGTTATAAAAAGTTCAAGTTTTTTTTTAATTTTCATAGAGTTCTATTTTCAAGTGCTTTAAAGTCTTACATATGAATTCGGCCATAAGAAATTAAAGTTTGTATGAAAAATTTTACCAAATCACGAATCTTGATTCCGCACACGCGACATCATACCAGCGAAAAGCCATACGAATGCAATGTTTTCAATAAAAAGTTTACACACTAAAGTATTTTTTTAATTATTCTCATGTGAATTAATAGTGAAGAGACGCCATACAAATGCAAAGTTTGCATGAAAAAGTTTACCAAATCAGAAAACTAACGTACACACGCGACTTCATAGCGGAAAAAGCCTTACGAATGCAATGTTTGAAATAAAAAGTTTGATCAATCATATACTAAAACACCCACTCCTAAAACCATTTGAATTCAAAATTTGTTAAAAAAAAGTTGTTCTTTGAGTTTTCACGAAGAATTCAATCAAGTGCTTTAAAGTCTCACATAAGAATTCGGCCATGCGAATGCAGAGTTTGCATGAAAAAGTTTAATCAATCAAATAGTTGAATACCCACATGATAAAAGCTATTTGAATGTAAAGTTTGTAATTAAAAGTTTAAGTTGTTTTTGAGTTTTCATAAAGAATGAATCAACAAAGTGTTTTGAAGTCTCACATGTGAATGCTTACAGCTATGAGAAAGTAAAGTTTGCATAAAAAAGGCCATAGGTGGGCGCCACGGGCGCCTTTAAAAAACTAGTTATTCATAAATAAATAAAAGCTAGTATATTTGGCAGATCTAGAAGGATTTTCTTATTTTTTTATCGTATAGCACAAGATCGAGTATAATTGAGAGCTCTTGTGGCCTCCCCATGCCCCTAAACGGGGTTTAAAGGGAGATTGGATGAAACAAGTGAAGAAAATTATAATAACCATGCATGATTACATTAGTTTAAAGTAGCCTAAATTATTTTTAATTAATTCATTAAAAGAAAAAAAAGTAATATTATAGTTTCGGCAGAGGGTACACGGTAGTAGTCCATTTTCACTGATGTACAAATAAAAAACGAGTCTTCAATTTGTACTACTACAAATATTTATTTATTTACCATACACATGTTTTCGGGAGCGACTGCTCTCTTTCTCAGATGGACAAAGTCTTTGTACCTGTGTTTATAATAACCCAATTGATAACACTGCCGAGATAGATAATAATAACCCAACTTTATTATGAGATAAGGTGGAGTGTTTATAATAACCCAACTTTATAACGTTACATAGACAATAATTTATAATAACCCAATTGATTACCCTGCAGAGAGAATTTATAATAACCCAACATTATTATGAGATAAGGTAGAGTGTATATAATAACCCAACTTGATAACGTTACACAGAGAGTTTATAAAAACCCAATTGATTACCTTACAAAGAAAATGTATAATAACCCAACTTTATAACACTGCAGGGGGTGTTTATACTCATTTTATTAAATGACATATAAGAATCGATGTTCACAGATACACATTCAAAGATTATGTTGGAAACTTCTATGCCCCTACCCAATTGGCAAATTATGTATATAAAAATAATAAATGATTATTCCCTGTGATGTTATATTAATAACCACATTGATAGTTTCAATACTTAAATACTTAATTGCCAATTATTTAAACAATGTGAGTGATGTATCAATGAGACTATGTAATAATTATTTTAATATTTCGTTGCTTTGGAACATCAATATAATATTATAGGCAGGTACTTGGAACCTGAAATATGAACGTCAAACAACTTTATTGTTCCAGTAAGTTCAAAGGGATCAAACAAGCGTACGGAATTTGGTCCAGACTACTTACTACTACCTACTTAATTTCGCCTGCCCGTTTGGTTTTACCTATAATTTTAGCTACTGGACTGTGAAATTCACAATTTAAATCTAGTTTTAAACTGAAAATAATGCTGCACTACATGAATAATTTATTTAAATAAAAATATATGCCGAAATTAATAAAGGAATAAAAATCTTAACTACACTGCGATAACGAAACGTTTTTATATGTATCTTTAACTAGCTTTTCCAATGGACGTTGTTCTTTAGTCCTTGCAATTTGGATATTGATATCAAGTTTGTAATTTATACAAAAATACGTTTAAAATATTAGTTTGAATATTCTGAAAACTCGAAAGAAATTCCATAAAAAATCTGCATACCTACCAATATTATTTTTGTCAATGCATGGTTGTCGGGTAAAAAATAATTTTGTTGTAATATAATTTTTATAGATGGGGTTTACATCGTAAAAAAAACTTTTCCATATTAACTTTAACCAATCCAAATCCAAACGCCCTTAAGACCCCACTTAGGGGCATAGGGAGGCAACAAGAGCTCTCCATTGCGCTCGATCTCGCGCAACGTTAATGACCTCCTCCCACACCATGTCCAGATTCCTCAGCTCTGCTTCGAAGGAGCGGAACACAGTATGAGAGGGTCTTCCTCGTCCTCGGGACCATGATGGGAGGAAGAACAGCGCTCTCCTCGGCCAACTGTCATTCGGCATCCTTAACACATGTCCCAGCCAAGTCCATCTCCTCCACATAATAGTAGAGGTGATGGGCTCACGCTGGGTGCGCCGGCGTATAGCGTCGTTCGTGATGCGGTGGTACCATCTTATACCCAAAATTCTCCTGAGGCACTTCGTTTCGAATGCAGATACTTTTTGTGCCTGGGCCAAAGTCAGGTGCCATCAGGACTCACACCCATACAGGAGAATGGGCAACACACACGCATCAAACAGTTTACATTTCGTCACGACACTAAACGCCGACGCCTTCCATATCTTGGTCATGTTTTTGAAGGCGCCACTTACCATACCGATACGTATCGGGAGCTCAGCCCCGAGGTCACCAATGGTGGTAATGGTTGCTCCCAGGTACTTAAATTTATCCACCCGAGAGACCTGGTGACCATCGATGGTTATCGGTAGCTGTTTATCGGGGCAGGCATTATTCGTCATGAGCTCCGTCTTACTGGCATTGACTCGAAGGCCGAGGCGTGCTGTTTCGTCGCAGAGTCTTGAAACACTGCGCTGTAATTCCTCCACTGTCGTACTGAACAACGCTAGGTCGTCCGCGTACTCCAGATCGCACAGTTCGCCCATTAGACCATCTCGCTGTGGTATCGGTGTACCTCTTGCTCCTTGCATGGACTTTCTCAACAGGAATTCCAATAACTTTAATAATAACATATTTTATATTATTTCTTATATTCGCATTTATCAACTTTTTAATAGTAGTTGTTAGGTATTCTGTTATATCCGGAGCAGAGAAGAGTCCAATGAATGAAACATCAGAAAAATCTGTTCAGCCGATCTCGAGTGTTTGCACTAACCCGACTTTCATTTTATATTATAAGATATGGACCTTTTTCGTACGTTATTCGTTCGCAAAAAACTCCATATTGCGATTAAGATCGCGATCGCAATCTTAATCGCAATGTTACACCTGGGTATGGGCCTTGACTTTTCCTTTTACTATAAGAAAAGACTTAGATAAGTATTTAATTAGTTAAATAATAATACACTAGCGGAATATTTTCCTCCGATAGGTTGATAGGTACTTTTTTTATTTGAAGCTCATGTCTTTGACTTCGTTGAATTCGTATTATTACCTACCTCCTATGACATAGCTAGAATCTTTTGTTAACATGTTGAAGACTGTATTCTTATTTTGTACTGTAGAATACACTCTGTAAACATCGATATGTTGTTCCGAGTAAAAGATATCATGTTTCCCATGTCAGAAAAGAGAAGTACCAGGAACAACATAAAATAAACATATTAATATTATGTAGTTGATGCTGCTTAGAGAATTTGCTAGATAAGCACACAACATAAAACAATACAAACGATTATGAGGAATCATCAAAAACATTATGTTGTTTCATAGAAACGAATGTAGCTCTAGTAGGTACTTTAACTTCCGCTCTCTCTGCCGTTGTTATATTCTAAATAATATTTATTTCAATGCGCGGAATTAATTTTTTTTTTTGTTGTTTTCAAATGTAAACCTAGGTCTTTTTTTTATATTCGTCGGATTTAAGTGAACATTTTTACCCAGTTTGACATTATATAAAATTATGTATACCTACCTATGCCTATGACCAATCATTAAGACTAATGCTCTTCTTCTTCCACTTTTTCTATACCTTAAAACCTGTTTTTGTAGGAATTTCCACTGGTTCGTAAAAAAATATAGGACGTTTTCAAAGTACCAACAGAACTTATCATTTTACCTGTGCAGAGATTTTGCTACCAAAACCATGATTTAACATAAATCTAGTTTCCAGAATATTATGGACAAAAATCTGAAATGCTCAAACCTTTATAGATAATTGAATAGTTTGAGGGCGTAGGTATGTTGCTTTACAGCTTTAGTTGCTATAATGGTGCCCTCGCCATCCAGCTGGCTGTTTGCCAGGAGAGGAAGAAAATGAGGGTGAATGGGAAGCGATTCGGATTCTCAGAAACAACATTTTATCGATAATTTTGCGGAGCCGAACCTTTAATGTACATACGCTCCGTGGTAGATGGTCCACATAATCGTTGTGCTGAAAGTATCCCTCGAAAAGGAAATGTTATTCTGTTTTATTTTTCATTATTTATTATCTCTCTTTAATTATCGAGTCAAAGGATTCCATTCGTCTCTAATAAAATGCAGCGGAAATTTTCATAAATCTAACTACTTACTGTTTCATCGAATTGTAATTTCGATAAACAAAGATTTTTCTAGTAGGTTTCTATAATATAACCCTATACCTAAAAAGTTTTTAGGTAAATTGTGTTCATAAAGATAACGTTTGAATGTTGGATATGTCATTTATAAATACAATATTTAATACATTTTATAGAGGCAGTGATTCAATTGACTCATATTATAAAAATGATGCAAGAAAGACCTTTAATTATTAGGACACTGAAGATTTAACACAAGTGTTTTTTTTTATCATAATTATTTCTTGTTTTGTATTGATTCAGAAAACGTGGAACTTTCAACAGACTTTTAACGGCTCATCGGCTAAATTGACATTAAAATTTTGGTAATAGCCGGAAAAATAATTAAACAAATTCTTTTCATACAAAAGTAGGTATTTGAAAAATTGATTTTCTGCAAAATAATATCATAAGGTCTGAAAAATCCCAAGTTATCGTTTTTTGAAATTAAATAAAAATTGTATGTATTTCAACACTAAAATTATTTCATAAAAAGTAGGTACCTATTGATATTGTAAGGCCCTGTTCTAACTGAAAAGCGATCGCGCGACCATAAGATGAGCGATCATGCAATGTTCTTAATTTTTTTATATTCAATATAATATCTCAGTATAAAATAATGATATTGTGAATCTATCCACTAGGTTAAGCCTGTCTCGGCGAGACTTAAAGATAGAACAAAATATAATATAGGTATTGTTATAACATAATATATTCTGATATTTGAACGATCCGTCCGCGTTTGAGTAGGTACCTACCTATATGAAAATCGACGCGCGAACGCTTTCCAGTTGTTAAGACTGTAAAGGTAATAAACATTATTCTAGTCTTTTTTCTTCTTCTTATAGATGAAGTTATATATTTCTACCATCTAGGTACTGCCTTTTAAGTCACTCAATCGCCCGTCTGTTCCTTACTTCTCAATTCTTATTCCGTTTCCGAGTTATATCTGAGAATGTGACTTTTTCGAAAACACAAGAATCTTGTGACAAAATATTAAATATTTAATTACCCACGAGGCACGATAGACTTGAAAAGGTTGTCTGTAGTCGTTCACAGCCTCTCTGAAACCTCCTGTGCTTCTCAGACAACCTGGGGCGAAATTCATCCGATAGTTTCAATTTAGCGCTGCAAACTCCTGACTTTTTAGCAAAAAACAAAAATAAAGGCGAACGCAGTGTGGAAGATATGTGCAAAATTACTTTCCAAGTAGGTGGCGACCAACTCTGTAGCCAGACTCTGTAATAAAGTTTCAGACCACTTCGTCTCATATACATCACTTTTGTATTTCCAATCCACATATAACTTTACCCTAGTTCATGTTTTAAAGAAACTACAATTCTCATCTTTATCAATAAGTGATAGGTACGTAATAATAAACATTCGTTCGAAAATTGTTTCGTTCCAAATCCAAATTAACCTTGAAATGAAAAACTTTTTTTATTCCAACATGTGTTTTGTTTATGAAAAATCATTCAATGAAAATTGGTAATGAGTGCTATTTTCATAGACTCGTTTATAATCAAGCACGTGTGCGTTCTTAACTATAAAACTTACAGTGTTATTAAAAATCTTGGTATAAAATTATACAATGGTTTATACCATGGTCTCAGAATTTTTTTTATGAATAATCCAGGTATACCACAGATCTATGGTATAAACCATGGAATAAGCTTATAAAATCCACGTTATACCACCATACCAGGTTTAGTAATTCTATGGTTTATACCACTAATAAGGTTATTTTTAATTACCCTTTTAGAGTACTTAGACGAATCATACATCATCAGCGTAAAAATCCTTGGTGGGAGTGGGTCTTGCCGCCTTCATGAAACTTCTCCAAACATCCCTGATGTCAGCTGCCACCTTCCAGTTACTTTGCCCCAGAGCCCTGCAGTCTGCAACGCCAGGTCATCCTACGGAACAGATGTCCTAACCAGCGTAGTCTGTTAATCTTAATGAACTTGACTACGCTAACATCCTGTTATAGACATTAGACGAATCACGTATTGCTTCTTTTCAGTAATTGCTAGTATCTTATCTTCAGGAATTCAGTTCTTCAACAGATGCCTATCATCCTAAACTTCTCCACAGTCTCATAAAAAATCATTTCAAAAGTAGATGTTCCCAACCTCTATTTTTACAAAAGAACACGTATACTCTACTAGTATAGTAGGAACAAAAACGATGCAAACAGATTCTTCAAAAATTATGATAACGGTTAAGTAGGCACCTTTTAAAATATTCGGTAGGTATGTTTAGTTGTATGATCCTTCACTTTAGAATAATTATTGGTATTTAAGCCGACTAGTAAGAACTACAGATCAGTTTGGTGAACTTTGCATAAATTCGCTTAAAATTAATTTATTCAATATGAAACTAGATTTCTATAATTATCGTTTATTCACTAGCTTGGTAAGCGCTGGTATCATAAAGTTTGCTCAGAAATCGGACTGCCTTCTATGATGACGTATAAACTTCGCCTGCACTGACGAATTACAAAACATCAAACTCTGAATTCACTAAACGTTAATTCACGTAGTCCCAAATTTGTTTGCTGTAGATTTTGTATGATGCGAGTAAACAAACGTAAAACGAATACTCGAAATTATACACCTCTGAATTGAGAATAACAATAATTGTTAGGTATGCATGGATTTGATCGTTGAATTTTTTAAATAATTAGTGTCAAAAAGTTAGGCATCAAAGAAGGCACATTCCACTGAAATCTCAATAGGTGATGATTCCGACATAAAAATGTGTCCTGTGAAAAAGGTGATATGTATTATGAGAATATACGATAAAACAAACTCAGTATAATATTTTGACGAAAGGATATTTTTTATTTATTTATTACCTATTATTTATAATCATAACCGGCACTAAGCCTTTTACATGTTACAATAATTTTGCATAAAACCTTAACACAACAGGACATTAATTAGTAAATCTTATTATACAATCGACGAAATGCTGAATGGATAGCTCATATACATGTACCTACTTTGCAATTGTCAATTTGTTTCTTGATTTTATTTTTTTCTTGTTGTTTTTTTTCTCAAGATTTGATGTATGACAAAATGTGATATTAGACCCTTTACATCTGGTATCACACGGCTGTTATTATGCTAATTGTTTCACCGTTTGTAACGTTTCATATTATTGTATTGTGAGTACTGCTCTTACTGTATTTGTTTTTGACATGTTTAAGTGCCCAAATTTGGGCCTAGAAATGAATATGAAGAATAAAGAATAAAGAATAAAGAATAAAGGACACAATTTAAAAAAGTGATAAAAATCAACACCGCACATTTTATTATGAATGCCATGACTTAACTAATAATTGATAAATTTATGAATGACAAAATAAATAACTTATAAATTGGCTAATAATAATAAATAATTGGTGAATCACAAATAATGATAAGTACTTAATTGAAAAATTGGTGAATAAATTAACAATTACTCGAATCAAAGTTTTTTTTTAACTCTGCATTCGTTATCGAGTGATTCGACGTCTTAAAAAAAAATATTGAAATTATGAAAAATTTAGATTTTTTGACATTGGGCAGTATTACATAATATGTTTAGAAAAATATATGCTTTATACCTTAAGAAATGAATGAGTCGATAGCTAAAAATCTTATTCGTGATCAAATAAAGATTTTGCAGTAGGTAAAACTAAGACTTGTCGTGATGATACAGGAAGAAAAGTAAAATAAGTGTCAATAAATACAAGCAAGAACTGCATACCGTCTGTTTCTCTGAAAAATGTTTTCAATACTTGCAAGTACGTTAGCTTAATTGTTATAATGTAACAGATTTAGTTTGCATTTTCAGATGGCATGACGTCGCAAATATAATTATCGTATAATGATTAGAATAAATCACTTTTGACTGACTTCACTATTCTTAATGACATTTGCACACAAAGTTAAAATAATTAATCGTTTATTAATTATTTCATGTGAAGTTAAATATAAAGTATGTTCCCATATTAACTTGTATAAACAAATTCTATTTGTTTTAAAGGCACACCTTTCACGTGAAAAAACAAAATACTAACACAACATACATAATTAAACTCCTAGATCGGGGGTTCCCAAAGTGTGCGCCGCCTGGATGTGAAGAGGGGCGCCGTGAGTCGATCCTCTATCATTATCCGAAGCCACCGATCACTATTCGAAACCAAAAATATTCGCGGTTACCTATGAAGCAACAATTGATATTTTGATATCGAATTACACGAAGAAATTCGCACTTTTACCAAAAAAGTTACTGCAACAGTACTAAAACGAGTGTACCTTTGCAATATATTTATTTACTGAATAATTTGAATCTTTCTTTTCAAGGCAACACGAACATTCTGAAACTATCGGAGGGAATGAGCGACATTTAGAAATTTGTATTAATATGGATTATAATAAGTATATAATGTATTCCAAATTTTTTTTTTTTTTTTTTTTATTAATTATTGGCATTGCGTCCAACCAGGGACGATTTGTGCCATGATCAATCTTATACATACATAGATACATTAAAATTCATTCAAAACAGTCTCAGAATGAAAAAATAGCCAAAAACAATCTAAAGCAAAGAATATTTTCAGATCAATAAATTATCTATGAAGTTTATAGTATAATAATGTTCTTATTTATAAACCTAAGGAGCACTGATCGCACCGTTGTATCATTTATTGATAAAAGATGCTCCACATTCGTTGGAAGTGGAACATCGGGAAGAGCCGAGCAAACGTCATAGGCATCTCGCAGAGGACAACCAAGGAAGACATGGTCCAGTGTCTCCAGGTCTAGACCACACTCACAATACGGTGACTCCACCATATTGAATCTGAACAGGTGTGAGTTCAGTCGATGATGATTGAAACGCATCCTGCAAAGTCGTGAAATGTCAGACCTCGAGAGACCGGTCCCATGAAACCATGGCCTGGAAGGTATCACAGATTGAACCCTGCGATACGCCGATCCCTTCGCCCGACTCTCGTGATCCCACCATTCCTTCCATTTGATTCGGGTTTCTAGGGACAGTTGATTCTTAAGATCACTTATAGGAACAGTAAATTCTTCCGGGGCTACGCCAGCAGTGATTGCTGACCTCGCCAACTCATCCACGTCCTCATTACCCTGTATTCCAGAGTGAGAAGGAATCCAGACGATGTCTGCCTCACCGCCGTCGCAACTCCGAACATGAAGCAAGTGTTTCACTTCCAAAACTATGAGATTGGGATGAAACGCAGAGAGAGGCGAAGCAAGGAGCTGCACCAAAGATAGGGAGTCTGTGAATATTAAAATTTTTCTAAAACCATGTTTATTCGAAATTATCAAGGCTTCTTTGACTGCTACACATTCAGCTGTGAAAATGGAGCACTCGCCAGGAAGTTTCAATCTTGAGCAAATGTTAAGTTTAGGGACCAATACAGCTGCCCCCAAATTGTCCAATTCTGGCATCTTTGAACCATCGGTAAAAATGTAAACATGCGTTGGCCATCTTTTCCGGACCTTTTCATTAAACAAAATGTATTCCAAATAGTATTCTAAAGTAGGACGCCGTGACAAAATACTAAACTTGTGCGCCGTGGGCTGAAGAAGTTTGGGAACCCCTGTCCTAGACCATAGATTTTATAAATTAATGAATAAATTATTGAATGTCAAAACATAATAAAGACAACGATACATACCTACCTACTTATAACAATAAAAATAAAATAACACGCGAATATGAACAATACAACTACCTATTCAAATCTACTATATAAATTCAATAAGTTAATACAACATAGCCATTCAATCACACATTAAAATTCTGCGACATGACTTAGGTATACCTAAGGTCAAAAATATTTTTTTCAAAGGTCTTTCCACTCAATCTCAATCTAAATACTTTCGCCTTTGTCGAAGTTTGAATACAAATACAAATATAATATTTACACACAGATATTAGTACATTACATTAAAAAAATCATATAAGTAACACAAGGCATGTCCCAATCAGAATTTTTTCTGGTATAAGGGTCAAGCTGTAGTGTCCTATTTGCCATTTGGGTTTGACCACTTACTGTTATTAACACTATTTATGTATAGGTATATACATATATTTAAACTTTATCTCTCACTTATTATTAACTTCTTCAACAGATATTAAAACTTGTCATGGATGTAACTGTTTCTGGTAGTGAATTATATATTAACGATGCAGTGTATATACAACAAAATCTCGCTCTATTCGTTCTTGGATATTCCATTCTATGTTATCTTTGTCTTGTCTGGTAACCATGTATCCCACCAGCCGTCACAATGGCAATATTACTTTTAATAAGTCCATTTCTTAATTTATAAATCATCTTAGCTTTTTCGTTTCGCTAAGTTTGTTCACACATACATAAAATTCGCACTATTTGAATAGCTCAGTCTATAATTTTTACAATGTAATTTCTTGCCGTCGTTCATTGTAATTACACATTTTTGATACCTATAACATGAAATATTTTATATTTATTTTACCAAGAATTCTCGTAAATATTTTCGTATTGCTTGACTAAAAAAATGGCCCACTAAGCAACTCTATTCCAATACGTCAATCTAACCCAGTCCAGGATTCTATGTATAAATAGCAACAACATACAACATTTTGGAGAGACGTATCTGGTTTGCAACGTCCTATTTGTGCTTTGTGTGTCTTGTTGCAACCTCTGGCTTCATAATTCAGACACACAGAATGTGACCATTTACGCCACTGCAATAGGTATCATCAAAAACTAACAATTATTCCTCATTTTTAACATATAGGTATAAAATGAATGACTTTTATTTACAAAAAATACTTACATTTTACTTATTATTATATTCGTTTTACTTGTTCCGTTATAAAAATTTTATTCCTTAATTATTTTTGGCAACCAAAAATGTTATATCTTATTTTATGTTTTTTGGCGCAGTTCATAAAATATGGATCACTCGGGGGAAACATATCTCAGTCTAAATTTTCGCATAAAAAACACTGACCCATTAAACTGATATAAATAAAATATTTTCTTTTAAAACCAAGAAGTCTGTAAGGAAAAAAATTGAAACTATTTCGTGAAATAAAACAAGAAATTATGAAAAATATGTCGTAATTAGTATTCTTGTGTGAGGTTAGTGGAGCAAAACACGCAAAGGCATATTTTGTGAGAATCATTTCGTAGAATGGCTTCATTTTCCTTATTCATTTGTTACGCTAACTTCAAAGAAGGTATATTATAATTTTATTTTATAATATGAGAGTTCAATGTATGCGTGCTAGGAGCTAGGTACGTTACCTGAAGGGAGAAAAGTCTAATAGGGGTGTGGGTGTAATTGGAAGAAATAGGCATTTCTGCTGAAAACTACTAATCATTTTCCGTTGCACGAATTATTTTGTGAAACTAGTTAATGATCGGTAATACAAATAACAAAGAGAAACAAGCCATAGTCCTGTAGCGGCCATGTTTTGCATGACGACATCATCCACCAATAGCGTTTCTCCATGATGTCGACACCCGGTAGCAGCCTGCCACATCGTACAAAGCCGTACAGCTATCAGTCACCAACAAGTCTGCATACAGAGAACACGCATTATCCGTCTCGCGGCGCGCATCTCTGTGCGCCACTCGGCACCCGCGCAGTTAAATCTATTTCATACTTCATAATGTTCTTTCTACAATAAACTGATTAGACCTGCAAAACCTTCAATCTCTACTTGCCAACTACCATATCCATAGTCCCATCGGCAATCCCATACAATAATTATTGGTTACTTTCGTCCGTTATTTTGTATTTTCGTTAAAATTCTAACCCCACGTAAATTTTAGATGAATGTCTTGCCATACCGATACGCATCGTAAGCTCAGTAACGAGGTCAACAGAGGTGGTAATGGTCGCTCCATGGTATTCAATCCATCCACCTAGGAGACTTGGTGAGTGGTGACCGTTGATGGTTATCGGGGCAGGCGTCATTCGTCATATGAGCTCAATTTTACTGGCATTGTAGTGCTGTTAAGTCGCAAAGTCTCGAAACACTTCGCTTTTCCTCCACTGTCGTATTGAACATCGCTAGATCGTCCACATACTTTGTTATTCTTTAAGGTACGTTAAAAATATTTCTAGGAAAAAAAACATTTTTTGTTTTTAAAGCTCTCAGCAAAGGAAATTATTCTGTAATAGTGAGTAGGTATGTAATGCTTAGGTACTTTTGACAAAAAAAAATAAATTAAAAATTAATAACCACATCCTATATGTCTGTCGTTTGACAGGTTTTGTTGCTGGTAAATAAACAAAAAGTTATATACCTAGCTATTTTCAATATTATGTAATGTTTGATATGAGATTTAATTTCTGCGTGCATAGTACTTGAGGATAAAATTGAAATCACACGTAAGAACATAAACATGCACGTATACTTGCAGGTGGGTACGTGTAGACGATTTATAATTGTATAGAGATTTTTGAACCTAGCTCCATATTTTTAGAAGATAAAAATCACAACTATTTTTGGAAATGCAAATAAAAATATGTCTCTTGGTACATCCCAAGGGGTAGTAAAAATATCTTCAGAGATGACGGATCACTTCCGAACATTTTTTTTTATGTAACGAACATTCTCCACGCATATACTCGTTACTGTTTGCTGTTCCTTGACAAATATTTGCGGGTCTCTCGCCCATCCAGCATCCCTCCCCCCTCAACCCCTTTCTACATTCCTCCCCCCATCGGTCGTCTCATCACCCCCCCCCCTTTATGCGCCTTACAGGGCACGCGGACCCCTTTTCTCTCACCACCAAACGGTCCATAATGAAACCACACCGTCACAAATTAAAGTTATGCGGCCGAAGACACTTCCGGGAATCTTCATCCGCTCTAAATATATACCTACCTAATATTACAATGTTTTGTATTTTTAAAAAAATCTACGTTCATAATCTTCTCATTTATTCATAGATACGAGTATGTTAATTCGGTAAAAGTGAGTAAATTAAAGAAATCGACAACTTTATATGAATCAGAATAATATAATTTTGACCGAGACATGCGAAACAAAATAGTTTCAGCCCCTGAAAAAATGTGTCGTGGGTTTCGGTATTGGGTAACTGTGCACATTGACTTGAGACATTTTTTCTAGTGAATCTATCCGATCCAATGTAATAAAGGATAGATATTTGAAGTGGAAGAACACATTGAAAAGTTCAAAAATCGACCAGAAATCAAATTTGAACCTTGTAGACCAGAATCGGCGCCTAAACATCTATAGGCTACTGAAGAAGTTTAGTATACCTATTAGGCAGTGGTCAGGGAATTTTGTACTGAAGGCCATAGGTTTAAGCCCCGGTGTTGGAAATGTTCTTCTTTCTCGTAAACGCGTTGTCTTGTGTGAAGATATCAAGAGTGCACGTATTTGTATTCAGAGTATTTTCCAAAAAAAATAAAAAAATATACCTACCTAGATCTTTTTGCCAAGTCATTAATAATATAATTCGTATTAAAAATGTTATGACTTTTTAAACATTAATAAAACTAGATTTTATTTAAGTAGGTAACAAGTATCCGTTATTCTATTCCATTAACTGATTTTCATTCTGAAAGGATAAAAAATAATGTTTCGTTTTCTTTAATATAAATATTATTTAACTAGTTTTTTAAAGGCGCCCGTGGCGCCCACCTATGAACTTAAACTTTTAAATACAAACTTTACATTCAAATAGCTTTTAGCATGTGGGTATTCAACTATATGATTGATCAAACTTTTTATTTCAAACATTGCATTCGTAAGGCTTTTTCCGGTATGAAGTCGCGTGTGTACGTTAGTTTTCTGATTTGGTAAACTTTTTCATGCAAACTTTGCATATGTATGGCTTCTCTACATTATTAATTCACATGAGAATCATTAAAAAAATACTTTAGTGTGTAAACTTTTTATTGAAAACATTGCATTCGTATGGCTTTTCGCTGCTATGATGTCGCGTGGTGGAATAAAGATTCGTGATTTGGTAAAAATTTTCATTGGCAAAACTTTGTTTTCTTATGGCCGAATTCATATGTAGGTAAGACTTTAAAGCACTTGATAATAGAACTCTATGAAAATTAAAAAAAAACTTGAACTTTTTATAACAAACTTTGCATATGTATGGCTTTTCTATGCTATGAATTCACATGAAAATCTTTAAAAAATTACTTTAGTGTGTAAACTTTTTATTGAAAACATGGCATTCGTAAGGCTTTTCTCCGGTATGAAGTCGCGTGCCTACTTTTGAGTTTCCTGAGAGTTTTCTATGTACACAGGTAATTAAACTATTAATTTATGCAAACTTAAAAAAACAAATTCAAGTTTTTATTACAAAGTTAGCATTGGCATTTAGCATGTGGGTGTTTAAAATTCTTTGATTGATACAACTTTTTATTGCATTTATTGCATTCGTATAGCTTTTCTCCGCTGTGACTTCGCATGTGAATCATTAAATTAGTTGAGTCTATGAACTTTTTATTGCAAAGATTTCATTCGTAAGGCTTTTCTCCGGTATGAAGTCGCGTGTCTACTTTTGAGTTTCCTGAGAGTTTTCTAAGTAGACAGGTAATTGAACTATTCATTTATGCAAACTTAAAAAACAAATTCAACTTTTCATTACAAAGTTAGCATTCAAATGGCATTTAGCATGTGGATGTTTAAAATTCTTTGATTGATACAACTTTTTATTGCATATATTGCATTCGTATAGTCTAGTTTTTTAAAGGCGCCCGTGGCGCCCACCTATGGCCTTTTTTATGCAAACTTTACTTTCTCATAGCATAGCTGTGAGCATTCACATGTGAGACTTCAAAATACTTGGTTGATTCAACTCTTTATGAAAACTCAAATACCTACAACTTAAACTTTTAATTACAAACTGTACATTCAAATAGCTTTTGGCATGTGGGTATTTACCGATTTGATTGATTAAACTTTTTCATGTAAACTTTGCATTCGTATTGCCGAATTCTTATATGAGACTTTAAAACACTTGATTAATTGAATTCTTCGTGAAAACTCAAAAAACAACGTGAACTTTTTATAACAAACGTTGCATATGAATGGCTTTTCAACGCTACAAATTCACATGAAAATCTTTAAAAAATTACTCTATGTGTGTAAACTTTTTATTGAAAACATGGCATTCGTATTGAATGTATTCGTATGATCTCGTGTGTGTGAATTAAAGATTCGTGATTTGGTAAACTTTTTCATGGAAACTTTGTTTTCTTATGGCCGAATTCATTTGTGTGACTGTAAAGCACTCGATGATAGATTATAACTATTCATGATACTATAACTATTTATAAAAATGCAAAAAAAAAACTTTTTATTACACACATTGCATTAGTAAGAGTTTTCTTGGCAATGAAATCGCGTCTGTGATTTAAAGATCTGATTTGGTAAACTTTTTCAAACAAACTATGCTAAATATGGCCGAATTCATATGTCAGACTTTAAACTAATTTTGAACTTTTTCTAACAAAATATGCATTTAAATGGCTTTTATCATGATTTTATCATTTGATTGATTAAACTTTTTATCGCAATGGTTGCATTCGTATGGCTTTTCTCCACTATGAGTTCACAAACTTTTTATTGAACACATTGCATTAGTAAAGCGAAGTCCGGCTGTGCGTAAAAGTTTCCTGATTTGTCAATTTTTTTGCCGAATTCGCAAGTGATACTTTACAGCACACGGTTGATTGAACTATTTATGCAAACTTAAAAATGAAATTAAACTTTTTATTGCAAACTTACCATTCAAATAGCTTTTAGCATGTCATTGGTTGTTTAAATTATTTGATTGGTTGAACTTTTTATTGCATTCGTATGGCTTTTCTCCGATATGAGTTCGTATGTCATTCTTTAAATTACTTGAAACCGCAAACTTTTTATTGCACTCATGGCATTAGAAAGGCTTTTCTTCACTATGAAGGCCCGCTGTGCGTAAAAGTTTCCTAATTTGGTACACTTTGCTTTCTTATGGATGACTTCGCATGTGAGCTTTTTAATAACCCAAAAAATTGTTTTTCTCTACGTCAAGACCTTTAAAAAAAGTGCTCAGCCACCAGGCAATAATAATATCATTATGTTACTGTCAGTTGTCACTGCTGTCAGCCATATTGTATTAGAAGAATAATATTATTTGTCTTTAGTTGCGAGTGGCGCGCCATCTAGCGGCGTTAATGACATCAGTCAGTCAGGCAGTCAGTCAGTCAGTCAGTCAGTCAGTCAGTCAGTGTTCAAGGCAAATATTATATAGATTTCGCCGTGTTCCTACCTACTACCGTTTTATTAGACAACAAATTATTGCCATCCTATGGTATAGTCCATTTGAAATATGAACGAGAAAAGCATTTGTATTTAAATTATAAAATGATTTTTATAGAAATGAAATACATAGATTTGAAGTATGGTTACTGTCAAAAAATGGTCTTTCTCTCCCTTTGACGTTCTGATTCAACCTGCACGCATGTATCACTTAGAAAATCACCCGTAGATACCGACAAAGTAGGTATCTACCCCTAAATCTACGTAATGGTGTGTTTGTATAAAATCTAAGCCCACCAATACAATTAATAATTGTGATTCTCTTGAATTTCAAATGGAGTCTACCAAACATGACCGCTTTATTTTAAAGCAGATAATATATTACAGCTATGTATGTAGGTACACGTTTGTAGTATAGAACAAACTGACTTTTTATACTTTTACATACTTAGTTACCCTCAATGTATGTATATAGGTACATACTTACAAATAGCTTGGTAGGTGCTAGAGTATGAATAATATTCAACGGTAAAGTGTCATCATTGCCTGTGTAGTGGTAACACTTCCTATCCCCCTTGATGAAGGTCGTCCATAAAAGGCTGCAGAGGCCATCAAGTGTAATAATTAGTCACGAGTACGTGTATAAAAACCTTTTCTTTCTGTGCGAATAATACCGAAACAAATTATTATAGCTTTAGATCTTTTATGTTTGATCCTTCATACAAAGTCGGATATGGATACCTACCTTCCCAACGAAAACGAAATGTATGTATGTAGGTACCTACCTTAAAAAAGCCGTCTACTTAAATATTATAAACATAAAAAAAAAAAAAAAAAAAAATACTTACTGATTGTTTCATGTTTCAACGCCAAATTGATAATATATTTAAGATATTGTATCGTTCAAGACATTGATTTGAATTACAAATTTTATAAATTTATCGACGGTCCCGAAATATCTAAAATTACTAAGGTAGTTAATCGAAAGTGAAAATGAATCGAATTTTTTTTACAAAAATATTATGTTATCGGGTTAAACTATAAAGGAAATACTCTTTCTACAGATTTCCGCAAGTTTTCAATATAATAATATCGAATATGCAAAAAGTACCCGATGAATAAAATCTAAAATTGCTGAAACGAAAAATCACTTCTTACTACGGAAGTAATTAATAACATATTAATTATAAAGTTATAGATTGTCACACTTTTTCTAATGCTGCATTAAAACCAAAAGAACATAGTTCCAGATCTGGAAGTGGAGTATATTATTTTCTTGATCTTTGATATTGTAGCAGTACATCTTCTTCTTCTTTTGGTGCCATGTCAGGTATTCCCAACGTCGGCGATCACTGCGGCGAATCCTTCTCTGTCCTGGGCTGCTCGGAACAATTGTTCCACAGTACGGAAACCCGTCCATTCTCGTATATTGCGCAGCCAGGACATCTGCCTTCTTCCAGCCCCTCTGCGACCCTCGATCTTTCCCTTTAGTATCAGGTGGATCAGTCGATACTTTTCCCCACGCATGATGTGTCCCAGATATGAAATTTTGCGAACTTTTACTTGCGACAGGAGTTCACGCACTGCCCCGGCTCGACTAAGGACTTCTGAATTTGTCACCAGGTCGGTCCAAGGAATCTTGAGCATTCTGCGATGTAACCACATCTCGAAAGCCTCGAGCCTGTTCATTGTGTTGACCTTCAGTGTCCAAGTCTCACAGCACATAGTACATCAATCATCGTAAATGTAAAGCGCCATATTTAATGAATGAAAGAGCCATCTAGCGAAATGCATCCGAAACAATTACCATACTTCAACAAGGAAGATCCCTACAGCATAGCAACTTAATCGTTAATATTGATTCACACCAGAGGGTGCCTGTTTCACGTTTTTTTCCAAATAATTATTGTAAGAATAAACGCAACTATAAATTAGATTTTCACCCTTAATATTCACTCCTTCCCTTCAGAACCATCAAAGTGCACAGTACATGTAACTAGTTTTAAGTGAAATATTTTCTGTGATATTTTTTGTTTTAAATCTTTAATATAATTATTATTTGTGTTATTTTTAAAGTTAAATTGTTTCATTTAATAGTGAGTTGAGTTTCCTTGTTTATCAGTTTTCCTTATAAAGAAAGTGCCAGCTGGTGAGTACAAGAATAATCTCAAACCTTCTGTTAAACTCATAAGAGAGTCTATCAATTAAGACCACAGTTCTTCTTGCCATCATTCTGCTTTGAGAAAAACTCCTTGAATCTCTTTTTCATCTCAATTGAAATCATTTGCAATTAGATTGTCAGATCCCCTGGAGAAACTATGGATCAGATAATAAAATCTGAGCCCCATAATATGGATGGGTACGATAATCTGTCATCGCCCATTAATAAGTAATTGCTTGCTATTGTTCCCATGGTGTCCAAAATCAACCATAAAAGAAAGTATGCTCTGTTTCTAGATTCGGTGCTATATTCATTTTTTGGTGTAAACGCACACTTATTTATCCCGAACTAATTAATCTATCGTAATTGGTAGATTCAACACACTTTATTTAAATTATTATTTCGATGTAAATATTCGACGGATTTTATGTACCTATCTAAATTATCCCGATGTAAACTATCGAACATGTAACAACTAATGACTCTAACAATTAATTAGTGATGTTCGATTTTTAAATGGAACAAACCACTACGGGCTTACGACCGTCTTCTACTGTTATTTCGAAGGCTGGCTTAGTGTGATCACTTTACGTTAACAACGTTCGCCATTAGGTAGTAATGTTTAAGTCTCCAAATCTATCGAATAATATGCATTTTCTTGATTAACTAGTTATTTTGGCATAGTCGACTAACAACATTGAATTTTCATTTTTGTTTCCTTCAAATTTTGTGGAATGCATACTATATGTACGATTTTATTCCTAGAGGCCGTCGCGTCGTTATAACCAGATTATTATTTATAATGTAAACTAATTATTTTAATAGAATTTGGCTTATTAAACTGTAATATTCTTAATGAAATCTCTAAGGGACTCAAACAAGCTGGACATCACGGGAGATATTTAGGGAAGTAAAGAAAAAAATGGACCTCTCCCTGGGCGGGGAGGGGTGAAGGACTATGACCCTTAGCGACGAGAAGGACGGCTCGGAAAAACTTTTAATGAATCCACCTAATAATAATAATAATGTAATTTGGGATGTATTGAAGGCTCCCGATAAAAATTACAATATAATATAGGCTCTTGCCTAAATACTTACTTAATAGATTGGTATTCGTTAGGATCTTATGAAAGCATTCGATAGAGTCACTCCACTCTACTTGAACATCAAATTACAAATTATAACAATGTAACAAACGTTAATAGGTACAATCTTTATTCTGTTGTATTGCGAGGATTCTGTTATATATTTTGACAACAATTTGAGTCCATATAATATTTCTAAAAGCAAATCCATTTTTCCTTCCCATTCACACACATTCCTCCTTTACTTCTCTTCTTATATTTCAATTACTCTTTTGATCAATAATTATTATTTAAATGGGATCGAAACTGTGTTGTCATATTATTCGCATCTTTTGAAATAAATAATTACAAAATATACCGTTATTTCGTTTAAAATAAGCAACCTATTATGATTTCAATTCAAGTTTTTATTGAGTTTAAAACTCAAATTAAATAATTTTAAAAAAGAAAAACTTTGTATGTTCTACTTTTTATTTTGAATATATAAGGTTAAAACGTTTTCGGACTACCGTCCATCATCAGTAACCTAAACTAATGATGGACGGTAGTCCGAAAACGTTTTAACCTTATATATTCAAAATAAAAAGTAGAACATACAAAGTTTTTCTTTTTTAAAATTATTTTAAAATGTTCTACAACGTTACTCACGATAACAAATTTGAAGATCAAATTAAATAGTATGCATTTTTATACAAGTAAAGACGATAATAAATGTTTGTTTTATAATCTACATAATAATTCAGAAATGTTTTTTTATTTGCCTTTGACAATACTTTACCGTATATGTGAACATCACGCTCAAAATACAAATGCTACGTCAGATATGAATCTGCGCAGAGCGGTGAAATTTGCTCGAGAACGTTCTAAGATACAATTGGCAACGTTAACTTTAATATATTAAGAGCTATTTAAAAAACTTTATTTTTTTAGGATCTTCATACAAATTTTTCAAAAAAGACAGAAAGCCATCTTTTGGAAACAAAATTACTCATGTAAACGTTGAATAGAATCTTGGTATTACGGTATGAAAATGTTATAAAATAATTGGAGATTGATTCGTTATACATATAAAAGTTATTCAAATCTTATTATTCTCAATAAATAAAGATTTAATGAAAAA
This sequence comes from Mystacides longicornis, assembly GCA_963576905.1. Classification (NCBI taxonomy): domain Eukaryota; kingdom Metazoa; phylum Arthropoda; class Insecta; order Trichoptera; family Leptoceridae; genus Mystacides; species Mystacides longicornis. The sequence goes on from OY756423.1 coordinate 1,171,793, forward strand.
TTTTGGAAAAAAAATCCTCCATTTTGAAAATTGACACATTTTAAAAAATTTATGGCCACATTTTGTGTAAATCTGTCGTAGCCATTAGATGAGTAAGTACCTGATAAAATCATATTAAATGTTGGTAAATAATAAAGATACATGAAATTAAATTCATAATACATTTAAATATATTAATCGTAAAAATGATTTTTGAAAATTGAAATGAGTATAAAAATTCTTTAGTAGATTTGGTCAATAAAACAGAACTCTGAAAGAAAGCGAATCTGACAGGAACTAATGACGATCCTGTTTATCAAAATCATAATGGATTTGTCAGGTATTTGTGCATGTTTATTATAGTAAAAAATATATTTGTTTTATCTACATCATAATAATTAAGAAATACTGTATAATATTCATATCTCAATTAATCACATAAAACAGATTGTTGTGGACAGAATCATCGAATATCACTTTATTTGAAGATCACTTTGTTTGCTATTATAATAACAAAATTATCTAAATTCTTAATTAATAGGTATGAAGATAAATTAAAAACAATGTTAAATATATATTAATATTTTATTGCGTTAATATAACAATCTTCATGTATGTTTCATAATACGACAAGAAGCATTTTAAAAAAGTATGGTATGGGATAATTGGTGTAGTAGTTTCTTCCGTCAACAACATATTCTCTTTATACATCTCAAACATGATCCTGTAGAATAAAGAATCCTTCAAAGACCAAAACTGCAATCGTTGGATGTGGTATGTGCAGATTGACAGGTTTCGACCAAGTTTTGACGCAAAAAAAACCCAAAGGTGACTCTGTCACAGCCCAATTTGATGACAGATAAAAGCAACCAAGGTTTGTGACACTGAAAATGAATAAATTAATCATCAGTCAGTAAATATTTGCGTTTATTTTTCTTTACTAACCCCTTTGCACTAATGGTTGAATTTAAAATCAAATCTTATAGTTTAGCATAAATCATATTGCTTATATATTTTCAAAAAGAGTATGATTGTCTTGGCTCATTTGTTTTCAATTACGTTACCATTAAAAAGTGATTCATGCATTCTTAAACTATAAAAATAAAATACTAAGCGATGGAAAGAATGTTACAGAAAAGGTCATCATTTTTTATGGTTCTGAGTCAGTACTTCAAAATTACAAAGAAGTGATTATCATATAATAAATCTTAAACAACATTAGGTACCTACCGAAAATATCTATTGAGCAGCAAATAACTTTTATTTTGAAATTGGAAGCATTCCTTCACTCTCTTATTTTTTTTTGACAGATCAATATTTATCAATATTGAGTGACAAGTGACATTGACAAGGAATTCTATTAATCTATGTATAAGTAAATCTATGGTTCGGCAGCGCATCTAATTAAAATAAAACAGCAATAAGCAACGTTTAATATTGCTTAACTAAATTATATATGTGTGCAAATGACATCTAATACATATTATATTTTTATGAAGGTTACTTTTACAGACACTATCAAATCTAGAAAATATGTATTGCAGAATAAAATGTCGTCTATAATTACCAAATTTGCTACGTCATAATTAATTATTAAATAAAAAAGGTCTTAATTATTTAAATGAATAAAAAATATAAAATTTCAATATTATCAATTTTATAAATATTTAAATAGAATGAATTATTTATATACTGTATTTTTTTTTCAATATGAAAGGGTTGGAATAAAGTTGTGTGCACAGACTACTTATAGTGTTGTATGCGTCTTCGTAATGATATAAATTTCTACTTCTATGGTCTATGGTGCTGTCAAAAGTGTAAAATTTTATACGCAGTAAATAATCAACGCGTAATAAAAATGAGATAATTGGCAATATGTAATAATAATATTATTATTTGTTTGTCTTGATAATTATAGCTTTTGTGTAGTTTTGAGTAATATAGCGAATTAGTTTCACACAAAGGTTATTTTTATTGTTTGAGCTTTGTCGAAAATAGCCGTCAGAAATTATTCATTCCTTGCAAAACCAAAAACATACAAGTCAGTATGAGTTTGATAGATGGACTGAGATTTACATTAATATGGAATTCTATTTCTCAGGTATGTAACATGTAACCTATTTCAAAAAAAATGTTTACCTCACAGTTTTATATGTTTGATTTAAATGTATATACTTCACTGGTGTATGTTTTGCAAATTGTATGTACTGTCTTATTTTTGTATCAATTTCACTGTTTGTATATAAATGTTTTAAATAAAATAAAATAAATAAAAATAATAAAAAGAAATAGACATTAAATGCAGCAACTTTAAAGGGCGCAATAAAAACATTTTTCAACACACATAATTTTTTTTGCAGATAAGTCTTGCATCTTCTCAATATTACTTTACAAGGCATCAGTACGGTTTAACACCTACCATTCACTTTATGGACTGCCCTCAATAGAGTTAGGGTTGGTGTTACCAAGTGTAGGAAAAACCTACATAAATGGGGCTACCTCTCTGCTGACAAAACTGAATGTGAATGTGGTGAGCTCCATCAGGATGACAATCACCTCTTGACATGCCTGCTGATTGGTGAAACATGTAACCTGCAAACACCTTATCCTTGCGAACGAGGCGATGACTGTCGCTGCTTACTGGTGTGGCAAAGTGTAGACCGGAAACGCAAAGTAAGTAAGTAAATATTACTTTTATCAATATCAAAATTTTTAAACTCATGTTATATCCATTTCTTTATTATTTATAAAGTGTAATCCCATTATATGTTTTTAAATTTTGCATAAGAAATTTTGAGATATCTAACCTCCCATCCTAATATTGGTTAATTATCATAGGCTACGGTGGGCCAGATATGGACAGAGAATGCCATCATTGCGGGCACCAAAGAGAAAACTATGCTGAATTGGCAGACCTTGGCTGCGATATGCGAATGAAGTCAGGAAGGATGCGAGCAATTTCTTGACTCTCGAAATTAGGACAGAGACAGGGTTGTCTGGAGGAGTCGAATTATGGAACACAAGGCTAGAATTGGGCTGTAACCCCATCGGAAAAAGAAGATTTTAATTGGAACAGGCCTTATAATCTTAACAAAATGTTATGTTATAATAACCAACGCCTGGACTATTAAAAAATTATTACTTATATTTATTTACTTATAAACTTCTCACAATTTTAATATCATTCTTATGAATATAAAGATTACCTATGTATATTTAATTTACAGATTATGCCGCTGAGTGCTGACAGCCGAAATGTATGAACTTCTAAGAAGCGTCCGTGCTGACAGCTACGCGTTATTCTAAAACGCTTCTTAGAAGTTTATACATTTCGCATGTCAGCGGTGATGGTCAGCGTGACTCTAAACCCAACCGTCGCGCACTGACTTTTTCATTATTTTACTACTTACTGAATTTTTAATATCATTCTTATGAATATAAAGATTACCTATGTTATATTTAATTTGCAGATTATGTGTATTTAGTAGGTAAAAATAAGCATTCATAGATTAGTTAAAAGAAACTTACAAGTGATTGCCTTGGAGGACAATAATTATTGTAAGCCTATAGCAGTTTAATCTATATTCTAAACCATTAATTTTTTTTTATTTGGAGACAATTATTTTAATTTCAGAATTATTATTATTGTAAACAACATGTTTTTTTTTATGTTGAAATCTAAAATCAGGCCTTTTGTTATAACATTGAAAAGTGTTATATTATACAGACTGATATATAATATTTCAACATTACACCATTATTTATGGTCGATTTTAAAATGCTATATTTTTATCAATTTGACCAGTACTGGATTACGACCTTCGTCTCCTGATGTTTCAAATAGCTTTGTGTAATTACTTCACGTTAACAACTTTCCTTATTTAGGTGGTCAAATTGAAATCCTTGAGTATTCGACAAATTCAACAATCTGCTAAGACGCTAGCCATAGGGCCAACATGCTTTTATGTCTTCAATAATTCTTCAATGGAGCTGGGATTCCTAGAGTTATATATTATCATTGATGCAATGCCGAGATGTCTACAGAATTTTAAAGTGTGTCAAAATTTTTAAAATATTTTCTCTAACAATAACTTTCACTTTAACTTTTGTATACCTCTTATTAATTGTCAACTCTTGGTATGGCTTATATTAAGCACCTATAGATGAGAGGTCTAATCCTCTAGAAGTAAATAATTATACTCAAAATTAACATTTATTAAAAAATTATTATAAAAGTTTTACCCTGTAAAAATGAAGTTTAAACAGCTACTGTAAAACCCCTTAGTTATGTATTATAAAAGAGTGTTTCTTTACCAATTGTATTAATTGTTTTATTTATGTAAGCAAATTAAATTTTTGAAATATTTTAATAAATTGATGGGATGCCATAGCAATTTGAAAATTTTATTACTACCCTAATCCAGTTTTGTTTGAAATAAGCAATCTACAATGATTTTTCTACTTACACGAAGGATGGCATTATGCAGGAAGTATGGTGCAGGTTCGAATCCTGATAATGATGGCCACAACATTAAAATTACTATCTGCCCACTACTGATAAGGAATTTCTGGTTCCAATTCCCAGATGGGTTTGAATTTTTATAGTTTTTTGTGCAATGTTTCTTGCTGGCTGTACATACTGAAAATTCTTCATACAAAAGATTTTCATGTACAAAATCACTGGCTCGGTAGAGGTCTAGAATACTAAAATAATTACCTATGTGCCTACCTGTTAAATTTGATATTAAGAATAAATATAACTTTGTAGGTACATAATAATTATGTTGTTACAGAAGAATAAGATCAGCATTTACAGAAATCAAGTATAATGTCATTGATGGGGAAGGTATGGTAAATAGATAAAAATGCTATATTTGTGACTCACTTTTGTTGCCTCCACAGCAATTCTACATATTTCTCATACAGACACGCCTACTATCTAATTATATCTACCTATTTACCAATTCAAACTTTTTAAATATAAGTAATATAAGATTAAAGTAGATCAATCAATCAATTATTCTCCCTTTTTTTGACCCTACTTAGGGTCATACTTTAAAGGTACTTTTATTTTATCCAGAAATCAGGTTCTATAATTCCCATTTTTCTCAACAAACTTTATCAATAATTTTATGGACGGGTAAAAAGGCTAGTAGTTAATAATCCCAGCCTATGATGATATTTACCAAATGCCTATTTAGCAGTAAAAATCTCAACCAATGATTGAATTTTCTAAGCATTAATGTACATTGTTCACGGTTTTCCGTTTCTTCGAAGCAGGGCTGCGGGATTTGGACTCGGTGTACAAGATGAAGCGCGGTAGAGGGCTCCTTTGCCTCCCTTTAACCCTAAGTGGAATAACAATGGAAGCATTGTATTGAGTTGTATTTAAACATATTATTCCTACGAATTATCCTAATTAGTGGAGATTTTTGTATTCGGCCATGCGGGCTGCGGAGGGCAGTAGAATTTACGGCGTTTCGTTCACTGAGTCAGACGGACTGACATAGATCATCCTAAATATTGAAGAAAGTCTTGAAGTAAAAATGAATATATTATATCGACCAGTGAACGACATAAGAATCTACATATTATAATCATTAGTAAATTGAATTTGCCACACCTCTATGCGATATTACGAGGATCTGTTTCGGTTTTGTCGCCAATACATCAATATGTCTGAGAGCTGTAATTTTATTGACTAGAGTGAAAGTACCACAAGTGATATAAGAATTCGGAATGAAATTAAGCTGCCTGAAATAAGTTTGTTGTCTCCAAATATTTTGTCAATAGTTGGATATTCATTTGACTTTTTGGTTAAGTCTATACAGTACCTATAAGGACTGACTAAAGAAGGAACAAATTAATTTATTTCATTGATGTCGAGGAATCAATTATTCTTCCATGTTTGTCTAATTTAGAAAAGTGTTTACGAAGAAAATCTAAATAAAGTACTTACTCGTTTATTAAGAAACCAATGTACATAGGTACCTACCTACGTTATACCATCCATTTTATGTTTTTTTTTTTTTTTTTGAAATTAAACTGTGACGGGCTGTCCTCTCTCAGTGGGTGATTGTACAATAAAAAACTTGTATTACGATTAAATTATATAATATGGTAGGTACTTTCATTTATAGGTTCACAGGTAAAGTGGAAATATCAACCCAAATTTCTTATGTAAAAAATTAGATGTAAAATTGTATAAAAGTCAGCTTAAAGATTCAGCGGTCTCTTGTCTTTGAGGTCTTGGGTCCACCAGTCACGCCGACTGCAGGGTGGCGAGGAAACCGCCCCGGTAGATGCGCCCAGCAACGGTTGGCTAGAAGTGTCGACTAGTCTGGTCGCTCATCCAGAGCCCAAAAGGTGACGTCAAGTTATTACTCTTGTACGAGGAATATACGGCCCAGAAAGTGGCGTCAGATGGGACCCTTTGCACGGCCCAAAAAGTGGCGTAGATGGGACCCTTGCACGCCCCAGAAAGTGGCGTCAGCTAGGAGCCGCGTTCTGAATTTTAATTTTCGGAACGCTCAATATATTGGCTTATGTCTGAAGCACGTTTTGATGTTTACTTTATCTTTTAAAAGTTATTTCGATAAGTATCAAGGGACATACCTTTTTAACTGCGGCTCGTCGTTTGATATGACGCCACTCAACACTATAAAACTGTTATTATATTTTTAAATTATTTGACTTGTAAGACTGAACTTATGTAACTCACATTAGAGAGATCATTCTCGATTTAACTTCTTTCGATTAAAAACCCTTTTTAACCCTCAAATAGATCTTACACCGCAAATTAGCGCGTGTCTCGTCGACTGAAAAATTGTGGCAATGGCCGCCTGTCTTCAGCATTGTTACCCCTCACCTCGCACCGTGACTCGACATAAAACCTGAAGCGGCTGTGTTGCCCACTCAAAAAAATTCTGTTACAAAACTTTTATTAAATAAATAAATATACACAAGCAAACAAAAAGATACAATAAGAAACTTATTTACACAATATTTTACACAGAAACAGTGCAACAAATGAGCGGAACCCGTAAAATGTAAAAGTACCTATAGCTTTCCCGACAGACGTTTTCCTGTCGTCCTTACTATGAATATTGATTTCAAATTTGTAATGTATACAAAAATACGTTTAAAATATGATTGAACGTTTAAAAATTATTTCTGAAAGCTTTAAAAAATATTCCATCAAAACTCTGCGAACCAATATTTTAAATGTCAATGGTTGTCAGGTAAACAATAATTTTGTCGTTGTAGAAATTTTCATAGATGGCGTCGCAGGAAATCCGTTTCATACTAACTTTTATGTTGTTTCTTATGCACTTTTTATCTATTCTATTTCTATTTTGTTATCCGGGGCGGAGAAGAATCCAATAAATAAAACATCGGAAAAATCTGTTCGGCCGATCTCGAGTTATAAGTTTTCGCACTAACCAGACTTTTTTTATTATTAACTATAGATTATGATAGTTGAGATGTTTTCTGAGTCAGTAAGTTCAGTTGGTTTAGACTGACTGTCCACGGCAGTGTCATTGTGTTGAATGTGCAGCTGCACGCAATCTTATACTATGCAGCAAAATACGAGTAGGTACGCGCTGCATACGATACGCTGCCGTGGACAGTCAGCCTAAGCTGATATCTTATGACCTCCTTTTCTTTCTTTTTGCAGCCAATTTCGTCACCTATTGAAAACTGCCTCCCCACAATCTCAATTTAAGAGTGATTGTTTGACATTTGGACAGTCTCTGAAAATTCCATCAGGCCATGATGTCCGTGTCGATATGGGTTTGCCACAGGTTTTTCTTCCTTACACAGTTAAGGGACGTTAGTCCAATAGAGTTGATGTGGTTATACCGCCAATTCTTGCACACCAGAGTCTCGTTAGTTTTCTAGCAGGGGCAACATGAGCAGATGACGATAACATTTTTGGTTCAGCTAGGTGCTTTTTCACGATCACTCCTAAATCTTCCCGTTCATGTCTGTAGTTTTACAATGAATTAATAAACAAACACAATAGTAATAAAACAAAATACTTAGTATTTCTCAAAACCATGTAAATAAACTTCGCAATTTTTCATATACTTACTTACTTTACTTAATCCACGTTCGCTCCCAGTGTGGAGCATGTGGACGCCACGAAGTTCCTCCAAGCCTCTCTATCTTGCGCCAGTTGCACAGCTTCATCCCAGCTTAGTCCAGCATCTTGTAGAATCGCAGTGAATGCCCGCTTGATTGTCAATTTCGGCCTGCCTCGCCTTCTTGTCCCATCCGGATTGTAGAAAAGACTTGCATATTCAAGTCTCTCGGGGGACATGCGGAGAACATGGCCAAGCCAACTCAATCTGCGATTCTGGATTACTGAGGTGATTGGCTGTTGTGCTGTTCTGGCGCGTACGGTCTCATTTGAGACATAGTGGTACCACCTTATCCCCAAAATCTGTCGCAAAAATCTGTTCTCAACACTGAGAATTTTCCTCTGTTGAGCTTTCGTCAGATGCCAGGATTCACAACCATATAACAACACTGGCATAATGCATGCGTTAAACAGGCGACACTTAGTCTTGGTGGAGAAGTTGGTGGATTTCCACAGTTTTCTCATGTTGTTAAAGGACGAGCTCGCCATTGCAATTCTAATGGAGAGCTCCTTCTCTACCCCGCCGTTTGGTGTTAAATAGACTCCCAGGTACTTGAAACTGTCGACATCTTCGACATCGTCACTACCCAAAGTTATGGCTCCCCGGCTTAAGCAGAAATCATTTTGCATGTTTTTGGTCTTGGTGGTATTTATTTTTAGGCCAATACTTTCTGAGTAGTCCTTTAATTGCCTCAAGATTTCTGTCACCAGTTCTTTATCCTTTTCAAGTATGACCACGTCGTCCGCAAATTCTAGGTCGCACAGAGTGAGAGGATCGGATATGTGTAAACCTCGATCTTGAGGGATGGCCAGACGGAGAATGAAGTCCATAACAATAATAAATAAATAGGGGGCGAGCACGCAACCCTGTCTCACGCCAGTTGTGACTCCAAACCATCTTGTGTAGTCGTTCTCTACTCGTACACGGCATTTGTTTTCTTCGTGGAGAGACTTTATGAGGTTTACAATTTTTGGTGGGACACCGTATGCCAAGAGTATATTCCACACAGTTTCTCTGTGAGGGCTGTCGAATGCCTTTTCATAGTCGACAAAGCAGCATGATAAAGGACTTCTAAATTCATGGTGCTGTTGGAGAATACATCTGATGCTGTGGATGTGGTCGGCGCAGGATCTGCCCTGTAGGAATCCAGCCTGGTTAATTCTTAAAACTTGTTTAAAAGGGGTTCTCAGTCTGTTTAGCAAAACATAAGCCAAAACTTTACCTGGTATACTTAGGAGTGTTATACCGCGGTAGTTGTTGCTGTCCATTGGGTCTCCCTTCTTATGCAGGGGTATGATGTTTCCATTTACCCAATCATCCGGGCAGCATTCCTCTTCCCAAACTTTAAGGATTATTTTATGCATTGCTTGGGCTGTGGAGTCACACGTAGTTTTCAGGTACTCAGCGTAAATTTCATCTGGACCTGGAGCTTTGTTGTCATATAAGTATAAGATAAAATTTTTCAACCCTAAGTGTGACTGAAATATAATAAAACTCCGATTTAATGGAAATAAAAATTCTGAGAATTCCGAGAATTCGATGCGCACTCTTCGTATCGATCTTGAATATAGGTATTTTTAAAGTTATTTGTTATAGTTTTTGAAAACATTCGCAATGCATTTTCCATTGGAGATGATGTGGAACTAATGGGCACTTATCTCCCGTGCAATTGCGAGAAAAACAAAACAATTCAGTGCAGCAATGGTTCAAGTAGGTAGGTATTCCCGTACACTTGTAACGTCCTTATTTTCTCTTGGATTCACCAAGCGTTCACCTCAGCGTCGGTTACGCGTAATGAAGTTTTTTATCTGATTCTCTTGCTTATTGTATTCGTTTTTGTTTCTCATGCATTTGAGGTTTTTTTTTTCATTGTGCTGTTTTACTTATGATATTAGTTGGAGTCATATAAACACAAAACTTTAAGCATGGAAAGATCTTTATCGCTGATAATGACACTGAATGGAAAATCTTCAAGAATAAGTTTAGCTTTGAAACTAAACGTACACGATACGTACAAAGAATGTTTTAAATTTATCTGCGTTCAAATTGAGAAAATATTATTGTTTGTCTCAAATAATAACTAGCTTTCCCGACAGACGTTGTCCTGTGTATGTATTCCTTACTATTAATTTCAATATTGATTTCAAATTTGTTATTTATACAAAAATACGTTTAACCCACTTGTTACTACCGTTTGATATACGGATCACCATAGAAATAAAAATATTACAATTAATGTGGGTAATTTCGAATTACATTATTTATGTTACACGTTAGCTGAGATGTCCCTTTGTCGGTCAGTTATGTTTTGAGCTCGATCGAGCTCGAAATTTGAACTGTGTTCGCATTGTTATTTACTACAAATTGATGACGAGTTTTTCAAGGTGAGTGCTGAAATATCTATTTTTAATTATCAGTATTTCATTTCAAAATTTGCAAGAATGTAGTATACTGTTTATAAACTGATAGCAATCTAATCTTCTTTCTAATATTATCTATTCATAATTCAACTATTAATTTGGTGTTCCGTTAAAAGAACGCTAGTAATATGGGTGTCGCATTTTTTTCACGTCACAACTTTCGACACTCAACGAAATTATCGAGGAGCTGCAGGCAAATGCAGACGATCCTTTTCCTGACTGATTACAATTATTTTCCCGCTGAAAAATTGTAATGCTGACAACTGATGACGATTCTGGTGATGAAAATGAAATGACCCTACACAACTTTTCTGGGTCATAACTGCGGGCCCACGCAGAAGTTGACGATGAAAACTCTTCGTCAAGTGATGATGAAGAATGCAGCGTTCCATTAGCTCATTTGGATAAGCGGCCAAGACTGGAATCAGCTAGTTAATCGATACATTCAAATTGATCAACCAGCTGCTACCAAAGCTTACAACAATATAGGAGGCGTCGACAGATTAGACAAGAACTAGTCTAGCTTGAAAATATATTATGGCTTTGCACAATGCCTGGCAACTTTATAAATCAATGAGGGAGAATATGACCATCTAAAAATCCGAAGGAGTGTTCAAACGAGTTTGTTGGAAACCTATGGTTAGGGTGTAGACCGAAAACCAGGGCTCACATCACAAAATTTTCAAGAAACATCCCGTTTCGATGTAATAGGTCATATTATAAAGCACAGAAGTGACCTCGGTACGGTAGCCTAGTTGTACTGGCGTGGACTTCAGATCCTAGGTCCCGGGTTCGATTCCCGGTCGGGTCATAGAAGTATTTTTTACCCGGGGTTGGCCTGTCTCAGATTGTATGGGACCGGTTGACTGGAAAAAATTGCCTAAGGCAAAGGTTCCGCCGGTTATAATGACACCTATGTATAGAAAATTGTTATATTATTATTATTAAACGAACAACTACGATGTGCGTTATGTATAAAAGTATGGTTGTTCATAGCATTTAAATCGATTTACTATGTTACAAATACATACTTTCAGAAAATAGTGAATTATTTTTGAAGTGCCTAAGTTCTATGAACATCCAATAAACAGTAGTACATATTACTAGCGTTCCGTATATCAAACACCATTTTCCTGCTTTTCCGTAACATATAGATTTTTTTAACAATTTTTCCTGATTGAATAATGCCTTGATTAGTCTGTGTATCAAAAATCACAGTGATACTACAAAAAAAGTTATATCCGTAACAAGTGGGTTAAACTTGAAAAAAAAAATATATCAAAATTTGTGTACCATTGTTTTGAAACTCAATGGTTGTCAATATTTAAAAAAAATAGGGATCTTTATAAAAACTAGTTCTAAGTACCTATCGTCCCTTGCGAAGCTGGGGAAGACCAATAGTCTAATAAAAAAAGGAAAATACCGTTTAATTTTAGAACATACTTCTTCTTCTTTTGGTGCCATGTCAGGTATTCCCAACGTCGGCGATCACTGCGGCGAATCCTTCTCTGTCCTGGGCTGCTCGGAACAATTGTTCCACAGTACGGAAGCCCGTCCATTCTCGTATATTGCGCAGCCAGGACATCTGCCTTCTTCCAGCCCCTCTGCGAACCTCAATCTTTCCCTTTAGTATCAGGTGGATCAGTCGATACTTTTCCCCACGCATGATGTGTCCCAGATATGAAATTTTACGAACTTTTACTTGCGACAGGAGTTCACGCACTGCCCCGGCTCGACTAAGGACTTCTGAATTTGTCACCAGGTCGGTCCAAGGAATCTTGAGCATTCTGCGATGTAACCACATCTCGAAAGCCTCGAGCCTGTTCATTGTGTTGACCTTCAGTGTCCAAGTCTTACAGCCGTACAGCAGTACGGACCACACGTAGCATTTTACCATCCTCTGTCGCAGTTTCAGGTTCAGTTTGTCATTGCAGAAAAGAGTTCTCATCTTATTAAATGCAGCTCTTGCTGCCTCTATTCTGCATTTTACTTCCACAGCTGGGTCGAGAGTCTCTGTGAGCATGCTACCAAGATATCTGAATTTAGTGACACGTTCTATATTAACACCCTTTAACTGAAGCGCAGATCCAGTGTAGTCAAGTCTACCAAAAGTCATCCATTTTGTTTTACCTATATTTATCGTTAGCCCCAGTTGTTCCCCATGTCTATCAACACGGTTAATAATGTTTTGAAGGTCAGTAATGGAGTCTGCCATTAAAACAGTATCATCGGCATATCTAATATTGTTGATTACAACTCCATTTATCTTAATACCTATTTCTATGTCATTGAGAGCTCTTTTGAAGACATAGTCAGAATAAAGATTAAAAAGCAGAGGGGACAATATACAGCCCTGTCGCACTCCCCGCTGTATAGGTTTGATGTTTGCAAGTTTGATGAATTGTAATTGTAATATAATGAGGAGATATTTTTTTCATTCATTCATTCAATTAACTTCACAATGCTAATAATTTTGTTTTATTTTGTTGACAGATTTCTGAGCGTAAAGAAATGGCTGCTGCGTAAGAAACACCAGATAGAGCTTGCACGTAAACGGGGATGGAAAGGATATTGGGTGTGCCTGAAGGGAACCACTCTGCTGTTCTACCCCTGCGACTCCAGGGAGGGACGGTCGGTGGAAGCCGCTCCCAAGCACCTGATTATTGTGGATGGCGCCATCATGCAGCCGATACCGGAGCATCCTAAACGGGACTACATTTTCTGCTTGAGCACTGCTTTCGGAGATGCTTACTTATTCCAAGCACCTTGTCAGGTAAACACTTAGACATATCTTCAAAATAAAATAATTTCCTAGTGGTTTTGTCAACAAATTGTGTACCGCGTAATGAACTTCCTAGGTTCAAACATAAGGGCCGACTTACTTCCGTAATCCCCACAAAATATTTAAAAAAATATCGGTACTCTCAACTTTGCAGTGTTTCGATAATATTTTATTATCCGGAATATATTTTTGTTCGACAAAGCGACCACAATTTTCAGCGAAAAGCTTTGTAAACTACACATTAAGTAAGAGTTCCTACTTAGTTGGCCGAAAAAACAATAATATTCCTAATAAAGAATTGTTGTTCAACTGCAAAATTATGTTTTTAATTATTTTAAAAAATAATAGATACGATGACTAAGTATTACAAAGTTTGTATAAACGTATTCAACCTTCAGTAATACAGAAAGTATTTTTAAGTTCAAATAAAGGTTATAAGGTTTTTCTCCGAATTTAAATCCTAAATAGGACTTTAAGTGTGCTTATTAAAAAAGGGGATGAGATGTACATAGGTTAAGATAAATAAGATGGTAAAACGTACGTATGTACGTGTGTTAGATTAGATTTCCTCCCAGCGAGTAAATGCCGAGAAACCTTCTTTTAGGTAAAAGAAGAGAAGATGGTTATAATAAATGAGTTTGGTGAAAGGTGTGTGGGAGGAATGAGACGTGAAATTGTTTGGTTGAAGGAGCAGGTGTGTCGGGGCAACATCGCGATGCGAACGAGCTACCCGACCCTCCGTCGCTGTGTATTATAAATCTCTCTACACATTACTCCCAAACGACTCTCAATATGATTTTCCCTAAATTTTCTCCCAATTTTCCTTCGAATCGACGTTCGGTAATGATGGAGCCATTTTCTTTATCGCGCCTCTAGTAATAAATTCTACCCCTATTAAATTAGCCTTTGTATTGATGGTTCTGTTAACATCATTTTCTATAAACAGGACATTTTTGGGATGTGATTTCTCATAAATACCATTAGATATTGTCATCGTAGTAACTTTATTCTGAAGTTTCATATTTCACCACAAGCGAAATATTTGTCACTCAATTTTGTGAACATATTTTGGACATGAATCTATAATATAAAAGAGAGTCGGGTTAGTGGGAACACTTTTAAGTCGAGATTGGTTGAACAGATTCTTCCGGTCTTTGATTTATTGGATTCTTCTCCGCTCTGGATAACAGAATAACTATTAAAAAGTTGAAAATGCACAAGAAATAATAGTATATAATATGATAAAAGTTAGTATGGAACGGATTCAGTGCGACGCCAACGCCATCTATGAAAAATTCTATAACAACAAAATTACCATTTATCTAATAACCATTGTCATTAAAAATATAGGTACGCGGATTTTTTATGTTTTTTTTCGTGTTAGAAAACATAGATTAAATTTAAAAAATACATTCAATTGAATAAAATCACCTTACGACCTAAAAGAAATGACTATTCTGCATTATCAAATAGGTACGTGATAAGGCATTAAACTCTGTTTAACGGAAGCGAATGGTAACAGCATGTATGTTGATTAAAGTTAAAAAGATCTTTATTAGATAATTATTACAGAATTTGTAGACTAGGAGATTTTGAGTAATGTTATAATCCCATCAAGTAAATTGTTATTTTTTTTGTGAGGTCTCTCTGTTTTAGGAGATTTTTCTTCCCAAATAACCGTCATTCTACACATTCTTCTTTCAGGTGGAACTAGAAAATTGGGTGAACAGCATTCACAGCGCATGTGCGGCTGCTTTCGCTAGACATCGAGGTAAAACCGGAACACTTCACTTGTTGCAGGAAGAAATTTTCCGGCTGGAGAAATCAATTGAATCGGTAAGTTGATCAACGCTATTATATCCCTTCATTCATGTTGCAAATGCTCTAAGCTTATATTAATCTCTATACGTGACGATGCAGGCTCGTAGGTACATAATGACTCATTTTCGGATTTAACCAGCAATAATTATTGTAATGTTTAACTTACCTAATTTAGCTACATCAAGATTTGTAGCTCGTTATATCCAGATTATGCTAAGAACTCATATATTGTTTGCTTACGAAAGATGACCCATTAATTTATAATGTGAAGTTCTTATCCATCAATATGAGTGGCTGAAGTAAAAGTTCTTGTGCACCTTTGCCATCTTATATTAAAGTGGTCTAGAACACTGACCGACTAATTATATTATGTCACACCCACGAGCTACTCTTACCTACACATTACACCCATCTATGAAAAGTGGTATTGATGTTGTTTGAAGCGGGCCGATATAACCACAATAGACACCCGCTGGTACGAAAGTTAACAGATGAAGGAACTTTGAATAAAAAGTTCCTTGTTACTTCTTCGACCAAGTATGTGGTTTCCACAAGACCTCGCTTTTTTATGTACCTACAATAAATTTCTCTCCATATTTAGATATGAACTTGAGATATCTAGGTACAACAATCATTTACGTCTCAAATTTTAAAATCAAAAGAGGCAAATCATACGCATTTACAATCATTGTGCAATCGTGCATATTGTCCAACCGTAAAAACGAGTAACAGAGTCACATAATGACGGATTCTCCTAATAGACTTCATATTTTTGCACTTAGCCCCAGCAAGCTATCGAGAAAGCTCTATTGCACCAATTTATCAATTTTAAAGTCAATAAGCTGCGATTGAGTTTGATTTATTCGGAGTTTCGAGTAAATGTGTGGAGAGACCACGGAAGTAATATTCCGTGTAAGCTAAATTAGCTGCAGGCTCATTGGATGGCATCATTTGTTAGTTGTCACACACGTCTTGTGGATTCATTAGCCCACACCCCCTGCCAGTGGGAATGTCGAAGGGTGTCTTCGTTACGAATTTTATTTCATCGGATTCGTGTCACGTCGGATTTACAAGGGGTGTCAATCAAACCATGTCCCAGTCTGACAAATAATGAATCTGTATTATTGGTTTTTTTCTCGAATGCTTCGACATTCGCACTTGAACGAATCTACGTTTATAAAAGCGTCAACAAACACGACATGTGAACATATAGGATTATTTAAAAAAAGGCATTTGATAGCCTCATGGCATGGGCTTTCATTTGCAGTTTTGATGAGAGTTTTTGCCACCTTGATCATAATGACATGAGATTTGATGATTTGAATTAAATGACGTTATAACGTACGTTAAACAATGAAAAGCCTTCTAAATAGCAGTAATATTTAGCCGTTTTAGCCTAATTAAAAAAAATAACTGTTGAAAATCAGCTGTTGCACGTTCAATAACATTATGTTTTTTTTT
Source organism: Mystacides longicornis (assembly GCA_963576905.1). NCBI lineage: Eukaryota > Metazoa > Arthropoda > Insecta > Trichoptera > Leptoceridae > Mystacides > Mystacides longicornis. The sequence goes on from OY756423.1 coordinate 1,188,400, forward strand.
TGCATTGGCAATATGTATTTATGGGAGGAGGTAAATAAAGCCGCACAAGATCTAGTACGGTGTAGGGTTTTTTTCCCTCCATATGCCCCTAAGTTGGGTTGAAAGGGGAGTTTCTATCTCTCTATGTATGTACATCTTGATTAACCTTAGACAAAAAGTATGTATTGTAATGAAGACTTTATGATCATAGGTCGACTATAAAGCTATATCATTCTATTCATCAATAAATTGGGGTGAAAATTTTTCCTACTTGTCAAATAAACACGTCCAACTCTTTGATATTTACGTCTATGTCCATCCACCAGAATTTTTATTACCTAATCATTATTACCGAGGCACACGAGCCTCGAACGCCTTCTAGTGCAATGGAGAGCTCTTGATGCCTCCCTATGCTCCTGTGTGGGGCTTAGGCCTCCCGCATTGTGGGTTGGTTTGGGGGGGATCCGCGGCAGGCTTGATTTGTGTGGGGCCGGCTTTTCGGTTTGATTGGTCGAGCTGGGGGGTCGGTTCATGCGGGTCGGGTTTGCTGCGGATTGGTCTCTTCCTGACTGGCTTGCGTTGAGTGGGGGAGCGTAACGGGAGTATGTATGTAATCATTATTATTCCTTAGGAAAACATGAATCTGAAATTCTTTGTAATTTTTCATCTCATCTCAACCTGTTGAGTTTTTAGTGCACCTAGCCGTATTCATAAGAACATTGTGGTACACACTTAATGTATTCAAAACAATATGTTTCTAAAACGGGAAAAATAATTCTCTTGATTTTTCACAGAACATTTTAAAACTCACGACATCAAAGCGCTTAAATTGCTAGTTTCTCTCTATAGACGAACTGATTGAAACATATTTGACTCGTAAATAAAAATATTCTCCCCAAAACAAAATGCCAGCTCTCACACAATTTTAAGATCCACACACGCTTATTATTATTCCAATAAAATATCATTAAAGCTTGGTAGGTAACTCTATTTACAAACGTAGAAAATCATTTTCGCGTTTTATATTTCGTTCGATAGATTAGTCGAATCGTGTGAAGAATACAATATAGTACAGATCTAAAATTATACTGGTGGTCTATTTTCATTTATTTTTTTCATTCTCTTCGTCAAAAATGATATCCCTTCTTCTTTCTCTTTAACTAGTCCCATTACGTTCCTGCCGTGTTAGATTCTTATGACGTGTATTCCCAACACTATTCTCCCATCTTTTGGGTGGTTATCCTGAAAATCCACCTGATTGAAGATTGCCAGCTCTAGCCGCCCTTAAAGCTCGAATTTCCGCCATCCTGAATTCATACTCGTTCCATAACCTTCTTCTCTGCCCTCTTTTCGAGTTGAATTTTCTGTGGAAGTATCACATTGTTCACTCAACGCTTTTTACCATTTCAACTGATCGGTTACTGATAATTACATCGGAACATTCAATTATTTGTTTCAAGTTAAAAGCTTCCAATTGTAAAAGCCTTGCTCACAACCATATTAAGAGAGAAAGGCCTCAATTTTTCCATTGTTGAATAATAAAGGGTGATTAGGTTAAGGTTATACAAGTCTGCCCTTCGTGAAATCTTCACGAAGGGCAGAATTCTTTCCGGTCTATCATCTCATAATCTTTTCACACTTTCTAGTTTCTCCTATCCGTGAATCAATTATCAAACCATCTAAGACTACAATGACATGTTTTGAGAATTTTCTTTACTGAGCAATAATTTGAAATGCGTTGGCCGTGTACACCCCTTGTGGTAATTTTAAGTCAACTCCATTTCTTTTTGGTGTCTTTCTCAAGTCAAAATCATTTAAAATAGAATCTGTTGCATTGAGTATGTGGGGAAAATAGAAAGTTGAATTTCCATTGTCCATCAGTAGCATCGTGATATCTTCTCCAGGTCCAACGTAAGGACAACCTGACAACGCAATGAGAAAAGGATGATCAAATACTGCATTTTACTGGTTAACAAATTGGGATTAAGATTTTTGGCAACAACAGTACTACAACTACCTTATAATTCGTGTATTTACCTTTAGATTTCATACGTTTACTCTGAATGTTTTAAATAATGTACAATAAAATCCACAGCTGCTGAAGAATCACCCGATAAATGTCGCTTTGACTCATTTACTTTTTGAAATGGCAGTCGTATCGCTTTGTCGTACCACACCGCAGTTTGTAATCCGACATTAAAGCATTTTGAATATTTAAAATGCGAACAATCAAATTAAAATTTATTTGTGTAATGTAATTTGGAGAGGGCTTACAGTTTTAAGCCGTCAACCCTTTCACAGCGGCTCCGTCCCTCGTGCGTCAGTGTCAGGGTGTATCTAGGGCGGCTCCCGTACCGCTGACGTCAGTCTTACCTCTTTCTTATTTTCTATTATTGAAAGGATTCAGTTTTAATTTAATGCAGGGAATTAAAAGTTCTAGAGATTCTAAAATTAGAAAGATTCGAAAACATTTTTTATCGTAGGTATTTTAAATTTAAAAAAAATACCATTTCAGAATATTCGATAATAACATTATATCTTATTAAAATAAAGATTAAGTACCTACCTATATTTTATGGTTCCCACGCAAAATTGTAAGAGATACCTATATCTTATTATTCGTGCTCCTCATACCTGAGATTCGTACACATTTATCCTTTTCTTTATTATATCCACGACTGTCATTCTCTAACTTTACCAGTACTACATCCTTCTGCCTTTATCTGTTTTTAACATAAATTTTATATTTTTAGGAATTCACAAGTTAAGTAACTATAACTAACTTTAACTAAAATAAAAAAGGCTAACATCTGCACCCGCTATAAATACTACTAGAAACTAGATCCCCTTTCCCATATTTTTTTCTTGTTGGTTTTTTCACCATTCAAAAATCTTCAACATCCAAAAAAGTTATTGCGTACAACGATATGGCGAAAATCGTGCAAATTAAGAGACTCAAGTTAGGTTAGTTTTCATATGTTCATTGCTCAATTTTGGAAGATATTATTAGTATTGGAATTGAGTAACCCTGATTAATTGTTATCGCTTTTAGATGCATTTTGTATTGTATAACATGTTATCTATATATTAATACGTGAAGGAAAAACTTTGTGACCATTTTTTCGAAAATTGCACGGACGGAGGAGTATGAAATTTCGCACACTTATAGTTTATAGAGAGAAGGAGAGGCGAATGCTAATAGTTTTTTTTCACTTTCCAAATGTTTTTTGTCGACACATTGTACTTAATTAAAAGCAAGAAAGTTTTATTTATTTATTTTATTTATGAAATCAATAAAAAAAACATTACAAACACTACCGTAATGTTATGTATTCGATACTCACACACACTTCGATGTATTTTACATTGACAAAGATGCATTATACTCTTGTGTTTTTCTGTGATCAAATTGATAATAGATTAATATTATTTGTCTTAAATAATAAAATAAAAAAAATTGTAGCTATATACCTAATATCAACATTTCAAATATGACGTATCCATATCATTGTTTTTGAAAAATAAGATTGGAAATAGCACTAGCTCAGTACTTAATAATGGAACCTTAATAATCTTCACACTTATAATTTGAAGTTTAGGTCGAATTTCGAGCACTGGTCGACCACTAGTTATGTATGAATTTCGTATACTCTCATTACATTCCATGCCCCATTGAGCTTTTCTACATAACCAACCAATTACTTGAATCGCACCGTGACAAAATCTATATTTCAAGCAAAATAAGGCAATAATTCTTCTGCTTTTGCTTGAAATATTTAAACACCGTCACCACACTTAGAGCGAAAGGAACTTGAAACATTTCCATTAATAATAGTACTGCTCAAACATCCTGAAACTTTCAACTTCTGACGGAGTAGGACTTATAATAATTATAATAAAGTGGAGGAGCAATGGTGTTAACTTGTTTGTTGGGGCAATTTGTATACAACTTTTCTCATAATATCAAGCAACTAGCAAATGATAGTGCAAAATACCTGCATAATTACCTGTTTTCCATTAATGAAATTAACCAAATTACTAGGTGTTTATTTTCTATACCATTTTTTTCTAACACGGTTTAAATTCGAAATAAAAATAAGGTATACTATGAAGAAAAAATATGGTTTATTTAAGCAGGTACCTACCAAATTGTTTCGAAATTATTTTTCGTATATTTTTTTTCTTCTGGGACATACATACTTACTTAAAGAATCCGATCACCCATCCATTAGACCACTTTACTCCAATACTCGGCAGCTGCAACAGCATTTTCGTTAGGTACTCATGAGGAGGTCTTGCATACTATCACACCTCACAGGCATATCTCGACAAGTAGTGTGGAGGTGTTCGTCACTTTGAGTCTCACCGCAGCTACATGAGACATTTTCTTCCACACTAAAGCCCAACCTGTGCATGTTTTTCTTGCATCTAGTGACACCCACTCGTAATCTGTTGAGTGTCTATCAAGTTGGGTAAGGTAGTTGGTGTCCCGGTCCTAAGCTTCCCGACAGTTCTATCTGGCTTCCATTATATTGAATATGCCAGAGATCTTTCCTCTGACATGATATACAAATACGTTTACATAGTAGTGTGATTACTTGAGATAAGAACTAGAAACTTGGCGATTTTTCAAAACTATTAAATTTATTAAAAGTGAAGCACGAAACCTGTTTTCAAAGGCACGCGAGAATCATAATCAAGAGATTATGAGGTCAAATTCTTGGTCGACTCAAAATTTTTCAATATTATTTTCTCGTTAATGTTTTTTTTTTGTTTTAATTTGAATGCTGTAAAGGGTAAACTTATTCTCATATTTGAAGAACGAATATCGCTAGTAATGAGAGAGGCAGCTAGTATTGTGTCGACTCCATCTGCTTCTCGCGTGTGGATCGGTGAGCGCAGAGTAAGCCCGCGTGTCACATCGCCTGTAATATCACGCGTGAGTGAATAATAAATTGCTCACAGGTAGGCACTCCGCATACAACCTATTAATTATTATACATCATCATGTGCACATCGGAAACATGTATCTGTCTTTCTCTCTCCAAATCTACACTTGAAAGGTTTTCTCCTGAAACTTTATCATCATTCTAAGAAAATAATGATTGTGGAAAAGCCATCAGGTTGTTACTCGAAAGCTTCTTTTCTTGTAAGGTTAGAATCCCAACACTATCCTTTCCCATTTTGGAAGATATATCATGTGAGCGAGTGCACAATCAGGTTTCAAAAACCCTGCATCCGGATGATTTTTACCCTATATAGGTTGCAACCTTATCAATCAACAGTTGCCTGTTGTTGACGTTCTCCAGAATATAGAGATGAAATCTACTATAGAATAGAAGAAACCGACGACTATTTCCTTTGAAAATTTGTTATTGAAAATGTTGATCACCGCGGTGTGTTCACTTTTTAATTAAATAGGCTTGCAGTTGTTATATATTTTATATAAAAACTATCAAAATGCTTTGAGTTTGCGTTATAATTATAAATTTAAAAATATTTTAATTATATCTAGTTTTTAATTTGAAATATTCTAAGTACATTACCCATTTAACATTTCATTTGTATTATTTGAAACTGCTCATTTTGTTAAAACTACGTACTTTAAACTGCTCTCATCGTCCGTTGAGCAGATATAATTTCCCCACATCTGCATTGAGCCCGGCTTATTCTTTTATCCCAGAGGCGGGTTCAAACCTGAATATAAAATCCACTCGACGGTCAACTACTGGCACAGTGTACAAGTGCTGCTGGGATAATCTTCTTACGCCGTATCTCCCACTTAAAGCGGGGCTATCGTGTTGAAATGTCGCCACTACTCAACGCTTTGATATAGAACCTTCTAACCTACAGGGAACTTTGCTTTTTAAAAGGGAAAACCATGCGAAATGCTACCATATAAAACTCGTATATTTTTTCAAAGATACAGCAGATCTTTTGATTTTGATGCTACCATTAATTCTATGGATGGTTGATTCATAAATGGGTTTTTGTTTTCAAATTTGAACCTCCAACAGCCGGTTTCATAAAAAATAAAGGAGACACTAAGTTAAGTTTCCTTAAAAAAATAACAACAAAATGCAACATAAAGTCGACTTAGGTTTAAGTCTCGTTATTGTCACTTACAATCGACTTTAGTGTAGTTCAATCTTTTACCACTGGATTTCATAGAAAATTTCGTGGCGCTCTCTTTGTCACAAATGATGAACATTTGTATACGGTGACACTGTGGAAAAAATGACTAAAATTGGGTGGAAAATATGGCAAAACGGGAATAATATTATTGCTTACAGATTTCGTTTACTATTATTTCATAAACTATAACAATAAATTAACAACAATATCGGCACATTGATGCTCTATTGAGAAATGAAAAATAAAACTGACAGATTAGCAGAAATTCCGCGAAAATATTAGTAAATAACCGATGTTTTCCATAGATTTCAATGGTAATCTTACCAACTGCTACCATGTTCAAATATTATTTTTTGACATTTCAAACTTTAGCTAAAGTAAGCGGGAATATTTTTGTTTACTAAACACATCATGTTATTTGTACCCTTCTCTAGATCTTTTTAGGAATACTGAGATTCTCTCTGTGCGCCAGGTTTACTTGCTTAGACTACTCTCCTTCATGTCGAGCAGGCTCAAAAGCGTTCCATCTGTATCACAGGCGAGGAACACTCGTAACATGAACAATATACCTGTGCCCTTACCCTGCTTAACGTTCTTCAAGCGTTCTCATTTGTTTAGAGGTCCTAGATTGTGGAACGAGTTGTTTGGCGCGGGGAAGACATTTATCTCATCACAGGCGAAAGCCCAGCGCAATGCTGAACTATGTTTTGTTCTAATTTGTTTTTTATAACTGTACAATCATTGTAAATGCACTTATTAATTTTGAATAAATTTATTATTATTTATTATCAACTTTAAAGGAGACTTTAAATTTTAAAAGCTCATTTAGCTGAAGAGTTCTTTTGTCGCTTTTTTTTAAACCGTTCGTAAGACTCAACAGCTTCTTCTATTGCTGTTTTGAATGTTGGTTTAGTGTAATCACCTAACGTTTACAACGACCGACATTTAGATACATATCTCCTCAACCTCAATCCTAATCAAGAGCATATATTGATTATTCATCCCCAACATTTCCCATCATGGGAGTTTTAAACTTGTTAATTATGTCAAAAAATCGCATATCCCCGGCAGGACTCAAACCCGCATCCCAAATGTTCAATAGTAGGACTCTAGAAAGCGTGTAGGGAAGATACATTTTGCGTTAAATTAATGAAATGGCTTTTAATACCATACCTATTTAAAGAAAAACAGTAGCCCCATTGATACAGATCGAGTTTCTATACTTAGTTCTAATCTGTTTATGTCGATTTAATCGTCGTGAGAATTTAGGCAGAGGCTATCCGTCACAGATTTTGTATGGCGCTGTTACAATTCCTCCTAAATACTAATCACTATATTATTATATTGAGCCTCAGTATCCAACATTCGTACTAGTACGGGCCTTTAGTCTAAAAAGCGGGTTAGTTTAAGGTTAGTTAGTTAGCTGAATTATTGAAGCTCAATTTTATATGACTTAGGTGTAGGTATGATGAGGTAAAAAAGAAAGACATTTGATTTCAATGATAATGTTCCTTCTAAACTAATAGAAGATGCCTGGTAAAGTTTTAAGGAAACAGGAGTCATTCTTTAAGAACATAAACATTCTGATTCGACCATAATTCTCGATAGTATCTACTTGGCTAGTAAAATATACGTATCACTGAACAAATCTTGAAGTAAAATGATTACTGGAAGTGTTGTTCATAGGGACATGAATATTCACATTGCTGGGTGCAGGTAGGTGGGTGGTTAGATCCCGTTCCAAATAGAGCAGTGTGTGGAACAGCGTTTACATAAATCAAGGGGTTTTCTCAGAGGAAGATGTATTATTATTCTTGTCTCATATATGTAACTACCTCCCAGCAGCAACTGTCTATGGAGATATGTTATTCCAGAGCTAGATAATGCGAGACAAGACACTTGGCTGACAAATAATATCGCGATGCACAGTTTGAAAAGAATATCCCTTATTTACATAATCTTAATTACTAGCTGAAAACTCCGCTTTCTTGTCCAAAAAAATCTCATAAGATTTTTTTTTTCATATCTAATTTATTTTATTTATAATCACACATGGCCATTGGCCATTAAAATAATCATTACTTGTGCATATTAACGCGAACTACCCCCAAACCAACCAGCAATGCGGGGGCCTATGCCCCACTAAGTGCGGGGTGCCTTAAAGGGAGAATGTATGTATGTATGTAGGTGTGCATATTAACCATCGGAATCTTGTGGTGAAATGTCAAAAAGGGAAAAAGTAAATCGAAACAATACAACAAAGTGTTACCAGGATGATTTTGGCCGGTAAAGCAAATAGGGCAATAATAAAACCAGTTGAAGGATATAAAAAAATCGTAAACACTCATTTATTTTTATCTTGTGCCCTTTCTAATAGCGTCTAGATCTCAACATGACGGTCAAATTCTGTTTGCCCGTTCAATTTTGACATAATTCATTTATTAATTGCAATAACAAATTAGGCGTTTAAAAATATCCATATTAAGTTTTAACATGAAGGTGACAAAATGTGTCATTTCTTTTTTTCCTAAATCAGGATTGAGTATGAGTTTAAACTTTAACAAAATCTTTGACACTTCAATGAGTTAAGAGAATAAAAAACTAGTGCAAATATTCGTTAGGTAATTTCATATTATGTCATCTTCTATGCTCGAATGCATTCCTATGTTTTAAAAAAGTAGAAATATATTACATATTTAGATTTAAATAATTTATTTTTATATTTGAATATACTCGTAAATAATGTTTATTTCGTCACATTACTATAATATGCTAAAATTTGAGTGAAATCTGTTAACAAAATAATACTTCATTGTCAATTTGTTTTTATATTTACACATTTACGTTTTGTACCTGTCGTATTAAAGATAGACTACAAAAAAAGTGTTTTCTTTTGCGTTCTGAACCGAAGTGAAAATAAAATACCCGATTTACGAGAAGAAGAAGAGTGAAGAAAAGATAAGTTTTCCGTGGAAATGTTTTGTGAGAACACCGTCAAAATAAAATCTGTACCACCTGCAAATATAAAACGAAAACCATAAAACACGGATATACATACACCCATGTGCTTGTAATAACAAATAGGTTTGTACCTACATAGGTACACTGTTGGATTCTATACGTTCTGTGAAAGCTCACAGCATTTCATTAATCATAATATGTTACAAAGCTTTCAAAAACTCTCCCACTAATTTCTTAAATATTATTATTTAAACCTCAAAATACAAAATACCTACAAATTTGCTACAAAAATCAACATCTGAGTACCTATGTAATAATTATTTCTATGAAAAATCAAACCCTAAGTTCATTATGTTCTGTGTCTTTATTGTTTTGTGTCTTCTTTCTTTTTCTTTTCACCTTTGTTCTAAGGGCAATTTTGAGGAGGTGAATCTGCTGTTTATTTTTGGTATCCTATATAGAGGTCGCCAAACACCATGTCGTGACGGATTCATAATTATGATTCGGCTGCAAGAAGGTACCCAAAGTTCTTGTCTTATATTATAATATCCAAATCCAATCCAAATTCCCTTTAGACCCCACATAGGGGCATAGGGAGGCAACAAGAGCTCTCCATTGCGCTCGATCTTGCGCAACGTTAATGACCTCCTCCCACACCATGTCCAGATTCCTCAGCTCTGCTTCGAAGGAGCGAAACACAGTATGAGAGGGTCTTCCTCGTCTCCGGGACCCTGATGGGAGGAAGAACAGGAGGAGATGGACTTGGCTAGGAATCTCCTCCTGTTTTCTTTAAGCTCTCCTCGGCCAACTGTCATTCGGCATCCTTAACACATGTCCCAGCCAAGTCCATCTCCTCCACATAATAGTAGAGGTGATGGGCTCACGCTGGGTGCGCCGGCGTATAGCGTCGTTCGTGATGCGGTGGTACCATCTTATACCCAAAATTCTCCTGAGGCACTTCGTTTCGAATGCAGATACTTTTTGTACCTGGGCCAAAGTCAGGTGCCAGGACTCACACCCTTACAGGAGAATGGGCAACACACACGCATCAAACAGTTTACATTTCGTCTCGACATTAAACGCCGACGCCTTCCATATCTTGGTCATGTTGTTGAAGGCGCCACTTACCATACCGATACGTATCGGGAGCTCAGCCCCGAGGTCACCAGTGGTGGTAATGGTTGCTCCCAGGTACTTGAATTTATCCACCCGGGAGACCTGGTGACCATCGATGGTTATCGGTAGTTGTTTATCGGGGCAGGCATTATTCGCCATGAACTCCGTCTTACTGGCATTGACTCGAAGGCCGAGGCGTGCTGTTTCGCTGCAGAGTCTTGAAACACTGCGCTGTAATTCCTCCACTGTCGTACTGAACAACGTAATAAAATATTATAATATAGTGAGAATTTATTAGAAAGAACTCTTTATTCAAAGTTGCCGCAATAATTAGATTTTCGACCACCGTTTGTCATAATAAGTCATGTTTTTACATTCTCTCGTAACCAGGGTGGTTCCCAGCCACCTATAGCTGTAAGTATCTAAAGTTCTTGTCTACATACAATTGCTGACATCCAACTGTTGCGGTACCTGTATGGGATATTTATGTGTACAATGTGTACATACTTACAAACAATAGAACTCACGCTCTACTAAAATAGTTTGTGTGTATGTATCGTCTGCTGGAAACTGCTGGGTAAGTGCCGTTAGTCGATCAGTCAATCAGTGTCCTGGACTATGCTAATAAATATAGGTGATTTATGACGGCCTGCAAAGTTCAGGTTACACTCGAATGATAACCGTTATTAGTAAGTAGGTGTGTTGTTATAGAAAATCATCACGTTTTTACCTTGCCGACCAATTTTTTTGTCATTCTAAAAAAATTAATACAAGTCAGAATGTACCTACATAATATTGAAAATCGAATCGTAAAATCTTTTGAAGGTCGTACTTATAAAGTTAAATAAATTATATTTTTATCACACCAATGTGACGACATAAAAAAAATGTAAAAACGACCAAAAGTTCTTTATTATGTACGATTATTCCACTTCCGCTTTCGTTTCAAAGAAAATTACGATTTCCGGTTCCGTTTTGTTTTCTTTAAACTTTTCTCACCAAAAAAGTTAATAAATATTAATGTAACGTACCAGTTACATAGAATATAATGGAATGTGGAGCATTTGGGGGTGAATGTTGAAATAACGGGCGAAAATGGTAGTATTTTCAACAACCGTTTTACCTTCGTAGATAATTTTGGTAAAAAGATGTTACATGAAGAGTGGGGACCTTAGATTTATTGATAAACCAGGGCTAGGTCATCTACCTAATTAACCTTATCCATGCTTATACATTTATATTATAAAAATAGAGAAAAAAAGAGCTATTTTCCGTGGGCATCGCATCACGCCTAAGCGCCTGAACGGATTTCTCAAATTCTTATTTATGTCGTGTTGGCTTTTATCAGGAGAAGGTTCTTATAAAACAATAAATTAAGAAAGTTTCGTGGAAAATTAGAAAAATGAAGAAAACTCTAAGTAGGTAATCTTCTTAGTATTTTAATAATATGTTTATTCCAAATTTGAAAAATTGAAATTATAGTTTGAAAGGAACTCTCAGTTGTTTGATAGTTTGGTGCGACAGTATGTCGATGGAATATAATATGATGCATCGATCTAAATTACATATTATGTTAAAAGCTTATCATTATACAAATTCGAATTCAATATTCGTAGTTAGGAACACAAGACAACGTCTGTCGGGAAGATTAGTATACTTATATTTCATAAAGATATCCAGCTAAATATCTAAATGGTTCGAAAGCAGTGAGTCATTTTTGGGTAGGTATTTGAAGCAGGCTTAAATAAAACCTTGTATTCAACACCTAAAATACCTAAACACAGAACCAATACCTTCATGGGGTAGAGCGGGGCAAAATCAACTTATATAAAGTTTTCAAAACTTTCTTGATCGCTTAGCAGGTAGACTGTCTCACCAAAATAATGTGTCTTTTTTAAGTAGTGCATACATTTTCTCCTATTTTGCATGACAACTTTATTTCCGATAAGGTCGCTCTCTGTTTGTTAATTTATTGTTCACGTTGTGTTTGTATAAATGTAACTTGATTTCTTTTCATCGTTTTTAAATCAATCAATGTAAGTAAATTATAAAAAGATAAACTTTGTGATGGCTTGGCAGAGCTAGTCCCAACTTATTAATTGATCTGGCTTCTAAAAATATTTTTACTAAAGTCAAATTTTAGGGTATGAAAATTATTAGAAATACATAATTTAAATCGGATTTCGAGTTTATTTTTTAAGTTTTTATTTCAAATCTTCACCACTAACTTCTTAATCAACTTAGTTAAATAATCTTGAATCAAGAAATAATATTATTATTACTCACAGTTTAATTTCACCAACCTATCTTAGGAAAATAACATGGTTTAGGCGAAACGAACTAGTGACAAATTGCAACGTTTATGGCATTCGACATATTATCACAGTCCTATTTTGTTGATACTTTAGAAGATTCAATCTTGCACTGAACTATCTAAGCGTATTTCTAGTTGAGCTTATACAAATACAATTCTATTCGATTTTCTTTCACTTCTTTAAATTCAGCATCTTCAAGATGAATCAAACAAATAGGTATTATTAACATATGAGAGAAACTATTTGATATCAAATGCATTTTATCTCGTTCTTTCAAATATTTGTTATTTTCATGTATAATATAAGACGAAGATAAATAAATATTTGGTAGTTGTAGTGTTTGTAAAAATATATTATTCTCTGTATTTTGTAACATAGTATGATATAATATTATACCTACCGACGAGGCCGACCTCGAATGACATGGTCCGACCATATCGGTTCAGTCTTAGAGGAGGGCCAAGTCAGGAGCAAAAGGAATAGAAGAGCATGTATGCGGAATGTTATGCGTTTGGAGGAAGCGAAAGAGGTTTGTTTGGATTGGAAAGAATGGAAGTCCGTACTCTCTGCCTACCCCCTTCGGGAAACGGCGCCGGCGTGATGGTTAAAAAACAATACCTACTAAGAAAGTCGTGCAACGAAACCCGTCATATTCTAATAGGAATTCCTTATAAATATGTCAAAAATTTAAAAAATAAGTAAAAACTTAACAATTTCTCCACAAGCCTGTAGGAGGCGAAAAGTTGGACAAACTATCGACTGGAAGTCTATAGCTAAACATTTTGAATAACTCTACACTTGATAGAACGAAAAGTGCGAATAATACTCGAATTTTTTTGGGAAAATTTCTTCCTTTTCTTTCAAAGAAGCAGTTAATAATAAATTGTTTTTAATTAAGTAATTGATGCTTTAAGTTTTTATTTATTTTCTCTACATATAAAATCCTATTTACCTACTTTAAATTTATCTCATTTTAAAACTGGATGGCCACCTATTTAATAAAAATAATAAACGATGTCTAACGGAATATTAGTAAAATAAAAAAAAAAATATTTGAAAATTGTGAAATATAATAACTCGTTTTGGTTTTTAACTCTGGTAGTTGAGGTAATATTAATCTTTTGTTCAATTTCATTGTGGACTCAAAAAGTCATCAGTAATAATTTTGTTAAATTAATCTTTTTGTTTTTTTTTTTTATGCTCACCGCCAAAAAAGATAAATAAAAACAGGAACAAAATCAACCCCTGGTTCATTATTCATGTTAAAAAAAAATAATGAAAAATATGATCCGACCCCAAATTGAATCTGGGATCTCCTGTCGAATTTCATTTCTCAGAAGAAATAGAACAAAAATGATTGTTAAAACAATCGTACCTACCCTATTATTTTCAAAATGTTTTCTTCTTATAGAATGAATATTTCTTCAATTTAATATTTCTAACGCAGCATTTGGGTATAAGTGAACTGGGTCCACTTACGGTAGGTAATTATTGTGCTTATTTTTTTTTTTAATTTGTATAACCCGGCCCAGGTCGTTATTATATCTCCGGCCACTAATTGCCTCATATTCTTTTTTGTCCCCTCATTAAAAATCGTTTATAGCTTTTATTATGCCCCGTCACGGCGGAACGCAGAATTACTACCAGGCATCTTCAGGCTCTTATCAACGCGGGCAGATCACCCTGGCGGCATGATAAAAAATCTAATTAAATACTTCCTTCTCTAAATTAATTGCGCCCTATATAAGTAGGCCTCATCTAGCTACATTACAATAAAACATATTTATGTTTTTTTTTTATATTTGTTTTAAAATGCAACTAAGTGACGAGAGTTGTGAACACAAAAAATAACCGTGGAAAAGAATTGTCTTGAGCAAGTGAATGAGTATGTGTACAGGAAGTATGTTTACAAGGGATGAAAAGTGTGAAAAAGAAATCGAACGTAGGAAAGTTGCTGGTAGCAGGATGGACGGGGCATTAAAGCCTAGTTATGAGAAACAACAATAATGTTTCACTACAAGCTTAAAAAAACTAGTACATAACGCAATAATGTTACCATCAACGATGTATGGATGTGAAACTTGGATATAGATGAACAAAGAAGAATGTAGTACAAATGCAGTAGAGATGACAGCTCTACGAAGAATATGTGAAAAGACTCTACAGAGTACAGAATCCTACAAGATATGGTAAGGAATGTGTTATGGAAGTTATTGTTGTGACAAAGATGAAAGTATTAACTTAAGTTGTGATAGTTTGGGCATTTGGAAATAATGGATGCAAACAGAATGACAAATAAAATTTATTAGGCTGAAAGGAAAGGTGAACTACCGAGAGTGACGTGAATCGACCACATCGATTCCATATTCAAGGAAGGCCATCAGGTCAGAAGTAAGAGAAATAGAAGAGGTATGAGAAATGGTATGTCGGTGGAAGAAAGGAGTGGAGGTACCTATGTACGTTTTCTCTACCAAGCCCTTACGGAACACGGCGTGATGGATAAAAAAAATTTGGGCTTGTGCTATACAATCTGCTGTACTTCTTAAAATTTAA
Source organism: Mystacides longicornis (assembly GCA_963576905.1). NCBI lineage: Eukaryota > Metazoa > Arthropoda > Insecta > Trichoptera > Leptoceridae > Mystacides > Mystacides longicornis. Next base: position 1,203,459 of record OY756423.1, read on the forward strand.
AATGAACGAATTCGACCTCCTCTCGACAAGTGTTAAGGTAGCAAAAACAAGAGATCTCAATGCGAATAAAGGCATATTTTATAGTTTTCGAAAATAAGTATTTTAATCGTTTTAGATTTATGGAGACTTTTACCCAACCAAACGGGGAAATTATTTTTATATCGAACAGTTTATTCTTTACGATAAAATTTCGTTGACTGACAACTGCCACATCAACACTACTAACCGATCTTCCTACCACATTTGGACTGCTTCATGCTGGTTCAGCGCTATATGTTCATAAAATTATAGGTTTATAATATAATACTAGCTTTCCCGACAGACGTTGTCGCGTAAGGGCATATTTTTGGACCCCTATTTTTTTTCTATTTATTCAGTCGGCCGAAGATCGCGTACGCCATGCATTCTCACCAACTCCTACCATCCCTCCCGATGTTCAAACATTATTATGGACCCATCTTGTGTGGTCCCCGTTGCCTGCTGGATAAAAACGAACCTTGTGAGGGTGGTCTGTTAAATTAAAAAAATATTAATTTATTTAATGAAAGCGTTAAAACGAACGGTATTTTTTTTTTATTTTTTCTTTTTAATTTTTTTGTAAATAAATAATATATTTTTTATCTTATATTAAAACGTTAAGATCGATTCCTGGAAAAATATACAATAATCCATTGGAGAAAGAAACAAAATACTGACATGTTGTTTTTTTTTTTGTATTTTCATATTATTTCCTTAGCGGTTTTAGAAAATATAACGTCTTCTTGTCCACGCTGCTTGCCATCAACTACCAGTTGTTAGGCTCAACTCGTCTTTAGTTTTCGAAAAAAAAAATTACATGCAAATAAGCTTTTCGATTAACGTGACTATACTAAAAATTGAATTCATCTATGATTTGATTGATTTTCACATGAATTTAGTGGAATAATAGCAAGTATTAACAGCCAAACTGCTCTTATATTCAATAAATCCCGAACTATTGTAACAGCCTAAATTGAATTACATAGCTGATTAGAAGTAATGGGTCGGTTGGAGGTAAATCAGGCTTACCCCTCCTGGAGCCTCCCTTAAGTCCTCTTTATCGTGCAGAGAGACCACGGAGCATGTACTACTCGTACAGGAGTAGCTCATCCAATAATAATATATCAGCCGCGATTGTACTGCGGCCCTTTGTGAAATGATCACTCCTTAATAATAATCCATGTTCCATGAATAATAGTTTGGAATGCTCATGAATCATTCTTACTTCTTAGTCCAAAGATTATCAAACTTTTGAAAGCTTCACATAAACAAAACTTTCTTATAACGAGATATGTTTGCAAATTTTGAACAACAAAAACCGTATTATTCCACAGCTTTTTAAACAACTATGAAAGAATGAATTTGAATCCAAATATGGTCATTATATGCATTCGTTGTTCAATTGTTAATTGAAGTTTATGATTTTTTTAACCATCACGCCGTGTCCCTTAAGGGTTTGGCAGAGAGAACAGACACTCTTTACTATCCGAGCATACTTCTTTCGCTTCTTCCACCAACATAATATTTCTCATACACCCTCACCTATTATTTCTCTTACTTCTTACCTGGCCGGAAGGACGGAATCGATGTGTTCGATCCACGTCATTCTCGGTCGGTCACGCTTTCTTACACCCTTCCTTTCAGGCTTATGAATTCTTTTCGTCATTCTGTTTGCATCCATTCTTTCCAGATGCCCAAACCATCTCAACTTATTAACTTTCATCTTTGTCACAATACTTACTTCCATACCACATTCCTTCATTTCCAGTTTATGATTGTTCTTGTAATTTATGTGAAACCCAATACATGGGTATATTATACCTTTAGATATACCAAAAACTTTTTGTATTTATTGTTCTGTTTTCAGATATTTGTACAAACGCTTTTTCAAACAATGGCCATAACTTTATGAACATAGGTACCTTCATATTATTATACAACATAAAAATAAATAATAATAAATACACCCGTTAAGGTCCCCCACTCTACGCAAGCTAGTCCGGAGGAGACCAATACAACATACAAACTGTATATTTACTATGTATTAAGTAAAAAATGATTCAGTATATGCAATACCTACTACCGTAACAATAAATAAATGATATTAAAATGTTAAACTACAAATATAATGAATAAGACTTAACTTAAAGCAATGCAATTTCTATAAAATTCATAAGAAAAAATTTATTATTTAATCGATTATAAACATTGCGCAAGATCGAGCGCAATGGAGAGCTCTTGATGCCTCTCTATGCCCCCAAGTGGGGCGTAAAGGATGTTTGGTTTTGGATTACATATTAATATGGGGTAAGAAGTAGGTATATGTACCAGGGACCGTCTTATCGGAAAAAATGTAACAATAAAATTTATAAGTTGTTGAACATACATTTTTCTTGGTGGAAGTAATTTAAATAATCAAATTTAAATAAAAAAAACTTTTTATTTAAAAATGTAACAACTGAAACCAACTATTTCAGGATAAATTTTATTTATTATGGGTGAAAATTTTGAGAACAAGAGATCTTTAAAGTTGGAGTAATATATATTAAACGTCACGTAAAGGTGAGGTTGACCGCCTCACGTCCTTAAATCTCAACTGGTCAGAAAAGGTACAATGAGCCTCGGACGCTTTCGAGCGCAATGGAGAGCTCTTGATGCCTCCCTATGCTCCCGAGTGGGGCTTATTGCAGGTTGATTTGGGGGTGATTCGCGGCGGGCTTGATTCGTCCGGGGACGGCTTTTTAGTTTGATTGTTTCGATCGAGCTGGGGGGTCGGTTTCTTGCGGGTCGGGTTTGCTGCGGATTGGTCTCCTCCGGGCTGGCTTGCGGTGTGCGGGGGGTCTTAAAGGGAGAATGTAATGTAATGTAAAGGTAAATAAATTACCTATTGTATTCATTAAATCTGCGGCTGAGGCTGTCTAAAGATATTTGACACGTTACATATTGCTTTGTGGACGATGAAAAACTGTATTGATTCGAGGTGACTATAGCGAGGTAATATTTTATCATGTTTTCCTAATATTTATGTGTCTTTGTGAACTTTGTTACTCATGAAGTGTTTGGTAGCCTAGAGGTCCAGTCGCCAGGACTTTCGTTCTGAATATCGTCATGTTCAGATTCATATTTTAAATAGAAAATATTAAACATTGCTTTGATAGAAACGCCTGTCAAAGGCATTATATTATTGGGTATTATTTAAACTTTTTGGCAATGTCATTTTGATGAGTTACTGCTGATAGCAAATGGCCCCAGGATATGACAATTTCTTTTATCGTTTTCTTTTCAGAAGCCGATTTAGTTTATAAACTAAACAAAACTGAAATCTGTTCGTTTTAATTTGCGTAACCTGCTTTAGCGTATGTCCTAACTGTAAAGCGTTTGCGCGTCTGCGCGACGAGTTTCATAAACTCAAACGCGGACGGATCGTTCAAATTGAAAACATTGGACATATGATCGCTCATCGCATGCTCAGGCGATTATTTTTCAGCAATGACATAATGATCAGCTCCCGTAGACAATTTGAAATTGCCGTTCGACTACAAACGAAGAGAGTGCGAAAAAATAAACTGTCCACTGGAACGTATAAACAACTTTTTAAACCAAACAAAGACACTCATATCAAAAATATAAAAAGTTGACAGTTAATTTTCTTCCTATTCTACATTGTCCCAAAAATTCGTTTGTAGTCGATCGCCAAATGCAATCTGTCTAGGGCTGCTGGTCAATTCTACTGTCCCATTATTGTTGCTTAGAACACACAAGACGCCCGATGAAATGAATGCTACATTAAATTTAAACAAATGCGGTCCAATTTTTCTACTTTGAAACCGATAAAACGCGGTAGGTTCTTTTTCCTGAAAAAAAATGTAGGTATTTTCGATTCTCAAAATAAACGGTAATATAAATTACACTTAGGGAAGGAGCATTTGAATATTGATTAAATTTTTTTACTTCGATTCCTCATTTACTTGCTCAAGTTATATTTTATACGCATGAGATATCGTTCGCCACGGTATTTTTTTGTCGGTAGACTTCCGTTTCCTGTTCGCTTACATACTCAGCCTTCTCCAAGATTTATTGTATCTTCGTTCTTTTTTGTACGCCTTGTTATATTACGTAAGAGTGTTGTGGAGTTGATACATCCTTCTAATCCAAAACTAAAAGAAAAAAAAGTTACAATAAAAAAAAACACAATGACCTAAAAAAGAAATTTTGTGTTATAAATTGTACGCTATTTTATTTCGTTGTTAAACGGAACTTTTTATTCTAGTTTTCTTTCTACTCGGCTGAAACTTTTATGATTACGCAATAAATTTGATGTTTTTCTTCTTAAAAGAAGCTTAATTGGTAATTCAAAGCTCTGATAAATTCAATCATGGTGAAAACGTTCAGCCTTTATTCACAATCCTAATTTGAATTAGCCTTACTTTTTTGTAATTCACTCATCATTGCGTTACTTATTTCTTATTCTCTCAAAGATATAATTGTTACTGATTCGTCCAGTCAAAGTATTGCATCAATCCACCGGTAGATGTCACCAGCCTCGAAAATCGTTAAAATTTGAAATATTTCCCCACTCACTGTATATACATACAAGTTTCAACGAAATTACAATTATTGGCAACAGAGAACAGCAAATGTTTCCTAGGAGTAGAAAGCGCTTTTAACCTGGCGTACGTGACTGTGATCCCACAGCTCTGTTGTCCAAGATCTGATAGACTCATTGTCTGTTGAGATTGTTTCTCAATACATTGGTTTGATTACCTATGTTCCTAGGAAAAATCCAGTCTTCAATCCGCGAGGATATAAACAAGATATGTTATAATTGTTGTTAATATTATATGCTCATGTTATCAACCTTTGACCACATATTGTGAACGCGATTCAATGAATACACGTAATTCAATTTATGTAAAATTCAATACACGTCGCAGATGCCATTTCGAGAGTCTTAGCAACCGGTTTTTTCATCGGTCACTTGGGAGCGCTCGTAGCTGAACGGTATTGCCAACGAAAGTCATTCGGGAGGGTGATATATACCTACCAATCCTCAGCAATGCAGTTGAGGAAAAAATCTCCAAATCAAAGTACGTAATGCTGAGTGTTGTATACGTTTATTTACTAAAGAATGCGACATTTGAAAGATAGATTGCAACCTTTCTGAAAAATCTATCGCAAGTCTAATTAATTTTATAAAAGTGTGAATGATGTCGAAAGTGTACTACTTGTGTTTGTGTTCATTAAAAGTGATCACAGAGTCATTTTTTTTTAAATGTAATGTACTCTTCTTCTTCCTCTTTGATTAGGCCTGCTGGCCTGTTGTTCCTACGTTGTCCTTTTGGGAAGCTGAGTATATTGTCTCTGGCGATTTTTGCGGCTCTTGATCTCTCTCATTTAGGTGTTTAGTCCAGTTTTTTTTTCACTACGCAGCTTAAATGACTGATTAAAATGTTCTTTTATGATATTTTTCTTCTATGTACGTAATTGATAAAAAATGTAGGCGTTTTTTCATTCATGTTTTCTCCAAAAATCTTATAAAACCGTTATCTGGAATACATTCCCAATAAATGATCTTTAACGGGTACTATTTTTTTATTATTGTTTATTTTTGTTATTATTTTTTTTTAAATATCTATTCGACCTTATAATATCAAATAAAAAAAAAAATTTTTCGTATAATTGAGTGTTCTCGCATTTTTTATAATTATGAGTTAAAATTAAACCAGTAGATCAAATACAAGAAAATACTTTTACTAATGTTTTTATTTCATTATTTTTTTTTATTTTCCTACCATTTTTATTGCTTTTTAATAAATCTCAGCTTAAAATTCATAAAATTAGCTCTTCTATAAAAAACCTCTTTACTTTTCAATAAAAAAGTTGTTAACACAGCTTTCGTTTTTTTTCGACTTCACATAGAAAACTGTAAGATCTCATGTTTTGATAAACAGTTAATGAACGTCATTAAATTTTAGTAATATAGTACCTACTTCTTGCAAGTAATTAAATCTTCTTCGCGCTACCTGAAGTATTATGAGGTTTACTCATTTCTGTAATTATGCAACCACCATGGCTGAACAGCTTTCTAGTATTTAAAAACCATGGGTAGACGGTACCTACTTCAACTCTATGTAGTGAATATGTATTTCGTTTAATGGCGGGACCACACTTCGCTATGCGTTATTCGTAATGCGGCTACGCTGTTTTCGCCCGAATATTCGTTATGTGAGCGAACAACAAACGTGCCATGGATGTCCAAACTGAACGTCACCTACATTTTCTAGGCAGTGTATGAATTCCCTGTTAAACTTAAAGTTAGTGATGATGATAAGTGGGGTTGATTTGCATTGCATTTCCATAGATGGCGACATTATCGTAAAACTTTTTTTAGATGACGACGTTATCGTATTAAAATTCATATTTAAACGGCAAATAAATTTGAATACCAAATTATAATATGAAGTGCATCAACTATAGGTATCGGATGTTAGAAACAGTTTATGTTCACATTATAAACGCACCCAAGTAAATCTCTTACAATGTCGGGACTCTAGAACGCGGCTTGTAAACGCTCAACTACGTCCGCCGAGTTTGAAACCAATTTTAAGTTTCTCAACAGTTCTTCCATAGTTAAATAATAGAATAACAAGTCCCGCTTAACGCTCGTACTAAATCTTACTAGTTACTATTAAACTTACTTCATCACAATTTTTCTGCAACTCACACACTTGATGAGTCTTTAAAGTTCTAAGAGAAAAACGATTTATAAAAGGTATCTCTATATCAATAAGACTGTAGTTATATTAAAGTACTAGGAAACAGTTTTAGCGGAAGAATCTCGAAAGCTGAATACTACATTCATATTTTTTTTTCAAAGGATTGCATAATATGGAAATGATCCTCTTCAAACACCAATTAGTAAGTCGGAAAAAGAAATTTATTTTCTTGAAATAAGTTTAATTTTAACGGTTCTTATCGACGATTATTAATTGTGGTGCAAAATGCAAAGTCTATGGAATATTGGAGGGATATTGTTGAAGGCAATTCACAACCTTCAAGAATGAGGTTGGTTGGTAGACTAGCGGTTACAACGCCGGCTTTCGTACTGTTTGGTGCGGACGTCGTGGTTCGATCCCAGGTGCCGACCATCTTCCTCTTTCACGACACAAGCTTTAAGTAGCTTACTGTGAAAGAATGTAACGACATTTGCTGGAGACCCACCGCACAGCCCCAATATTTGAGGTACCTACCACCTACAATTTCAGCAGGGGTGGAGGTCATAGGGGATGCGCGGGGAAGAAATCTGAACAGCGCGCGGATGACAAACAGATCGAAGCAGACGGTTTTTGGCGATCGTGGAAGGGCGGCGCTAGAGCCCTAGGAGCCAGGATAATCGCCTCACGGAGTGGAGGAGGATTAAAGCAGACAAACCTACTAGTGCGCGCTATAACAATAATTATTATGTCATATTGTGTATTGGACAAAAATAGCTATCGGACAGTAAGATCTAAATAGTGTGGTGCAAAGGACATTACAAACAGAGCTCTGTTATCTTCGTTTCTGCGTGTTGTTTGTGTGTAATTTTAAGATTAGTATAGAATTCATGTAAGTGGAAACTAATTAATAATATATGTTTTAACTGATAAACTGCTTGTTTGGTCATTTCAAAAATCCCAAGGATATGCCTACCCATTATCACCCCTAGAAGACCAGAAAATTAATGTAACAAGAGTCAGGAAGTGTATTTGTGTTCACTTTGAGTGAGCACAGATTCATTAAAAAAAATATGAGAATAGAAGAGATTTAACGACCTGTCCAAGATTCCGGTGAAATGAGAGAAGCCAAAAATCAACGACACGTTGAAGATTTATTTATTTATCGTATGTTCTTATACATATGTCACATCTCATGTAAGTTGATACAGAATATTCTTGCAAATAAGTAGGTTTACAAAAATAATAAATTATTAAAATATTCAAAATATCGCCCATGGGTGGTCAAATCAATAAAATGAAATTAAGTAATTTAAAAAGATAAAATAAAATAATAAAATATTAACAAAATATTGAATATATCCATGGCCGTATGCCCGTAGAAGTGGTTCAAATTTTTGAATTTTATTCTTCTTCTAGATTTTGCGATCTGTATGATCAGGTAACACTTCTGCAGACACCAACTATCAACAACTGTCCTGTCCTACCACTTCTTGGGCAGTCTTCTTAAAATCAAACACTCATACAAAATAATTTAATATTTGTATTACATCAAAATTATAAGTTTTATAGGAATGTAAGATCCCGTCATCAATTCATCAATTATTGTGTAATTAAAATTATGCCCGAATGCCATCCGAAAAACTAAAATCATTGAATCCGAGTCGTTTTTGAACCTTTGCTTGAAAAATACTCATCAAAATATATTTCATACGACGCAAAACAAAAAAAAGAAGTTATTTATTTTCATTTTCATGTACCAGTTTTCAAAAAAAAAAAAAACAGAACAGTTGTCAACAAACATTTTGATTTTTACTAAATTATGTAAAAATTATAGCTGTCAGTCATCTGATCACTTAACTGAAACAATAATTGCAACTCACTTACTCCATCGTTCATGAAAACATTTCCTTCCTAAGTTCCCCTAGTACGAAGATGGGCAGGAGGATCACAAAGCAATAAATCATGTTCCGCAAGTACTTACCTTCTATTTATTAAAAGCAGCCAAAAGAAGGATTTTGTCTGTGGATTGAAGACAAGCAGCCAGCAGTTCACCCGGTGATTACGGGCACTTATTACTTGCCCGACTGCTTGACACGGATAAGATAATTACACCAGTAATTGCTTGAGAAATGGCGGAGAAAATGAGGGAGCAACTCCTGAATAAGAAAAAAGAAAGCCGAGCCTGAAATAATTGACACTCAAAGACAATCTTGTTCCCCCGCAATAAAATGAACTGCGTTTTGGAATAAACGTAATAATAACTTTTAATTCTTTACATAAAATATGCTGTATTTTATACTTTTTTTATTGGTATGTCTATTTGTTTTCCAAATCTTGAAACTGATTTTAACCAACTTTTCGATAAATTTCATTTCGGAATTGCTCAGAGTGCGATAATCTTTGATAGTATAAAAATGATTAGTTGTACGAGTGTCTACTTAGAATTCGAGAATTGCCGGATCGATTTCGCTTTCGAAAAATTCATATAATCTCAGAATTTATTAGAAAAATTATTGTGGAAAAATTGCGAAGAAAACGAAAAACCAACACATCTGTTTTCCCATAAAATGTTAATACTAAGTCAAGTTGAAGTTAGACTACGTGGTGGTTCGCCACGAACAACGCGAGCCATCGCGTTCTATGGAAATTTGATGTGTACAGGCATTGCCGTCTAGAAACAATTCCCTTTGTCAGGCCGTAGTGTTAAATCCAAGATGGCGCGCTGTAGGGTGGCGAACACAGACTACTTACAGTGGTGAACATCAATATGACGTGACTTTACATACTTGTATTCTCGTTTAGGATATATTTTTTTTGGGAAAAAAACTACACATTATAATATTACCTCTTTCACTGTAAAAACTTTGCTGCATAATTTTAGTACATCATAATATTTAATGAAGTTAACTGCCTCAAAGTTATTTCTATATATGTTCCTACCTCAGTATTTATAGTTATTACAATAATTTGTTCCTGAACTTAATCATATTGATTTTTACACTTCATTCAATCTCCCACCATAAGATGAAAAATAAAAATCTAGTACAAATTCCACATATCTCAACTGGGTTTCAAACCCGAGAACACATGAATACAAATTAAGGATGCTGATTACAAGATACATCATCAACGCCAAATATCATAAAGATCTAATTGTTTAGAAACAGTTGCTTAAAGTAGATACTTACCATTCTCATCTTCATCTTGTAGAACTAAGAGATTATTATGATTGCTACAGACTTGTACAGGGATTTAGAAAACCTACAAAAGGTTATATTAACAGAAAATCAGAATAAAAGACCATATTTCAGAGTTATTATTTTATTTCCCAACATGGGAACTTATTCAGGTAAAAAAATACATCAATCAAACAAAATATCAATAGTTCAATATAAATTTTTCATAATAAGCATCCTTAACTATTCATCGGTTGCAATTTTTTTATGAAAAAGTTCGGGCACAATGACCCCGATGGCCACAGTAAATCATTAAGTAAAAGTCATTCACTCTTTGGATATATGATGAAGTTCTTTCTGAAGGATCCCTCCGAGGTGATGGTTGCTCATTTATTGAAAGGTAGCTCGGGAGATTAGGAAACAAACATGGTACTGCACCCTCCTTCAGTTTTAGCTTCTAACGCGGCAACACAATGACTTCATCTGAAATTTAATGTACACTTTCAATGGAAGAACATATCAGATATTTTCAATTATTACACACTTTAGACAAAATACACAACATTCTAAAAATGGTGGAATGCTTTCAAACGACGAACCAGGACATCCGTAAAATCATTATAAGTATGAAGATCCTTACATTAAAAAAATATGTTTCGTCTAATGTTCTAGTGGCTGTACTTGATCAATTCACATTAATGTTACTTTAAAAAAAAAAACCCTGTTATGACATTCTCTAATTTAATCAGAAATGCAATGAAAAGCCTTATATGGATCTACAACAAACATTTATTTTCACACATGAACCAGTTCCGCGTATTGAATGAATTATGAACCAAGCACCTTATGTTTCTGCCCTAAACATCAAAGATTATGGAGCGAGACAGATATCAAAACAGAGACATGTCCAGAGACGTGTTATAATATTTTTAACATATCACTGAACATGTCACGGTATACTCCGATTTATGCCAGCTATATTTACTAATTGACATTCTTAAAAAGAGTACAACAGTTTAGATGTATGGCAGCTATATTAACTAATTGACATTCGTAAAAATAGTACATCAGTTTATATAAACTTACCACCACATGGAAATTTGTCTTCTTTGATCACATCCTCAACTTTGAAATGGTTCACACATCAGGTAGCAGTATTTGAGGTGACTTGAAGATCTCTAGGAATTTGAAAACAGTAGTATATTCTTTCCCATTAATGGATTTACATCCAGGAACGCAGCATGAAAGCACCATAACTGTAAACAATAATGTTAGGTTGTTAAAATAATAATAATAATAATAACTTTCTTTATTCATAGATAATAGCATTACAATAATTTTTACAAGTATTTGAATCCACCTAACTGAGCAAAGCCCGTACCAAGGTAGACCTGTAGCAACTATTTTTATTTATTTAAGTATTAGCGAAATAAAGGATCTAAACAAGGATAATAGACAAAATTTAAATAGAAAAAAAGTAAAATGCTTAAGTAAAAAGGCAAAAGCAAAATCTTTGGTCGGATGCCAGAGATCACCCTCAACGATAATCCCGCCAAAGCACAACACCTCATCATCCACTATGTACTACTTAATATACTCCATTATTTCTTTCTTTAACATTGTATATATATGTATATTTACATTCAATCATATAGGGTATTGTTTTATTTGTTGTGCTGTAAGAATTTAAACAAATAAATAAATAAAATACATCAAAAAACAAATCAAAAAATAAATAAAGAAAATAAATAAAGAAAATAACAAAATAAATAAATTATATTTATGTATGCCCATATTGTGTCATGTATTGATGATAATAGTGTTTATATTTATCTTTGGAATAAAAATCATTTCATTTTCATTTCATTACAAATAAATAAATATATAAAAATATAATAAGATAAATAAATAAAAATAAATGAATAAAAGATGAATGCAGGTTATAACAAATGCATGCAGGAAATAAAAAATAAAATAATGCAATGCATGAATGCAGGAAGCGGTATCATCCCCAACACACACTCAGTTATCTAAACCTCATACCCTCACAACACACACCCCCTCACACACACACACACCTCTCACACACACACCCCGTCTAGCAGTGCCCAGCAACGACGCGAGGAAAGCTCAAGATGAGCTCAAGGAACAGTCTTTGGCGGAGTATAATAGTCATGTCAGGTAGGTATGTAGTTTAGTATGGTCTCCGTCTCGTGTCGTCCAATTCTTAGTAACCAGTCATTTAAGAGTTTTTTAGTTAGGGGTGTATACGTCATTTGTCTTTTAGTCAGTACGTTGTCTTGTATTTTATTCAATAATCTAGGTGCCAGAAATGTAAAATGTCTTTGTGCGAATCTTGTCCTCGTCTTTGGCACTTTAAAGTATTGTTTGTTTCTACATCTTGTCGTCAGTAAATGTGTTATTTCCGTCTGTAAGTGTTTGTGTTTGATGTAGTGCAGTATTATTGTTTTCGTATATGTCTGTCTTATGTCCAACACGCCAAATTCAGTGAAAAGGACCTCCGACGGAAACCTAAATGGTTTTTTATTTATAACCCTCAGAATTGACTTCTGTACTTTAACTAAAGGATCCAATGCTGTCACAGTGGCTCCTCCCCAACCTAGAATGCCGTAGGATATTATGCTATGCACTAGAGCAAAATATATTGCTTTAAGTGTCTTGAGGGGTAGCATATTTCTTATCTCCCTGAACACGTGCATGGTTCCTCTAAGTCTATCTGCTGTGGCTGTAATATGGTCTTTCCAGTCGAGTCTTTCACTAATGAGTACGCCTAGATATTTGGAATTCTTAACCTTTTTTATGATTGGGCAATTGCAAGGTGAGATGACAGTTATTTCAGGGTCACAGTTGTGTATCCCAATTGTTTTGTCCCTAACATAGTCATCGTCTCTGTTTGTTATATTGATCGTCATGTAGTTGGTCTTTGTAACGTTGAGAGTAAGTAAATTTGTATCCAGCCAGTTCTTAACAAGCCTCAGACCATCCTCAGCCCTGCCATAGACCTCATCCCATGAACATGCATGAAAAATCAGCGCCGTGTCATCAGCAAAAGAAACAACATCCCCGTTAACCATACTAATTTCGGTCAGATCATTGATATAAACTAGAAAGAGGATTGGACCCAGCACGCTTCCCTGTGGGACCCCAAATCTGATACGCGCCTCCTCACTTAAATATCCTCCAATTCTCGTTCTCTGCGTTCTGTCTGTTAAATAGTCCGAGAACCATTTATGTGCCGATCCTCGGACACCCATCCTATACAGTTTGGCCAGGAGCAAACCATGAGATACCGTGTCGAACGCTTTCGCGAGATCGAGGAAAACCGCTATGCACTTCTCGCCTTTGTCCAATATATTGACAACTTTTTGAGTAAGGAAGGCTATGGCTTCCTGTGTTCCCCTATTTTTACGAAAGCCAAACTGATTGTCTGACAATCCATTATTTTTTTCAATAAAATCTAATAACCTTCTCTTGGCAGCTGTTTCTATTATTTTTGATAGTGAGTTCAATAAACTGATGGGTCTGTAACATCCCACGTCATCTTTTTCCCCCCCTTTGTATATCGGACAAACTACGGCCTTCTTTAGATGTTCTGGAAAGATACCTTCTGCCAAACTGATATTCGTGACATATTGAATTGGCGTCTTAAGGCTATCAATGCACTTTTTTATTATTCTCGTTGAAACAAGGTCCGTTCCGACAGTAATCTTATCCTTTAGGTTTTTAACAATTGTCTCTACCTCGTTGGTGCTTATTGGGTCGAATTTGTACATCGTATGGGTCGGATCTGTCGGGCCCGCCTCGTATTCCATTCGCTGAAGCTGACTTTCAGTTTTGTTTAGGCTATTCAATGTGTTTTGCGCGAGCGAACTTCCTACATTTATGTAGTATTCATTTACAAAGTTGGTTGCTATATCCCTATTTTCACTCTCTATTTTGTAAGTCTAAAAATGAACTATATACGTGGCACATATTATCATATAACACTGAAATAAGGTTAAATATACCAGAAAACCTGTAAATTCATACGTATACGCAACAACATTAATATTTACTTACTTATCTGACAATTTTATGAATGTGTCAAATCAACTTGATGGTACATGAACAATGCGGAATAGATGCACTACTTTCTCTAACTCAATTTCACTAAAATATCATATTTTATCACAATTTTTTTAGTCCTAACTGTTCATCAATGTTTTATTTCACTTTTAATCAATATTTTTTGTCTATTTTCACCTAACAAACCACCAATTCTAAATATAAAATTCACAACGACAGCAAGAACCCGTACAAACCGGTACAAGCTACAACGAAAACATCACCTATTTACGTCGCCATTTTAAATATTTCAGAGACTAGACTGAGGCTTGTTAAAACCACAGATAAAACCATAGTTCTAGACGGCAATGGTACAGGTAACTCATGAGGTATTAACAATATAAACAAAAAAATAGAATCTCCAGCGCTAAATTGAGAGGTATCCCTCGCATAGGGGTCCAAGGAAATATTACGCGCAATAAAAGAGCATTTAATGCCTCTCAGCCACTGCATTTCAACTCGACTCTCACCTACAAAAATGGTGGACCCTGTTACGTTGGCCCAGGCTGAAACGGCGGTTACATTCGGTCCCTGTTGACGCTAGGGTCAACACGCCGAAGAGAGTACGGGGTGCCTTGCATGGCTGTCCAAGATGCAGGGCATTTCCTACACCTGAATCCAATCCTCCTGCCTTCTATGAGCCCTCCCATCCATATTCATCTAGTCCTATCATTCCGGAAGGAGTAAACCTTTCTGCCCAAAAATCCCCAATCCAAGGTGTCATTCGACCCGTGCCGAGGGATGCGTGACTAACGGGTAGGTTAGTAACTAACGGAGGCTCCCTGATACCAGGCAACCTCAGGGTGACTTTTTGCCTTACCCCTACATGCAGGGATGTACATGGCACCTTTGTAGAGCCGACCTGGTGTGATGGATATAATAGGTACTTCCACATCAGTGGTCAAAGTGGACATAAGTTCACATGATCAAAAGCATTTGTTGTAACCGAGAGATGGGAATCCTGTTGGGACCTATCTTTCAAAAAGAAGATTAAGGAGACCTTTTGCGGAGGGGAGGAGCCGGGAAGAGGCACTGTCACTCTGTAAGAGGCCTCTGGAGACGTGGCACAATAAGAGGCAGCTCTCCATGAATTCATTGAAGGATGTCACAATAGATCTTATTGGTCGCGGTGACTCAAAGGGCATTTGGTCCTTTGACCTTCTTTACAAAAAAAAAATAAAATCCCTCGCATGGAACCTACAGAATCATGAAGAGTTCTGTTAAGAGTGTTTCCAGTTTACCATAATACATAAACGGTTCGTCACAATTTTCCAAATCGTTTACGAAAATTCTCAAGTAATGTTTTCTTATTTTATCTACACAATGAAGAACTTTGTATTTCGTCGATAGTTGAAGTCCGTCAGTAAATATGCAAACACATTCTTGCATCCGATAATAGCGTACAACTCGATGGCAAAGCTAGCATTTATTTTAGATCGTTTAACTTTGCAATTTCCACTCTATTTAAACTGATATGATTGAATTACGCATGTAAATTGTAAACTGCAAATATTCGCACGACCAACATTTGAAGGAATTTATTTATTTATTATAAAAGACACCAACAGAACATTGAAAACATATACAAAGATAAACATATTAAAAAAACACATGCACCCCCCAATGCTCCAATAACAGGCGTCTGTAACATAATTAATTTAATCCTGCGGAATTGATAAATTAGAAATCTCATTGGTTTCGGAAGCATGATAAAATATATAATAAGCAAGGCAAACTATGAAATCGATTACCTGAGTTATTATTTTATTAAAGTTGAGTTAATAAAATAATATCCTTGATATACCGGTAACTACTAAATATAAAAGATGTAAATCAAACAAAAGTAGTAGAATGTAAAAGTTGTAGAATACACGTTCTAAAAATATCTTTTTCTAACAAAAATAAAATTAACCTAACGTTAAACAAATGAATCGTTATAACTCATTTCGGCAGATATGATAGCTCACCGTATAATTATAACTTGAAGCGGTTATATTATGACAAATTTGTGGTTTCAGGAGTCTTATGGAGCGCCTAACAGTTATTCAGCTTTCCTCGTTCTAAAAGCGAAGAGGCAAAATGGCTGTTTTGTCGAACTAATAAATTATTCATACTTTTAATAAAGCAATTTGAACGGAATATTAAGAATATGTTGGCAGATAAATAGCTTGGTTACAAATAATATTATACAAGCTACAAATTTGTGTGTTACGTTTTGAAATTCAAAATTTTAAATTTACTGACAAATATTTCCAATTTCTCATCACATTAAGAGTCATAGGGAGGCAACAAGAGCTCTTCACTGTGCTCGATCTTGTGTAGTTTCAAAATTTTCTCCCTTCATGTCCGAAATCTTCAGCTCTGCTTCGAAATGACAGAATACAGTAATATAATGTGGGGTTTCTCGTGCATGCATTACTATTCCCTATTGATATTATTTAAATTGGGATTTGTATATTTTCAACCATCTGTGTAATTTTCTTGCGATAAATAAAGAAAAATTCAATTTTTTTTATTCATCTCTGTTTTCATCATGTTTGTGGAAATGGGCCGGTTTTTCTGCCATATAGTACCGTTTGTTATGCAGTAGTACAACCTGATATTCATTTTTCTAAAATTATTCGATATCAAATGGCATGAACAAACAACTACTAACTGTTGTATCGAAGGCTGACTTCATTCGGATGCGAGATTGTATACCACTTAAAATCGAACGTGAATTGTAAAAATCTATAGTTGTTGTATATTCGTTAATGTCTAGTTCGTAAAATGACGTCTAGAGTCTACTTAGAATATTGAATTCTTCTCTTTTGGCATTTTGTGTTGTAGTTCCCAATTAAAAAAGATTTATCTTAGGTATATTTAGACAGAAAAAAAAAACAGAAAATATCTAATAATGTCTCTGGTCCAATGTAACGCAATGGACATCTGTGTACACTGCGTGTTAAATCTAATATGTTGGCGGAGGGCAAACATAAATAAATGTTTGGAATCACGATTTAGTGTGCCCTTATCATGGTGTGACTCTTGGCTCCAGCTGGCGTGACCGAGTCCCGGGGGAGACCGGCGACAGAACAATACCGTAATTAATTTTGTAGCCGAAGAGAAGGCTGCTGACACTTTTAATGTTTATCTAGAACCTACTTTGTTTTTGTTTCTTTCTCCCTAGGTGTCGGCACCAACCCTCATTCCCCTTCTAATTTTACGCTTAATTGAATGTCTAAACACCGCACTTCCTTATAAAGTCTCTTTCACACATGTTCGGACGCATTCGGTTTGGGTTCATTCATCGGCCGGCAAACGTTAAACGGTTCTTGTATTTGTATTCGGATCAAACGTCGAATAGATAAGCAAAAGAACAATCTCTTCAGATTTTCGTCATATTTGTCGGTTGTGACCGAAAATAAAATCGAACCGCGTGTGTGTGAACGGGCATTAAACTGCCCGCCCTTAACTTTCGATGAGTTGCCAATTATTTCTTATAAAAGGTGTGCTATTAGGTTTCTTCATATATAAAGACGAGGTTTTCATTACAACTCGCTAACAAAAATAAATTATTTCATAAATTAAAACAAACAATCAACTTCTTCAAATTACTATTGGGTGTTAGTCGTTTATGCTTATGTCTTCAAAAATATTCTGACCACCTAAATGGTGAATTTAATGGTAAACAATATAAGCTAAATCACACTTAGCCAGCCTTTGAAATAGCAGTAAAAGACAGGTTATAAGCCCGTAGCAGTCATCTTCTTCGGCCTTAATTCTGCGGATTGGCTTACACCAAAGATGTGCATCTCTGCTCTCCACTCTATCTGGTCTTCCGCAACTCTCTTCAGCTCTGGATAGGCTGATCATTGAGCAGCCCATGTCTTTATATATTTTTTGTTCGAGATACTCCCGACGCGAATGCCCTCTAGCGTTCCTTTCCTCACTCATGTCTCTTTAATTGTATTCAGAAGGTTCTCGTCGCATAATATGTGGCCTATCCATCCCTCAGGGAGTCAATACGGAAAAATAATTATTGACTAGTAATTATTTATGTAATAATCGAACTTTTAAATTAGTGTGATTTTGATATTTAACCTATAATAACTTTTTTGTTCTTATGAAGTAGTCTAACAAAATTAATATTAATGTACAGCAAAAAATGATTATCTTCTTCTTATATATAAAAATGGAGAGCAATTTTTGGTGGTCATCGCATCACGCCTAAACGGCTGGACCGATTTTGCTAATTCTTTTTTTGTCGTGTCGGCTTTTATCAAGGAAAATGTTCTTATGAATGAAAAAAATAAGAAAGTTGTGTGGAAAATTAGAAAATTAAAGAAAACTCTAAGTAGGCTTATTAGTACTTTTACTATATAATTTTTAATCCAATTTTTAATTTTGACAGGAACTGTCAGTTGTTAGATACCTAGTTAGTGCGATTAACATAATGCGAATGGAATATACATGGTTTAAAACAGACGCATCGGTCGGAATCACCATACAAATTCGAACTCAATATTCATAGCTTTACATAGGACAACGTCTGTCGGGAAAGCTAGTAAGTAGGTTATAGTTTTGTCTAAGAACTTCTAAATTTCATAAGGGGATTTATAATACGTAATTATTTTTATGTTATAAAAACCAAAAAACGTACCTACGTACTTGTATTGTAAAGTACCTACAATTTAAAAATTTAAGACACTTTTTTTAAATATTTTTAAATTAGAACATAAAAAGAAGAAGTCTCAAATATATTTAAAAATAACAGAAAATCTATATTATAATATTTAGGTATCTTATGGGTTGACACTTGAAAGAAGGTAATTTTAAAATTTTATCTACAAAATTAAACTTCTTTTAAAAAGAAAACTGTAGTAGGTATATCCAAATCCATCCAAACTCCCTTAAGACCCCACTTAGGGGCATAGGGAGGCAACAAGAGCTCTCCATTGCGCTCGATCTTGCGCAATGTTTATGACCTCCTCCCATACCATGTCCATGTCCCTCAGCTCTGCTTCGAAGGAGCGGAACACAGTGTGAGAGGGTCTTCCTCGTCTTCGGGACCCTGATGGGAGGAAGAACAGCGCTCTCCTCGGCCAACTGTCATTCGGCATCCTTAACACATGTCCCAGCCAAGTCCATCTCCTCCCCACAATGGTGGAGGTGATGGGCTCACGCTGGGTGCGCCGGCGTATAACGTCGTTCGTGATGCGGTGGTACCATCTTACGCCCAGAATTCTCCTTAGGCACTTCATCTCAAAGGCTGAGACTTTTTGTGCCTGGGCCTTGGTCAGGTGCCAGGACTCACACCCATCCAAGAGAATGGGCAACACACACGCATCAAACAGTTTACATTTCGTCTCGACACTAAACGCCGACGCTTTCCAAATCTTGGTCATGTTGTTAAAGGCGCCACTCGCCATACCGATACGTATCGGGAGCTCAGCCCCGAGGTCACCAGAGGTGGTAATGGTTGCTCCCAGGTACTTAAATTTATCCACCCGGGAGACCTGGTGACCATCGATGGTTATCGGTAGCTGTTTATCGGGGCAGGCATTATTCGCCATGAGCTCCGTCTTACTGGCATTGACTCGAAGGCCGAGGCGTGCTGTTTCGTCGCAGAGTCTTGAAACACTGCGCTGTAATTCCTCCACTGTCGTACTGAACAACGCTAGGTCGTCCGCGTACTCCAGATCGCACAGTTCGCCCATTAGACCATCTCTCTGTGTTATCGGTATACCTCTTGCTCCTTGCATGGACTTTCTCAACAGGAAGTCCATGACTATTATGAATATAAAGGGAGCTAGTACGCAGCCCGTAGTAGTAGGTATATACAGACTTATAAGATTCATTGTTTGAAAGTTTAAAACTTTTTCATAAAAAAAAAACTATTATTATTCAATAAAGATAAAACTTAGGCTCACAAGTTTCCTTAAATGAATCATTCGCTTAGGTACGTTACAAACTTTGGCAGGGTTGACTTAACTCTTAAATTGTTTGGTGATGTTTGCAAAGTCAAACTAAAGGCGATAGTCTCGGGTCTCCGGTACATGCCAACCCTATTACTTTTCAAACTGATTAAAAAGACAACGGTTGTTGATGAAAGTGGAGAATAAAAATTAGTTTAATTAACAAACAGTATTGACTACGATATTGTTTCAAATCATTTCACTATGTTTTATTGAATAAAAAATGTGTGGTCATTTTGAATTGATATATTGTATTATAGGTACTAAATTTCTCAACAGACGTCGTGCTGTCTTAGGTAATATTGAATTTGAATTTATACGTGTATACTTAATGATAATTACATATTTGAACAATAAAACTCCAACCGATGTTTCTGTTTTAAACTATGTTTACACGTCACATTGGGGCCGTCCATTAATCACGTGAGCTTAAAAGGGGGAGGGGGGTTAAGTAAAAAATCCCGAAAAATCACATAGGGACAGAGGGGTCTAATAAGAAAATCACGTGCATTTATTTTTTCTAATGAATTTAAAGAAACACAGTTGAACTTTCATTTTTTTTTTTAAAATTGACGAAAAAGAAACGATAACACTCTTATTATTATTTGTACTTAAAAAAAGTACACGTGATTTTGAGGGGTCAGTGTGCTCTGAAACCTCATTTTATATCACCAGGGGTGAGGAGGGGTCAAAAAAATGCAAAAAAAATTGAGATTAATGGATGGCCCAATGCTTACAATCGCATCAATCATCATAGAACTGACGAATGTCAAACATCAAGTTGAATTTTTTATAATAACTTTCTCCTGACAATAAAAAATACAACACGATAACTTTTATGGGAATGCAAGTAAGAAAAAACTATTTTATTAATAAAATATTGATCTGAATTGTATTTAAATTGAAACACCAATAAAACTCAAAAAATAAGTCACCAAAGCTAATGTTAAAAGGTTTTGTCGTTTGTTGTAAAATAAATATTGTTTTGTCGCGGAACATTAAACCTACCAATGTGTGATTATCAGGGAATTATTTCCTATATAGCTAATAAATAAACTGGACGTATGCTGGCGATAAATAACGTGGCATGTCAGAAGACACGTAGTTGGGTGAAGATGGGCCTCTCCCACTACCCCGTAAGGGAAGGAGTGAAATATGCCGAGTGTGGAAGGAGTTGAGGATGTAACAATAATTGGGATGTGTCTCTTATGTCTACCTAACCGTATGATTCATAACCCACTCGTTTCGAGTCCTCGAAATTCAATAAACTTCTCGTTATTATATAAAGAGATTGAATTTTTTTTCTTTTGAAAAAAAAATCTGGATAGAAAATTGAAGTTAACATCTATCTATAATATTAAACTAGCTTTCCCGACAGACTTTGTCCTGTGGACTATTTGGTCCTAACTAGAGGCGGCCCGTTCATTGTGCACTGCGCCTCCAGAAACAAAAATATTTTTTTTTAAATAATAACATTAAAATATTAATTCTTAAACGTCCATATTTTATTCGTATTCAAAGCTCAGACACGAGAATATAATTATAAGCGCGCAATTTGGTTGACTTTTTTATGAAACATTTCTAAAACACCCGAAACTGTTGAGTAAGTAAAATGGGCTACTGTAAGAGTGGCAATTACGTATGCGAGAATGAGAGGGTGCAGGTGCAGAAGACAATAATTTAGTTGTTAGGTTTTTTGAAGATGGCGTGGCATGAAAAAATTCGTTCCATACTAACATATTATAGTTTATTTTATATTTCTTATCCATTTTTCAACTTTTTATTAGTTATTCTGTTATCCGGAGCGGAGAAGAATGCAATAAATCACACATTGGAAGAATATGTTGAGCCAATCTCGAGTTATAAGTGTTCGCACTAACCCGACTTTAATTTATATTAGAGTACGTAGTGGTTGGTAGCATGGCGGTTTGGACGACGTTTTTCGTACTGTTTCGTACCGGAGGCGTGGGCTCGATCCCAGGTGCCGACCATCTTCCTCTTTAACGACTAGGGATTGCAATCCCGCAATGCGGGATCCGCAATCCCGCGGGATCCGCGCGTTTTTAGGGCCTGCGGGATCCCGCAACAGCGCAAGTGCGGATCCGCAAGCATCCAATTGCGTAAATTCATTAAAAGAAATGAAAAAAAAATTAACATCGAGTCATAAAGAAGACTCTCAAAATGTACAACTTGTAGTTCCAGACGATGTTAATGCAGAAAACAATTTATTAACTATCAAATCAACAAATATGGAGTCAGAAAGTGCCTTTTCGGTCGTTGGCTACATATTAGTTCCATAGGAAGTAGGTTGGGAAATAACACCGATGATGCTATTTGTTTTTTACGATCATATTTTCAGAAGGAGAAGTGACTTTTTATTTGTTCTTTTAAAATTTGATACTTTATACTTGATTGATTATTTATTTATTTAGCGTATGACCATTTCATCACAGTTTATATAATTCAATTAATAAGCACATTTTTGTTTTTCTTGATAAATTGTCAATATAATAAAAATTATTAGAGCTAATGATTGATTAATTGGTAAGAAAAAAAGACTATTTGCATAGTAGGTAATATGATAAAGAATACTGATCTGTAGCCCTAGTATAAGTTTTCGATGATCGAATATCGAAAAGATCATCGAAAGAGTTTCGAAAAATTTCCATACAAAAATTATCGAACGATTCGATCGTTTGAATTAAGAAAACTATTTGCACGCTAATAAGCGCTTATTTGCGTGCAATTTGCTTTCGATAAAACTCGTACTAGCCCCACTGGTTATAATTACCTAAAATAAAGATTACAAATAATATTTTTAGTTAATTAACTAGGTGATAAAAATTGGTGTTAGGTACATATATGCGCTGACTTCTAACCAAGAGGTCACGGGTTTAATTTCTGGTTGGGTGTTTGTTCTATCAAATGTTTAAAATCTCTGTGTGTTTTTAATCGTTTTTCACGTGAAAAAAACCAAGGCTGGCCTGTTTCAGATTGGACGGAACCAGTTGACTAAAAAAATTTCCTCGGGAAATATACCTACCTACTCTACCGGCTATAATACTGACACCTTTGTACATACAATTTATTTCAAAGAACTCACTATCAAATATTTATCAAAGAACCTACTACCAAATATATTCATATTGCTATTGTTTTTGGATTTTTTTTATTAAATAAGTAGACGAGAAGTAAAGTTTTATAATATTTATTCAATTATGTACATTGAGGTGTTCTAAATTTATTCAATTTTTGCAATTTTCAATAAATATTCGCTTATTACATACTATAGAAAAGGTTTTTTTTTCAATTCTATCTAACCGTGCGGGATCCCGCGGGATCCTGCGGGATTGGTGTCAATCCCGCAAATTTCCCGCGGGATTGAGAATGGTGCGGGATTGCAATCCCTATTAACGACATAATCTTTAGGAAGTATACTGTAAAAGAGTCAAAAGAGATGTATTTGAGCACAGATACATTTATAAAAATAAATTTGCAGTTTGAAAAAAGAATATTTACTTGTATTATGTACATATTATGTAGGTATCTACTTACATATATTATTTTCATTTTAACCACAAATTTTGCAAATTATACGTGCAAGTTTTTTTTAGTGACGTCACAAAAATATATTAATCACCACATTTTTATATTATTTTTTTTTTGTCAAAAACGTTATCTACAATATTGCAAAACGACTAGGTAGGTATTTCCACTCATTTTAACTGACCCAACTTTTGTCTGTTATTTTGTCATGTGAATATTTTCCATTGACGTATCTGCTTTTAAAAAGTCAGACAAACAACTCGATAATAATGGATTGTTTTTATCGGAATGTGAAAGCAAAATCGCGATTACACATGAAATGAAAAAAATATATATTATCTCGTATTTTACAGTGGGTACAGCCTAGTTCAGACTGAAATGCGATTAACAATAATATATATATTCAGAATAACTGAATGTGTACTACGTAGTAATATAGTCGAGGCTTTGTTTTGTAATTTATAACAGTGACCCAGATAATATTCACATTGTGATAATAATATATTGTCAATCCGCCCCTGTCTGTTCCAGTTTCATGTAGTAATAACACGAATGGGCCCTTTTTCAGGCGATGTGTGCTATTTCGCCGTCGATACTGCAGAGCCTATTGTTCATTTGGTAAACTATTGGGCGAATTATAATAATATGTATTGTTGGGTTTCTCTACCAACTGATAAGATGTTCGAACTGTTGGTAGCTCCACCCATATGTTGGGAGCTAAGTTTAATCGATTTATTGTGTACCATTCTACTTCTTATTAGGTACGTTTCCCTTATTTTTACTTAGGTTCTTTAATATTATTCTAATATCTTTATGGCATTCGTAAGTATTTCTATGCGCCTTCTACTCCTTTATATATTAAGACGTGAAGGAAAAACTTTGTGACTATTTTTACGAAAATTCCCCGCGCGGACGAGAGAGTATAAAATTTCGCACACTTATAGTTAATATAGAGAAGCTTTGGCGAAAACTAATGTTTTTTTTTAAATTATGCATAAAAAGAAGAAATGAATAAGAAAACATTACAAACACTACTGTAATATCACGGGTGGGGCGTGCTCCCCGGTTAAACACGAGACATAGTCTTTATAACCGGGTCACCATTTGAAAGAATGATTGTCATATAATTACCTATTGTAAAAATATGTCTATTGTTGTCTGTAACTTTGTTTTA
Organism: Mystacides longicornis; assembly: GCA_963576905.1. Lineage (NCBI taxonomy): Eukaryota > Metazoa > Arthropoda > Insecta > Trichoptera > Leptoceridae > Mystacides > Mystacides longicornis. The sequence continues at coordinate 1,228,171 of OY756423.1, forward strand.
AATAAATAAAAAAAAAAAAATGTTATGTATTTGATACTTCCACAGATTACTTATAAGAACATCAACTTCATTGAAATAAATGCAAAATGAAAAGCGCCTCCAGCCTAGTAATGGGCGCAGAAAGCTTTATGAAGGCGGTATTCAAATGGGAGGTGGAGCTGGAAATGGCGGGATATAAATTGAGAATAGATTGATATTGTTTGTCTTTGCTAATAAGAGAAAAAACTTGGTACATATCAACATTTCAAATTTGACGTATCTATGAAAGAAAATTTTGAAATAGCGCTCGCTCATTCTATGACAATGGAATTTAAATAATGTTCAAACTTATAATTTAAATAAGTAGTTATGGTCGAATTTCAAGCACTGGTCGACCACTAGTATTATCAAAAACCTATTAACTGAACCTCTTCTAAAACCGACCATAAACTGACATGGGTAGCCCTGTTTTATAGGCGCTGACGTATGATCAAGAGATCCTGCGTTCGATTCCCGTTCGAGTCAGAATTTTTCCCGATGAAATTTTTATCTGGGATTGGTCTGCCTCAGATTAGACGAGACCGGGGGAAAAATTGCGTAAGGCAATAAATTTCACCAGTAATACTGATGCTATTGCTTTTTCTGACCGGTGTGGGTTTAAAGACGTGATGTGATCAACCCCATGGTCCCGATCTGATTTTTTCGAATTCCAGCATCTCACAGGATGCTCGAAAAATCAGCAAAAAGAGCAGAGGTGCTATTCTAAGCTGGCAACCCCACGGCAAGCTGAGGGATTTGAACATGGTGTGGGTGGGAGGAGGTCATAAACATTGCGCAAGATAGAGCGCAATGGAGAGCTCTTGTTGCCTCCCTATGCTCCCTGAGTGGGGTGTAAAAGGGAGTATTGATTGATTGGTTGAATACTGATCCGTTTGTTTTCAAACCAATACCTGCAATTTAATATTGCTAAGGAATTCACCAGAACGGTGGCGTTCAGTGTCATAAGCTCATGCAGGCATTTTTCTCATACAATCCAATTAAAAAACGTATGGATAAAAGCAAATTTTCAAATATTTTCGTAGATACATTCATTAACCTTACTGATAATGGTTAGAAAAATAAATAGTGCCGCGTATTGTTATATTATTATTTTTCCTATTCGTATTTCTTTTTCCGAAGTTAATAACCTAGATCTTGTAAAAATGACAAAATTGTGTTAACATCTTCTATGCTTAAATAAATACTAACATGACGAGCAATTATACAGCAATAAATTATCATAATGTCTCCATATGAATACTAGTAAAATTCGGTAAGAAGATTCTTGCTACCCAATTTAATAATCTTTTATGCGAACGTATTAGGTCTTCTATGGGAAGGGTCCTTAATATCCTTGAAATATTGTGAAATTATATGATCGGGGCCCATATTGAAAGCCGCAATACAAGGGACTGACAGTTTGGGCTTAGTGCGGGCTCTGGAACACCCCTCCCCGGGCAACTGCTGGCAAAGGGGAAACTTTTGACATTTCGGGTACTTCGATTTAATTCAATACAGTAATTCGGTTCACTATAAAATTGCCAACACTCTGATGTAATCGTTATGAGCTCGAGTAACTCGTAATTAACCGCCAGGTAAACACAAGGGCCTCCCTTTATACCTGCAACTACCCCTTCTCTTTATTTATTTTATTTCAATTGGATTTTACTCCAGGCCAGGTTTTATTTAGAAATGCGGTTAAATTATTATTATTTTAAATGATTAATTTCTAAAAGCTCATTTCAGCAAGGTGAAACTTAGTTTTGTAGCAATTAATTATGTAAACTGTTGATTTATTAAACACGATGTATGTTTTGAATAAATTCTATGACTTTCTGAAATAGTTTCTGTACGTGCGTGAAGCTGAGGAAGAGAAAATGAATTGGAAACTTCATGATTGGGCTATGAATATTAATATTCCTTAAATCGATCCGAACTTGAATATCTGAGAAAGTAAACTTATGAATTTGAGGAAAACTTTATAATTTCGAATTATTCTAACCGACTGAATGAAAAAAATGACAGTGTTTCTAATTAGGCTATCATATTAAAAAATAAAGTAGAGTACTGACTATATGACTTTATAAACGTTGTGTGTATAACCTACATACATCCCAAGCCTATATTTTTACTTCATATGAAGTGACACGCGAAAAAAAATAACAATGCATTATTGTAACGCGTCTGACACTGAGCAACACTATGTATGAAAAAACTAAATTTATTCGTTTATTTTTTTCATTTTCTTTGCAATTATTCCAGACATTCTCAGACATCCAAGAATTTTCACGAATATATCGTGCTTCCTTGTTGTCGTTCTTAAATTTTAATAAGACAAACAAACTGCGATACATTTTTTTGTACAATACTTTGTCTGACATTTTATTCTGGTAATAAACGTCAGTAAAGAAATATGGCGATACGCAACGTGTGGTTTTTCTTCGTAATGAATTCACAAAATCCCATCAGTCAAAGTCATAGCTTTTAATCATAAAATGGAATGAATTTAACAAGTTTTTCTTCAATGGTTCTATCAAGCTCAACTCGGAGAAGTTGTTCTGAATAACAATATGCACGGAGTATCCCTCACAGACTAAGGAGAGTGTAACGAATATACAGAACACGTGTTCCAACATCTTCCTTAATTTACAGCAGGTACCTTATCCTTTGATTACTCCTGTAGCAAGTTTGCGTACACCTGCGGTGCTGTTTGAAGGTAATTCCTAGTATCAGAACTGTTAATAATTAAACAAAAAGGGGATCACACTTGATCTTCGTGTATTTCCACAACCCCGCTCTGGGATCAGATATTATACTGGATTTATCGGCTTTATATTAATCTTTATAATTTCCACTAATGTTATGGGGGCTTCTATAGGCTTCTTGTGATGTTGGTTGAGTTTCTCGGCCGGTTTTCTAGTGTGATATGAGCATGTCTGGTATTTTTCATTGACATTCCTTCACTTCCTACACTATATCACATCTCCCTTTTAATTAGTTCTTGCTCGTTATTTTTTTCCATGGTGTCCAATATCAACGATGCAAGAAAGTAATGTGCTCTATTTATTATTCCAGCTCAATGTTCGTTTAGTGTAAACGCACACTTAGATTTACCTAGAAAGCTTTCGTTATTGCTTGCAACCGTATTTTATAGAACGCTTTTCGTAGAATAACTGCATAATAAGTATATCATCCACAGCATCGTTCCAAATGGAATGTCCAACCTAGGTGTAAAAGTGCTAGTGTGGGTACGGTGGTTTGATTCAGATAGGTTGTGAAGGAATGATCGGTTTATTGATGATGCGTATTCTGTGTAGACTTGATGGTGACTGATAGTAGTTATTCGGCGTTGTATGATGTGGAAGACTGCTCCTAAGTGACGGCATCATGGAGAAACGCTATTGGTGGATGATGTCGTCATACGTAACATGGCCGCTACTCTAATAAATGATAGTTTGACATTCCATTTGGGACGCTGGCGCTGTTGTGAAATATTTGCTTATTCGACGAATTGCGTTATTTTAGTACGGCTGTTAGTGTTTTAAATGTAACATTGTCCCATTAAAAATTAAACCGTATCTTATGTGATGTTCGTTCCAAATATTTCGTCGTATAAGGTAGGTATTCGTAGGTGTGTTTTTAGTTTATTTGGTGAACGAAGATACAAACCTTTCAAACTCAACATAGTAAACGTTGAAGATGGGCCCATTTGCAGGGTAGACCACGTAGTAAATAAATTAAAATTAATCGAGAGTGGCTCACCTGCCGAACGACTAACTTCACTTTATTCTGGTACGTGCTTTGCCCACTTTAAACTCCTTCCGACGCTTCAACCACCATCGTGTTTACGATGTTTCAATCATTTGCTTTTTTTGTTATTTTTTTTTTCCAACGATATATTATTATTATCAAAAGCAGTGTTTCTAAACTCTATTACATAATATAACCATGCTACACTTCAACGATTTTAAAATCTTAGATAATTTATATTTTCGCCGTAATAACTTGGAGAAAAATATTTTGGAACTTTATACAAAATATTTAGTTTTTTTTTTATTTAGTAACCGGTTTTTGAAGACCAAATGTCTTCAGGCTAGATCTGTTAATGTGCGATTATTTTGAAATCTTTCCAAATCAGTGTGGCGTGGGTAGAAGGCAGGTGTCATGTCCGCAATACAAGGGCGTGGACTGGAATCCATACAGTCGAGAAACTGATTCATACAGCAAGAGACAGGGAGGCCTTTGCTCAAGTGAAAGCCAATGTCCATGGGATCTGGACTGGACACTTCTTCAAGAAGAAGAAGAGACTAGTAGCGAATACTGAAAATTTTCGATGGTCAAGCTGCAGTGGAAAAGTACATCAAATACAATACGTCAAAAAAAAACGCATTTCAGTGAAAAAATATTACTTTTTCTGATTATTGAGCAAAGCTTTGAGAACTTCGCTTGTATGGACGCTTCGCGACTGCAACAAACAGCCCTAAATACATACCGTGTGAGACGAGTTTTTGATTTTTGACATTTATTTATTTATTTATTACTTTGGCACAAGAAACAGATAATTCATATGTGAAATATAATATTACACGAGTAAGGCAGAGATTAGTTACTATTAGACAAATGTAATGCCCCACTTTAATGTGTGCACATAGAATATAACAATCATATAGCATCAAAAAAGTCAAAATCTAAAAAAAATAAAAAAAAAATATCAATATTGAACTAAAACTAAACTTAAAGACATTCGATGATTTCACTTATTTTTAGTAGGTACGAACTTAAAAGATTGTTTTAAGAGAGGAAATATATTATACGCCTTAAGAGAATGTCAAGGGATCAATAATTATTGTATCCCTTTCAAATAATATATCCTTCAATGTTTCAACAACTCGAACTCAAGGCCTATATGTTTTTCCCTCGCAATTTGTCTTTGTAAGAGTACCTAATTTTACTTTCGCGGAGTTCAAGATGGTTCTTCGAGAACAGGACTTTTTTGTTAGCAAATGTATCGCAATTTACAGTGGATATGATTTTTTTATGTTTTGTTAAATACCAGGGTGTATGTACAAAGTTGGATATTACGTTTCCACAGTTTGCAATGTCCAGGAAACATCCTTGTTGGGATCCTTATTTGTTATTTTGGAAAGCTCGAGAGCCCCACAAAATATCAAATTAAAACCATTACCAATTTGGCTAATCTTGTGTTGCTTAGCCGATGGTTCTTATTGCGGTTAGTCTTTTACAATGACCAAAAAATAGTTTAGCAATTTTCCTAAGGTTAATAACGAGACCGATTTATTTCATACGTATACTATCAATACAAAAGAAATAACGTCATAAAAATAAATTTTTCAAACTCGGCCTTGTCCAGATATCATAAAGATGGAATAAAAAAGACGCGAGACGAACCAAAATGACACTAAGTAATTTATCATGCTTAATAAATGTCAACCGGCGTAATATGTCCCTCGTTCTTCAGGGAATGTCGGCTCTGTCCCACCCCTTCGATACTTCGCCATTCTTCATACCGCCCCAAATGGAATCACTTGATAGTTCCTCAAAATACTCGCAGTATTTTCCCAAAAGATTCCATAACTTTATTTCACCAATACCAGAGTTTTTAAGAAAGCAAAAAAAAACAAATCACATTGAAATGTTATAATTTATCAGAAATAGGTCTTGGGTAATAACATTATGTAATCATCTATTGCACTATCTATTGCAACACTAAAATCATCAGCTTCTTCTAGGCTTTTTTTGTGAATACTTTATGTTAAACTTTTTCCATTCCAGTCCGCCCTTTGACTCTGTGAATGGATTGTATTTTTGATTTATAACAATAAAGCATTATTTATTATTAAGCTTAAATATAGCTGGAAGAACGATATAACTTGAGAAATTTCTTCCAGTCAACCGGTTCTGTCCAATATGAAATAGGAAGCCAACCCCCGAAAAAAAACACACAAACCACCCGGAACTGGAACCCGGGAACTTTTGTACAAAAATCGCCCCCGTTATTATCATACCGAAGTCGGTATAAATGCACACTTAAAAAATACAAGCCTCTGACTGGATTCAATACCGCATTCTTTGTATCCTATTTTAAGAATCTATCCTCCAACTATTCGTACCAAATTTGTAAAATCGTAAAATGCTATGATATTTTTAAGCTTTGACAGACGAACCACATGACTGTACGAAGTAAACAATATTTTCAATTTCACCGTATACCTAATGTTAGATGCTTTTTTAATACGAGGCGATGTAATTTTGGTTGTGACTGCGTCGTCCGGTGAAGTGTCCCGGACTGGCGACTGTCCGTCGTTTAGCCGACCACCGGCGCAGTGACAGGACACGGCTGGCATTCTCCCGCGTCATATCTTCCTAATATAACGATGAGTTGTCATACCACACCCTCTCGCAACCCTCTCCCATTATTTTCTTATCCAGTTTTTTTTTTCAAACAAATTTTTCTGGGAATTTGTGCCTACAAAATCATAAGTTTTTCCCTCGTGTTTCAAAGTTTGAACTAAATAGTTTGATCTTTACCTAATAATTACGGCCTAGAGTAGTATTTTTTTTACAAAAATGGTATAAAATGTCAGTCTTCTAAAAATATACCCAATAACCATCCACTTCTGAATGATGACTTCCCTCGCATATTATTTCCAGACATTTCTTAACAAACTGTAGTTTACATTACAACGCCGCAGTTGTCAAGCAGTTTGGCGAAAATGTCCTTCCACGTTAGCCTACCATTCAACGTTATCCTACTCGACCAAAAATATATCGCATGGTTTCCTGGGGAGGCCATGCCGAGGAGGTGTGGATGGGTATTTGATTTCAAATCAGTTCCAGTGCATCAAAAAATGGCATTATATTCTCCACAAGAAATGTTGTTAATTACCATACCAATATATTTGATCAATATCTATTATGTACATATTATAAAATGTTGACAGAAAGATTGTTTTCTGATAAATTATTATCTATCTATCGGCCTATGGTAGCAAATGATGGGTTGCTCCCGAACAACTGGTTTAAGATTGATTGAAGCATAAATAATTGAAAACTCGTGAAGATTTTTAGTCAAGCATCTAATCTAATATTATATTATCTAACTTTCATTATAATTATTATATTCACCTCATAAAATATTTAATGATAGCTGAAAATAAGTTGGTAATGATGACCATGATGACTAACATGTGAGTGGGAGGTATTATTCGTTGACGCTGTACAGTCGAGCGCATTAAAGAGCTCTTGTTGCCTCCCTTTTCTCCTACTGGGGTCACAAGGAGACTAAATGAATGAGTAAATAAAATGCATTTTTTTTTTTATTTAAATTCTTTTTAATTTTTTAAACTTAGTGCTATTTTTGTTAAAAATCTTCATAGCGAAGAAAAAAAAACAATAGGTATGGTTTCAATTTTCTATATAAAGGTATAAGAAAAGCCAGCTCGGCAGAGCATGAGGCATTCTTTTCTTATCAACTAGCCCCATCCAATCTGCAAATACACTTAAAAATATCAATTCGTAAGGGATACATAAAATTATCGATTTATGAATTAGGTATTTGTATTAACAATCTTATTTTAAACAAAATAATATATTAAAAATGACGAATGATTTCCATTCATTTCAGGATCACAAACTGAAGCACATGGCTGAACTGCAACAGAGCGTCATTGCGGACGCCGAGGCCAGACAGCAGATGACTGCGCAAGTGGTCCAATGGGAGGAGAATCTTGAAAGACTTCACTGCGAGCAGTTCAGATTGAGATGCTACATGGCGAGTCTGCAGAGTGGGGAGTTGCCTAATCCTAAGGTAATCATCTTTATATTTTAATATCACAGGACGCTCTTAAAATGATTATATTTTATGATCTTACAAACATTGGTCTCATTGGATGTAGGATATTCACATGAGCGTGAATCACATATATATATATATATATATATATATATATATATATTTTATATTTATTTATTAATTAAAAAATATATACAAGTACAAAACATATAGGTACATTAACAAATATATCAAATGAAAAAGTCAACTAAAAAAGTCATATTATGTAACAACATAATATTTAAGATGCGCATGTCTTGAAACTCTATGGCCATAAACGTTAATGACAACATTGCGCGTTGTATAAATTTTCTTCGTAATGAATTTACATAATATAATGGCTCTATGAGTCGTCATGTGATTTTAAATATCGAAATCGAATTTCAAAATATTTTTTTTAATCTGTGATACTTACTGAGATCTTAGCGTTATACCATTTTACGGTTTCAGCTATTTATATTAGTATATACTCATATGAGTAGGTATATAAAAATATATAAAAGTTTCTTAAAATAATTTCTAATTTAAACTCACAAAGGTTTTTTTTAATTAAATGATGATATCCAACATAAGATAGTAATATTGAAATGACTAAAAATACATCAGAAGTGTAATATGATACATCCAATATTTTCCTAGAATACATAGGTATAATAAAAAACACATTAACGCTTTAAAAATTAAATGAGAAAATATAGCCTTAGTTTCGCAGTCAATATTATTTTACGTTTGAAAAAAAAAAATATTTAATTTATCACGACAGTTCCAATTTAATTAGAGTATTTTTTTATGTTTCACTGGGTAGGTATTATTTCAATAATGCTACGTTGATAATTTTTATTTATCTTGGGACTTAGCGGTATAGATACAACAGTGCCAAGAGGGAGGGGGGGGAGTACAACTCCCCCTCTCGAAATGCCTAGACCGAGTGTTCTAAATGGAATAAATTCAGAAATAAACTGTTATGGGATAAGAAGGGGGGGGGGGATCTTCTAAAATATCATCAAATATCACAAGGAGGAGGTTGAACTTCATTGGAAAAACCGCCAGCAGTTGTAAATTTACATACAGCACGCAAGAGTTTACTATCAGCACGCAAGAGTTCACTATCAGCAAGCAAGAGTTTACTATCAGCACGCAAGAGTTTACTATCAGCACGCAAGAGTTTACTATCAACATTCACACAGTCTACTTTTCAATGCATAAAATGATTAAAAAAAAAGTTTTTATAAAAATATGTTAGTAGGTACCTAATTACTCTAGAAAACTGGATTTCGTAAAACGACGCAATTAATCATTTATAATTGACACTAATTACTCTGGCATAAGATAGCGACCAGTAGACATATCACTCCATCTTCCCCTAGGACCTACCTACAGGGGAAAAATAAAATAAATAAGACAAGTTGAAAAGAAAAGACAAAAAGAGTCTGGGAATCTTTCGCAGGTCAGTTTATAAATAATAACAATCAATCAATCACCAACGATTGGGGAATGGGGAAGAGTGAAGTTGAAAAAAAATAATATCGGTGATGAAAAAACTTTTCGATTGACAGATAAGTCACATCTCGTATGTTTATTTTATCTTGTTTATTGTTTGTTTGTTTGTTTGTTTATTCGTACCCATTTATCTTGTTTTGATTTATTTTTAGATAGTCTATTTCGATAACAAAACAAGATTATATACGTTTCTATGTACTTTCTTCTTCTTCTTTCTTCCAACGTGGCAATCCACTCTTGAGATTTCCATGTACCTGCAGTTTTGAAAAATGTACCTACATAAACATTATATGTAGCGTATACTTCACAAAGGCTAATAATAAGTTTGAGTACACTTTATAAGAATTGTTAAAAAAGTAGTATTAAACTGCGATTTATGTACAAACAACGCGAGCCCAATAGTGGAGTCGATGGAGCGGATGTAGAGCGATAGCGGACTCTATGGCTTGGAAATAAATAGATGCAGAAGCAATTTCAAAGCTCATGATTACTCATCTGACATACTTCAGTTACTTAGAAGAACCGAGACCCTTAACCAACCGGTTATGACAAGAATAAAATTCGCGAAATACATGTAAAAAAACGAAAGGAAGCAATCTGTATGTCTCGGGGAAACTTTTACAGATTGAGTCAGTTTGCAAAGCTAACTGCAGAGCCTTTTTTATGTTATTAAAAAATATGAAAGTTGTGGTTGTTTACTCAAAAAATAATATATATTTTTTATAATTAACATAGTTAATTATTAATTTTATACCTAGGTACCTTTATAATGTTTTCTACACTGATGTAAGAGGCTTGGAAAATGATACTTTGATTTCATAAATAAAGGTTAGTATTTTTACTAACAATATGTATGTACATATATAGTGAAATATAATTCGGGCAGTTTGGGTCTTTGCTTATGGAGAGATGTCGATTGTTTCTCAGCTGATATTGATGCTGGCGAGGCTTTGATTGATGACTGGTTTCTCCCAAACTGTATGAAATACCAACCTTTTGTGTTAAATAATTATTGATGGGGCCTCTACACATACACACACACACCGTTACTCCCAAGCCGTCCACCTAGACATCGCCGCTAACACCCAAATCTTTTTTACTTAATGGAAATTCTAAAAGAAAAAATAATTAATCGATTTAAGGAATTCGGAAGATTTTCTTTCACGTGAAGATTTCACCAAACGATTTCGTGTTATTTCGTCAGGAATCTGTCGAATTATCATGAAATGTTCTTTTTATTGTTTAGAGAAAAAATATACATAGCTTAAATCTTTTTTATAAATCTCGATTTTAACAGCATTTGCTAAGGTTTATTTATTTATTTATCTATCGTCCTTGGGCCCTTACTTTGCAGGCGCTTGGATTCATCATACAAAATACACGGTTTCTATCAAACAATAGCAATAAATAGTCGAAAAGAAAGATTCAAAACAAAGCCATTGGGTACATTATGCAGTCGCGGGTGTATAGAGTCCGGATCTGCAACGTCAAATATAAAAATAAGTGGATACATAATTATTCAATTTAAAAGCATGAAAAATATATAGTTGATTAATTTAGCATTTCGTCAATTCGGTTGAATTCGTCGTATTAACATACAATTTTTGATAGCCTTTAGGAATTTAAAGAAGTGTTTAAGTATAATAATAAAATGAGTTTATTTTTCGAAGATAGTTAATTTACAATCTTATTAATCTTAACAATTGAAAAATTCAAAAAATTCTACAATGAAAAGGCCTCTACGTGGGTGTAACAATTTATTGAAATAACATATTTTTACAAAATAAATATCTACAGGTCAATGGTTTCTAAAAGTAATGTAAAAATAGAACAATTAAAAAACAATCTACCTTTGTAAAAAAAATTTAAAAAATCTAATAAAACGAGAAAATAAGCACAAGAGCAATACTTTTTTTTAAATGTATCTGGCCTCACCCAAAGTGAACACAAATACACTTTCGACATCTTTCACATAAAAGCTTGTTCTGTGAAAGTGGAAATAGTTGGCACCAGGATTCGAATCCACGACCTCCAATACGCTATGCGTACGATAGCCGTCGACTGATACCACTGGTCTACCAACCACTTCCAATTACCAGAGGATACCAAAAATTGAAGGGTTTGAGGTATGCATATTACCTATTGACTTAACTGAAAAATTGCCGAAACTTTGTACTCTGGAAATTTTATTATAAAAGAATCATCCGATTTGAAAATCTCTACTACAACCATGGACACATTTTGAAAAAGTCTTTTGTCTCCGCATTTATTTTTACATTTTTCAATAACGTTCAGGAATCAGGAAAGTAATCTACACGCTACATCATCTTAATTAGTTAAAAATATTATTTTTACTTTACCTTCATAAAATTATTGCAATGGGATATTTTTTTTCCATTTTGTGCCACCAGAGGCGCCCTAGCTAATCCGGTCTATTGTCAAATTTAGTGTTGCCAAAGGGGGCGATTTACTACCGTTTGGGCTATTTGGAACGAGATAGGCGACGAAAAAATCTAAAAGGCGACAGGTAGCCACTTGGGTTACTTCCCTTTTAGCGAATTTTCACATTTCCGGATACTAAAAATGACCTTTTTTTAGTGAACTCCCACCTCTCTTCGGATACTAAAATTTTCGGAATGACCGCATACCAAATTTTCAGTTGGGCTACTTTGTGTTTGAAAAACGGCGTTGGCAACACTGGTCAAATTAACCATTGACGTTTATAACCTCAATCATATGAATGTGTGTGTTATGGTCGATTTTGTCTTTCGTAAATAAATACTTTAATTTTTTTGTTTATATTTTGTGTTACAGTAAAAATGAAAAAACAATTTATCATTCTAGTTTATTTCAAATTAATCAACTTAGATATTGTTATAATAAATAACTTACAATATGTTTAGAATAATCATTGTACATTTCTTTTTACATACTATTACAAATAAAATTGTTTATCTTATTTTATTTTTTATATACACACTATGGTTTACCTCCTAGAAAAAGCCACTTTTGCGATCAGCAATAATTAAAACGTTAAATTGTTTAATTGAGAAAACAAAAAAGAGAGGAGATTATATTAGCATAATATTCATCAGTCCACCATCAGTCAATGCTAGATGATATGTTTGACAGCTGTCATAATTTGACAATAGACCTGATTAGAAGCGCTGCCACCTAGTGTGTCCTGTCGGAAGCTCCCCAGAAAACTTCCCGTTTGGACGGATTCCTAGTCTTTTTATTCAAATGAGCAAGTACTTAAAAAGGAGGACAGGTGAGTGGAAAAATAATTTAATTATGAAAACAAACACGTAATTTAAAACTTAATTGAAGCTACGTTATTAAAAAAATATAAAAAGGGTTTAAAGATAAATTTAAATGAATAAATAATTGGACTTTATAATGTAGCTTCATTATCTTACAATTTATTCACAGCTTCCTACGACACTCCGAAAAAAAATATAAACAAGCAAATTAAAATCATTTTCATTAGTTCACAGAATAGAGACCATTTTGATATTATAACATGTTTATTTTTTAAAAAAAGTCGACGGTTTTGTTTGTATACTGTATTGAACGTGGGTAAAAATATGGTTTTATTTGAAGCGTTGACATTATTTTTTTGAATAAAAATAATAAAGAGCATTTCTTTATTTCTTGTGTTATCTTTCCATCTCTTTCGTTTTTAATAAGGAGGCATTTTCATGTAAATTCACTCCCGCGTGGTATCCTTGTTATCGATAAAATTCTCTCAACCAAAAAAGAAAACAGTTCCTGCCTATGTTAGAAGAGCCAAACTCGGGCACCATGAAAAAATAATATATTAGGTCTTTACCTAGGAAATTTTGTATGAAAAACTTAAAGTAGAATTTTGTCACCTTTTTTCTTTATTTCTGTTATTCAAACTAATCACCCTGCATCTTTGCTAATGCAGCGGTAGTTTATTGATGCCCTTCTTGTAAAAATCAGCTGCACGGGAGGCAACAAACTCTTCAAAGGCATTTTGTACTGTCTCTCGGGGGAATTGAATTTTATTTCCCGCTAAAAGGTTATCCAAATTTTGGAAAAGGTTATAGTCGATAGGTGAAAGGTCTGGTGAGTATGGTGGATGAGGGAGAGCCTCCAACCACAACTCTCGCAGCTTGGAGATTGTCTGTTGTGCAGTGTGGGGTCGCGCGTTGTTGTGAAGGAGCAGCGGGGACACCGATTGACCAAAGCTGGAGAGCATCTCCGTCATTGTCTTCAGTTCTTCACAATACACTTCTACAGTAATTCTCATCTGTTTTGTAAGAAGCTGTGATGAATAATACCGACACTAGACCACCGAACAGTGACCATCGCCTTTCTAGGGGTGATTTTCGTATAGGGTATTGCTTAGGTACTGAACCAGGATCTAACCAATTTGCTGACCTCTTTTGATTGTCATCAACAGAATCCAATTTTCGTCGCACATAACAATTCGGTTCAAAATTCCTTCATTTCAGTGCAAGGTATTTCTCGACGCGTACATTGCGCTGGCGATCGTTGAGTAGGTACATGGTCCACCCATCCATTAAGATTTTTAATCATGTCAATTTGTCGCAAATGGACCAATATTGTTTTGATGCTACCATCAAAAGCTGCTGCTAGCGCTCAACTACTGATTGAGTATTATCAGCTTCCACAATCGCCTTTAATTCATCATCCTTTACCAAAGTGTCCGGTCGAACAGGTAGTTCACTTTTCAAAAGATTGGTACGCAGATTTTTGATGAAATTTTTTCAACCTTTCAGAAATATTTTTTTAACATTCAAACATATTATTTTAAAAGTATTTTTGTATAAATTACAAATTTGAAATCAATATTCATAGTAAGGACTACAGGATAACGTCTGTCGGGAAAGCTAGTTGTTAATAAAGATGAAATAAAATCAAAATAATTTGTTTTAAAAAAAATGTTTTTCTGAACCCTGTGGGCCCGTAATTGTATCATGAAGTGTGTATATAAACTCGAAATATAGTATCTTCTTTATTTCAATAACAATAATCATTGTTGTTTTTTGTATTATTTGTAATTTTCTATTTTATATAGAATGTGTCGCAAATACCTGTTTAAATATTTCTGTAATGGCTGCGATACCGTCTCTGATACCTTAATAATACATACTTTTTTATATTAAAAATTATACAGTCGTTGCTTTCGAATTATTGTGGGTACTTTTACCTAACTGTAGATAATTCCGTTGCTTTTGTCACGAATTTTTTTTATTGTGAAATTGACCTCTGTTAGATGTAGATAGTTAAGTTGCGTGAAAAGTAAGTACCTACTTATATCAATAACCTTTAACCTTCAATTATTGCAAGATTTTCACTCAAAAATAAATGTTTAAGATTGCAAGACTGTGGGAATTCGAAGTGGTTGGTGGCCTGGCGGTTACATCGCCGGCTCCCGTACTGTCTTGTACTGGAGATCGTGGGTTCGATCCCAGGTGACGACCATTTTCCTATTTCACGACACAAGCTTACTGTGAAAGAGTCAATAAGTAAGTGTATTCTTGTCCACTTTGAGTGAGCATAGTCGCATTTAAAATATAGGTAGATATTATATTAATATATTTTTTCTGAAAAATAAGTAGGTATAAAAATCTAACCACTCTTAAAATTATAAACAATCTAATAACAATTTGATTGTCCCAAAAATACAAAGGTTTCATATTTGAACTCGTGTTCTGATAAAATCTCTTAAACTGAACATGTTTATTACATTCTTATCGAAGGACCCGCACACTATCTGCCCCTTTTTTTCAAATCAGATTTCCAAATTTTATCCCTACAAAATTCTTCCACATTCCTTCACCCTAATTTTGTGTAGTTTAAATGTATTACGACGATCAAATCGTTGATTAAATTTTTTTTTCAATCCGAAATTGACTCAACCCTCGAATATTTTCAAAAGATTTTCTTGTTCGTCTAATCCAAGGGACACTAACAGCTCATTGAATGGATCCGAACGTCACCATTCACCCTTTGATCGCTTTCTGAATTGTCTGATTTTCTTTCTACAAAAAAAAATCAAAACAAATTACTGTATTTATTTGAAAGCTATTTATTATAAAGAACCATTTGCTGTACTAAGACAAATGCTTAGTGTTAAGCTACGGCTACACTATGGCCCATGCTGGTCCAGGATGGCCAAATAGTGGCTCTGGCCAAGCATTGGCAAGTAGCAACATTTGGCAAATATACTTGTACACCTGGCTACATTATTGGCCCAACTCTGACAGCTGGCACGAGGCTAGACTGCTACACAATGTTTCTATCACTGATTTATTGATTAATTCTTGCTTTTATTCATCATTTTACATTGTAATCTCCAATTATTCACTGTATACTCCTATCTGAGTGGGGAATTTCAAGATAGTTTATCTCCCTGGGCAAAAACGATATTTTTATAATTTCCAATTCACAAATATACCTACACAATAAAAACATTCATAATTTTATTAAACCTAACCTTCAATTTTTATTGATGTTTATTGTTTTGCAATAGGTATATATTTACCTAGCTCTTACAGGTTGATTTGGACTATAATATAAATGAAAATAAAAGATATTGATAAAAAAAAACAAGAATCATGGGTACATTACATACATACTCGAGTGGTTTAAATAAAGCATCAACCACCGTCTTTGCCGTTTGCGTTTTTCATTATTTTTAATAACAGAAAAGCATATGCCGCATGTATCACTGTATAGGACGCTGCAATTAATGCCATAATATGATATTATCATTGTCAACTTTCATTATTTTATCAGGATTATAAAAAAATGTATAAAACACTATGAAAATAACAACATGGAAGACATGACAGCTGTCAACATTGTTCCAATATTGGTGAATACTTGCGAACTCGATCGACAAGTAAACAAGTAACGGCCAATGTCAAATATTTGGCGATATTGGTCATTGGTGGAGCGGCCACACTACTTGCCCATGATGGGCCAGAGCATCTATTTGGCCAGCATGGCCCATAGTCTAGCCGTGGCTTTAGTTTATAGTAGCTCAAACAATTTCAATTCAATTAATTGAGATTCTGTATCTTCTTATTTGTTGCCCATTACTATGGTCTTGACTTATTGTTTTCTAGTTGTCTCTGTCCTCCACTGCGCGGACAGCCAAGTTTCGTTCTCATTCAGGTAATACTTATCTTAATACACCTTAAAGGCTTAGAATAATAATAATATATTTATATATTTTATTTATTATTAAATTTCTACTTTATTTATTTATTCATAGAATATACGGCTGAAAGCCTTTTACATGTAAAAATAAAAACATTGACAATCACAATACTACTTAACAACATGTTACAATCGGTTCAATGGCAAAGTCAACATATGAAACACAATCAACTGTACAATAATTATGCCATTCTTTTCAAATTCAAATTGCAAAATGATTAAGAAATTGATTAAAAACAACTTTGAATTAGGTTAAAATATATAAAAACAAACCATCAAAAACAAGCACTAAAAATCATAAAGATAAAAGTAATAACATCAATAAATTGTAACAATAATAAAAAATACTAAAATAATATCTTTTAAAAAGGACATTCAAAATAAAAATAAAAAACAAATTGAAAATCAAAAATAAACTGAAATACAAGATCAGAAACAAAACCAAACCAATTTAAAATATTTCAGTTCGATAAAACAATTTAAAAATAATAAAATTCAATTAAAATAAATAACATACAATTAAAACAATTAAATTTTGTAAAAAAAATCTATATGCAATACAAATCAATAAAAAAAACATCCACAAAAAGAGAAAACAAAGAAAAACAAAAACCAGAAACATTGTCAGCACGCAGCAATTCCGACTACAAAAAACCCAATCTCTCCCCTATAGCTCGTTTGAACGTATACAAAGGGTCGTTAAAAATATCTGCTTCGATGCAGAGCCCATTTGCCAATCTATGCATTCGAGGCACTGGGGAGCCAAATAAATAGTTCAAGTTTGCCCTAATTTCGTGAAACAGTACGGCCTGTCTTGTATTTCTGATTGGAATATTAAAGGCAACCCTACCCAGTAGCTCATTGTAGTCTATTCCACCATTAACCAACTTATTTTATTTTTATTTTTATTTTTTATTTTATTTTTTTTTTATTTTCAATAATATACGGCCGAGGCCTTTTACAATTACAATATAGTCACAAACAAAATACATAGTTGGCAAAACACAATCGATATACATTATAAAGTTAACCAGTAGTAAGTAGTGTACCAAAAAGATTACAATATTGGACACTGAGACTTTAATTACTTTTAAAATGGATAAAGCTTAATAGTTAAATTGAATATTTTGTGTATGGGAACTATACCTAACTTTTCTTAATTTAATACAAATTGCAAAAATGTAAATACTATCTTGTTATTTGAATGCCAAAATGAAACTATAAGATTTTTAGTAAAAAAAAAGAAAAAATAATAATATTATGTTATTGAATAAGTAGATGTATAATATGAAAATGCGTAGATAAGATTATACTTGTAAAATGTCATTGTTATTACTAGCATATTATGTAGTTTATAAGATTTATGTAGATTTAGCATATTATGTAGTTTATAAGAAGTTTGAAATTTAATGAATGGAAACCTGTTGACAAGACCGATTATTGGTCTTAAAGGGATCTGTTATTGTTAATATCTTTGAATGGAAAAACAAATAAATAAAAAACAAACAACAATCAATCCGTCCACAAACAAGATACATAGAGAATTTCCAAGCCCACAGAGCAAGACAGGCAGGCAGGAAGGGCTGAAGATGCAGACTCCGGTGAGTGCATGCATGCAAAGGATGGACTATCAGAAGGATTCTTTGGTGATCTTCCTAAGGCGGCCGATGCTGGTGTCAAAGAAGTCAATACGACCAGCATACTCGTTACCTAATCGGTGAAGACGCGGGACAACTGTACTTTTCAAATAGTTTGTAGTGAGAGAATTATCACTATGAAACAAGAATCTTCCTCTAGTTTCGCGGGCAGGTATATGGAGCTTAATGAGACCAATCAGTGCAGGGTCGTTAAAACAATTATTCAAAATTTTGTAAAGCAAAATTAGGTCAGTCAGTACACGTCTCTCAGATAGGCTGTTTATATGTAACAATTCCCGTACGTTGTCGTAATTTATATCCTTGCTGGGTATACCCAACTTGTAGTTGATACATCTGAGGAATTTGTTCTGTACGCGTTCGATGGTGTATATTAGGCTGGGCCGTTCTAGTATGGAAGTTTAAAAAGTGCTTCTAATCTTAATGTAATAGTGATAATTTGTTGCCTTATGATGTATTATAACTATCTACAAAATTTCATGACAAAAAAATAAGATCTTCTGTCTCCGAATCGACCTTGAAGTTTTGTATGGGACGAAAATATCCCATACTAACTGATATTTTTATAATAATCATGTAAAATGATTCCGGTCTTGTTTTTTTATTCACTTTTTTTATTATACCACATATAATTCAAGAACATACTTCTATTTATTTAATAACACAAAAATAATAAATAAAACTTTCAAATTTTTTATGTAAAACAAGTATATGAAATTATGTTATTTTGCGGTGATTGTTTTTTGATAAATTGGGTTTGATATCTTTTTTACTCGTTGCTTTCTAAGCTTTTACATAATATTTTATTGATAAATTTCTCCGTTAAGTTGGTGAGGCTTCTTTAACAATTTCAAAGATCGTCAAACTCCTTGAATATGATAAGAAAAATTCAGGAAACTGTATTTATTCATCTTCGCCATTGTATGTAATGAATGCCGTAAGATCTTCGTCGGATACTTGTCGATTGGTGTTTCTGTTAAATTTTGCTGTCTATCTATAACTTAGTTCTTGTAAAAGGATGCTTCAAAATTTACTTTCGATACTTCAAGGATCAAAAATGCGTTTTTTGGGTGATTCGAGCTTTCACTATCCAGCGAGCGGTTCATTCTCTTACTTCATAGTGTATTTTGAGCGAGATAGCTTTTTCTTTTAGTAATTACAGTTTATATAACAGATTTGATAATCTGATAAATATATGGATAAGAAATTAAACTTCCATAGGTAACTGGATCAGTTGCGAGGTAAGTTGGTGCACAGACATTAACAATAAAGATAAGTTAAAGTCATCAAACTTTCTGAAAGAAGCGCAGTCGCAGAATCCTATGAGCTTAGTTTAGCGATTATTACATGGATTATTTTTCCTAGAGCTCAGTTGCCTAAATCATTAGAAAATGTTCCTGTTGGTATGACTATACCAATTTGGAATAAATATAATTGATTAATAATAATTTAATTTAATTGATCTTTTCGTAGATCTTGAAATTATAAAATAGTAGTTTCTCTTGTAATCACCTGGAACATATCAATTGTTTTTTTTTTTTATTTTTCCAGTTGCTTTCCAATTTGGTCAGAATGCGTATGATGACTTGAGAAAGCACTATCAACACATTATTATACAAAAACCTAAATATATTGTTACTTGCAGTTTTTTTCTAGATTATCGGCGACTCATTCAATTGGGATTATTTGTGGTTTGCAATAAGCAAAATATTCATTCTAATGGTTTTATAAGTATTTTCTCCTGCAAACTAATTATTCAATCATGTTTTCCGGTATTTACCTATACTTTTTTTCATTACATCAGACGATAAGTAAAATATCCAATGAAATGTTGCTTTTTGAAAAGAAATCTGTAATCGATCTCTCTATCGGTTTCGGTGTTCCAAATTTTCCATCAATTTAGAATCAGTTTCCTTTAACACTCTCTTAATTATTGTTCATCTGTATTTTTGTCCACTTTTTCTAATCACTAGCCTAAAACTTTGGCTTTACGGCCATCAAAATACAAAACTGGTATTTTTAACCCTTTTCTCATTTCATGCGATTTTCTCTCGTTTATTGCGGCGCTTTATATACTTTGTTATGCTTTATATCATACAGAACTAATTATTCCATCATTTTTATGACATACAATCTTAAAAAATATTATGTTAAACATATTTTTACTTTCTTTACACCTGCTTCAAAATAGGACAAATTTAACAATTTCTTGAAACTTTGAGCTCAATTCGGAGACAGAAGATATCTTTCGAATTGAAAAATATTTTGCATACGTATTTAAAACAGCATTTAGCACTAAAATATAACTATTACGTTAGCAATAGAGGGAAAAAAGGAAATCGGCCCACACTAGTGTATATATGATTTTTGTATTCTGGAGACCAAATAGGCGATGCGTACTCTAATTTACTGCGGACGAGAGATATGTAGAGCAAGAGGATGGCGTGGATGCTCTGGAAATCGCGAACCGTACGTAAAACTTATACAAAAACACGACATCGGACAGCTTCCAACGGTCACTGAGAGGAAACAAACAGAAACGATGCATCAGCTCAGGGTAATCCCGTTCAGCCCTAGTACGGCCCATTCTGTAATTGAGGAATCCGAAGAATTTACGCTGGACCCTTTCCAACATTTCAACGTAAACCGCATAGTGAGGGGACCAGACCACCGTACAGTACTCGAGCTGAGGTCTGACTAAAGATATGTAGTGTCCGAAACGAATCCAGGGATTGAAGGTCTGAGCCCAGTCGCAGCAAAAAACCCATGGTTCGCATCGCCCAGCCTACAATCTCCTCTATATGAGACCTAAAGGACAAGTCACTGCAAAAAGTGACACCCAGATCCCTAATCTGTCCAACTGCCTCTAGAACTACGCGATTTATGCAATAGTCAAAAGCAATAACATTCTTCCTTTTCTTGTGGAATCTCACGACCTGGCACTTCCCCTCATTTAGAAACAGCAAGTTCGAGCTACACCAATCGGTCAGTCTGTCCAAGTTTTGCTGCATGATCAGACAGTCACCCTGATTATTGATCCTCCTAAAGATCTTCAAATCATCAGCAAAGAGCAAGACTTCAACGTCAGAAAAGATTTCAACTACATCGTTTACAAAGATATAGAATAAGGTTGGTCCTAAATGGGACCCCTGCGGGACCCCACTGGTGGCGTGTATGGGCTGAGACTTGTTATATACATGAGATTTTTCGACATGTTGAACATGTTGAGAACTCTCATGATTAGGAGATTCGGAGACAAACATTACCACCTAATGGCGAACGTTGTTAACGTAAAGTGATAACACTAAGCCAGCCTTCGAAATAACAGTAGAAGACGGTCGTAAGCCAGTGGTGGTTTGTTTAGTAAAGAATTGTTAGAGTCATTTGTTGTTATTTTTTTCTTTTACATAATAATATTAAGATCACTGAAACGGTGAGATAAATAAATATTTCATAATCAAAATAAAAATGAATTTGGGCTCACCCAAAGTGAACACAAATACACTTTTGAAATATCTTCTACAAAGCATTGTGTTGTGAAAGTGGAAATGGTCGGCGCCGCAATTCGAACCCAGGACCTTCAGTATGCTGTACGTACGAAAGCCGTTAACTGGACTACCAACAACCTTAAACTGATGCTACTATACAAAACCAAACACAGTGAATTTAACAGATCCTGAAATTATTTAAGGCTGGGCGCATACATACAGCTTTTGAATCGTCCAAGTTGCATACTCCTTACCTAATTCTTCCTTTTCTCTGGTCACAATCATTAGATTAGATTGGTTTGTATCAATTTTCCACACTTTTCCTCTCCACTCCACTCTATCTCTAACAGTCCTCATAAGAGGAACCAAGGTATTCTTGACGTGGTCATCCCCGAAAGTTTGTTCCTTTCAATGAAGGTATGCAGGAGACTTTCAATCTTGTACGCCTTTCAGATATGGCATTGAACAGGTGAACAGGTGCATTCCTTCCTCATTTGTTATTATGGTCTTCTAGGGCCAACCTTAGCCTAATTATAAGGAAAAATGTATTAGCTTTAAGGATTAAAAACCTGTGTCCTTATTCTCACGGCGGTTTTAATACGCTCTTATTATGATTGACAATCATAAAATGGCGGATTGGTATTCACAAAACAAGATATCTAGTAGATATCTTAAAAATTCGTTATGTTTGAAATATCAGTATGAAAATGATCCAGTTCAAGATAGGATTTAAGATTAGATTCCGATAGTTTTGTGAATACGACTGCTTGCGTGTCTTAATCTTATCGTTAAGTGATTTTTAAAAGCGATTGATTACGAGAATAACCCTAATGTTTCTAAAATATTGTCAAAATCGAACATTTGAGTTTTTCTAACGTGTTTTTCTTTGTATGTATACCTACTAATGCGTAGGTACGTTTATTTTGTGTATACGTATATTATTTATTAAATAGATGAAAAGCCTGTTTATTGGTAATAATATTAGGGTGTGGGTAGGTACCTACTGCATGTTAGGTGGGCTACCTCGGAAGGTTTTATTAATATCCACATAATAGCCTCCAAAACGCTTATTGTGTAGCCGTGTGTAGTGAAAATCATGATTAATTATTACACGGAGCCATCATTAATCATATATTGTTGTTCGAAGAAAGTCTTTCAGATGGTTCGAGCCTCACAATACAGCGGCTGATCCAACTATCAGCCCTTTAGTTGACACAGAAGACGCTCTCACACTCCTCGCATTTCCCACCCCAATAGTCCCGAAAACCGGGTGACGTATTATTATCTCAATGTCGGTACACATTTCAAAATAGTTTTTTTTTATAATCCCAGCGTGAGCCCATCACCTCTACCATTGTGGGGAGGAGATGGACTTGGCTGGGACATGTGTTAAGGATGCTGAATGACAGTTGGCCGAGGAGAGCGCTGTTCTTTCTCCCATCAGGGTCCCGAAGACGATGAAGAAGACCCTCTCACACTGTGTTCCGCTCCTTCGAAGCAGAGCTGAGGGACATGGACATGGTGTGGGAGGAGGTCATAAACATTGCGCAAGATCGAACGCAATGGAGAGCTCTTGTTGCCTCCCTATGCCCCTGAGTGGGGTGTAAAAGGTAGAATTGTATTGTATTGTTGTATTTTTTTATAATACAAGGCTGTGAAAAATATTATGCTAGAAAGCACTATTTTTAACTGTGTTTTTCGTGGTAGATATAGAGAACGGAACCACCACATCAGCGGTGAGGCTCGCCACTCACCATGTCGTGTCACTACTGCAATGAGGTAACTAATATGAGGTGCAATGAGGAGAACATTTAGGTTCGATGTGTAGATTGTTGAGAGATGCCTATGCTAAAATTAAATTAACCAACTCGTGAACATGCATTTCTTGATGGATATATTTGAAAATAATGTTCACATAAAACAATGTTTAACTTATCCACAAATTTTTATTTTCCCGACTAGTTTCGTAGGTACACGTCCTACATGGTCACGGGAGACTAAGAAACTAAATTCGAATTTTTTATTTTTAATGCTCTATGCGCAGGTTACAAGCCAGTAATAATTAAAGTATAATAAAGAGATATGACGTCTAAAAAAGCGGGTCAATTGGCAGGTATATTGCCGAAACATTCTCTCAAAATGTGCAAGGCGATATTTGGTAAAGTTATTTTTGGAAAAAAGTGGTCTCGCGTCCTTAAAATTCAGTGAAATGAATTAAATAATTTAATTCCTACAAGGAAGCTAACATCATGTACAAAATATGTAAGCTGCCAAACCACTTAATGTCTCACACAACTTTCGTCTGCCAAATATGAAAAACCCAAACTACCTACTACATAAAAGCCATGTCCGACTCAATCTGAAGAGTCGATAGAATCGTTGCATTCGCTCACACTAATAACAATTTGGCTATCAAAGTGTATCAGAATCTAATGAATGTGGGATAATAATTTGATCAGGAATAGTACGCCCATGTACTAAAAGTCTAACTTTCATATTATATAGATAGACTATTGAAGTTTAATGGTAGGCTCGGTAGTTAAGCCAACATAAAAACGTTATTAGTTGGTAGATCTTTAACCAAACTTAAGTGTGTTTTGTTATTTAACCTGGTTTGGTGAATTCCAGGCGTTATATTGTACTTGGGATGGTGAGGAAACAAAAACATTTCTCTAAAAATAGACGATTGTTTTTTTTTTCTCCTGAAATACACAACATAAATCGCGTCTTAAAATGTATTATTGAAACAAACAAACAAACAAAATAAAATAACGTCTTGCGCTAAAAGCCCTCAACGAAAATAAATAATAAACAAAACATTATCACGCAAAGAAAGCTGATTCTTCTTTAAAGGGTTGTACCTACCTATCTATCAAAAGTTTGTTTTCACTACGGAGTACGTACTTAAAATTTATTTGATTCGCCTGTGGTCAAGTTTATTTCGCCTTATGTTATGTTTTCCTAGGAATATTTCTAGCAGTGCTTCTATTTAGCTGCCAAAACCAGCACTAAATGACGTCATTAGTACGTTTTCTACCTCGTCAACTTGTTACAACTTTCAAATACAGTCATGTTCAGTCCAGATCCAGCCGTCGCATTGGAGCGTTCCATCGCCTCTTCTCTCGATTTTGACTTCCATTTTTAATTTTTCAAGACGGTTAAGTGACATACAAGATTTAGTTTAATAGATCTGTAAGTAATTATATGAAAGAAAATATGCCTTTGCATATTTGCATCTTTATTTGTATGAACTGTCCAGTGTATATTATTACCTTTTCAAATATCTTCATCCTGAATTAAATTGTGATATTCAATGTGGATGACAAACTTATTGAAAAGGTTGATAGTTATGTGTACCTAGGCCACAAGATAAAGTTAGGCAGGGAAAATCAAGAGGCAGATATAGATAGAAGACGTGGTCTTGCCTGGGCGGCGTTTGGCAATCTCTCACATATCCTGAAGTCTCCGAAATACTCACATCCACACAAGAAAAAACTTTTTGATGCTTGTATCCTCCCAGTTCTAACATATGGTATGGAAACAACTGTACTGACCAAAAGGATAACACACAAACTGGCAGTAACACAAAGAGCCATGGAGAGGAAGATGTTGGGTATTTCTTTAAGAGACAGGAGAACAAACACATGGATACGAGAGAAGACCAAGGTTGTTGATGTGGTGGAGAGAGTTGCCACCCTGAAGTGGGGATGGGCGGGCCATGTGGCCAGATGCCCGGACGACAGATGGACCAAAAGAGTAGTGGAGTGGCAGCCTAGACAAGGCAGAAGAAATGTCGGCAGACCCCAGGCCAGATGGGCGGACGACATCGCAAAGGTTGCAGGCCGCACATGGATGAGAGAGGCTCAGGACAGGAATGATTGGAAGGAGAGGGGGGAGGCCTATGTTCAGCAATGGACGGAGACAGGCTGACGAAGAAGAAGAAGAAGAATTCAATGTGGACACCATCTATTCGTCTAACTTTTAGGTGATCTGCCTGGTCGTTTTCTGCCATGTAGTACAGCTGCAGCCTTAAAATGGCCATCTTCAATTCTGTTGTTATGGTCCTTCCCGTGTATTTATATGCTTCTGCCCATCTTTTGACGTTGTCTGTGGTACAAAATATTTCCATAATACTTTTAACTTTGTCTTTTACCTACGATGAGTGAAGTGATATGTGAAGCATTTTCTCTCGGAAAATATGTTTGGTTTTGGAAGAATTAAATCAATGCTCGTTATTGCTTCTAATTTAGTCAGCACGAATTAAGAGCGTTACAGCTTTGACTTCAAAGTCAATTTCGGGCGGGGCATAAAAATTAGGGCGGACTCTCTCCACTTCTTAACTCTCACAATATTTGTACGTATGCAAGTGTAGAGTTAGGGGTCGGAAACCAGTGGAATGCGTCGAAATATTCAAAACCTCAATGTTCTTTTGACTGCAATGTGTTTGGAATTTTTGAACAACGGTGGATGATAGTGATGATAACGATAATGATGATAAACATGTACTTGGTTAAAGCGACATTATTAAATTTACGTTACATTCAGGTATGCATTGCTTTTACCAGATTTTTTTAAACATGAGTTCTCAACATTAATTAATTTTTTCTAACACTCGCATACTATTCATTCTAATTGCCACCATTTCAGATTATATGATTATAAAATGGGAACGGGAAAATAAACTTTTTTTAAATTTGATCAATGGCATATTAAAAAAATGAAATTACAAAATTCCTACAAAAAGAATTGTTATATATTATGTATATATTGCATGTGTGCAGTTTCATTGCCGTCAAACTCCTCCTTTAAAACTGGACGGTCAAGATTATATGTCATTGTATCAAAAGGATGTGAAGATAATGTAAGGTTTTTTCGCATGTATTTTATTAACAAAATCTCTACATATAATAATGGAGTCCTATTTTCCGTGATCCATCTACGGTCACCAAGTCTCCCGGGAGGATAAATTAAAATACCTGGGATCAACCATTACCACCTCTGGTGACCTCAGGGCTGAGCTCTCGTACATATATCGGTATGGCAAGTGGCGCCTTTAACAACATGACCAAAATATGGAAAGCCGCTCGGCGTTTAGTATCGAGTCGAAAAGTAAACTGTTTGATGCGTGTGTGTTGCCTATTCTCCTATATGGGTGTGAGTCCTGGCACCTGACCAAAGCCCAGGCACAAAAAGGTTCATATACATAGTAAGGAATAAAAGACAACGTCTGTGGGGAAAACTAGTTATATAATATAAATAATTCCAACACCAAAAACATATAATACTACCTACTCGTAGTAATACTAAATGATAATAATTTAGAAGAAAAAATTAATAACAGGTATGCAATGTAAACATAATATTACCTATACCTAATTCAACAATAAAAACTTTAAAATCACCAAACAGCGATGATAGAATTAATTGCTGAATATAAATAATAAATTAAAAAACCAATGTTTGCCGTCCTCTGTAATATACGCAATTTCGCCAAAATATTAAAATACAAAACGTCGATTGGCGCAATACAAACTGGCGCAGACCATGCGTCATCTCAGCCGAAAAGATTTCGGCAGACTGAACATTGACACAGCGAAAACCAGCGCGTTCTTTGTAATTCCCGTGCTTTTAAGTGTCATTATCGCATGCACCTTAAAGCCGATAGAATATTTCGACATAGAGCGTTTTTGTGAAATAGAGGTTTTTTGGGATTATACGCTAAGCAGGAAATAAATATTAGCATTTCGTTCTATAATCTTGTAGATTTTTTAATGCTCTTTAAGACAAAAAAAGAATCATTTCATTCCGACGTGTATGTCAGTTGGAATATTAAAAAAACGATGAAAAACGACATTTACTATTTTTATTTTTTACAAGAAACTATACTATATATCAAAAAACGGCTCTGAGGCCGCCTTCATTAAAGTCTAATTTATGTTATATATTTTTTTCATCGAAATCCAACAATAGATAACGCCGGAAAATGGATTGAAAAATTACTAAAATCAGCATTTTTGCGACTCTCACAGTCTTAAGCTCCTATATGAAATAATGGGTGCAGTACCAATTACGAATAGCGAATATCTAATGCGAATCAACTTTAAAAGTCTCTTCATACATATGTTTTGAAAGCGTTTACATCATTTTTATTACATCGAGAGGCACGAAGCAGTAGAAATATTGCTACAATTATTTATCCCATCATCCGTATACCATGTGATAATAAACCATTGACAAATCAACCCTTATTTGAAACGTCAATGATGTTGTGAATTACCCAAAGGGATTGTTAAATGTTATGTTTCCTGTTTTGGTGTTTTACGATGACATTTAAAGGCTCGTGATTCGGACAAATACAATATAACGGCTATCTACATTCAAACAAGGTTGCAAAACGGAAGATTAAAATTGTGCGGTATTATCAGGCGAAATTTCGGCTGTTACCGTCAAAATTGGGTATGTCGTGAATTTTATGGAAGATAAACTGCCATAAAATATTTGGCTATAATAAAATGTCTTATTCCACATGTGTTATTTTATAAATTACTAGCTTTCCCGACAGACGTTGTCCTGTGTTCCTAAATATGAATATTGAATTCGAATTTGTATGGAGATAAATTAAATATCATTTGACGAATGTGATTCCGAACGATGCGTCTGTTTTAAACCATCTACATTACATCCGCATTCTGTCAATCGCACCAATTGACAATTTCTGTCAAAATTTCAATATTGGAATTAAAATTATGAGGTAAAAACTACTAATATGATTGTCTACGTAGAGTTTTCTTTAATTTTATAATTTTCCATACATTTTTCTGATTTTTTTCTTCTAAAAGGACATTCTCCCGATAAAAGCCTACACGACAAAAAAAGAATTAGCGAAATCGGTAAAGCCGCTTAGGCGTGATGCGATGGCCATGGGAAATAGCTCTCCATGTTTGTATATAAGATTTGATTCATTCATCATTTTGTCTTCAGAACGGAAATTTAATGTTCCATAAAAAATATGAATTTGTTTATATAGTTTTAAAAAATAAGTAAGTTTTGTTATTATTGAATCATGGGTGGAATCACGTAGACTGAACTCATCGATTTCGTCTTCAAAGAAAGTCAGTTCAGCAGCAAAAGAAAATGGAGAGGTTCTATAAAGAGAAACGGTATGTCAGTGAAATAAGTGTGCTTAGATAGAAAAGAGTAGAGGTCCGTCATCTCTGCCTACCTCTTAAGCGACATGGCATGATGGGTTAAAAAAAATTTAATGATTATTTATTTATTTATTACTATTATAAACGGCAATAGCCTTTAAAAACAAATACAACAATGTAAAAATACAGAAATGGCATGCAATATGTGTCAAACATCGTTAAAAAACAAATCCGTTGATGCAACAACAACATTATTTAAAATCAAGTAAGACAAAAAAGATCAATGTGCCAAATATAGAATCTAACAAAATTTTAGAGAATATAAGCAGTATGACATCAAATATGAGCATTTAAAAATGAAGAATTATCTAACAACTAATGATCCTTAAAATTCATTACTGATGTTCGATTTTTGAATGGAACAAACCACCACGGGCTTACGACCGTCTTCTACTGTTGTTTCGAAGGCTGGCTTAGTGTGATCACTTTACATTAACAACGTTCGCCATTAGGTGGTAATGTTTGAGTCTCCGAAACTCCTAATCATGAGAATTCTCGACATGTTCAACATGTCGATAAATCTCATGTATGCAACAAATAGATATTTAATAATAATTAATGAAATATAGAAATGATCTTTTTAACCGATTCCAAACAAAAATTTTAACCCGTTGTCTGTCATGATTGTTTCCCGATATGCTAAAAATACCTGCTAAGAAAATATTTAATTGATGAAACTCTCTTAGCTTCTGAATCTTAATAGTTGGCTTTTTTGTCCACAGTCTCTGCTGACGCACGTGTCTCGAGCAACGAAGAGCACCCTCAACAAGCTTGGAGTGTTCACTGTTTCGTCTTTCCACGCCTTCATATGTGCCAGAAGCCCCTCTCTGCTGAACAATCTGCTGGCGGGAAGAGGGGCCACTAAACGACGACCTCCGATGCTCTCCAGATCGAACAGTGGCTCTAGTAGAAGATCTTTACAAGTAAGTGAAATTTCACATAATAAACAACAAACTACTTCAACTCTATTTATCGAGTAAAATTATTATCAACTCTCTCATTGAACTTATTATCCGCGTAAAGGAACGTAATTTGAAGAGGTTTTTCTTTTGATAATGCTGTGTTGAGAGAAATTGCGGAATATTGTGTTAAGAGAAATAGAAAATAAAAGAAAGAAAGGCGAGGAGTGTTGGAGTCTTGGAATGTTATTGACATATTCATTATTTATGGTTCCAGTGTTACACCTCGATGTCCCTACTCCCAATAGTAAAATAAACGATCCGAGTCAATGATAGAAATTTCTATCCAATACATCGACGCTATGATAATATTATTCTCTCCTTGGTGTTTTTACCATCCTACTCAGAAACTAAGATATTCCTTCAAATTTATTAGTGAATGGTTCTTAACTTAAATTGTTGATACTTTGTTTTTATTTATTTTTTCAATTGTTTGTAAGTTGTTTCGGGGTCACTAATCACAACAACTGATGAAACACACCAGGGTTGCGTGCTTGCCCTCTATTTATTGATTGTCTTTTTTCTTCGTCTATCCATCTCCCATGATCGAGCCTACATATTATTACTACTTACTTTTCGAGTCCGGACTTCAGATTTTGCCACTCCAGTATGCAGCGACGGATATCGCTTTGTCATTCGCCCTCACAAGGTCCTCCACCCCACAAGTCACCTGCATCGATGGGCACGTCAACATATTATTATTATGTACCTACATACGATGTTCTAACTCTGTGTGACCTAGAATTTGCTTAAGATGTGATCATTTTTGAAAAGCACAAACACTCGTGGCAGAAATCTTAAGGCAACTGGAAGACAAAAAAGAAAACGTTATCTTATATAATAAAATAATATCAGTAGACCAAAAATATGGAAAATGATTTCTGCGAAACTAGGAGACTAACTAAAGAATAAAACACGACGTATCGTCTCAAACCTCACAATATCGTCCTCATCATCCTTGTGAATAATTTGTCTCGTCCATCTCCAGTACTCAAAGTATTTGTTTCCAAAAGATCCATAGCCGATCACTCCGAAGTTGGCGATGAACAAAATTCTTGACGTAGCGGTTTCCTTGGAAACGTTAATCAAAACGACCTTCTGTTGTCTGAATAATTTTTCTGTAGAGTTTGGCTTACCATTTCAATAATCCTGGTTTTGCGGTGCAAGAAATTTGTATTTAATCATCTCGCTGTCTGCTGTGACCTATTCCGGCCCGGAGTATTCGGTGGAGATACTAACATTGCAGCATTGGGGGTATTTTGCAAGCCGTCAATGGATCCATGCAGATCTTCCAGCAAGATGTACCTAACTCACTGCGACCCCACTAAATTCTTCATTATTATTTGGCTTTAAGATTAAAAGTGTGTGTGTGTGTGTGTGTATTTCGATTCTCATAACTCAGCACGACTTTGCTGACGGAAGCGATATTTTACTAAAGTACGAAATTAAGGGATTTTCCTTTTAATATTAGTACAGATCCACGCGGGAGGTATTATAATAATATACAAAGACAAATATCTTAATTATCTCTATCTTCCTTGACAAATTGTCTCAGTTTGGAAGAGTGAACGAGACAGATAGAGATATCATTACAAAACTTATACAATATATTATTAGAGACGCGAAAGTAAGAATATATGCATACGAGTCAAAATTCTAAAAGTCGAAATGCCGATGTTTCTCTTAACGTTTTGGTCAAAGGTAAATTCCGATTTACCTTTCCGATAGAATCGTTGAAAAAGTAATATAAATGTACTAGATGCGAGCTCTGTGTGGAAAGACTCTGCAGGATGAGAGAATATTAGGAACAAAATGTGGTATGGAAGTTAGAGAGTTGATACATACTAACTTTCAATCAAGTGACTAAGAATTATTTAGTAGCCGGTAAATTCATCGCGAGTACTTTTAGAATGCAATTCGATTCCGGGTTCTGGGTTTTTATATAACTCTCTTATGGTTCAAATCCCGGTGCCGATCATTTTCACTTTCACAACACAAGCTTTGCTGTATGTGAAAGATGTCGAAAGTGTTTTTGTGTTCACTTTGGGTGAGCACAGATTCATTAAAAAAAATATTTTTGGTAAAACTTCAGTTTAGTCACTCCTAATGATTTCGAGGTTATTTTTTATATACGATTTGAATAGGTTAGGTTAAGGTTGGAACGTTGTTTAAAAGAGGGGTTTGGAAATTTTAACGAATCGATGAATTTTCCTAGACCCAAATTATTAGCTTAATTAATCCAATCGTGATGCGATGAACAGGGGAAATATGGCTCCATTTGTATAAATGTCGTAGAGATTGATCAAAAGCTTCAAATGCCTAATCGAGCTGTAAAAGTTAGTGAGATGATAAAAAGTTCGAGTGTAATACAGGCCTAATACTCGTAATGTGTATGTAAGTACAACATTACGCAAGAATTTGGCGTGTAGAAGTAAGTTTTAATAGGAAAGTAACATCCTATAACGAGCGGGGCCACATATTATATAGGTAGGTACCCAACCTTCACTCATACGAGCACATAACTACGATAATTATAATTATTATTTGAAAGTTCGTATAATGAAGTGTACTAGACAATGTCTCACCGTGTTAAACTCACCAGAACACCATCTAACCACCTTTTAGTATCATCTGTATGCGTACATCTTATAAGTAGTTGCAATGTTTCAGTTATTTGAAAGATCGTATAATGAAGTGTACTAGACAATGTCTCACCGTGTTAAACTCACCAGAACACCATCTAACCACCTTTTAGTATCATCTTTATGCGTACATCTTATAAGTACCTAGTTGCAATGTTTCAAACAGTTATGCGTTTGTTTAATTTTTGTTTTCTTAATGGTAAATTTTTGCCTTTATAGTGATATTTAAAAACCATCAGCGCAAAGGCGAAAGCTGATGGTGTTTATATTGTAATTTTGTAAAATAAATAAATAAATGTAGGTATCCTATATTATAATTGGCTAGTTCGTCTGTAACTCGGTAATTTCGTCAAAACACTCTAATCACACGAGGAATACTTTTAGTAAATGACAAAGATTTTTTTCTTTACTTAGACTATTGTAAGAAGCTAGTTTTGTGTCAAATATGAAAGTAATAGAGTTGAGATTGTTTGGGAATGTGGAAAGAATAGTTGCAAACAGAATGACAAAGAAAATTTATTAGGCTGATAGCAAAGGTGTAAGAAGGCATGGCCGACTGTGAATGATAATAATATCCGCAACTCTCTTCAGCTCTGGATAGGCTGATCATTGAGCAGCCCATGTCTTTATATATTTTTTGTTCGAGATACTCCCGACGCGAATGCCCTCTAGCGTTCCTTTCCTCACTCATGCCCTCCTTAATTGTATTCAGAAGATTCTCGTCGCATAATATGTGGCCTATCCATCTCTCAGGGAGTCAATAGGGAAAAATAATTATTGACTGGTAATTATTTATGTAATAATCGAACTTTTAAATTAGTGTGATTTTGATATTTTTAACCTATAATAACTTTTTTTGTTCTTATGAAGTAGTCTAACAAAATAAATAATAATAATATAACACTTTCCTATACAAAGGTGTCAGTATAGCCGGCGAAACTTATTGCCTGAGGCAATTTTTCCCACTCAACCGGTTCCGTCCAATCTGAGACAGGCCAACCCCGGGTAGAAATTATTTCAAGTGAATAAACACTTAGAAAAACTGACCCGACCGGGAATCGAACCCGGGATCTCGGATCTGAAGTCCACGCCAGTACAACTAGGCTACGGAGGTCGGTAATGATGTTAGTCAAATAATAATATCGATTCCGTCCTCAATGTTTGCCAAGTCAAAAGTAAGAGAAATAATAGGAAGGCTTGTATGAGAAATAATTATGTCGGTGGAAGAAGCAATACAAGTATGCCTGGCTAGAAAAGGATGGATGTCCGTTCTCTCTGCAGACCACTTACTGAGTATCCACAAAATTTGTAATTCTGGATCAAATGTTCCTTCATACAACTGTTGCTACGGAAAAGAAATGTCAAATTGGGGGCAGTCCCCAACGTGTTAAAATTAAATTTGACCCTTTAAAGGGGCTTAATTACTTATTTACAGGACAATCAAATAATTAGTGACCCTATCTCCTATGTGTCGTTCTATAGGTTTTTCTGCTAGCAAACTTACAATACAAAAAAAAACTACAGAAGAAATAATAGTATTTTACTATACCTGACTTAGCAATAATAGTAACTTATTTACGACTGGTTTCAATAATCTATCTATCTCCATTCTTTCATTCAAGCTCTATGTATCTTCCGTTTAAGATTTCCGGAAACAAAAACAAGTTATAAGTGTGACGGAAATTTAAAACATATTCAAGTAGTGTGTTTTCTTCGCTTTAGATATTTTAAAAGTCGAGTTATTTCAGTTCGACATTTCGGTGTTGAAAAATACAGCTATCATTTTATTGACATCGAGCATCATGAAACTGCCATTATGGGGTAATGGTTTGTGGATCCCAGCATGGATATTTTAGAGAATATTTCAGCTGGAAATGGCTTGGGAATTCCATGACATGACGATGTTATTATCGAAAATAATGCAATGGGGTCGTCCCATAAAAGTTGGGCGAGGGAAACAGTCGTCTGTGCGACTCCCTTACAGTCTGCTTCGTCGTATTTATCTGTATCCTGAATATTTGAAACTGAAAACTATCACAAAATAGAAGGTATCTATTATTCTATAGATTTGTTATACATTTTATAGCAAAGCCTAGTAAAATTTAATAATTCCGACTAACGCTTTAACATACTGTGTGATAGCGTCGAGTTGTTCCTGTGGTTTGAGGCGGGTGGATACATACGCAATAGCTGGTACTGCAATAGCAGATTAGTGTAGGAAATATGAATTAAAAAGTTTCATTAGTAATTATGGACAAAAAAATTCTAACCATATCATGTATGCCTCGTATTAAAAATAAAAAAGGCACATCTTGTATTCATCTAATCTATAATAATAAAGGAAAGTGCCTGACTGACTGACTGATTGACTGACTGACTCATCAACGCACAGCCCAAACGGCTAATCGTAGAGAAGTGAAATTTGGAAATCAGGTAGGTCTCAATACAAAACCTTCCACTAAGAAAGGATTTTTGGAAATTCCACCCCTAAGGGGGTGAAAAATAGGGTTGAATGTTTTTCAAAGTATGCGAATATCTCGGAAACTAGACGTGGTACGAACTTGAGATTTGGCATATGAATTCTTCTATAGAAATGAGTGTTAGCATATTCGGCAATTTTTCCAAAATTTAACTAAAAGGGACGAAAAAGGGCACATATAAAAAGGGATGATTTTTAAGTGCCTCCTAAAAAGTTTAAAACTGGTTTTATCGAAATTTCAAAAAAATGATTTCTTCAGAAAGAGTCAAATTATACTATTTCGTTTTCAAAAGATATCAGTAATTAGAGGGGAGGGGGTGAGGGGCACTTTTCCAACGTGTATGTGTGTGTATCCGTCCCCTCTTTATAACTTTTGATTCGCTTGATACACAGATCCTAAAATTTCAGAAAATATTGAATACTTTAAGCATACTAAATTTGTATACTCAGAATGTTGAATTTTTTTTTCAGTCAGGGGTAATCAACCTTTGAATTTTTATTAAATTTTTTCATATATCTAGAAAACCATAAAATCTAGAACCCTAAAAATATGTATGTATATATAAAAATACAATATCTAAAATATACTTTAATGAAAAAGTTCCAGCATTTCTCAAACTTTTTTTATAAAGAAAAATATTTTTTTTATGACAAATTTACGAGTTTCAGTGCATATATTTCAGAATTTTATAAAAATATCGATAAACGACGAAACCCTCCAACTAGATAATTGATTTTTCTATAAAAAATATTTACATCATAGCAGTACATCTCGAACTTTTCTTAACAACTTTTGTAAAAATTTAATTTATTGACGACATCGTTTCATACAATAAACATACATACACCGCGAGCTGGTCCGGTGCAGCGTGTATGAATATATACGTAGGTAGGTACCTAACCAACCCAACCTACTTTCTCCAATACACGTGTCGAAACTATTGCGTAATCTATAATAATAATATAGTTTTGAACTAGCCGACCCGTCAAACTTCGTCCCGCCTTGGAATATAAATAATATGTTCGAGATTTTATGTATAACTTTAAGTTGATTTCAGTTTAAAGTTATTTAACACAGACGACGACGTGGTCCTTATATTATTGAATTTGAATTAGTATAATGATACATTCATTATTACCTTTTTAACTACTGTAACCGCTGCATCTGTTATAAAACATATCATTATATTATTTACTATCAGCATTCCGTGAATCGTATCATTCATCAAACAACTGATTCCTGTCAAACGCCTGATTTAATTTCAAAATTAGAAAAAATGTAATAATAATATGGAAGTTTTATTTTTATTCCGTGCAACTTTTTTCTTTCATAAGACCCTTCAGACAAAAGCAAACACGACAAAAAAATGGGCGATATAAGTTCAGCTGTTCTCATAGGGTAAGAAACACGTAGAATGCCGATTCTGACTAGCGCCAACCGGCGCAAAGAATGTTACTATGCATTTGAATGGGGAAACCCACAGAAAAAGCAGGAACCCGCTTTCCGACATGCCCATTTAAATGCATGGAAACCATAGACAACAATCTTTGAGCTGGTCGTCGCGGATCGTAATCGGCTTTCAACGTGTTCTTACCCATACGATGACCGCGCAAATTAGCGTTCCATTTTTATATAAGAGATAATACACTTTCCGTGAATTCAGAGAAACACTTTACGTACCTACCTACTTCAATATATTTTTCGTACCATGTATCCTGTACAGCGATTCTGAATTGTATTTTTTTACGATCGACATTAAAATCATTATATCATAAATCAGCCCAGAGGGGTTGGATTGCCAATATTGAAAAAAAAAAAAAAAAAAATCATTATGTAGGTACCTACCTATTTTAGTAATTTATTATCTCTACTAAAATAATTTACGGTAAGTTCACGAAAAGAATCTGGATTGTATTGCAATTCTTTATGTCTTGATCTGTCAAAATATTTGAAGCCATTTCATAAAAACACTAGCAAAAAAAAAAAACTATGTGAGTAATCTTGCTTTGAATTTATTGCGTAAACCATGAATAGCAAGTTGATAATATAATATTATGTTGAAAAAAGGTAAATAGTATTATGAAGTCAATAGGTAAATTATTTTATATCAAATGTAGTAAAAGTGCAAAATATTAAATTTTAAAATTATCTACAAAATCCTCACATCATTTTAGGATAGATCGTAAATAATTGTTTTGAAAACACTGGCAAGTCAATGACCATATCATTTCGTCACTGTATAGTGCGAAAAAATTAACTGTCCACTGGAACGTATAAAATATAGAGACGAAAGGGATAGCAGTTAGCCGGATATTATGACCTCCTCACACACCATTTCCAGATCCCTCAGCTCTGCTTCGAAGGAGCAGAACACGAGGAAGACCCTCTCGGTATGAGAAGATCTTCTTTGTCTTCGGAACCCTTGCGGGAGGAAGAAAAGCGCTCCCCTTAAAATATCGGTGTTTTTATTTTCAAAAATTTATAAAATTCGTAGAATGCTAAAGAAGTCCTTACTAGAGCCCGGCCAGTGCGTAAATTACCATGGGTACAACGCATGAATTACGCTTACGTAGGCGGTATATACCAATTGGACTGACTCCGTTGCCGGAACGTTATTGTTCCAAAAATCGCGGAAACTATCTGCATCTTCAGCCAGGATGATATATGACGAAACGTTGTTTTATTAAACTTCCCTTACTTACGAAGACCAGCAAAGCTGCTGTTTTCCTCGATATAGTCTAATAGTCTATATAACGAAATATTATATAGAATTACTCTCCATAATTTACCTTATGCTTGATAATCAATTTTCTAAGTTGTAGAATTTATTTTGTGATTATAAGGTGTATTTCTTAAGTGATACTTAATTAAACAAATCAATGAGTTATCCAAACATGTCTCTTTTTACTATCCGGTATCCGGCAGGATATTATTTACGCCGCCGGATAGACCGGATATCGGATAGTTGCCGATATCCGTTTCATCTAATAAAAAATATAAACAGTGGACAGTTAATTTTCTTCCTACTCTACATTGTCGAAAATTCGTTTATAGTCGAACGCCAATTACTTATACCATTAGAATACTGAGGTTGACCACCTCACTTCCTTAAGCCTCAACCGGTTAGAAAAGGCACAATGAGCCTCGGACGACTTCGAGCGCAATGGAGAGTTCTTTATGCCTAACCTATTCTCCTGAGTGGGTCCAAGGCCTCCCGTATTATGGGGTGGTTTGGGGGGAACCGCCACGGGCTTGATTTGTGTGCGGCTGGCTTTTTGGCAATCGGGCTAGGGTTTGGCTTTGTGCGGATCGGGTTTGCTGCGGTTTAGTTTCCTCCGGGCTGGCTTGCGGTGAGCGGGGGGGCTTAAAAGGGAGAATATTACGTTATTATAAAAATGGAGACCTACTTTACGTGGTCATCGCATCACGCCTGGAGGCCAAGTCGAAATATTAACGACAGCTCCAACGTTAACAATTTGTTGTTATTTCCATAGAGATAACGTAAAAACTGTTGTTCAACGTGCGTTAAACAATGCTGTTCCAAATTCCGAGTCAAAAAAATAATTCTGTCAGTTATTCAAAATTAACGTTAAACGTTACCTCAAAATCTTTTGAAGTATTACGACGCTGCTATTATATTGAAGACGAAACGCATTTTTTTTTGTTTGGAAACCATTTTCAATTTGGTAAACGTTAACGTTCGGAACGTTAACAGTTTTCACGTTTAACGTTATTTATTTCGACCTGAATGGCTGGACCGATATCGTTTATTCTTTTTATGTCGTGTTTGCTCAGGATAAGATATTTATGAACTAAATTTCGAACCTACGACCAGACAAACAACAACAAATCAACGTGAAAGATATAAATTGAAATGTTAAAAAAACGTCTGTAGCTTGAAAAATGCCCAAAGCAGACAGAAATAAGTGTTTTAAAGATCACTAATTTCATTGCTTTTCGAGACCTGAATATTTTTTTATTCATATCCAGCAATATAAAAATTGATTTCAGATAACGTCATTTGATGGAATAAAAGTTATTCGAGTTATTTTTTGGGATTCTCATAGAACAATGTCAGTCAAGTTAGCGAAATTTTTAAGTTCGCGGGCTGATTCTATTTGTATAAGAAGCACATATTTTTTAAATACAGATTAATAACGACAAAAATATAAATAAAAATATAGTAATTTAATGGAAATTTTAGAATATATATTTAAAAAAAGAAATGTTGATGATGTTTCTTATTATTATTAATTTTGATGCGAATATGATTAATTCTGCATTGTTTAGGAAGAGAAAGCAAATACAGTAACACGTGAGCGAAGCCACGGGTAACTAGCTAGTTTAACATATATTTCACTATCATTTTGCAATAATTTACTACGGTTTTTTTTTAATTTATTACGGGTAAATACCGTAAAAGCTGGCGACAAAATCACTTGGTAAAGCCTGTTTTATTATTTATTTATTTATTTATTTATTTATTTTAACAAAACACATTACAGAGGACAACTATACATTAAAAGTAGAAACATAATTAATTTATGACCTTAAACTAAGTTGACCTCCATCGAGATGTGTCACATGTTACATTATTTATTGATGAGTGAAACAGGTACAACATGTTCCAGAGAGAAAAAAAAAATATCAATAGGAATACTACTAGTGTAAGTGAAATATGAAAATAGCTAGAGGTAAACGCAAACACAAATGGAGAGTGCAAGAAGAAGGGAAGGAAAAAAGGGAGGAAGGGGTGTGGGAAAAGAATAATCAACAAGCTATCGCGAAGTAGTAGAATTGCTTAAAATTGCTCTGGAGATCTGTTTCTTGAAGACATGATGTGGAGTGCCAAGTATATCTAGAGAGCACCGCAGGGAATCATAACCTCCGGCCATTCGATATAGAGGCCTCCTCAAGCTCACGTTTGTCCTTGGTGTGGACAACCGAAAAATATTAGTTGATCTGGTTAAGGTCGGAACACGGAAGCTGAGAATAGATAGTAGTTCTGGAGTATCGAATTCCGACCTGCATATTTTACCCAGAGTACAAATCTCCTGCAGCTCACGTCTGAGCTCAAGAGCGGGCAGAGAACCACACCATGGCGCACCACCAAAACGTTTGCGTGTCCTACGTATAAAGGTGTTCTGGATCTTTTCAAGTTGCATCTTGTATTTTTCGTAATAAGGAACATAAGTATATTATAACTTTCTTAAAATTATTTGATCAAAATCTATCTTATTCTCAGAATACTATTTCTGAGAACAGACTTGCAAGGGTTTCCGTTCAGAAATCTTCTACAGGTTTCGTTTAAAGAAAGTCTTATTTTAAGGATTCGCTAATCGAATTCCAACCTACGAAAACTGTGCACAAAACTCTACAAAGATCGACAACCCAATTTCTGGCTTAACAACCAGTTAATTTTATTTTTTAAATTGCTTTTAATAACCTTCTGTGATTGGCTGTCTCTCCGTTTATTCGAAGTACCTATTAACTAATTTAAAAAATATTCTATCTGTCTCTCCGTTTATTCGAAGTACCTATTAACTAATTTAAAAAGAGGAGATACTTTTCTTGCCCAAAATTAAGATATATTTTTGAAACAAACAACAGAACTATGTATATTTTCAATTTATGTAGGAATCTTGTTTCATAAAGGACTTGAAGAAAATAGCTCCAATACTCCAAACCCTTATTTATTTATTTATTTATTTTATTCCCAAAAAATACAAAAAAACATAAGCATTTTACATGTGCATTTTACATATATAATTTGTATAAAGGGTTTATTACCTCACTAGACGAGAGTCTGTGTTGAGGCAATACTACTTAATGTAAAAAGAAAAAGAAACCATGCACCCATCAACCATATATGAAGTTTTCAACTTGCATTAGAAAATCGCAAATACAGAATAAACACGCACACAAAACAGAACACACATACACTCATAAAGTCTTTGCAGCACATTTCACAAGCATCATCCATCACCAATTCAACCATTCGTAACTGCAAAAAACAAAAATAACAACTTATAGTTTGTAATGTATGTAAAGTTTTAGCTATCAAACAGGAATAAAACAAGTAATTTGTAGACGAACGAGAGGGCTCTCTGGAACTAACTAGGAACCTCCGTCATAGACGTAGAGACATCCAGGGCGGTTCTAGGAGTGGCGCGGGTGGCAGATCTGTCGCATTTATAGGAGGGTGTCAGGTAACAAATTGCTTTTCCCGTACAATATAATATACACGTGGATTATATTACGATGCAGAGGCGAATTGCAAAGTTTCGAAATAAACAGTTAATTTAAAAAAAATGCTAATCATTCTCTGGAAAAAAAGATACACACATATTGGTAAGGCAAAATTTTGAAGAGATTGAATGAGGAAAACCAAAGTCAGCAAAATTTTGATAGTATGGTGAACACAATCTTATACATTTTTTTATAAATAATAAAATGGCACCACCATTTATGGGGGAGATTTCTAAGCAAACGGTCAAACCAATCGATCAAACAGGTGATATTCCATGGATGAAGTGAATATTAGCCCATTGGTTCATTCGACGGTTTTCGTACGTATACCTAGCGTACTGGAGATCGTGGGCTCGAATCCCAGTGACGACCATTTTCACTTAAGCTTTCTTTCTGTGAAAGATGTCGAACGTTTTTTGATTTCACTTCGGGTGAGCTAATTTTTATATAAAAAAAACCATTGTTTCGCAAAATCAGGCTCAGAAAGCCACATGAAAATTTATAAATTCTGCAGCAATGCATATTTCCTTGCCGGTAACATGGCGTAATCCTCACACCTCTTCGTTATCCATAATAGGTAAGTAAACCAACTTCTTGCGGAAATTTATTTCATCATTATTTTAGGGATAAATGTACCCAGGTTCTGTTAGGCTTACACTGATAATCCGGATTAAGGTAAAATATTAAAAAAAACATTCATTTGTTAAAAAAAAAACTTCAGTCGATTGCCTACTAACCGTTTTCAACACTAAGCCGTCCTCTTCCTCGCTAAATATGTCTGCATCAGTTGTATCCGTTTTTCAGTCCAGTACCGAACCCATGTGTTTATCCCATGTTACTGGGAGGAAGAAAATCCGACATGATATCAGGTACACCTTTGTCAAATTTTCAATGTGTTGGTATTTGAACGTAATCTATCTGCCTACCTGAAACTACTCTTTATATTATGTGTATCTTCATAATAATAATAATATGTGTAGAGCTCGATTCTATTTATATTTATACACTTGAAGGTCGCTACAAATGTAATGATCCGACATAATAACGTGTTCTAAACTACAGGATATTATATTCGCGCGAGTATAAACTGGGCGAAATGCTTTTGTATAATCTTGTTCATACGTCATTAGTGTGTGAATGGTTCTGTAGCATTTGCTTGTTCTAGTTTGTACCGTCATTATGACGATAATAGTGTAGGAAACGAATCTTATGCATTTTGATTGCACTACCATCGCTATCCGTGGAGAAAAATTGTATGCAAAAGGTTATATTATTATTATCAATCGATTATGCAGAAATTGTGACTTTATAAACTATTTATATTTCGGGATTCTCTTAACCTGATGCTTCTATCGAGCAACTTACGTTTTTATCGTAATGTTTGACATTTTTGAGGCAATGTTTTAGCGAAATTGGTCTAAAATTAATTAATGATAAATTAAAAAACTATTAACGTTAAAATTTAGAATAAAATCAGATTATAGTGCAATTTTTTTTACAACTTTTGACGTGGACTAGGTAACCCAATTAAAATGAATCTGTGAACTTGGTTTGACATTTGCAGATGAACATCTATCCAGGAAAACTGTTTATTGATGGATTGAGGACGTTAATCGTGGACGTGGCATTCTTGAGAATGAATCCTGTGAAGGTCCTCCAAATCAGTTGTCGTGCGGAAAAACATTGACGCTGCGCCGTCGTAAAACTATAAATAAACTTTCCTCACAATTATTATTTGGATAATAGTTTCGAATTTAAAGTATTAGTATTTTTTTTTGTTAAGTTTGAAAATTTTCATAGTGAAAGTTCGCTATTATGGATTTAAGAAAACACAGTTGCACTTTCATGATTTTTTGTTATTGAATTTCGTAGGTATATTTCGTATTTTATCTATCGCGAAATGCTTAAAATATCCTTGACGGACGTGATCACGACAGAAGTCTTACGCAGAGCTAACACGGCAACAAAATTATTCACCTCAATAATTAAGTTGTGTGAGATTTCGTACTTTGGTCGGATAATGAGAGGTGAAAAATACAAGGTGCTTACAGCTCGTCATAAAGGAGAGTTGCCTAAAAATATTATTTGGCTGCTAACAATACTCGTGGAGAAATACGATAATATTATTATTGAAGCGGGCAACGACCACTGCTCCTCGATGTTGGATCTTAT
This sequence comes from Mystacides longicornis, assembly GCA_963576905.1. NCBI lineage: Eukaryota > Metazoa > Arthropoda > Insecta > Trichoptera > Leptoceridae > Mystacides > Mystacides longicornis. The sequence continues at coordinate 1,271,612 of OY756423.1, forward strand.
TAGTGTTGTTTTCTATGAGGAGAGTATCCTAATAAGGCCAGAGTTCACAACCAAGAACATAGTCGCCACAACATTATCAAGTGACACCAGCGTTACCAGCAAGCTACCCCCATGTTCAGCATTGTTAGTATGCCCCCGTTGATTTGTAGGAAACTTTCTGACCTGATTAGTGATTACTTCATAACACTGTCTGACCTGAACATTGAGGAATATCAGATTCTGGCAATAATTTCTAATAAGTCTGACTATTTTCTGAGTTCAAGAAAAATATTTAAAATTGTTATTTGCAGAAACCTGCCGTTATATTTTAATGTAACTTCTAATTGGACAAGTGAAGTACTTCGTACAATTCTTTATACGAAAGCACGCAATCAGCACCCATATGGTTGGGTGTTATCATAACAAGATGACGTTACACGAAGTGTTTACTAATAGTGCTTGTATATTAATTTAAAAAAAATCAAATTCCCGATATCATAGGTAGGTATACTACTTCTGTAAATCCCCGATATCATACAGCCATAAATCCCGTTTAGGCAACTTTCTATTTATAATTATTGTACTAATTTTTTTTTGACATTTTGGCAATTCATCCGTTAGGATGCTTTGTGCCAAAAACACTATTAATTTAATTTTTAATACAGCCTTTAAAGACCTTTAAATTCAATATAATAATCATTACAGAATAACAAAATTCTTATGTATTAAACCAATTATAGTCTTATTAATTGACGATGATTTTAAACATAAAAGATATTGAACATTAATTGGGTACTTAACGTCCTCGAACGAGAAGTACTCCTGGCAATCGGCTTCCCTTATCGGACATGCAAAAAGAGCGTGTTCCGCGGACTCTTCATCCATACCACACTCGCAATATGGAGAGTCCGCCAATCCAATTCGAAAAAGGTGTTTATTCAATCTGTAGTGACCAAATTTTAATCTACATATATTTTTAATCTGATTGCGAGTTAATTTTTCCGAATGATACCAGGGTTTTGTAGGAATTGTTTGTTGTATGTTTCTGTATTGGAGGCCCTTAGATTGGAAATTCCAGTATGCCGTCCACTTGGAGTGACTAAACAGTGTCATTTCACCCAGCATATCGTCCTCTGTTGGGGCGAAATCGTCAGGATGGGAACCATCTACACATGCTCTTTTTGCCAATTCATCGGCGTTCTCATTCCCACTGATGCCGCAATGGGATGGAATCCACGCAAATGCTATTTCAGCTCCGTCACCTTTCAGCTCATATACGATCTAATGTTTCTTATAATGTGATTTCTGGATTCTGATGAAAGCGGAGAAGATAAACATTTTATTGCAGATAAGAAATCGATGAAAATTATTGCTTTATTCATATTGAGTTTCTTGAATTGCAGGAGTGCTTCCTTTATTGCCAAACATTCTGCTGTGTACACTGTACTAATTTTTCGTAGCAATAAAAAAATAATAATATATGGTCTGTTTCGAAGCGTTTGAATACTTCATTTTTATAATTCCTTAGGCTCTCAGGACCGGGCATAGTTATTGAAGTTTTCAACAAGATTCAGTACTTTTTTGCTTTACTTTTTGATCATCTGTATTCGGACTTTTTACATCCTCGTCTAACTTCCTCCATCTCTTGCTGCACTCTACCCTCCGGATTGCCTACGCAATAGTTAAGTACGACCATCCTCGCTTTGACCCGACCAACATCCCTGACTGTGTTATCAATCAGTCTCACGACATCCTACTCGGTTGAAACTCTAAAGTCGTAACAAAATATTTTGCTACGATATTAAATTTTACTAATTTTTATTCGAATTACGATTTGGCAGAAACGTCTGAGTATTATTTCTGAAAATATCGCTGGATGTCTCTTCTGCACAATGATTTTTCTTGGTATGTCGTAAATCTCTGTTCGCTGTTTGTTTCTTGATTAAATATTTCAATAAGCCGTTGGTAAAATTATGAAAATCCGGGTACCTACTTGGTGATATTCATTAAAAATATCATCGATGGTATTTTCAATACATGCCCAAACGAAACAGAAGGATTCTAGAAAAATTAATCTATCCTAAAAACATCGGTATTGGTATAATAACATTATCTCTGTAAATTCAACAATAGGTATTACTAATTTTGCCGACAGACGTTATCCTGTCCTACTTAGCTACCAATATAGAATTATTCGAATTGGCATATTCATCAATATACCTATGTACATGTTTATGACCGATGCATCTGCTTTAAATTATATGTTTGCAGGGCAGATTCTGTCAATCGCACGACTAGCAAACGTCAATTAAAATTAAAAAAATGGAAGAATTTATAAAATATTGTGAAAAGCACCAAGAAGCAACCTATGTCTTCTTAATTTTTCTAATGATCACGAAACTTTCTATAATTTATTCGTTCATAATTACTTTCTTTTGATCCATTTTGTGCAACATTCTTCAACCAACTACATTGTAGGTAACTAAGATTGACTAATTCCAAGAAGCTTTGTCAGCTTTGATCACATCTCAGAATATTCTAGGAATCCATCTGTACGTAATTATCTCACGTAATGCGGCGTGCAGCCTGCATCCAGTTGTAATGCATAATAATTCAGTCCAGGAATGTCCCGAGCTTGATAGATGGATAACAGGGCGTGATCGGATCTGAACTTTATTAGGAAATCCTCTCGGGTGATGTCCTGCGGCGTTTGATCCTACTCCGGTTGTTAACAATATGCCTCTAATGACATAGTCGCTCAATAATAATAATCCCAACGTAACAATCTTGTATGATTTCCTTGTTAATATAATAATTCTGTTCAAACTACACGATATTTTGTTCGTTCGCTAATACCTTATGGTAAAACGTATATACTGATTGTTAAAACAATTATTTTCTTTGAAATAACATAATCTTAATAATATAAAAGAAAGTCGGGTCGAGTGCGAACGCTTATAACTCGAGATCGCTGGAACAGATTCTTCTGATGTTTGATTTAAAAAATGATATTAAAGTTTCTTACTAAAAACTATCGATATTGTCTGTTATGCGGACGACGCGGTAATATTCGCTGAAACTGAGGAGGACCTACAGTCACTTCTACAAGCTTTTCATCAAGCAAGTCAACATTTCAACATGACTATCTCAGTGACGAAGACTAAGAGCATGGTTTTCTCTCGGTCTCCAGTGGGTTGCAGCTTATCTGTGGAAGGTGTCTCCATGGAACAGGTCATTACATTCAAATACCTCGGAGTGGACTTGTGTGGGCAGACCGATCTACCGACAGAAATATTGGGTCAAATCAACAAGGCTGCTTCAATATCAGGATGCCTTAGAAATTCCGTATGGAAGAACCCTGATATGCGGATCAACAGCAAGATAAAGATCTATAAAACTTGTGTCAGACCCATTATGACATACGGAATCGAGTCCAGGGCCGATACCACTGTGACTAAAAATGCGCTGAGAGTTTCAGAAATGAAAACTCTCAGGAGCATAGCCGGGAAGACCCTCAGAGATAGTCAGAAATACGAGGGTACGGGAAATATGCGAGGTCGAGGACATAGTAAGATGGGGAAGGCAACGAAGAAGGTTCTGGTATGCACATGTGAGGAGAATGGACTCATCCAGACTCCCTCACATGGCATTGTACGGCCAACCCCATGGAAGACGCCTCCCGGGCAGACCACCAAAAAGGTGGAAGGATAGCTGGGAATCGACCTCGCAGGAGGCCAACCTCACCTCTTGAATTACAGGCCACAAGGCCTAAATTAAGAAGAAGATATTAAAGTTAGTATGGAACGATTTCCTGCGACACCAATGCCATCTATGAAAATGTCTATACCAACAAAATTATTGTTTACCTGACAACCATATTAAAAAAAAATTAATACGCAGATTATTGATGGAATTTTTGGGCTTTAGTAATATTTTTTTAACATTCAACATATTTTAATATTTTTGTATAAATTACAAATTCTAAATCCATATTCGTAGTAAGGACTACAGAACAACGTCTGTCGGGAATGCTAGTTATTGAATAAAATAAAACTATGTAGGTAGGTATACGAGGTTAAAATTTTCTGTGAATAAATGACGGCTGCCAAGCTTTTTAACTTATAATACGAGTAATGATGAACTAAGTTTTTAAACCTTTGGTAAAATACTCGTATTTCATTTTAATTATTTGCTATCTTTTTATGAACCTGTGTTTTTTATTTAAATACTTACTAATTTTAAACACGTACGCTCCCTGTATAGAGTATGTGGACGTTACGAAATTTCTCAAAGTCTATCTTTCTTGTGCCTTTTGGTGGTCAGCTTCTAAACTAGACACTTATTAAAGTGCAATAAATGCTTGTTCGTTTGTTAATAATTTTTCCAATTTGTTTTTGAGACCTTTACGTTCGAAACTATGTACCTACCGCACGAGAATTATGGGTATTAAATGCTACCACTGTATCCCGAACAACGATTTTGGAAACGAGATTTTTATGGCCTCTCATCAAGGTCTAAAAAACTTCTTATATTCACAAGTTTCGAACTATCGAAGCAGACCTCAGGGATTTCTTCATGGTGTGCAAGGAGATCGTTGAAAATTCGCAAGATCGAGCGCAGTGAAGAGCTCTTTTGCCCTAATTAGCCCCTAAATGTTTTCACGGAGGAGAGTAGGTAGTGTGCAAAATAAAATCCCAAATAAAACTGAAACATTTTCTCCAAGTAAATGTAATTTTGTTCAACTAAATGTATTTTTTCTTTAAATGGGCTTCTAGTTTAATCCATCTTTTAATTGTAATTATAAAAAAGATAAATCAATATAGGGTATGTGTATAATGATTATTTTTGTCTGCATTAACGCACTTTTTTCTAGATATTCTTCTAAACTATGTAATTGTATTAAGTAGGTACCTATCCTAACTAAACTGTCAGTATTACATTAATACAATGTAGGCACACAACCACGAACGTCTGTTACGCAATTATTACACAGGCAGCTGATATAAGCCAAGTGGAATAACAACTGTTGACTCCAAGCAGATGTCTTCTGCAAACTGTGAACTATGAACACAGTGTGTCAAGATAAGATCTTCCAAGAAATACGTAATATTTTGTTAAGCGCGTCGAGGTTACAATATTATTTTGTGAAGTGTGAACTGCGATTAAACTGACGAATCGAATTACGGTTCAACTAACATAACTAATAATGTAAAATTAATGTATTGTATAAAAAGTTCCATTATGTTTATTATACTGAATTTCATATTTTTGTACTGACTTTCTTTCAAGTTTTTCTTATAACGTCATTATCTCAAAACAAGTTGAATTTAGTAAGCCCTCGAACGATAGCGGGAATGCAAAAGTATTTCCTTTGTTTGTTAAAATTTGGGCACATGATTGGAGAGAAAAAAACACAATACATTCTATTTATTACAATGAGCGTTCTTGCTCATTCGAAACCACTGTCAGTTGACGAAAAATCTAATATGGCCGGTCAAAGATCAAGTTAATCTACAGATCAAATCATGATCAAGCCATATGGGTTAAACTACCTCGACGCCGGCTTGATTCAAAGATCAAACATCGTTGACCTATTTTTTCACGGATTGTTAGTAATAAAATGGTTAGTTTTTAAGAAAACTAAAAAATGAATATTGTATTGATAGTTGGAAAATTTGCATTATTTCCAGATGTCACGCGAGGAGATGGATAAAACCATCAAAGTATCACTCCCCGATTCAGCCCATGCAACAGTTGTCCTCAGGGAAGCCATGAGCGTGGAGGAATTCCTGGCAAGTGCCTGTGCGAGAAAAGGACTGAACCCGATGGAGCACTTCATTCGAGTGAAGAAACGGAGGGATATGGAGGACCACAACTACTTCGTACCGCACCGCAGCGACCTGATAGAGACTTACGTGAGTACCCACACTTGACTTACCACTTACTTATTGCAAATACACTTGTAAGCTACTCGCACGAAGTTATTGAGATGCTTCTAAAGCTACTTTGTTAAATTCGTGCACTGTCAATGACAATCTGAAACGATTATCCGTTATTCAGTTGCCAGTTTTGTAACCAAACGATATAGGTATGTGTGTAAACAGTCAAAACTACTGTCATCAACCCTGATTTGCACAAGTAAATACGAGTGTGTTAGGCTAATTTCGTCCATCTGTAGTTCTCTACGCGCACCATTTTCTGGGAATCTGGGCTTTCCAAAATTAACACAAATACACTTTTGACATATTTCACAGAAATCAAAGCTTTTCCTGGCAAAATGGAAGACGTTTAGCACCCGGAATCGAACCTTTCCCCTTTTGAGAATTGCCCCTTTTTGGCAATGTCCACCTTTCTTGTTTTTCCACTCATGCTCATCTTCTCGCGTGACTTTTCTTATATTTCTGTCAGTTTCTCATATTGAACTATACAATCTACATCCCAACCTTCCTCTTGGCCAACCATCAGTGATGTGAAGTGACTGCGTCTTCTTACATGCTCGTACCAGACAATCTCATCTACGTTGAAACAGGCAACGAATTGCTTTGTGTGAAAGATGTTAAAATTGTATTTGTATTCACTTCGAGTGACCACAGATTCATTGTTAAAAAAAAAAAGAATTTCTTCACTACACCGATTATGTTTCCTGAATTAATTTCCAATTTTCAAACTATCACTTTTAATTGCTGTTAAATCATAAAAAAAATTCCTTGCGGATTAAACTCCAACAAATTTTCTTTTATAATTATATTTACGTAATGGTTTTCCAAGTCGGTCGTCAATGTCACAATTATTTTATTTAAACAGAGTAGAATCATAATTAATTTATTTCAAAAAGAATTTATTTAAAAAAAATAATAATTAATTAAGACGTATATCCCAAAGAGAATTATTCTTTCAAAACCCCGATAAAAAACTTTTGAATATGCCTCATTAAGTGAGGATTTATTCTTATTGAATTCTGGAGTAGGTAATTTATAATATCTATCTTGGTTTTAAACTATGATTTCTTTTCAAAATAAACTACTTGGAATATGAAGTTTTTTTAAGAGTTTTAAAATTTAAAATACTTATAGTAGTCAAATAAAATAAATTTTAATTATTCCACAGTTTTATATTGCTATTTTCTCAGACACACGTCCTACTATGAAACATTTAATTTTTAAATTAAACTTTAAATTTCGAACGTCCAATTCATAAACGTAATCGTTAATTCGGTGGTTTGAATTTCCTCTTGTCTACAAAATCTACGAATCAAAACAAGAGATTTTAAGGGGTAAATTTACCATTCATTTATCCTTTATATCCACCACTGACTGGAAAACAATCGTCGTCATCCCTACATCAAGAAACCACACTCACCTGTCATCCAGGAATAGAAGCAATAACTACTATCTGAAGCTCTCCAGGGTGAAAAGTGGTGGGAATTTCATTGCTTTGTCGTTTGAAAAGATTCTAAAAATAATTATTTGAGATGCCATGTATATGCCTGGCTAATTATATGTACGGTTTGTGATTTTCATAAAAAAACTGATCGAGAGATTCCGGGTTCATTTAGCGATCAGGTCAAAAGTTTTCTGTTTTTATTTTTCCCAACATGAAATATGTTCTCGGGTTTTAAATCTTAATTTTTGAGGCACGTTAGTAATACTTGAATTGATTTTGTTTAAATATCGCAGTAGTTAAACTAACTCCCAATTAATAATTATTATTATTGTATCAAAACATAATGAATAGAAATCCCAAATCTTTACAGTTTGAGTAACAACTACTCAAGGATATAACTTCAGTCACAACTGACAAAGTATATCTAACAATAATTGTCAAAATATCACAAACACACATCAAAATAATGAGAGAAACTATTTAACAAAGTTTAATTATTATAACTGACACATTTGTAACGTGTTTCACCGTAATTGTTACACATCAGTGCGGCCACGTATGTTCATAAGTCATATCTTGGAAAATTAGTAAGTAGGTATTATATATTTTCTGTCTTTTATCTATTCATTATTATCTTTAACAAAAAAAATCTCTTTGAAAACTTCAAAGAGCTAATGTTAGTATTAGATATCTACCATTTACAATAATTATAATAATTTTCGAAGACCACCATCTCCATTTTGAATGTTCTAGATTCTTGATTAAACAAATTTGTGAGATTGTTGATCAGCATTTTGTTTTTTTTTTTAACTTTAAAAAGGCTACTTGTTTGAGAAAAGTATTCAGCAACTCTTCACCGTTATAATATTATTCCATCAACAGATAATATTTTTCATTGTTTAAGTATCTATTTATTAATACGTGAAGGAAAAACTTGCGAAAATTGCGCGGACGCTGGAGTATCAAATTTCGTTCACTTATAGTTTGTTTATAGAGAAGGTGTGGCGAATGATAACAATAAAAAAAAAACATTACAAACACTATTGTAATGTTAAGTATGTATTTGATAGTCACACACACTTCCACAAACTACTAAAGATCATCAACTTCGTACAAACAAATGTAAAATGAAAGAAAATTGTGGAATAGCGCTTGCTCATTCTTTGACAATGGAACCTCGATAATTTTCAAACTCAAAGGTGATTTAAATAAGTTATGGTCGAATTTTGAACATTTTTGTCGATCTCTAGTCATAGATATGTACGCCGTAATACGACTACGGTCATTTCAATATATTTACATGTTACTCACGTTTTTCAATCAGTGTTCGGAAGAAAACAAAATCATTTTTAATTTTTATACTGTATGTGACTCTGAATAATTCAGAATCTGTGTACCTAATAATAATTAATTGAACTTGCGCTATTTATTGGACTTTACATACCCTTTTCTGTTAGTGTTTCTTTTTCACTGAATCGCTAAAATATTAAAACGACAAATTTCGCCGTTGTCTGCACACTTTTTACCAACCATGTTGGATTTTACGTCAGTTGACAGTTGTTTCCAGTATACAAGAACGCTTTCTGTAATAAATATGTACACTGTATTTAAGATTTTTCCCCTTCCAATTATGTACTCCCTTCATATTTTGGTCTATTGTATTTTGGTTTATCATTTTAATCATAGAAATTAAAAAAAAAAACAAATAAAGCAAATTTATGCATTCCCGTAATCATTCGAGCGCTTACAACCATGATGCAAGAATGGCGTTTTGAAGAAAAAAACTAAATACTTTTTAAGTAGGTTCAAATATCAAATTCAGTATGATAAACATTATGTAACTTAAGGTTTCGTATGATTTAATGCAACTTTTTATTTTCCGAAATTAATCTCAGGACTTAACTATATTTTGATAGAAAATAAATTTTTAAAAAATTAGATACCTATTCTCAATCAATAACTCGAAATCGTTCAAATCTAACTTAGCGCATCTTGGTTGTAACAATCACTCGCGTTGCCCGGCTACTATTTTGTTTGTTTACAAAATTCTGTGCAAAGTGTTATTTTCATACATAAAAGACGTGGATCAAATATGTTTTTTATAAATAAAGTGAAAATTGATCGGTGTGTTGGAAGTGATCGTGTAATCAACATTTTTTTTATAAATAAGACTGTAAATGTCTGCTTTCCAGGTTATCAACCATCAGATTTCTTAAACCCAGCCCAATGTCGTATATTTAGGCTTGAGATAGGTACAATAGTTAACTTTGTTTATTTATAAACATGCCAAAAGCATAACATATAGTGTGGTTTCTAAGGGACAGTAAGGCGACGTGACGTGAGTTGCATGTTGTTGGACAATGTTGATCAATAAAATTCTGTGAAAAGTCAAAGAAAATAACACTAGAAAGACTTGTTCGTCAATAGCACCATAATGGAAAACTAAAGCATGAAAGGAGATTTCGTCTCGAGACCAAAACTGTATGAAACTACCCTTTGCAACTGATCTTCAGTTCTATAGGGCTTGACTCAGAGTCGTCGATCTAGCTCGCGTATTTTTTCTAAAATTTCGGTATGTTCTACAACCGTGTCATAACTGGCATTCCCAACTCAAATTAGAACTATTGTCCTGTCGTATTTATCTTGACCCTAAAATATTTTCATTAGTTATTATAAATGACTAGCTAGTTACCCGTGGCTTCGCTCACGTGCTTTTTGGTTTCTCTTCTTAAACTGGGGGAACGCTGACACCTACATTCACATGCATAATGTGCACTGTGCTCCCTGCTAAAAATACATTATTAATTCGTCTTATTTAAACTAATAAATTAAAACCATCATTAAAATATTTCGGAAACAACATCCATATTTTATTTTATTCGTATCCCAGGTGGGAACAAATAGGCGAGAAAATATACCTCGCCTATGAAATATTACTACAGTACTGCGAGTTAACATTTGAACGTGCCCGAGAATTCGCTTCATTTTGTATGAAAATTTCTAAAACGGCGTAAACGGTGGAGTTCTCTAAAAGAAAACAATCACGAAACATCACCAAGGAAGAGTGGGGCCTTTTTGGAAAATCATGTGCATATTTTATTCTTTTTTTATTCAATGTAGGTACCATCAATATAGGCAAACTTATAGCACACCAATAACAGCCTTCTGTAAATTACCTACAGTTTGGGATAAAGTCGTACCCATTCATAAAAATAAATGACGTCATAAGTAGGTAGGTACCTACCTACCCAGCCAACTCCCGATTGCACAACAGAACAGTGTCCTTGTTGGCTTTCAAGGCCATGAGGCGTGCTCCTATTGCTATAAAAATAACACCGAGGTACGTATGTAGGTACATGAGGATAAAGAAATACTGGTGATCAATTAATACAGTAAGGTACTTAAGCCTAGTTCACAGTAGCGTAGTTTACGTTGGTTGAGTGTTTTAATCGAGTGACGAATAATTTAGTAGGGGAGAGTGTGGAGGTATGGGATGCAGGAGGTATGGGACAGTACTCGTATTATTCATATTTGGCGCAGTTATATATTCATATACTTGTCAAAAGATGTATATAGGGGTACGTTTAGTAAAAAATCATTGACGGTTGGTGTTATGTGCGTGTGGAAAAAATAATTCTTGATTATCATTTTTCGACATAAAAAGTAATATTATACCTATTACAACCCATCCTTTTGGGGGAAAGTAAACCAAAGGTAAGATTATTTCTATGTTTTATTCCCAAACCTGCGATAATTATTCGTCATATTAACGCATTGTTTTAACATAACTTAAAACTTATTGTTTTAAATTATGTCATTTACCATTTTATTGTTCATGGTGGAGGTTTGGGACAGTTCATTGAGTGAGGTATCGGACATACCCCATACCTCCTGTATGTGAATATTTTTCCACAATTAGTTATTTTTTTTCAAATGTAATGTATTTTTTGTAGATGCCGAGATTATGATAAAAAAATATAAATTGAATAAGGAATGATTATACAAAAATTCGCCAGGCTGTTCAATTACAAAATAATGAAGTACATACTGGTATTGCCACCACCTCAAAAACATGGCAGTGCAAAAGAATGCAAGAAGTTTATGCATTCGAAATAAAATTTGATCGTTTTAGCGAAATAAGTTACAATTTTATTTGCATGTCCCATTCCTCCCATATAGGTGTCCCATCCCTCCACACTGTGTGGAGGAATGGGACAAAATCAGGGTTTTATAATATTTTGAATAACTCATTAAATATGCTCAACCGTATAATTTTAAGTATATGTCATAGCTAATAGCATACATTCAGCAACCTAGTATTTTTTTTAAATAAATTGCTTTTTATTTTTCCAAAATTCAATTTTTAATAAATTTGTCCCATACATCCCCACTCTCCCCTACTAAGGGTTGTGTGATCAATAAAAAATTGCCGAGTAGATTAGCTGCCAGAAGAGTTGTCACCTGATAGGAAATTGGAAAATCTTTAATTTTGGAAACCACTGTTCTGGGCATTACGATAAGATACATGCAGTATGTATATACCTAGCCGCACGTGTATTAACTTCATCGTGCCGCGTTTCAAGGTTAGGATCTCCATAGTATTATTTTGTTTGTTGCAAAAATCTTTATCATACCATATCACTGCTTAAAATAAATCTTTGACAAAACAATGAAACCGGTCGATTTTTATTTTAAAGTAAGAATCTATATATTACAGCTTTCTCACTTAATTTATCTAAGAGATATGGTTTTTCGAAAAAAACTACCAAGCACCCTAAATATTTTTTACTTTAAAATCGGAATAATAAAATTTGACTCTATCTGCAGTTGAAATTTCGATAAAACCAGTTTTAAACGTTTCGGCTTTTTTCGATATTTTTATAAAATTCTGAAATAGGTATAGGCACCGAAACTCGTAAATTTGTCATAAAAAATGTTTTACTTTATAAAAAAAGTTACATGTAAAAATGAGATCCAACTGTCGATGGCCTGAGTCGGTATGTTTATTGTATGAAACGATGTCGTCAATAAATTAAATTTTTACAAAAATTGTTAAGAAAAGTTTGAGATGTACTGCTATGATGTAAATATTTTTTATAGAAAAATCAATTATCTAGTTGGAGGGTTTCGGCGTTTATCGATATTTTTATAAAATTCTGAAATATATGCACTGAAACTCGTAAATTTGTCATAAAAAAAAATATTTTTCTTTATAAAAAAAAGTTTGAGAAATCCTGGAACTTTTTCATTAAATTATATTTTAGATATTGTATTTTTCTATATACATACTCATTTTTAGGGTTCTAGATTTTATGGTTTTCGAGATATATGAAAAAATTAAATAAAAATTCAAAGGTTGATTACCCCTGACTGAAAAAAAATTCAAAATTCTGAGTACAAAAATTTTGTAGGCTTAAAGTATTCAATATTTTTTGATGTTTTAAGATGTGTGCATCAAACGAATCAAAAGTTATAAAGAGGGGACGGACACACACACACACACACGTTGGAAAAGTGCCCCTCACCCCCTCCCCTCTAATTAATGATATCTTTTGAAAGTAAAATAGTATAATTTGACTCTTTTTGTAGAAATCTTTTTTTGGAAATGTCGATAAAACCAGTTTTAAACTTTTTAGGAGCCACTTAAAAATCATCCCTTTTTATATGTGCCCTTTTTCGTCCCTTTTAGTAAAAATTTGGTAAAACTGTCCAAGAAAACTACTACTCATTTCTATAGGAGAATTCATATGCCAAATCTCAAGTTCGTACCATGTCTAGTTTCCGAGATATTCGCATACTTTGAAAAACATTCAACCCTATTTTTCACCCCCTTAGGGGTGGAATTTCCAAAAATCCTTTCTTAGTGGAAGGTTTTGTATTAAAACCTACCTGATTTCCAAATTTCACTTCTCTACGATTAGCCGTTTGGGCTGTGCGTTGATGAAAATGTGTTTCATATACAAATAGAATTTACATATAGAATTTAATAATCCAATCAAAGGCGTAGGTACTCCACTACACTAAAAAAATGTTGGGTAGGTACCTACCTACCTAGTTTATAACCTCAGTCATTCTCGCGAGGCGGACGCGTAGTAGGTACCTACCTATATTATTCAAACGGCACTGCTCACGGGGTGTGACCTTGTTACAATAAATGTTTGATGCAAATCTTTATCATGGCTTATCTTCCTTAAAAAATAATATTTATTTGTTGAAACACGAATTTTATTTTTATATTAAAATTAGAATCTATATATTAATTTAGAGCTTTCTAACTTCAGTTATCTAAGAGATATGGTTATTCAATAAAAACCACCCCCAACCCCTTCCTACCTAATTAATGTTATCTTTTGAAAACAGAATAATACAATTTGACTCTTTCTGAAGAAATCATTTTTTTTAAAATTTCGATAAAACCAGTTTTAAACTTTTTAGGAGGCACTTAAAAATCATCCCTTTTTATATGTGCCCTTTTTCGTCCCTTTTAGTTAAATTTTGGAAAAATTGCCGAATATGCTAACACTCATTTCTATAGAAGAATTCATATGCCAAATCTCAAGTTCGTACCATGTCTAGTTTCCGAGATATTCGCATACTTTGAAAAACATTCAACCCTATTTTTCACCCCCTTAGGGGTGGAATTTCCAAAAATCCTTTCTTAGTGGAAGGTTTTGTATTGAGACCTACCTGATTTCCAAATTTCACTTCTCTACGATTAGCCGTTTGGGCTGTGCGTTGATGAGTCAGTCAGTCAGGCACTTTCCTTTATATTAATAGATTATAGATTACGCAATAGTTTCGACACGTGTATTGGAGAAAGTAGGTTGGGTTGGGTAGGTACCTACCTACGTACATATATATTCATAGACTAAGAACACGTAGAAAGCCGATTCCGATCCGCGCCGACCTGCGCAAAGAATGTTACTATGCATTTGAACGGGGACACCCACAGAAAAAGCAGGAACCCGCTTTCCGGCATGCCCATTTAAATACATCTTGGATGAATCTATGGTTATGGATGGATTCATTGATAAAACTTTTGAAGCCGCGGGGTCGGGGGGAAAAATGAATTACGACGCCATCTTAATGGAACTTACGGGAACATATTCTCTGTTTTAACGAATATGTTGCTGGATCTCTTTTTTAGTGTTTTGTTGTTAATAACTACGTTTACGAGTAGACATATTATTACTCTTTTAAAGTTTAATTACAGTTTTTTTTTCATATTAAATTGATGATTTAATGTTATGTTGGTTTTATTTGGTGAACTTTATTTCAAATCCTTCCTTAAACTGAAGAGATGATTAATTTAAGTCAAATACACAAGATATTTCAAACTATTCGAAGTTCTGATATATATTTTCAATTATTCCATACGAATTGTTGAAATATCGTCGTTGTTAAGTAGAAAGTCATTAACTACAAAATTAACTTAACGGAGAAAAACGATTTTTTCGTTTTAAAAATCCAAAACACCAGAAACTTCTATGTTTTTCTTTAATTCCATTTCAAAGAATATTCTTCTTGTGTTTTATTAAGAAATATACAATTTATATCATACGTTGAAGGAACAATTTGATTTTTCGCACTTAGTGAATTTTTCCTTACATGTGAACATTATAAAAACAACACTTAGTGATTATAAGTTTATTAGGTAATGATGAATAATCCGACATAAATTAATAAAAGAAAACGAAAAATTAAGTATTTTGAATACAATTGCGACATAATTGTATTTTTATAATAGTTATAGCAATATTATTTTATTCGGATTCACTGGAATCGCGAGAAGGCTCTGTCACTGACCAAGTTGTTGATTCCTTATTTTCAGGCAGAGATGCGTACCAACCATGGAATTCTAAAGGCACAATTCCTGTGTTGCATAGCTTCATTAAATATTTTTTTGCTGCTATGAATGGGTATAATTCTGTCACACAGTTTTATTAAGTTTTGATCCTCCGTTCCTCGGCCGGTTATAATTTTTTTTTTTGTAATCACCATTATGTTTATATTTAAATGAAATCTGATTTGGGCATTGTTTTTTATACTTGAGGCATTTTATTTTAAGCCAGTTAATTTTCTCATCGTTTTCGTCAATGTTTCTATTTTTTATTATTTTTTATGATAAATTTTGCAGGTCGAAAAAATCTGAATATCGTATTTGTATAGATTTTTATTCAGTTGTCTACAAATTTTTCAGGCATTCAAAATTTGAACCCCTCCAATCATGCTATAAACTTCAATATTTTTCTTTTTTTTTCAATATTGGAGTACATAATATCACACTCCATGTACGCATGGCCGGATTCTATAAATTTTTGTTCTATTATTTCGATATGGGAATTTTTGAATGCCCAGAGTAAAGCTGCTGTAACATGCTGGTTCCTATTTTGTCCAGCGCATGTAACTGAAAATAGAGCCTGCTTGTTTATCTCTTGGGGCAACGACTGGATCCATTTCAGAATGTAATTCATTCCAAAGGAAACATTGCGCATTTCCAATCCCACCATCATAAATAGTTATGTTATAGACGCAAAATTTTCTGTACGTGGGACTAGCTTCTGAATTCGGTATCTGTAGAACACTTTGCATATCGCATGTGACAGAAACGAATCTATTATCATTTTGAGCTCTAATTTTATCCGCTTCCTTTGCCTCATTAGCTTCATCTCTTCGACGCAGATGATCACAATAAAGTTGTATGGCTTCTTCACTTTTGTCTTTTTTAATATTATTATACTTTACGCATGTCCAACATAAATCTTTTTACGGTTTGAAAAAAAAAGTCAAATTATTACAAAAAAATAATGTCGATTGACTAACAGGAATGGAAATATTTTTACTATAATTAATATTTTTGGTGTTTACCGTGTAGTAATTCATAATATGAATGAAAAAACACTTGTCTTATACTACACAAATTATTTATTGCAGAGACGCGTTTCGTCCTGTTAGAACATTTTCGATCTGATTTAAAAATATTTTTACAATGATCAACCAAGTTAAAATTTTAAAGATATTATTGTTAACATATGTGGCTTACTGAATGAGAGGGATGTATAGTTAAATGTGTAAGATAAGGATGGGTATACGGTGGACACTGTTGGAGCAGGATAGGTCTATTTTAATTGTGTGTTGGTAAGGGATGGAGATTCCATATTTTTATTTGTGTACACCCACAAAATATAAACAAATAAAAATATGGAATCTCCATCCCTTACCAACACACAATTAAAATAGACCTATCCTGCTCCAACAGTGTCCACCGTATACCCATCCTTATCTTACACATTTAACTATACATCCCTCTCATTCAGTAAGCCACATATGTTAACAATAATATCTTTAAAATTTTAACTTGGTTGATCATTGTAAAAATATTTTTAAATCAGATCGAAAATGTTCTAACAGGACGAAACGCGTCTCTGCAATAAATAATTTGTGTAGTATAAGACAAGTGTTTTTTCATTCATATTTTTACTATAATTTTCTATATAAATATCATACATTTATAATATTGATACATTTTTTTCTAAATACAAGTTTTTACTCTACTTTCGAGCATAATGTGACTCTATTACTGGGAAACTTTCAATGTGCTCCTTGATTTTCTGACTTTTTACTTCAGAATGTTTATTTCCCGGAACACATTTTCGCCGCTCGTCCTTTCCCATAAAAAAGCCCTCAGTATTCATATTCCAAAAGGCTTTGGTGACTGGACCATTACTGATGCATGATGTATTCTCAAAAAAATTGTGACATATTCGGTGCCTTATTCCCATGGCTTAAATAATAACATTTGGAAATAGATCTTGCCTTATTTGCGCTGACAAATCGTCTCATTGGTTTAGATGATATTACATAAGCCAAAATGAATTCTTCTTGGCGATTTTAATTCTTCAATAACCTTCGTGAACTTTTTATTACACTTGAATCGACAATTAACCTTTTAAGGCAATTTCGCGGCTTTCTTTCCTTTTTTTGTCTCATAAGGGAGACATTCACTTCGATTTTTCTTTAAAATATTTCATTAACTGCAACTTCATGCCTCTCCTTTGGTATGGAAGAAATCACTAACCGACATAATGATTTTTTTCATACAAAACAATTCATATTTTTTACAGTTAGTGAGTTTTATGGTAGTTTTACGCTGTTATTAAGCGATCAGGCGTAGTTAGCGACCTTTTCCCTGATAGAGATTTTTATTCTATATACAAATAGTGAAAAAAACCATTTTGTGAAAAAAACGTAGTTAGTGACTTTTTCCTTAACAACGACGAATGTTGCAACCAAGATGGCCGCCAGTATTTCCTCACATCCCCTCTAGTGGCATCACTTGCTCTCGTACAAAATTCAGCTGTCAATCTCTCCATATATAATAATTCCTCCAAGAAATACATTGAAACTATAGACAACGATCTATGAGCCTGTCGGCGCAAATCGGAATCGGCTTTCTACGTGTTCTTACCCATACACGCTGCACCGGACCAGCTCGTGGTGTATGTATGTTTATTGTATGAAATGATGTCGTCAATAAATTAAATTTTTACAAAAGTTGTTAAGAAAAGTTCGAGATGTACTGCTATGATGTATATATTTTTTATAGAAAAATCAATTATCTAGTTGGAGGGTTTCGTCGTTTATCGATATTTTTATAAAATTCTGAAATATATGCACTGAAACTCGTAAATTTGTCATAAAAAAAATATTTTTCTTTATAAAAAAAGTTTGAGAAATGCTGGAACTTTTTCATTAAATTATATTTTAGATATTGTATTTTTCTATATACATACACATTTTTAGGGTTCTAGATTTTATGGTTTTTGAGATATATGAAAAAATTAAATAAAAATTCAAAGGCTGATTACCCCTGACTGAAAAAAAAATTCAACATTCTGAGTATACAAAATTTGTATGCTTAAAGTATTCAATATTTTTTGAAATTTTAGGATCTATGTATCAAGCGAATCAAAAGTTATAAAGAGGGGACGGATACACACACATACACGTTGGAAAAGTGCCCCTCACCCCCTCCCCTCTAATTACTGATATCTTTTGAAAACGAAATAGTATAATTTGACTCTTTCTGAAGAAATCATTTTTTTGAAATTTCGATAAAACCAGTTTTAAACTTTTTAGGAGGCACTTAAAAATCATCCCTTTTTATATGTGCCCTTTTTCGTCCCTTTTAGTTAAATTTTGGAAAAATTGCCGAATATGCTAACACTCATTTCTATAGAAGAATTCATATGCCAAATCTCAAGTTCGTACCATGTCTAGTTTCCGAGATATTCGCATACTTTGAAAAAAATTCAACCCTATTTTTCACCCCCTTAGGGGTGGAATTTCCAAAAATCCTTTCTTAGTGGAAGGTTTTGTATTGAGACCTACCTGATTTCCAAATTTCACTTCTCTACGATTAGCCGTTTGGGCTGTGCGTTGATGAGTCAGTCAGTCAATCAGTCAGTCAATCAGTCAGTCAGTCAATCAGTCAGTCAGTCAGGCACTTTCCTTTATTATTATAGATTATGATAAATGTGAGTTACGCCCTCCCCAACTGCCCCCCTTACACCGCCCCCTGCACCCCAACATACACGTCAAGTTAAATTTGATTTCACGGGAAATGTCGGGTTGATAATAATAATTATTAGATCCCTAGAATTTAATATTATTTACGAGTGGGAACCAGGGACCCCGGCGACCTCGCCCTGACAACAAATTGGAATAATAATTAACTATCGATCTCATAATTTAACTTTCAGATGTGGATCACGTAGGACTCCTTTGTAAATAATATTATTTTGATTCCTTACAACCAACATGATGTGACGACGTCAAAGTTCATTAACAATCATTAATTTATTTAATCTTGCAGCAGCGTCTGTGTTAATAATTTATTACAGTGGTTTTGTAAACTGTTAAACTTTATGATAACTAAACAGCGCAGCGGGATGATTCACGAAAAAATTTAGAAACAGTCATATATTTGAAAATCCATTCCCTCAAAATAGCCGTTTTTGACAGTTTTTCTTAATCAATCATACTAAGTGGTTCCGCGATTCCTCAAATTACGAAACTGAAATTTACGTTTTATTGTGGAACGAACTAGAATTAAATACTTTAGCTAGATTACTCACGGGAAATCTACATAATATTTTAGTCCGTTTATATTTTTGTACGAGCATCAATCATAGAAAACAAACGTAAAGGTCAGATATTAATATGCGAAAAGCCGCGCAAAATTCCAGAGAGCGTTCTTAAATATATTTAACTACATAAGCTTTGATATATTTAAAGCTATTTAAAAAACTCTTATTTTTTTAGGATCTTCATACTACGTTTTCAAAAAAGACAGATGCCATCTTTTGGAAACAAAATTACTCATGTAAACGTTGAATGGAATCTTGGTATTACGGTATGAAAATGTAATAAAATAATTGGAGATTGATTTGTTATACATATAAATGTTATTCAAATCTTATTATTCTCAATAAACAAAGATTTAATGAAAAAAATTGCAAAATAATCCTCCATTTTGAAATCTGACACATTTTAGCAAATTTATGGCCACAGTTTTTTTTCAAACTGTCGTAGACAATGTAATAGATAAGTAATTATGTAGGTACCTGAGAAAATTATATTCTAATGTAGATAAGTATTAAATAATTTAGCAACAATTGTTGAATCATTTTATATTCCTGAAATATAAATAATGTTTAAATCTTAAAATCATTGTTGAAAAAGATAAATCTTAAAATCATCGTTGAAATTGGTATGAACATTCCATAGACAAACTGGCCGGTAACAGTGATAAATTAGATCATAAGGTACAGTGAACTTGACAGAATTGTTGAGAGAAAGAAATAAAATTGTTGACAATAATTGAGAATCTTTAAATTAATGTCTTCGGGATTTTAATCAGTTTAATAAAACATTTGTTTTATCCACATAATATTTGTATTCCAATTAATCACACTCAACAACGGTATTATATTGTATCTAAATTAGTATGTAAATAAACTCAAAACCACTTTAGCATAATTACCTTCGATTCGTTAAAAAAAATATTCATAGGGTGTCGTATACTTAATCATCGTGTTAAAAGAAGTATTCTTCAAAGACAGCGGCCAGTAAGAGGTTTGATTGGAAGCCTTTCTTGACGACCTTCCAAGGTTTGTAACAAATCATTCATCCTAGAAAAAATACAACATTATTATGATACGACATATAATATCATTCCATCTTCCACATAATTTACATTATGTAATATCATGTAGGTACATTAATTAAAGTTATAGTAGGTATATAATACATCTATAAGTAGCCAAAATCAACACTCTTTTTATAACAGAGATTTTTTTGAAGTATTTAAATGAATAAGATCACAATGAAATCAATATCTACATAATATTTTAGTCCGTTTATTTATAGCCAGATAGATGAGTAATTATGTGGGTACCAGATAAAATCATATTAAATATTAAAGAAAATGTATTAAATATTAAAGAAAATATAATAAAGCTAAGGTAATAAAATATATTAATGAAGATTTAATTTGAAATTTGTATGAACATCCATAATAGCAAGAATTGGATGGTAAAACAGTTTGCGTAGTGTGTACTTACCCACATCTAAATCTCAAAATATTACCAGAATATGAATTCACGAAACTGTATCGAGCTCAAAATTCTTATGTAGATAAATGCAAACTTATATTCTCTTACCTTTTACTTATTTTATTTAATGTTACATTCATCACAAAACAAGGTGGGTAATATTTTTGGCAGCGTTTCTTGACATATCCAAAATCCTTGCAAGGTTCTGACCTAGAAAAAAACATAATTCATTTAATATATGAAAGCAAAATAAAGTGATTACATGGTTGCAAATATATAAGACAAGATTAGAAAATTTTGCATTTTTCAGGGATTTGTTTTAAAAATACACATTGTGAGAATTTGATTAGAATCAATATTAAGGATTTAGAAAGTATATCAAACTTTTAAGAACTTCATATTATATTAAAGTGTAGTATTTATACCTTTTAAAGATCTTCATAAAATCCATTTAGACTGCATAATGAACCATATTTGATATATGCTCTGCATAAAACCTTCATTTGGAATCTTTCATTATTTGTTTGAAAGTGTAGCATTTATACCTTTTAAAGATCTTCATAAAATCTATTTAGACTGCATAATGTACCAGGTATTATTATTTCAAAGCTGCTACTCCATGTCTAGAACATAGTATACAAAATAATCTTCAAAACCTGTCATATTTTAGTTACAGGGACAGCAAATTCAAAAAGTATCACATATTATGCCCCTATATCTTTACAATTCATGAATAGCCTAATCTTAGTAATTATATATAGCTTAGGTACCTACTTAGAAAAATATATTTCAATATGTTTTTGAATTTGGAATTCAATCGCTGTTTCGTTTTGTTTGTATGAGCTGTCAGAATCTGAATCTAATGACAATCGGTCCGCGGTCGCCATAGATAGTGAGCGAGAAAACAAAAAAGAATGAAGAAATTTTTTATAATAATAATTTATTGAATGTTTTATAATTTTTTTTTTACACAATAATGTAGTTTTTGTGTGAAAAATATTTTTTTAAATGAATCAAGTATTTAAAGAGGCCATTATATAAGTAATTCGAGAAAAAATATAATTTATTGAATGTTTTATATATTTTTTTTCACATTTAAGGTGGTTTATGTGTAAAAAATATTTTTTTGAATGAATTAAGTATTTTAAGAGGCCATTATAAAAGTAAATCAAAATATTATTATACCATAAAATAATTTTATAGTACTTATACCTATATTCTAACTAATGTTGAATTGTAATAATAATTATCTTTTGTTATCCATGGATCACACCACGATGACAGGATGACACTTCCAGTATATATTATATTATCTATGGACACTTCACAATAAATCGTATTTTGTTGTCAAACGAAAGTTACGGTTCGATTTTGAAAATAATTATTTTCAATTGAGTTTAATGAAAATAAAACTGGTAAGTCATTAATTGATTAAAATATTTGTAAGCTTAAGCCATAACTTCAAACATTTATGCGTTGCAAATTGCAGAATAGTTATGTTATAAGGCGGAAAGTACCGAAATTACAGGATCTTAATAGTAATTAAAGTAATTAATTTTGTTTATATTTTTTCAGGTTCCTCTGGCAAACGTGTTTTCAACAAGACTAATTGCTTTCATCCCACCTTTTTGACATAGCAATTAAGTACATACTTCTAATGATCAAATTGATTGATAAAAGTGCATTTCTATTTAAACAAACTCAAAAGTTTTATTTTTGCAAGACAACATTATTTAACAAAATGGTAAGCTATGTAAGAATTTCATTAATTATCTTTCTTGAATTTCTTTATGTGTATTTTAATTCAGAAACATTATGTTGCAGATGAATAATTTTAGAGAGTTCCTTAAAATTTCCCATTTAGTTGAGAAGGGAAATAATTGTATTGAAAAAATATTCAATGGCAGCTTATGGGATGTAAAGAAGATTGACCATAATCAATAACAGACTCTTGCGGGTGCCAGTGATTTTATAAATTTTTACTACATATCATTATAAATAAGTTCTCTTTCTTCTTTTGTGTTGTGGCCCGCTAAAAGCATATTATCAGCTTCATACAGAGTCTAAATGTATCTTAAACCATATTATATAAAAACAATAATGCTTCTGGCTCGACACAACACAAGCTGATACAATTAGTGTGTTTCTAGCAAATAGATTTTTATATATAACTACCGAGATGGAGTACTCCAATAGCTCTTCATAGTAAATAAGTGAAGCCGATTTGGCCGGCAATTTTGACAGTACAGTAGTCAAAACGGAACGTAAGAAATGATGTTGACATTTATAAAGATACTTAAAAATGATCTAATTTCACTTAGGTATTTCAATGTAAAAATATATTTTATTGTAAAAAACACGACAAAATCGACTGAATAAATATACACCGTACCACGTTCTTTTGGGAACCAAACTGTCAAAAGTTGCAATATTTCGGCTTCATTTTTGAATGCGAATCGGGATTCTACGTTATTTATTGTATAGAATTCTGTGTTCTAGCATCAGATTTATTTAAACTTTAAATTTTTTATTTCGGTTATGGAATAAAAATGATATAATGTTGGGTTAAGAAGCGAATAACTAATATAACGGTGGGTCGGAATATCTTTTCTGGTTTCCATTTGTTTGGGAGAATATTTTTTTTACTCTGCTGATTTAACAATAAAACTTTGAGATTATACATATTTTATTTTTTTTATATAGCTTTTCAATTGTTGATTTTATGTTTTATGAATTAAATAATGATTGGACAAAAAATAAATAAAAATTCTTTCATTCATTCATTCATACTCATAAATAATACTACTACTAAAATGGTTCTACCTTGAAAAACTTGACATTTTTCAGAAGCCAATAACTTAAATTTGAATTTGTTTCCTATGTACATTTTGGTTCAAATTTTGTTTAATTTTAATAGATAATGGCATTTATCAATAAGGAGAAGAAGAAATACCTAAATTGGATATTGATATACCTGCATTGATTCATTGAAAATTTCCTTATAGGTAACTTCACATATTTTTTTAAATTATATTGTAGTGGTGTAGTTTTGTTTTGATTCCAATGCCTTTCTCAAAATGACATTAAATAGTTTTGCCTAATTGCCATAGAATTTTTCACATAATAATAATACAACATCTATTGACGTCAAGTGAGCATCTCGGTAGGTTTCGAATCCTACTATGGGCAATTAATTCTTCAATTTCCTGTGACGAGTCTGGGGATTGCAGATTTATAAGTTGAACCACCAAAATAGAGAGTATTGTTAATCTATGTAGGTGAGTTTATTTGCATAATCAAGTTGATTTTTATTCGCTCAGTAATAATCTACCAGATGTTGTTACTTGCATCTTGAAGTTATAACACATCAACCATTGATGTCAAGTTAGATGCAAAACTCTTCAACAATTTGTGGCGATTATTTTGAGTTTGATGTATCCAGACATGGAAAAGAAATTTATGGTAATCATAGATACAAATTTTTACAATTTCTCATATATATTTAATGTGATTAATAAATTTCTAAAATTACAAAATTTTCATAGTAAAATCTGCGTAAACACAGATGGCCATCTTTTGAAAACAAAATTACTCATGTAAATGTTGCATGGAACCAAAGTTTGACAGAATAAAAATGTATTTAAAAGATTCAAGGTTGTTTTGAAGTAAAAATAAATGTAATTCAAACCATATAAAACACATTTTATCAACATTAAAATGAAAGTACATTTTCAGATTACTTTTCGACTAACGTTTGAGGTCGGTAAAACAGCTGCCTTTATCATTAGCCAATCGCATAAAATTTGTACCATTCCACACATAGAGGTTGTAGGGAATGTAGTCAAGACTCAAACCATATTGAGAGTAAAACTTTCATATTATTTAGGTAGGTTTGTATTATATTACTATTAAAGGAATTTTTTACCCTTCTATTGAGCAGTGGAATTGAATCAAGTGTAAGATGTAACATATTATGATACATGCAGTTTTTTCCATGTACCTAGGTATGTGGCAGACTATAATTTTTCTTCTTTCTTTTTTATAAACATTAAAACTGTCATTCTTCTCTCTTTTTATGAATTGTGAAAGTGTAATTCTTCTTTTTCTGTGCTTATGTCAGTTATAGAGGTCAGTTAAGCAATGGGAAGCTAGACTAGAACAATAGAACCTGTTTAATTACCTACCAATCAAGCTTGACATTCGGAATTAAAAACGTAAAGCAAGACGGGTATTAGCTAGTGTGTAAATAAATCTCAATAATGATTGGAGTTTGTTTATTCGCCTAAAGAGATTTTTTAAGGAAACGACACCGTCGGAAAATAGTTAAGTTTTGTTCGACTAAACTTTTTCGTGAATTAGGGGGCTGATTTCAGACTGTATTCTACTGACTATTTCATTAATGAGTTATTTTTTAAGGAAACGACACCGTCGGAAAATAGTTAAGTTTTGTTCGACTAAACTTTTTCGTGAATTAGGGGGCTGATTTCAGACTGTATTCTACTGACTATTTCATTAATGAGTTATTTTTTAAGGAAACGACACCGTCGGAAAATAGTTAAGTTTTGTTCGACTAAACTTTTTCGTGAATTAGGGGGCTGATTTCAGACTGTATTCTACTGACTATTTCATTAATGAGTTATTTTTTAAGGAAACGACACCGTCGGAAAATAGTTAAGTTTTGTTCGACTAAACTTTTTCGTGAATTAGGGGGCTGATTTCAGACTGTATTCTACTGACTATTTCATTAATGAGTTATTTTTTAAGGAAACGACACCGTCGGAAAATAGTTAAGTTTTGTTCGACTAAACTTTTTCGTGAATTAGGGGGCTGATTTCAGACTGTATTCTACTGACTATTTCATTAATGAGTTATTTTTTAAGGAAACGACACCGTCGGAAAATAGTTAAGTTTTGTTCGACTAAACTTTTTCGTGAATTAGGGGGCTGATTTCAGACTGTATTCTACTGACTATTTCATTAATGAGTTATTTTTAATGCCTGTTATAAGAAAATTAAATTGAACATATTAAACAATTTACTTGTTAACAAATCAAATTTTGTTTCTTGATGAAATGCTCCGGGATTTTTTTAACCTCTATATGCATTCATCGCCGAGTGATTTGGGTAAGCGACGAGATTCGAATCTACAAGTTTAGTATTGTCAAGTTTTCTATCAACTGGGCTTCTTGATTTTTTTTTTATCAAATTTCACCATCCAATAAACTTTCAATTTATTTAACAGTCTCAAAAGATCATATTATTACCTATTTGCAAATTTCTAGTATTTTTACGTAAATAAAAATTAAAATAACGCAAATAGTTTATGTTTTGCTACAAATGAAATTATTAATAAAATTACATTAACAACTTTTTTCTATGCCGGCATTGTATAGGAGCTCAAAGTACCACGGACTGGATTTCCGGGTATATACATAATCATTCTTAAAAAAACATTTGATCCAAAATCTAGTGAACTTGACGTCTTGAACAATTAGGCCCGAAATTACAATGCAGGCTTCCGCCTCAACGTTAAGAAACACACAATGCTTCGCTTACCAAAATTATGCGAATTACAATGTCTCCTTAGCACGAATTCGCGGCTTATCCTACTCGTTAAGTCAAGGTGTCCTCAACAGCGTAAAGCTCGCTTAACTCAGTTAGTTTTATTTTTCTCACCAGGAGGAGCCACAAGTCACAATACGAACGAGTTGTCATTTTTAAAATGTCATAATATAGTCACGCAATTATTACGCTTTTTGTAGGTGGAATGCCTAATTTATTATAATAAGGTATTGCGCTTTTTGTCCACTGTCTGTGGCTTATGTTGTTTCATTAGCGATTCTATTTGAATTCTTTCGTAACCCTTTCTTTGATTATTTGACCACTTTCGCTCTGTTTGATAATAATCACTTTAACTACTACCTATCGTTTACTCTACCCTCGTTGAATATTGTATGATATATGGTTATGTTTATTATTTAACTTATCTTTTACTTTCTATACCTGCATCTTAATTTAGTTAAATAATCGAAGCAAAGGTCGGTAACGAAACAATCCAAGTCAGAATCGAATAGCGAGCATAAAACCAAAACAACAACACGAATAATGGCGCACGTTCCGGTGAACATGACAGATGTGAAGCTTAATGCATAGATTAAACCACGATAAAAGACAAAAAGGGCTACCAGCTTAACCATATCTACGGCTTAGCCAAGCCATGGTCGAATTTCGATTGAAATTCCCGTGGTAAGCTCCGCTTATCTTTTAAGCCTCCTCAATAAAGCTACAGATTATAATTCCGGCACTTAGTCTTACTACCACCTAGTCAATTGTCATTTTTTAAAAGACTTTCCCCCTTTTTCATTTTTACCCGGTCAAAACCTAATAGTAGTAACCCAATAAAGTAGGTACTTAAATGAAACAAAACATTTATGGACTAATTTCAAAAGACTTAGGTACGTCTCTCTTCAATATGTACATACAATATAGTTTATAATGGTAAATGTACGTAGAAGTTCAGGCAGTTGATTGACTCTTTACTTATCCAATATTAATTAGCATCGACTCGACAAATAGTTGGTGTTTGACAATAATTATTGGTAGGTAGTTCCTGCGGCCAAATATTAATAATTACAAGCTACCCTCGGCATTTACCTGCCCCAATAACAATATTCCCCCGTCAGACATGTGAAATTTATTATTTTAAATTGGCAACACTTAATAATAATATTATGGGTATCACTTTTATCGACATATTATTTTTATCGATGTTGACGAGAGAAAAATGACATTAACGCCGATTGAGCTGATTGCTTTTCACAGTTATTTAAATGGTGTCAGATTTTGAAATTAATTGTATTTACTTGTGCGTTTTGTTCATATTACATTATCAGATATTTTGAATGATTTTGAAGCAAGAGTTATATTAATAAAACTTTCTAAATGTAATTTATCTTCTTTAAGTTCTAGGTCCTCGACCTATTTTTTATCAAATAAGTTATTAAGAAGGTAAATAAGTTTTTATCAGTCAAAATATGTGTAAAAACCATAGTAATATTTTGCCTCTAGTTGCATATTTAATTTTTGACTGACGCGATATCTGCATGGAGTGCGCGTTCGGTGTTCGCGTGTTAAACAATAAAACTCACACACTACTACATAGATAGCGCCAAATGTGTGTATGCGTGGCTGAGTAGGCGGCGTTTTTTGATCATTCAGGGTTCAGGACCATTTTAATCTAGATTATCTGTTTATTTTAATCGTTTGAATGCATTTTTTACGCTGCAACATTCACAGTACAATTATAAAAAAATATTTTTCGAATGCGAAAGCGATTTGTGTATTACCGTAGTAGGTACTCCTTCGTATTCCTATAAGATCCTTAAATTCCTGGAATAGCTCAGAGGAACCCATCAAAATGGAAATGTTTCATGTTATGTGTACGTTGAGTAAATGTGGCTTGGTACGAACCAACATGTATGGTGTTTACTTAAGGTTAGACTGAATAATCTTATTTCCTGCGATATCGATTATAGATAATCGGATTTATGTAGTATCCAGAAATAGGGAACACATCATCTTATCGAATCACTTTTGCAAACACCAGCTGGATTAGTTGTAATATTATCTTTATAACCTCTTACGTCCGTTAGAAAAATATTGATGCAATATTTTTTTTTTGTTATTTATTGTTTTTTATCATCCTTAGGTCCATTCGGACACTTGGAATCGTCATTTGAACATCATTTATCCAATAAAAAAAATAGAAACAACACAAAACCAAGAAAAAAAAACAGACATAGAAAATATACCTAGATGGAAAACAATAATAAATGTTTATACACTGGCAGAGAACAGTCAACAGAACATGATACAAGAGCAATGCTGGTCGCAGTGTAAAGAGCTCCGACCAGCATTTTGTCAGGTAGTCTATATATAAAAAATGTCATAACTAGGAATAATGTAACTTTTATGATAAATTATCAATGTAATCGAACGTTGGACAGGATGTATAAGTTTCTGGCCAGCGTTCACGTCAATCGTACATGGTAAAAGAAGTGCGAGACAACCGGAGGAGACACAATCCTGGCCGCTCAGTATGCCTAACAAAGATAATAAACTTGATAGTCAGATTTAAAAGAGAATAAAAAAATAATAATAATAACAACAGCAAATAATTGATAATAATAATAAATGACGAGAACAGTCAATAATAATTTCAATAAATAAAATCAATCAAAAATCATGCATAAATAATTCACAATCCGCAAAAACATAATATGTTGATCAATAATTACAAATAAATAAAAACATGGTTGACAGTTGCACAATAATATACTTCGATGCTAAACGGAATCTCTACTACTAAGGCAACTAGATATTATCAAGTTTTACCACCTTATATTACCTATATTCAAAAGATAATGAAAGAACTACCCTTAGCATGGAATACTTTCTTCATGATGCTCTGTATCTCCTTACTTATGAAAAAAAAGTATAAATCAATTTTGCCGTGGGGTTGCCGGCGAAGAATAGCACCTCTGCTCTTTTTGCTGGTTTTTCGAGCATCCTGTAAGAGGCAGGAAATCGAAAAATCAGATCAGGACCGTGAGGTTGACCACTACACGTCCTTTAATCTCAACTGGTCAGAAAAGGCACAATGAGCCTCGGACGCCTTCGAGCGCAATGGAGAGCTCTTGATGCCTCCCTATGCTCCCGAGTGGGGCTTAGGCCCCTGCATTGCTGGTTGGTTTGGGGGTGATTCGCGACGGGCTGGATTTGGCGGCTTTTTGTTTTGATTGCTTCGATCGAGCTCGGAGGTTGGTTTCGTGGTGGTCGAGTATGCTGCGGATTTCCTTGGCATTTCTGTATTTTTGACATTACCTGAAAAAACACTTTTACTAATAAACAATAGGTAGAGTAAACATGCAAAAGTGAATTTCGAATAAGCTAAAGAGCGATACCATCAACCCGTCCTAGTTCAAACAAAATATTAAACACTGCGCAATGCGCATACATACGAACTAGGTACTTTGGAATACATCAGATGACTCGTGTGAATATCTATACATGTAAGACGGTAATGTATCTACCTGTATCTATCTTGCAGGTATTATACCAAGTGTGTGATATTAATATGTACAATTAATATTATCTAAACCAATATCACTTGATAGTTGTGTAAGCGAATGTCTTATCTTCAACTTACTACATATACCTACCTGAGAATGATGATAAACGTAGGTATGTATCCTTATTTTACCTGTTTCTCAGAAATTCAACTCGAAAGATTATTATTAAATTATGGATGAAAAAAATAGACAGTTTATTTAAAAAACGTGGCAAATCAAAAACATCATCGATTCTGGAAACTGAATTGAACGTTCAATATGGGAACCAATAGTTCTGCATAAGGCTGATTACCTTTTCGATCCTCTTCTTGATTCAACAGCCACCAACAGATTTCTTGAAATTATTGTAAACTAGCTTTCCCGACAGACGTTGTCCTGTGTTCCTAACAATGAATTTTGAATTCGAATTTGTATGGTGATGAATTAATTATCATTTGATCAATGTGATTCCGACCGATGCGTCTGTTTTAAACCATGTATACTCTCTCTGCATTCTGTCAATCGCACCAACTATCTAACAACTGACAGTTCCTGTCAAAATTTCAAAACTGGAATAAAAATTTTCAACTTGCAACTTTCTTAATTTTTTCTTTCATAAAAACCTTCTCCCTGATAAAATCAGACACGACAAAAAAGAATAGCGAAATCGGCCTAGCCGTTTAGGCGTGGTGCGATGACCACGGAAAACAGCTCTCCATTTTTATATTTAAGACAAGATAATGATATTTCGATACATCGCAATCCTTAAAAAATGTCTTAACAACGTTCACCTCTAACATAAGTTATATAAAAGTCATGAGCCCTGGCTAGCCCAATTTAAAAAAAACTGAAAGGTTCCGCATTCAGTTTTTGACTCAAAATCTTGCTTACTAAAAGGATCGAGGGACTGACAGGAAGACAACATCATGGTTGAGAAAAATTTAAAAGCCAGGATAGGATGATTATGGTAAATGCCCAAAATTGCAAAGTTTATTTGTCAGGGAAAACGCCAATCTTATGGGGACCTAACAGGATACAGTTTTGTTCTAAAAGAAGTATTCTGTTTGTTTACTTCCTTAAGGTATGATGCCAGCAGTTTAAAATATTTTAAGCCCTAGAAAAAAATAATTTAACAAAAACAAATGAATCGAAAATTTGAAAAAGGAATATCCAAAATCTTTCGGGTTGAAGTTTGAACACCCGAATGATGATGTTCGTCTATTTTATTAGTAGGTATGCGTATCTGAGCCTATGTAGCTTGCAAATATGTGCGAGTATGTCACAAACATAATCAATACATTTTCGCTTCTAAATCCACAAGAAGACAGCTCCATCTATCTTGTTCGCTCACGCAATGTCAAAAGAGAAATGACGAGAATATCTTGAAACTATCTTGTTCTTTGCCTTCGGATATTTTTTTCTATCAAGAAATGCTGCTCAAGTATATTTTACACCCATTTTTTTTTGATAAATCATTCCAAAAAAACAATGATTCAGTTCTAAGCGCATTGTTAAAATCTGCAAAAATAAAAATGGAGCCACACATTCTTAGGTCATCGCATCACACACGAGAACCTGCACCAATTTTTTCGATAATTCTTTTTTGTCTTATTTATTACACTTTAATCCTAATTTTGAAATAAAACTGACATTTGACAGAAACTGTAGGTTATTTGATTGACAGAATGCGGATGGAAAATATGTGGTTTAAAACAGATGCATTGGTTGGAAGGCATTGGTTAAAAGGTGATAAATTTCATTATTAAACAAATTCGAATTCAATATCCAGTAGAACGGTAGCCGGTAAATTCATCGCGAACAATTCATCGTCAGTACAATTCATCGCAAGTACAATTCATCGTGGGTACAATTCATCGCGAGTACCTATATTTAGAATGCATTCGATTCCGGGTTCTGGGGTTTTGTATATAGTGACTAAACTGAAGCTTTACTTATTTTTAGGTCATAAACAATTTGACAGTTTACAATATAGATTTATGGATTGTACCTGCGATGAATTTTACAGACGAAGAATTGTTCGCGATAAAGTGTTCGCTATGTTTTTTTCTATACCCCAGTAGAACGAGATATTTTTTTTTTTCATTTTTAATTGAAATAGTCTGCCGCCAAGAACCTTCAGCCCAAAACATTTAAGATATATTTGATAGCATTTCACTTATACAGTAGAGAAAGCGTCATTGTGGTTGAGGTGGTTGATAGACCAGCGGTTACGACCCCGGCTTTCGCACTGTTTCGTGCGAAGATCGTGGGTTCGAATCCCGGCCGTGTCGACCATTTTCCGCTTTCACGACACAAGCATTTGCTTTAGTGTGAAAGATGTCAGAAAGTGTATTTGTGTTAACTTCGAGTGAGCACAGATTCATTTAAATAAAAAAAAATTGTTAAATCAAATGTAAAGATAAATTCGCTCTTCAAAATTCTTAAATACGAACAACGCTTCTACAAGTAAAATATTATTAGTGGAGTTCCTTTGTAATCTTTAGTAGAAAATGCTCGTGGCTCTGTCTGTAGATTTGAAATGAATCTTTCACATCACGCATCTCGAGAATGAGATAATAATGTGGTAACAGAGGAGAAAGATGGCGTGTCTCGGGATCGTTCTGCAGACGGGGATGAGCGTCGGCGTCGGCACGCACGCGACGGTTCTCCGGCGATTGTTGTTGAGGGAGATTAGCACCTTTGGGGAAAAGGCGACATCACTAAAATAAAAATAAAATACACCGCCTGGATATATTTTATTTTTATTAGAGTGCCGGTATGAAATATCGTATACATAACTCCGAGATATCACCGTCACAAATCTTATTAAATGTGTCATTTGGTGTTGTTATTAATATTAAATATTGCTGGGACGTTAATACTTCTAGGGACCAACTGGACAGTCATATAGTTAAATAGTTTTAAATGAAAATAAATGTTTTGTCTCTCCCTCTCCTGTACTTTTATCGCTTTCTCTACCACTGTTTCATGTCTACCTCTATTTTTCAGGAACATCATATTATAATTCAAAACTTTAATAATCACGTTTTTCAGGAAGATGCTATGAGCACACTCGTTCTTGCAATTTTTTTTTATGAAAATGAATTTGTGCTCACTCAAAGTGATTAGAATTACGCTCTTAGACTCTTTCACAGTGAGATACTGAAAGCCTGTGTCGTGAAAGAGGAAGATGGTCCACACCTGAGATTGAACCCACGAACTTCGCACGAAAAAGTATGAAATCCGGATTCGTAACCGCCAGGCTATCAACTACTTCTTTGGTGGCAATTGATGCCAAACTTCACTCATAATATTTGAAGTTATTAATTTGAAGAATAAGTTTTATTTCTAAATCTTTCAAACTTTTAACATCAGTCATTTTTTATAAAACCGTTTATTTTTTAAGTGGTTGATAGTCTAGCGACTTTCGTCCGAAAAATGTGGGTTCGATAACCGATGATAACCACTTCATCTTTCATAATACAAACTTTTCTTTCTGTGAAAAATGTCAAGGGTGTGCATGTGTTCACAATGGATGAACCCACATATTCAAATCCAGAAAAAATTGAAAAGAGTATATTTTCATCGTGTATCTCAATTCAAGTCAGGTATTTTTGTCTAGATCGGCCTCTGAGTGAAATTGCCTATGTCATCATGTCCTATCTTTCTAATAGGCTTATTGAAAGTCGCGATATTAATACTTATCATACATTCACTAGAAAAACTCGTTTCTATGATACTCACCTACTGATATTATTTTCAAAAAATATTAGGTACAAATTTTCCATCTCAAAAAAACGTATGATACATAGATATACTGTTATGTATTCTTCGGCAGAGCAATCTTGTTAAACGCTACAAGTATCTTCCGCTATCTTTTCCTTCCTATAAAAATACACGGAGACTCAATCATTACGAATAAATAATATTTAAAAAATAGTATCGAGTGGAAAAGATATTTTTAGACGCTTGTAAAGAGACTAGTTGAATTTATAATAATACAAGATTTTTTTTTAAATTTACCTTTAGCAGATGTAAAAAATACGTGTATGTATGTATTAAATGTGTATCTACTAACAATTAATGTTAAAACTTTTAACCATAAAATACTGTAGCCAAAGGAATTTGATTGGGTGGTTTTGTAAAAACATGTGACAAAAAAAAGTTTAAAAAAAAAATGGTTATTCAATTATAAATTATTATTAAAAAATATTTGGAGGGTTTGTGTATTTACGTAGTGAAAGTTCATTATTATGAATTAAATAACACACAGTTGCACTTTCACAAAATTTATATTGAATCTCGAGCGCTTTCGTCCAACTCACGCAGACATTGTCAAGAGACTCTTAGAGATTATTAAAAAAGGAAACGTACTATAAAATTACTCAATATTACACAAAAAAATAAGAAAGAGGTACAAAATCCTTGGAAAGAACTTTGATTTAAATGTATGTACCCACTTTATGTTAGATACCTATGGTATTCGGAACAAAATTTTCAAAATGACATACCTACCTACCTATCAGCTTTTTGTTTACGAGGTATAGTGGTGAAGAGGGAAACAAAAAGTTGTGACAATATCAAAAAATCATCACAGATATAGAGATAGTTTGAATTAGAAATAATGAGTATGCAAGGCAAGTATCCTTCTGTTACGAATAAGAGTTATGTAATTTTTTATTATAGGTACTCAATTTTATTTTAATTGTTTTGTTTGTCTTTTAATTGTTTTGTTTATCTTTTGTTTGTCTCTTTCCATCGTGTTGCTTTTGATGATAATTCAATTCAAAATAGCAATTAAATAACTGCATAATGAATAGGTGTTAGTATCAAAACACTTCTTCAAACTCTTCTTCATTGCCCCATTTTATGAAGGTATACCGCTTCTAGTCCGTATTATATAGTAGTTTAATGGCATAAAATAAAAATCTACTTCGTATTCACAATAAGAACATTAAATTTGAATAAAGTTGCTGGTTTCTCTCCCGTATTGAACGACAGAGAGCTCTATCGGTTGCATACGTTCAGGAGGATGAACACATTAAAATGTATAAAATATTACCTATTACTGGTTCATAAATTATTAATATTTTTATAAGGATTAAGTAAGCTACAACGAGTGACTATTCGTTTCGTTACAGGTCAGCTGGAAGACATGGTTCTATGTTTTATTCATAAATAAGCATCTTTCTCAAGAAAATATTATGTACCTACTTACCTAATGCCACATTTCTAGAAAACAAATGCCAGACTGACATATTTTTGACATCGTTGACTACAACATGGTCT
This sequence comes from Mystacides longicornis, assembly GCA_963576905.1. Lineage (NCBI taxonomy): Eukaryota > Metazoa > Arthropoda > Insecta > Trichoptera > Leptoceridae > Mystacides > Mystacides longicornis. Next base: position 1,306,988 of record OY756423.1, read on the forward strand.
GAATTCAATAAGTTATGAATAATTACTACTTTTTTATTGTTAAACTAGCTACTTTTTGCCCAGAACCCCTCGCAACATGTCCCTTACATCATTTTGACTATATTATTTACAAATATTCCTTAATAAATATGGGGTTCTTTTGACTAAGCTATTAACATACATTGCAAAAATTTTGAACGGAGACTGTATATTACGTTTTTTTTTTTATTTATCTCATCATTTTGGAATTATCGTTAGCAAATGTGGACGTTCTTTAAACTTAGCTAACCTAACAGTAGTTGGGTAAGCGAAATTTAAAACAACCTTCTCACATTTTAATGTAAGGTATTCGAAAGAGATAGTGCATAAACAACTGATTTAAGTATCTTGGAGTTGGTTGGTTGCCCAGTAGTTTTAGTTGACAGCTTTCGTACGAACAGCGTACTGAAAATCGTGGGTTGGAATCTCGGTACCGACCATTTCCACTTACACGAGACAGCCATTTGGTTAATGTGAACTATATCACAAGCGTAGGTATTTGTGTTCACTTTGAGTGAGCCCAGATTCATTAAAAAAAAAACATAGGAAAAGAAGCACGATGAAAGTTAGAAAACAGCGAGTTCTGACAAACTTAAACAATTATTTTATTTGATTCAGAAAGTGTTGTAATTGCTGCTAATTTAGGATTCAGGCGGAGAATCCTCTCTCACTTGTTGTACTAGGAGGACACAGCGTGTTTAAAATGAAATTATTAATTTACTTACCGAAAAGCGACGCGGCCAGTTGAGGCAGACGGAACCCCGCGTTATTATCCACACATTGTAGAAACTTCTCCACCCACCAAAGGTTAAGTTCCTTTTAATTGAGGTGAAACTCTCCAACATTTTCCACTTCACTAACCAAAATAGAACGACATAACTAAAAGGACAATGTGTATATTTTTATTTATTTATTAAGTTGTACTGTGGACAAAATATCCTTTCTGGAGTACCATCACAGAGGTGTGAAGTGTCCGACTTTTCAGAAAAACGTATGAATTAACTTTTTTTTATTTGTGTGTGAAAAAAAAAATTAAATGCTTAAAAATATAACTTATTGAAGTTTTATTCATGTTAAAATTTTGGTGAAATCAAACACTGTTGTAAAACCAAGGTTTTATCATATTATATTTTATCAAAAATCTAAAACAAATCTAAAATCTATCTCAAATCCATCTTTTGAAAAATATACGGTTATTTAGATTACCTATCAGGAGAATATAAAATGTAATAGATAGAGTAGGTAGGGGGTCTTTCTTTACTTTGAGGTAAGAAGAGATGATCTTCATATCACCTAATAACTTTATTAATTTCTTTTAGTTTTATGGCAGTTATATAGCAGCTAGCTCCGCAAGTCGTAAACAAGATGATTTCATTTAATTTTATCACAATCATAAGAGAGTAGAGGCGGCTGACTTGTCGACAGGGAATATGATCACAATGTAAAAACATCCCCTTAATTCCACTCCGCCTTGTATTCTGCTCCCCTGATAACGGATCATCCCTTGAATAAAGGAACTTTTCATCAGATTTTTCATTTCTGTATTTGACAGATCGCTCACTGATAGTCTGTCAAGATTATTTTCTTATATTTTTTTGCTTTCATAATGAAAATATGTTATGAGAAAAATTAAATACAACACGGCAGGTCTCTCTATATATTGCCTTAAAAACGACCTACGCATACACAGGAGACCTAGCAACTAAAGTTTACAAAATATTAAAAATTTCGAGTCTTCTTTGCAATAATAATTATTAAGGGGAAAATTATATCATTGTATTACACAAATCACTCTTTGAGGGTGGAATGCCTAATTAATAATATATCATTGTATACCTACACAGAAAAAAATATCTAGTTAACAAAAAATTTATTTTTTTATTAAAAAAATCATATATTGATATAAATAATAAATAATAATTTATAACGAATATTGTAACAACAAAAAACTCTAAGAATTCATTAGGTACTGATGTTCGATTTTAAATGGAACAAACCACTACGGGCTTACGACCGTCTTCTACTGTTATTTCGAAGGCTGGCTTAGTGTGATCACTTTACGTTAACAACGTTCGCCATTAGCTGGTAATGTTTAAGTCTCCGAAACTCCTTATCATGAGAATTCTCAACATGTCGAAAAATCTCATGTGTGCAACAAGTAGATATTTAATAATTATTAATGAAATATAGATATAAAAGTTGGAAATTATTGAGAACAAGAGAGCAACCAAATTTAAATTAAATTAAAGACTGCGACTGCTGTCATGTATTTGGCGCAAGGATATGACTATATCCATTTTTGTTAATGTCTCATCTTTATTGCCTATTGGCTTTGTTTGTGCACAACGTTCTAATTACATAATATGTCTAGAACGTTCTAATTGTGTCTAAATAATTGCTACTAATTTGTGTTTCCCCATTTCCAACTAATCATTCGAATTTTTAATACTTATTTATTTCTCTTTTTATCAAAAACCAGTTTTATTTTGTAACCTAAAGTTATTAAATTTAGTCATTGGTCCAAGATTGAGAAAATTATCATAGATGTATTATTATTTAAAGGTTCATTTGAAATTTAAAATTTAAGCGAATATTTTTTACTGTTTAAAGCATTTAGTATTTCTATGTTTTTATAAAGACACATTTGAGCTTGAGAAAAACTTTTAAAAAACAACATTACACATAACTTAAAATATTACAGTCTGGACCTATCTGGTTGAATCAGAAACCTGAATTTGTTTATAACGACACAATTATTAAACTAATTTTCTAATATAAAGTGGAATCTAATTTCAAAATAGAGTTTCGTTTGCACCCTGGGTAGTAAAAGTTTAGAAGTTGGCTGTTAGTTTTCAGTTTTAAAGGGTCAACCGCTAAAATGATGCATGTATCATGTGTGATGTGAGCGATAATTACACTGACATCTCCGTCCATAGTGAGAAGGTCACAGAATAAACCACAACTCCTGAGCTAATATTGTGTGACCCATCAGATCAAACCAAAATATATTTTTTTCAAAAACTTTAACCGACAGTACCGGTTGTTAATACCTAGGTGTATAAGTTATTTTTCTTCTCATTCTATTTTTTTCTCTATCCTCTGTCGCTCCGAACACTTCTTCCACAGTATGAAAATCTACCACTTCTGTTATTTCGTAACCAAGATTTCTGCTTTCTTCCACCGTTCTCCACGTATCATGCGTTTTACATTTTTGTAATCTTCCAAACCTTTACCATCAATCTCAAAAATAAAGATATCTTAATTATTTGATTGTTCCAAGGGGTTTTCTTTCTGCGATATAACCGCATCTAAAATAGCCTTGAATTTGTATCATGGTCGGGTTTGCTGCGGATTGGTCTCCTCCGGGCTGGCTTTCGTTGTGCGGGGGGCCATAAAGGGAGTATGTATGTATGTAAGTCATTCGTGAGAAATTTCTACCTATTATTACTCGATTTTTGAAAAACAATTGAATGCATTATACCTACGAGTAATTTGTAATCCATGTTTTTTTTTAATTTAAATTTTATTTGTACTCTATTTACTTCGTATAAAATAATGAAATTCGTTTCACAGTCAAGTATTTAAACACTAAATTGTCGAAAATACGTAGGCTTTTTACGTGTAATTTATTTATTTACAAGGAGATTTAAAAAAAAATAGTCAATTATCACACTAATCGGACACGATCATACAAGACAGTTAAAACAATAATAAAGATAGTAACAAAAATAATACAGAAATTAAAATTTATGATAAAAAGCATGATTCAATTTTAAATTCATTTAAAACAAAAGCAAATTGAAAACATTGGTTACGTGTATAAAAATATCCAGGACAAATAATAAAAATTACAAAATTCGCTAAAATACAATTATTTTTTATCTTTTTTTATTTTTATATCATTATTTTCAGTAAGAACGTACGTTCAGTTCGTTAATAAGGTATCAAATGCTGTTAGAATGTCTCAATGCAAAGCAAAGAGCTTACGTCAGCTTAAAATATACGTTCAAGGGTGAGATAGTAATTAGATCGGCGACTGTTCGTACAGCTAAATCTCTACCTGCGGGTGTTCCTTGATAAACTGAAAACAGGGCGGCCACACCCGCATAGTCACCCCCCGGGGGGAGTGGGCCGCTGTAGGGTAGTGGGTCACAGCCCACCCCCACGGACCACCCTTCTGACGTCATTCGTTGCTCGTGACAATTTCCGCGCGCCTCTCTAGCTCCCTCTCATACAGATGCGTCGCCTTGCACCAACACAATGACGCCATGCACGCCGTGCACACGAAATCATAGCACGGAATAAAATTGACACATCCAGTTTTCATAAATGCTTAAGCTAATAATACGTGACTCGCTCTGGATTTTCGTTCTGAGTTTTGTGCAACTCGTAACACCGTGTTATTCCAACTTCTATTCTATTTATTCGAAACGTTAGTGTTAACCTCACCGATACCGTTTTTCAGATTCATCTTGCATATTTGCGTCAATAAGATACAATCATAAAAATATATTTAACGAACAGGGACCGTGGTCATTTTAACACATATAGACTTGTCTGTGGACTATTCGTTTTCACAGAATGACGCCCGACCGAACCCATACATTTACCTATCATAGGCGCCATAGCCAAGTGTACCATTATTGCGATGACGATTGCGAACGTCTTTTTCTCGTATTGTGTCAGCGACGTCAGAATAAAAAACTCCATATAAAAAAACGTGTTGCAATTACAATCTTCATCGCAATGGTATACTTGGCTATGGCCCCTGACTTGATACAATAATAATTACCTCGCTTTTCGACAAGGTTGTTTACCTGACTATAGTTCGATAGTGCCCTACATCCATAAATGTTCACAGAGACCAAAGTTTCTGAACCTTCTGGGACTATGTTGGATGCATGCACACAAACAATGCAGGTTATTAACAATAAACACAATAATTCATTATTTTTATTCAAATTATATAATACGTAAAATGAACTGCACTTCGGCAAAAACTGTCATTAGCTTCAACGTAGCGAAAGTAAATAATAGAAGCAAGAAAAGTTATTTGTAGGTATAGAGTTATTGAAAAACATAATTAAATTCAATTGTTAATCTAGCAAGTTTGGTCGTTTTAAACTACACTGTGGAGATAAAAAACAAATTAAAAGAAATAAAAAAAAATCTGCATCAGGAATGTAATGAATTACGGCATAATTTTTTTTTAACCCGACAGGATAAATGTAAGATGCATAGTGCAGACATTCTCAAGCACATTGCAGGTTCAAAACCTCTGAAGTAAGATTCAGAGTTCGCGGATTCCGTTTAGATTCCGAACTAGGTAGAGATAGAAGACGTTTTGAAGAAACGAAAACAAAAGAGCAGGTTCTGATATATTATTCAAATTTTACAGCAGAAGAAAGATCACGCAAACTACCAAAGTAAAGTTCAGACAGATAAATAATTAACAAATAAACTACATAAGTTTACTATGTTCATTTTAACACAGTTTTTTATTTCTATACTAGCTTTCCCGACAGACGTTGTCCTGTGGTTCTAGCCCGAAGTGGCCCGTTCATATGTACATGATGTGTGCACTGTGCCCCCGTTAAACAATACAAAATTAATTCGATTGAGATAAGCTAATAAAATAATAACATTAAACTATTTCTGAAACAACTTGAGAAAAATGCGCTCGCGCACACACCCTACCTCGCCTATTACCAACACGATTGTGCCCGACTGCCCGATAATAATAATATTGTTGACTTTGTATGGTGCGGTGGAGTAAGTGGGATGGGCTACTGTAAGAGCGTATGCGAGAATGAGAGGGAACTACCCGCGATGTCGTGGGCGCGTCCCAGTAACCTTTCCATACAATCTTAATTATTGTATTTTTAGCATTTGTTATCCATTTTTTTTTTAACTTTTTATTAGTTATTCTGTTATCCGGAGCGGAGAGGAATCCAATAAATCAAACATCAGACGAATCTGTTGAGCCAATCTCGAGTTTTTTATTTTTTTATTTTACAAAAATTACAATATAACACCATCAGCATGACAGCTTTCGCCTTTGCGCTGATGGTGTTCAAATATTATTACAAGTCCAACAAATTAATTCACCATTAAAAAGACAAACACATAACTGAAACATTACAAAACAGAATAGGTTCAACAGAAAATAACACAAACAATGCATACATGACAAGTACGCCTTTTCAAGTGTTGACATTACATAGTACATAGTATATATAGTACTTATTCTATGATTACACTGAGTCATAGACAAAAATATTGTCGGCCATCATGATACCCATACCAGGCATTCGCCTATAGTGATGGGCAGTGCGATAATCAATACCACAAACAACAAATATTTACGAGATTTTCAATAGAAATCAGTACCAAAAACACAAATATGGCACAAACAAGATACAATAAGATCAATATATCAAAGGTTGTTATCAAGAAACTTAACAAATTCCTCATATGTGGCATTGAAGATGTCAATATTAGGCGCCATTTCGTTAAAACAGCGGACCACCCTACAGTTGTTGTAAGTATTAGTAAAGTTAATAGCTTTATTCAATAAAAACAACACAATAATTAAAAAATACAATTTGGTGACTCCCTCCACTAGGCAATGCCTGTCTTGGAGAGGAGGTTGAGGAGTAATAAAATTAAATATCTACATTTATCACAATAATAAAAATTATAGTAATTATAATCAATGGAGCCCAAAAAACAATGACATCAATGTTGATCATGAAAATGTTAAAATACCATCAATAATCAATAAAAAAAAAACAAAAAAAAATCAAAAAGGTAAAAAGTGGTTTTAATAAATCACCTGTAACCTAATAAATTATTAATATTTTTTTTTTAATTAAATACCTAGTAAAGATAATAAAGTAAAGATCATAGTCATAAAGTAAACATGTATATAAGTAGGTATTTACAAATGCAACGCAATAAAAAGACAATAAAAAATACCTACAATAAAATAGCCATTAATAAATATATATAATAACATACAATAACAATAAGAATTACAAAAAAAAATAAAAAAATAAAAAAAAAACAAATAAATAAAATGATAAAATATAAAAATACTATAATAAAAAATATATACATACTTATATACAAATACAATACACTATATAGTTAAGTTATAAGTGTTCGCACAAACCCGACTTTAATTTTTATAGTAGATTAAAAACAGAATTTTTCGCATAGTAATTGAATTTATCTACCGATAAATCTGCGAGATGAGTAAAATGAAAATAGTCAAATATTTGCATAATAAATTACTTTATGAATCCCTCCGTTACAATTTCCATACTGTAGATAATATTATTATTAGTTTAAACTAGGTCAGATGTACTCGTTTCGATTTATTTTTAGCTACTGATACAGTAGAGTACTTTAAAATGTTAGTTTAAAATAGAACGCCTTCTCCTTAGTCCCTGCCCATACGTATCTCAAATTTATTATAACACTAGCTGACCCATCGAACTTCGTCTCGCCTTAAAGTCAATAAAATATTGCTGAGTAACATGAATCAGTTATTTCAAAAGCACCAAAAGAAGAAGAATCTAATAAACTAAACACGATAAAAAACTGTTCTGCTGATCTCGAGTTATACCTAAGTGTTCGCACTAACCCAACTTCCTTTTATAATTATAGATGTTAAAAAATTATAAAAAAGATTGAAAAGTACCATCAAAAATGTGTTATCAATATTTTTAATTTGAATCATTATACCGCCATCTGTGGAAAAATAGGGAAAACATTGCTCTATAGAATCTTTCTACCAAAATATCAATCTACCAGACATCTCCCTATTTCCGTAACAGATGTTGTTGGCGGTATCGGCGCCGAACCCGTTCCATTAAAACTTTAATATTATATTTCACATAAGTTCTTATCGATTTATTCAACTTTTTATTAGTTATTCTGTTATCCGGAGCGGAGAAGAATCCGATAAATCAAACATCGGAAGAATCTGTTCAGCCGAACTCGAGTTATAAGAGATTATGTAGAAATAATTTTTCCGCACTGAATATTAAAAATAAACTATTTAGGTTTTTCCATTTTTCCACACGTTAAATATCGAACGCAATGGAGAGCTCTCGTTGCTTCACTATGCTCCTAAGTGGAGCTTAAAGGAATTACTACTACCCGAAGCGTTCCCGCGGGCCTATACACACATCTAAGTAATAGTCATCCTGAGTTCGATTCCCGGTCAAGTGTTTTATTTCTGCTTATGCGTTTTTCACTTGAGAATTTCGCCTGGATGTTGTACATGTCGCAGATAGCAATGTAACAATTGATAACTGGATTTTTTACAAAGAAAGGAATTTCGTTTGATTCGTCTACGTCACAATTTTATATCCTTCAATCTTTTGCCAAATCAAAAGTTTAGAATACCGCTTAGGGACCTTTCAGTGTCAAAAAATCCTTTGTTCAATTAGCGGCTCTATTCAGTGGACAGATGGGCGCGTCGTGCGGGCATAACGGTCGCGTGACGGAGAATCCCTCTGTGCATTTCATCAAGAGCTCTTTTATCCTATGACGGCATATTTTAGTTTCAATCAATATCCAACTCACTTTGACATATTATTCTTAATACTGTCACGTTTATTATATCAAAGTTCTCATAATTTTTTATATAGAATGTAGTGTGCTTCGGTACAAGCTTTGTCTTTTTACTGGTGTTATTTTAACCTTATATCTGAATTGTTAATTTGTACACAAAAGTGATTTCATCTGGTTACCTACCTATAGATATTTACAAAAGATTTCGCTTAAGATGTCATTAGGGATATACCCACATAATAAATTAATAAAATTAACGAATTGAATGTGCATTCTTGGTGGATTGGTTCGAATAAAGTAATTAAAATGAAAGAATTGATTTGTTATTCCACAAATTATTTAATACCCTGACGAGTTTTGCAGGCAGTCACGAAGGTGACTAAGAAACTTTCTAAGTCACCTGTGACCATGCAGGACCTGTGCCTTCGAAACTAGTAATGGTATTAAACAAATAATGTTTCATTTAAATTACTTTAAAATGAATTAACACTTTTGAATTTTGATTTTTTTAATACTTTATTTTTTGGCTTTCTAACTACCTCCCTTCCTTGAAGGTCTATTTGAAACACTAACTAATGATATAACACCTAACCATTCTCTGACGAAGTATAAGGTCATCATTGCAAAAAATATTTCTCATCTTTTTGAATGCTGGCTGAGCCGCTTCTATTCTACAAATTTTACTATTCTCCATTTTTTATACATGACCTGACCACGTTTCATAACGTTACATGATGGCAAAAGATTGCATCTCACAATGTATGTAGGTGTTTCGTGATAAGGTAGTATTATCCTTGCTTCTTATTAAAAACAATAAAGCCATGAAACAAAACGGGCTGGTGCAATACCTACTCTTTCTAAGTATCTACAGTTTAATATATTTTTTTCTATTTTGTATGCATGAGTTTCCGCTGAAGTTACCCCACAGATCCAATATTACCGAAGCTCCCTCACGTATGGACAATAACTGGCAAGCAGCTTGTAATCCTGCGGCGCTGGATCCAGCTATTCTTCCAAGTTATCTAGTCACGTAGCGAGATAAATACGACTCGGAGAGGTTCCGTTAAGTTAAGCCCTGGACTTGATTCCGCTGCACTCTTAACTTCTTCATACCTGAGGCTAAGGGATAATGCTTCTAACTGGGTAGCCCAGAGATACACCCTGCACGTGCCATATTGTGTTAGTATTGTACATAAATAGTACAATCTCATCACAACAAAATTAAAGTGAATAAAAACACTATAATAATATTGATATGTATATTATCCTTAAATGAGCATGTTGGAAATTTAATAAAAAATCGTTGTATCTCATCCTGAAATCATCCATCTAATTAGATACTTTTTATAGTAAACTTATCCCTCCCGAAGCACGAGTATATACTCATTTTCGGGAGGTATCTTGTTTGTATATTTTAGTTGTTAATAATTATTATCTGTAAGCATGTTATTTTTATATTTGTATATATTATCAATAAAGGCTTTATATTATTATTATTATTATTATTACTTATGTAATTTTATTTTTTTATTCTTTTTTTTATTCATTATATTAAAATCGATTGAACAAAAATTACTCAAATTTTACTATTTTAGTAGATTGCTTATTAATTTGGCTTAGTTTTGAAAGTTGAGTTGTTTGTTTATTTCATTTATTAAAACGTGGACAAGTAGATAAGATAAAGAAAAAATGCATATCTCATAATTTTCTATGATTCTTAAATCGAAAAAAAATGTATAATCGCATTGAAAAATTTCCAAAAATCTCGTTTTCAAAAAAAATCTAGGTAATATTGGATCGAGATCATTGAAGCAGCGATCGAGCGGGCTGGAGGGCTTTCTTTGCCTCCGTATGACTCTAAGTAGGGATACAAACGGAGAATGTACCTATGTAAGTATGTAATATTATAATGTTATCTTACATATTGATATCTTGCAACCTTAATCAGAAAAAAAATACAGCACGGTCCGTATAGAAAAGCAGATTTACCCTCAGAATATGTCATTTAATTTTAAAGTCAATCCACCCGATGTCGAGTGATTTGTACAGAATATATCATTGTAAATCTTCAAAAGCCGCATTATAATTTATACTCCAAAAAAAGTTAAAATAAAAACACAAATAAAATTTCTTTGTTATGTGGTTTTATACCGCATGGTAAATAAAAAAAAAACTTTCATAATATTGGGGAAAAACATCTGAAATCGTGTACAGGTCGTGGCTTACGCTTTTTATATCTGTTTTCAACTCACCGACATAAAAACAGCTGAAATTAGTTTGCAGAAAACCAATGTTCTTTTTTTACAAGCCGAACGAGAGGGTATGTTTGACAGAGGGAGAAAAAAAAACTGTATTGGAGTGAAATTTAAAACCAAACCTCCAACTGCGATAGGATTCACCTTTGTATAGGGGTGGAGTATACATACTCATACATACATATTATGATATGTACGATTTTCATTTGTCTCTCTTAACCAAATAACATCAAACACTGATCCGAATGCTCTTTTATGTTGTTTTATGCTCTATTTACATAATATGTATGTTGTGAATTTCCCTGACATTTTACCCCCATTTATAATGAGGTCGATGAAAACTGAAAATGTACAAACCGGCTAATCTAAATATCAATAGACAGAATGAAAGATTTGCCCTTAAAATTGTTTTTGTCTTTTTACTCGTAGGTATGTATATGAAAAATTTCCAACTCGTTTGAACGCGGCAAAAATTTCCTACAAATATGTAGTATGTTGTTATTTGGATGTCGTAATAAAGGTCATCGGTTTGAAATCCAGTTCTTACGCAGGGTACATAATTCATGAATCCAGGTGATTTAAAGACTACCCCTATAGAAAATCAACCAGAGAAGGAAATGGTAAACCACTGTGGTTCAACTCATTTCCAGGAAATCAGCATGGCGAGGATTCTGTTCTTTGCTGTGGTAATTGACAATATCGTAGTGACCCGATTCAGCTCTCTTAAAGCCATTACAACTGTTAATATTGCTCAAGACTTACCTCAAAGGCTGGTTTTAAAAATAAATATGTTCAACTAGCATTCCCGACAGACGTTGTCCTGCAGTCCTATGAATATTGATTTCGAATTTGTAATTTGTACAAAAAAAATACGTTTGGATGTTAAAAAATTATTTCTGAAACCTTAAAAAAAATCTATCAAAAATCAGCGTAGCAATTTTTTTGAAACTCAATGGTAAATAAAAATTGTCTTGTTATGGAATTTTTCACAAATGGCGTTGTCAGTAAATCAGTTCTATTATATTTTATATAATTTTTTATCCCTTTTTCGACGTTTTATTATTTATTCTGTCATCCGGAGCGGAGAAGAATCCAATCAACCAAGCATGATAAAAATCTGTTAAGCCGATCTCGAGTTATAAGTGTTCGCACTAACCCGACTTTCTTTTATATTATAGACTAGAGGTCCGCCCCAGCTTCGCATGGGTAGATAGATACTTAAAAATAATTTAGTTTTCATACAGATCCCTAACTTTTTCAAAATATTTTATAGCATATGTTAATCTGGAATAATTGCATTGCAATGTATCGTGTCACGTCACTTTACCACCGTGACTACTTTGCGCGGTATTTCTACTAAACTCCCCTCAGTCCCCTCCCCGCTCCCGTACGCACTCTGCATCGGATAAGTTGAGATGATAAGAGACTATGCTTTTTTTCCAATACTCACATTTTTAAACTCGTGATAACTTTCGAATGGAATGTCCGAATTGAATAATTCAAAAATTTATACAAACATATTGAAGCAGACTTGAATATGAACTTATTTATTTTAATAAGGAGTAATACCAAGATACCAATAAAGAGCCTTTTCTAGAGGTGACATTTTATTGATTTTTTTTAAATTAAAAAAAACACTTATTGTGGCATAACTATAATAGTTAGACATATGCTGTCGAGATACTTTTTGTAAATAATGATGTCTTCTACAAAATTATAGTGCATTGTTTTATTCTATCATCATTAGTTTTCACAGCATTCGCGATTAAAAGAATATTTTAGGTAAATTTTTTACACCTTGGGTTACATTATTGAAGTTTTCGTAGGTTACCCAATTTTTTTTTTGGAAATTAAATATAGCCTATGTTCACCGCCGATATTGTAGCTTCCCAAAAGTGAAAGAATTTTTTAAATCGGTTCAGTAGTTTTGGAGCCTATTCGATGCAAACAAACAAACAAAAAATCAAATCTTTCCTCTTTATATATTAGTATAGATAAGGTAAAACTGGTTGATTTTTATTTAATTCGAACATATTAATGACATGGAGTTTCGTGGAGTTAATTAATGAAAAAATGCAAAATTTCTAACTTTTTTAGTGTTAACGGATTAGGTATAATTGATGTTCAATATTTGAGCAAATAGATCACGTTCTCAAAGGGGTAACTGGGAATAACAAAACTGTTTTTAGAAGCACTTTTAAAAGTTTTCAAGGGCTTAAAATTCAGACTGTATACTTTTCAACATTTGATACCATTGGTATAGATATACAATGTTGTACTAAGTTGTAAGAAGCATTTTAACTCTCCATTTAAATATTGTTGGAAGTATTATCGAGATTCAGTGAACACTCGATTGCTCTGATTTCTAAGATAAGAACATCGGATATTTCCATTAATCCTGTCGCCAAGTGGTGTCGCCAATTTGTTGACAGAGGCGTGGGTTGAGGGGATAAAGTGATCTCTCGGGACGGGAAATAGATAAAAGGCAAAGCGGACGACGTGAAACAATTTTAAATCGACAAAGACCACGGACTTATTTTGTGAATCCGACCAAAATCCCTGCACCATTTTTAAATTTTCAATCACATTTTGACTATTTGGAGACTATTTTTTTATTTCGAGCCCAATCTGATCACTAATAAAAATATTACTAGTTATCGGCCAGTGCTAATTTCTTAGATTATAAGTGTGAACATTATTGAGATTGCTTTGTCAAAAACTGAGCGAGCTCTATATCACTTTTTTTTCAAAAATAATGACATTGATATGCCAAATTTGAAATGTTGATATGTTCAAAAAATTTTCTATGGTTATTTAATACAAAAAAAATATTAATCTATTCCAGTGATATGTTAAAAACATAGATATGCAATTGGACTCCAAAATCTGCACACAAAAACATGAGTCCAAATCAAAACATGAGTCACTACCTGACATCAGTCGTTGACCAGCCTCTGCAGGTGTCGCTTGTCTGTCTTTCGTCGTATTTTTGCGTTGAAAATGTGGTAAAAATGATGTTTTCAGTAGTAAAAGGTTGATGTTATAGCTCTAAAAATGCTAATAAAAGCATTGGAGTAAATTATCATAACTAACTACAAGTATATTAATTACTAAATTAAAAATATGAAATATTTAGTAAAAAATATTTATTCTTTCCGCTACCATCTTGTCCAGACTTAACAAGACATAACGAGTTTAAAATAAAGAACATGAATAAAAAGGCGCATTTTATTACTAAGGTGCAAAAATAAGTTCTTGCATTGGTATGCATGCTTTTCTTATGGATGGGTGGTGAGTTTATTGTTAATCGAGATGAAAGGCGCGCACAAGACCATTCTATTGTATAATAATATGCAATAGATATTATGTTAGGTGGTCCTATTGTCCTTACTATGATGGTATTAGGGCTGTAACAAATTTATTTAAAATATGTTTTTAAAAGAAATAAATCTGGTTTCACCCAAAGTGAACACAAAAAGGTACACTTTCGACATCTTTCACATAAAGTGTTGAATGGGTGGGACCGGTATTCGAACCCATGATCTTCAATATGCTGTACGTACGAAAGCCGCCGACTGATACCACTCGTCTTCCGTTTGGAAGACCAGTGTTAGGTGTTAAAAAAGTTTCCAAATGTAGTAGAGAAGGGAACTAAGTTCTTATGAATAAATAAATGGTGATTATGAATATACATGTCCATCGCAGGTGAAGGTGGAATAGTCTTTCAATGATTACAGCGCGCAGCGGCTCGAATTAAATTTTTGATACCCCAAAGAGGTGGTTTTGAAAAAGTTACGTAAAAAGTTAGAAATAATAAAACATTACGAAAAATATGACTATAAACTGTGATAAAAAAATGAATACCATGTTTGATTTAACTCACCGTGTTTACAGTACATCACAATTTTTTAGTTCAATATGAATAATAAGTAATTTATTGTAGTACATCCTGTTTAATTGCTGCCAAATTTAAAAAAAAAAATCATTTTCGGAACCATCAATATAGCGTAAAAGTTAAAAATATAATATCTACTATATAAATTAAAGTCGGGTTAGTGCGAACACTTATAACTCGAGATCGGCTCAACAGAATCTTCTGATTTTTGATTTATTGGATACTTCTCCGCTCCGGATAACAGAATAACTAATAAAATGTTTAAAAACTTGGCAAGAAATGATGTAAAATACAATATTTATGTTTGTATGGAACGGTTACCTATGATGCGCCACAACGCCATCGCGGGTAGTTCCCTCTCATTCTCGCAAACGCTCCTACAGTAGCCCATCCCACTTACTCCACCGCATCGATTCGAACGTTAGAAAATTTTTATACAAAGTCAACAATATTATCGGGCACGCTACATTTGTGTTGGTAATAGGCGAGGTAGGGTGTGTGCGCGAGCGCATTATTCTCAAGTTCTTCCCGCCAGAGTTTTGAATACGAATGAAATATGGATGTTTCAGAAATAGTTTAATGTTATTATTTTATAAGCTTAACTCAATCGAATTAATTTTGTATTGTTTCACGGGGGCGCAGTGCACATTGTGTACATATCAACGGGCCACTTCGGCTGGGCCGATTTTCATGGTTTTTGATTTGTTGTATTCGTCTCCGTCCCGAATAGGCTACTAGCTATTAAAAATGAAAAATTGATAAGGAATAAAAAATATTAAGAAAATAAAATACCCATGAAAATACCAATGCAATCCTGATACCATCACTGATTTATGGGAGTGAAACTTGGACATGGACGAACAATTTGGAAGTTGGAATAAATACTGTGAAAATGAGATTACTGCGTAGGATATGCGGAAAGAGACTGATTGATAAGATGAAGAATAATAATATTAGAAAGGAATGTAGAGTGGATGTTAGTGTAGTGACTAGAATGAAAGTGAATAAAGAAAGGAGGTTCGGGCATGTAAAGAAAATGAACGAAGAGAGAATGACGAAAGGGATATATGAATCTGAAAGAATGGGTGCACGCAGAGGAGGCCGACCTCGAATGACATAGACCGACCATATCGTTGCCGTCTCTTTTGCTTCTGACTTGGCCCAGGAGGGCCAAGTCAGAAGCAAAAGAAATTTATGAGCATGTATGCGGAATGTGATGGGTTTGGAGGAAGCGAATGAGTTTGGATTGGAAAGAATGGAAGTCCATACTCTCTGCCTACCTCCTTCGGGAATCAGCTTGATGGGTAAAAAAGCCAGTGACACCTCAATGCGTATTTTGAATCGGTACGGAGATATTCCTTATCGTAATTTGATCAATCAATCAATATTATTTTAAATGAACAAAATAACTATTAAAATATCGAATATAATGACAAACCTAAATTCTTTTTTTACATATTAAGATCAAATCAATCAAAATTAAAACTCCCTTTGAACTGCATTCAGGAGTAAGATGAAGCAATATGAACTCTCCATTGCACTCGATCTTGCGCAATGATGACTTCCTCCCACACCATATTAACATAGGTTAAATGTTTTTGATGAAAAAATAAACTCAGACCCAATGAATGGAGCGTGGTATGCAGGTTTTGCTAATGCCAGTAAATAGTCATCCGTATTAAATAACTAAAAAAAACGAATTTGAGCTCTGTTGCAAAAACCATAAAACCCATATTATTTATTTCGATACAAAGTTCGACGGGTCAGCTAGTATCTTATAAAATAAAGTAAAAACTGACAACCCTGTTTCATACAATCGGTAAGTTTAAAAGAGAGAAATAATATAATCACATTCAAGTAAAAGAGACGATGAGAGTGAACTATTGTTATCTGTTATAGGTGACATATTAGAGAGAGATAGCAGGATCTGCAGCCCGATTCACGGAAAAGTTTAAGTCTAAGTTTAGTTCGAAGTTCGAACGAAGTTCGATTCAAACTTTTCCGTGAATAGGGCTGCTGGTAATAATAATTGTAGGCGGCGACTATCTACAGTCTATGTACCTATTCACGGAAAAGTTTGAATCGAGCTTCGTTCGAACTTCGAACTAAACTTAGACTTAAACTTTTCCGTGAATCGGGCTGCAGGTATTTTAGACAGTTTTTTGGTAAAAATTTGTATGGGATTGCAAGTCTATATTTATAACATGTCTCTGATCTATTCTCAATTTGACCACAGATAAACAAAGAGTAAATACATAAAATAACAGTAGTGTGCGTAGTGTTTTTTTTTTTTTTTTTTATTTAATCTATTTTTATGCATAATCTAAAAAATAATATTGGCATTCGCTACCCCTTTTTCATATAAAATATAAGGGTGCGAAATTTCATACTCCTCCGTCCGCGCAATTTTCGTAAAAATGGTCAGAAAGTTTTTCCTTCACGTATTTACTCGTATATAAAGGTAGATTACCCTTATGATCATGTTTTGGTACTAAAAAATGTAACATGAACCCATTATTGCACGTAATCATACTCAGTATCAACTCAGTATTACCTCTTACCTCACCGTATCCATAAATCTTAGATCTGTTTCTCCAACATTAGTTATTTTAAAAAAGTAGGTAGGTATTGCTATAATACACCCAACACCACCTATACCGTGCTTCTTAAGGGGTAGGCGCTAACTTTCTTCTATGATATCCAAACACACTTACTTCGCTTCTTCCACAGACATTCATTCTCATATTATTATTATAAACTCTCCCATTTCTTTTGATTCTGACCTGTCTTTCTCTGAGGTGAGGATGGAATCGATGTATTCAGTCCATTTTCGGTCGTCCACGCCTTCATACTTTCTCCCAGCCTTATGAAATTCTATTTGCATCAATCCTTTCAAAATCTCCAAACCATTTCAACTAATTATCATGGATCTAAACTATTGGTAGGTTTAAATATCTTACAATTCTCAGACGTCTAACTTTTAAAACTTTGAAGAACTTGCACTGTAAGAGTATCTCGACTGATACAGAAGGGTCCACAAGTACCCTATGCAAATAATAGGACATTATTACAGCGCACAAATTCTAATCAGGATTGAAATTTCTTCACTCTAGAATCTGAACAAGATTTTCCCCATCAATTACCGGATAAAGCAGAACTTCTTTGTTCCTTATTTTCTAAGTAAGTAGGTACAGAGGGCTTGAGATCCTTTTTCAAAACGGCCGAATTCGTTTAAATGTTATAAATAAAATGGATAATCCGTTTAGTCTTAGCATTTGTAAATATTTTAATTTAAAAAGTCCCAAAAAATAGAGAGAACGGACCTCCACTCTTTTCTATCCAAGCTTACTTCTTTTGCTTCTTTCACCGACATACCATTTCTCATACAACCTATCCTATTTCTCTTAACTGTCCTTCCTTGAGAACGGAATCAATATGTTCGATCCACGTCATGCTCGGTCGGCAACGCTTTCTTACACCTTTCTTTTTAACCTTATAAATTCTCTTAGTCATTTCGTTTGCATCCATTCTTTCCACATGCCCAAATTCATCTCAACTTATTGACTTTCATATTTGTCACAATACTTACTTCCAAACCACATTACTTCCTTATATTCGGAAATGAATTTAATAAGTATGTCTTAGGAAGTATATTTAGTATTTAAATGGATGGAAAGTGTGAAAGAGAAATCGAACGTAGGAAAGTGGCTGGTAGCAGGGTGAGCACTCGACTGGGCAGTGCTCTAAGATCTTATGAGAAAGAACAAGTCTCACCTTGTTGGTGTTCCTGGCCAGTCTTAAAACAAAATGTTCTGTCACACCAATCGACCCAATTAACATGGGTCGACATTCGACAATTTGAAATGTATTTCAGCGAATTTTGATCGGAAGAAAAGCGGGTTGAAGGTTCTTGATTCGGGACACAAACAGGTTCATACCGTATACTCATTTATTTTGAAATCAGTTCGCCGCCACATCTTGGGCGAGAAATATATTATTTGAATATCAGTTTTGTTGGTGTTTTTTTAAGCCTACCTCACCCTAAGCTATGGATAATTCTTTATTTAAATAATAAACAGTCATCCCAGGAATTGATGAAATTAATTTTAATTTGTATTTTCCTTGCTACCCACGAATAAAATAAATATCAAGTTTTTTTAGTTGTCGTTCATAAAACCTAGTTTAGATTTTTAAACCATTGCTTACGTTTTGCATTTATTAAACAACATGAATTAATTGATAGTAATTTTGTGAACAAACTGTTTCACCGCCAATCATTACAGTTTTATTACACACGTCCACGGGTCGTTTCGCCACCATATATGTGTATGTACTCATATTCCATTATTACGTGCACCAGAGGGTCGTTTCGCAGCCAAGTCCCGTGGTGATATTATTGTTTTACATGATACATGAACAAAACATTCGTTTTATTTCATCACCGTTCGTGACCTGGGTCCACAATAATTCCCTCCGCTTCTCCCATTGTTACATCACCACCATCCAAGTAATACACCCTTCCTGCAGAACCTTCCTGATGTACTTTATTACGTTACATAATTCAGCGTATCAACGCCGCGACACCACGCACATTACTCTCAAACTCTCTTCATCATGCCATTTCCATTCTGTATCAAAAGCCTTTTGCATTCCTTTGTTCTAAATAAACCGAATAAAGCGATGAAAATAATAAAACTAATGCTTTATGTTGTTGGCAGGTATATATAACCGACCTTTGTAGTCTAGTGGCATAGGCGTGGACTTTAGACCACGAGGTCCCGGGTTCGGTTCCCGGTCGGGTCAGGGAACTTTCTTGCAGTTTGTTTTCACTTGAAAATTCTACCCGGGGTTGGCCCATCTCAGATTGGACGGGACCGGTTGACTGGAAAAAAATACCTCAGTCAATAGGTACTTACCGTCGGCTATGTATAGAAAAGTGTTAATTTATTTTTCATAACCTGTAGATAGACGCGTAGTAAATAAATTACAATTTGAAACTAATAATATTTGGTATTATTACCACATGCGAAATATTTTTCATTCCTATATTGTTCGTCTGTAAGTCGATATGCTTTGCTATGAGAATGATAACAGTGGTCTACGGAAAATATAATATCGACGTAATAAGTATGTGATAACGATCAGATATTCCTACATACAACTGTTGGAAGAAATATCAAAATGTCCGCAGTCCTTCACGTGAAAAGTAAAATTCGCACCTTAGAGTCTGTAGGTACTATCAAATTTCCACAGTACGCGGTGGTTCGCGGTGGTTCGTCACGAACCGCGTACGTACTATGGAATTTTAATACTTTGCATGCAACGTTGTACTGTTTACGTTACCGCACGTGTTCAGATGTATATAGGCCATAAAATTTCAATCCAACTGGTCAATCAAAAAGTAATGACCCTTTTTAATTCTGTCGTCCGACAGATTTTTTTGCTAGTTTATGATATAAAGGTCGGATAACCCCAAATTTCATTGTAATATACGGATGCCCCTAATTGTGATCTTTACAAAGAGATAATAATTATGAATGGAAGTGATAACCTAAGATTTGTCACGAAATGCATGCGAACAGCATGAACCCCGAAAGATAAAAAAGGATGATCAACTTTTCACAGGAAGCAATAACATATCTACAAGTAATGGATCCGATAAATTTTCGACATATGAAAACAAGCAATGAAGTCCAATAAATACACCACATATTATGACAACATGGAGACAACCACATAATAATAATAATATGATCCATTGATCCCTTTTTTCAAAATTTCTACATTGTCATGTTCCAAGAGATTGATTAGAGAGCCCCAAAATTATTTTATTAAATATCAAAATTTTGATATTTCTGCTTGTACTAAAAAAATATTTAAAAAAATAAAGTATATAGGGTAAACTTGTACATAATATGTTATTAATTTTAGATGATTTGCTCAAATTAATTGCGTCAATCTCATTTTGATCCTGGCTCGTAAACAAATCCAAAAAGTCAAGTAATTATAATAATATGTTTACTAGTGGTCGACCTGTGCTCGAAATTTGACCATAACCAATTTAGATTAAACCCTGTTTGAGCATTATGAAGGTTCCTTTGTCAATGACTGAGCGAGCGTTGTTTCAAAATTTTCTTTCAAAAACAATGACATGGATACGTCAAATTTAAAATTTATATATATATAAAGTTTATTTTGTTATAATTAAAGACAAACAATTTAAAACTATTCTCAATTTGATCACAGATAAACAAAATAATATAATATACGTCTGTGTCAATGCTAAATACATCGAATTATGTGTGAGTATCACATCCTTAACATTACAGTAGTGTTTGTAATGTTTTTTTATTGATTAAATGTATTTTTTTATGCATAATTTAAAAAAATAGTATTCACCACTCCTTCTCAATATAAACTATAAGTGTGCGAAATTTCATACTCTTTCATCCGCGTAATTTTCGTAAAAATGTCACAAAGTTTTTGATTCACGTATTAATATATAGATAAGGGCACCTTGGTACTTTTGTGTACGAAGGAGAGTGACAAGTGAAAAACGTCTTATCTGTCATCGTCATAAATCCTCACCAGATAGTGAGGAAGGATTTGAAGCTTTATCCAATAGTCATAAAACAGTCTCACATTCAGCTTTATGAGCTTTTAAAGACTTTAATTCCTTCCGGCGTTTCATAGTCAGCCGAGAAGTTTTCAAATTTAGGATGTAGTAGCTCTGTCGTAGCTCTTTATCGGCACGTTAAGTAGTGTGTTTGGCTCGTCTTATTATCGACATGAACTGCTCTTTATCCTGATGGATGTAACTTTTGACACACGCTTATGGGTGTAACTGGTACAATATTCATATTACCTACACCATTTTTATTGTAGATAATATTTAGACATGTGTTTGAAAACAATGATTACAGCCAAACCTCGTTGACCGAGTGGCGTGAGCGTGGACTTGGTTCGAGTCGGTGTATTTCAAAGTGTTTTTTTTACACTTGAAAATTCTACCCGCTGCCAGCCTGTCTCAAATTGGACAAGACGAATTAACTGAAAAAAGGCCATGAGTTCCGCAGGCTACATTAAAATTTGGCCATTTTTAGAGAAAAGTGTACCTAAATTTATTAATAACTTACTTGCAGTGTTTCTTCTTTTTAAACATTATGTATGCGCTGAAATTGTTTTATTTTTATTTTTTATATTCATCTATGATAAGCGAATTGTGTGCAGCAATATCTTATTATTGCTTATGATTTAAGAATTGTTTACGTTGACAGTTTTGAATTTTGGCGTAGATTACTCTTTCGAGAATGGATTGTTACATTCAAAAAGGAATGAAAAGTATCATTCAACTTATAATTTAGAACTAATTATAAGTTTTAGTAACAATAATTTGTTGTTATTGCATCTACAGTTATCTTTTCAACAAAACTCTAAATTTGAGTAAATTGTCGACTAAAGTCGATGGATGCCATTGAAATAAGATTGACTGATAACTTTTCGATGATTTCATGTATTTGTGTTATTTTTTCAACATTCAAACCACGTACTAAAAAAGCTGCTAACCTAGGGTAGCCCAGAACTCTTAGTATATTATAACAGCCTTTTCGTGTAAAACATATCTTTGCTTAAAAATTCATAATTTTACGATTAAAATGAATTTATCCTTGGAATTATTATAGAAACTTTAAAATAATAATAATTATCGACTATTGGAGCTTTTTATTATCTGCTTTAGAACTACATATTCAATATTAATCGGTACTTTAAGGCGGACCCACAGAAGTTACGGACCTTAAATTTTACGTGCTTGTGTAGGAGCATAAGACCAACCCGTATACCAAACTTTATGAAAATCTAAGATTTTTTTTTTCTTTTTTAGCCCTTTTTCTAGAGCAAGTGAAATTTTCTTTGGATACTTTAAGAGGGTTCCCCTGAAGGTACAGATTTCAACATTTTACTGACTCATCTACATCGAGGGGCTAACCGTTCTACCAAATTTCAATCAAATCGGATAAGAATTACTATGAGTTATGGGTGCGCACACATTTTTGGCGTACACGTACGGATACGGGTACGCGGAAATTTAAAAAAAAAATATTTTTTGCATTTTTGGAATCTACACACTCGAAAACGTCGAGAAAATTAATTTCAGCGAAATCTATTTTTTTTTTAAATCCGATCACAAGACTCATGTATATTCCATATACTATGAGTAAAATTGTATAATATATGAAATGAATACAAAATATCCGTCAGTGCAAGATTTGTTCTAAAAATTTACAATTAATAATATAAGCTCGGCAAACATCACCGTGCAGTGACAGTCGTCTAATTAGTTCCATATCCTTGTTTTGAGGTAGAACTTTCTCTGTGTTACCGTTTCCTGTTTGACTAATTGAATAACTTTGCTAATTGTCAACAGCTCCATACCCACGAAGTTGTGGAAGTCTGCGCCAAGATTCTTTATCAAGTGGAGCTACACAGATCGACGCTGGAACAGATGTGGGGATTCAGCGTTGAGGCCGAGTTAGCTGAGAACGCGGAGAGACAGGATGAGTTGTGCTGCTACGTGAGCCGGGTCGAAGACAAGAGCGTCGCGATGCAGAATGGTGAGTTTTTTTTTAAGTTTTCATATCATCCAACTCTTCAAATGAGAACTCTTACCGCAGTAAAGTTAAGTATCCGCTGCGGGTGATATTTTAAACTAACTACAAATCACAATAAGATATCTTAAGTACATGACTGACTGACCCCAAGTGGTTTGTTGACAAGTAATTTTCATGAGCTCGTTGGAGGCACACGGTCCCAATGTTTCGAAAATTGGGGTGCTGCATTTTATGCTACAATAAATTCAAGAGATTTAATGATATGGATGTCCTAATTCCTGTGACTGGCCCAAGATGTAACAATATAATCGTTCTTTCCTTTACAATACGCAATATTTATATCTATAGTGTATGAAAAAAAAAGAAAATACGACTTTTTAATATCAGATATATTCATACGTTGATATCATTTTTTAAATGAATCTCGTGTTACTGAATTAGAAATCTTTCACAAAAAGCTTGTGTTGTGAAAGAGGAAGATGGCCAGCACCGAGGATCGTACCCACGACCTTCACAACGAAAGTCGGCTACTGAAATGCAGGGCTAACAATCGCATTTTTAGAGTATCACAATATTTGTCGTAAATGTTTGGTATTCTATATGGTATAACATTGTTTTGTATTTCAAGAAGTGCTGTGAGGTGAGTCATTCAAATGCGCAAGATTGAGTGCAGTAGAAAGCTCTTGTTGCCTCTGTATGCTCCTAAGTGGGGACATTAAGGGAATATGGCTGATAGATTGATTTTATGTCTAACATCACATCTCAAAGATACAAAAATACACAATTTGAAAAAAAATATTACTAATAAAAATAAGTCAGTTGAATTCAGGTAACAAATTCTGTCGCAGAATTTTGTGCGTCGTTTTGAAGTTCTTAGGTTCAAATCCATGTAGCGGTCATCTTCCTCTTTTACGATACAAGGTTAACTTCTAGTCATAAATGTCGTAAAAATGAAAGTGGCAGACAATGTTTATGAAGCATGGAATGTTACAAAAGTTTCTTCTTTATCACTCGTAGATAATAAAAAGAGAGCTTTCTGTATTGTTATTATCGCAAAAGAATTTCTTTTTTTCTGTGTTTTTCGTGCTGGAGGATGTCTTTGTACATTTTCACGTCTCCCTGATCACCCAAGAGCCTCAAAGGTTTCAAAACACCCGGTCCTAAAATAAATTAAGCAACTATAAACGAATCTAAGCCTGATGTGCATGCGCTCGTGAAAAATATTCAAATGAAAGGTCTTTAGATATTTTTCTATGTGAAAAATTCGCTTGGTTGAGCGGAACTAATTGTCGGTATTAGGATTTTCCCTCACAAAGAAAATGTCAACGGATTTCTCGGCTTGTGTAAAAGTAAATGAAATGCTTAAGCAGAAAGAGTTAGTTGAGTTTTGTCACTGAAAATAACTGCTTGTGAAGTCTTGGAAATTACACTTCACCTTTAGAAGCTTCATACACAATTACTTCTTTTGTTTTAAAACTTACAAAACCTTTAAAATTATCCAGATTTACAATGAAATAGTTTATTCAGTTTTTTTTTAATTTCAATACGACAAACCTATGAATATTGTTCTAACCATAATCAAAATAAGTTTTTAGATATGAAATTAAGACAAAAAGATTATTTAACTAGGAAATACATCTACGCCTTTGACCTACTTGGTGACAGATCATTTAAATAATACGGCTGTCAGATCCCAGCAAAATAAAAAAATGCGTAAATTTTACGGCATTTATAAAAAGTATTTTACTATAATATAGAAAACTAATCATTAAAATTATTGCATTAAAAAAGGACATAAAATGCTGGCTCTAAATATTAAACAGAATTCGATTTATTGTGGCTCTTTGGTAAAATATTTGTTCATTCCAAAAAAAAGCCTCCAAAACCTTAATCAGGCTGTTTGGGAGTAATTTGGCGTCAAACTTCCGATTGAGCAAATATTTGTTTAGGAAATTGAAATATTACGACCGTAAAAAATCGATAAACAGAACTGTTCTGAAGCGAAAAAAAATGAATATGTTCACATTTTTTTTTCTTTTTTTAACAAAAATGAATCTGTGCTCACTCAAAGTGAAAACAAATACACTCTTTAACTCTTTCACAGTAAGCTACTTAAAGCTTGTTTCGTGAAAGAGGAAGATGGTCGGCACCTGGGATCGAACCACGACGTCCGCACCAAACAGTACGAAAGCCGGCGTTGTAACCGCTAGTCTACCAACCACTCGTAGGTAGGATTGGGAGAATGATTACTTTTCTGGTCCGCTTTAACTTTGACGCGGTTAGATAAGTCCCTAGTATAATTATTTCAAAATCGATGGAGTTTAAGGGCAGAGTTTTCAAAGAAAAGCTGATCTTCCATAAATTACCGCTATCATCCACCAGATGTCACTCTTATCGCATTCTTAATAGTTCACTTAAAATCTAATTTCATTGTTTATTACCTACTGTTAAAGTTTGTGGGCAGCTTTGGCCTTAGGGCCGGCGTTAAATTATTTAAATAAAATATATTGAGTTTAACGCCCCCACTCGTTTGAGATATTGAATATAATTGAGATTGAGAGAAAAAGTTGGTTTTAATATACATTTTTTCATATTTTATTATAGTAAAATCGGTTGTATTTTCTTTATCTTCTTTAGGTGCCATGTCAGTTAGACGCAATTCGTCGGCGATCACTGTACCGACTCCTTCTCTGTCCTGGGCTACTCGGAACAATAATTGTTCCACAGTACGGAAGTATATTACGCAGACTGGGCTCTGCCTTCTTCCAGCCCCTCTACGACAATTTGTTCTTTCCCTTTAGTTTCAGGTGGTGGTTCAGGTTTAGGTTTCATAATGCATATACTTCTCAATTTTTTTTTTATATTGACATTGTGTAGCAAATATATAGAATGTGTCATTAGGCTGATGTGTAAAAACATAACCAGGGATAAAAATATAAATTACAAATATTGGAAATTATTGAAACTAAATTAAAATGAGAATTAAAGTAAACACAGAAATAAATAATACCAATCGAATGATATTATTATTATTAAAAAAAAAAAAGAAAATGAAGAAAAAAGAGAAAAAAAAGAAAAATGATTTATTTATTTTTATTTTATTTATTTATTCAATACAAATATAATATTTTACACAGATAAAAAATGATGAACGAGAAGAATTTGAACAAAACATAATATTATTATGTGTATCCCCCTTATAGAGACAAGTCTCGTGTAAAGGGGGAACATAAGAGATATTGCAGTAGAAGATATTATTGCAGTAGAAAATATTCACAAATAATATAAAATTATTTCTTAATTAACTTGCATAGAAAGTTGATAACTATTAAATTCGTTGATGAAAATTTGGAGCGAGTCAGAAAGTCAAAAATTATATAAGAATATATGCCTTTATTATTATAGATTAAATTATATTCCTACAAGGAATATCGGGCAGAAAATGAACTTCCGCTTACAATAAAAAAAAACACGGTAAAAAAATACCGTCTTCGTAGATACATACCAACACATGTTTTTAATTAACAGCTGTTTCTTGATTTCCTCAAAACGGAATTGTTTCTTTAGATGTCTCGGTCCAGAGTAACACAGAGCCAGTCCTAATTATTTACAAAACAAAGATACTCATCAGCAATTAAAAAGGGAAAAAAAGCTTCTTGAAAATGAAATAATTTTTTACTGAAAAACTTCATGTTTACCCTGCTAAGAAATCCTGTTATCTTTCCGGAAAACTTTTCTAAAAAAAATGCTATGACAATTTTGGATTAAAAAAAAAACATTCGTACTCTGATGCAGGATTGAAGTTGGATAGGAGTTGAATAAATTTATTATTATATAAATTATATAAATTTATTATATAAATTATTTATATAAAATTTATTATATACAATATATAAATTTATCCACGGTCATAATAATATGTAAGACCTATAACAATTTCAAGATACAAAAAATCACACTTACCTAGACATGATACTTTACACAATATTTTAAAGTTCGATGTAAGAAATTAATTTACAACCAAAATACACAAAATTTCATAAAAATTGACATAAAAAAACATCATACATAACTACAAGTAATGGCAACATTTATTGCGCTTCAATGATGGCACCACTGACAAGACTTAAATCTAAATGAAATAATAATAATATTATTAACGTAAAATAATACAATAAGATCCCCCATTCCTGGTCACTCCAACTGTCCAGATGGAGTGATGTCAAAATAGTCATGATTGGGGAAAATAAGGTGGAGTGATAAGGTGAGTTGGATATCCATCAGTCCAAAACTCAATCACGTCAAGTCCGCCACTCCAAATGGATCGTCAATGGGGAAACTCGTGTCTTCACGTCACTTGTTTGCCTTCCGGTCCAAATTTGTCTCATTTTGTCATAATCCTTCCACTAGCTTACGCGTGTTGTTGTTTTCTTTTAATTTAACTATAGCAAATGTGTATAATGATACATCTGTCAAAATGAACTGATCGCGAGTGGTGGCTTAATATGCAACAGTGTATTTTGCATCATGATTAAACCTATCTCTAGTTGTCATCTTGCAATACATACATACAAACTCCCTTTAAGGCCTCCAGCACACCGCAAGCCAGCCCGGAGGAGACAAATCCGCAGCAAACCCAACCCGCACAAAACCAACCCTCTAGTTCGATCGAAGCAATCAAACCAAAAAGCCGATCCCACACAAACGGTGTGTCCTACAGGATCCCACAGGATGCTCGGAAAACCAGCAAAAAGAGCAGAGGTGCTATTCTTAGCCGGCAACCCCACAGCATAATAAAGACAATAGTCAACAAAAAAATAAAACATTTATCTGCACCCGCTTATACAAAGTTCAAGAAAAAAAAACTTTTTACGAACTAATTTTCTCGTGTATTAGGTATGTTTGGACAAGTTTTGATACCTAATTAATTTTAGTTTGCGTTTTTATTAAGAGTCTTATAATTGGAATAAGAATAGGTTATTATTAAATCAGACATCAACCAATATAGACGTGTTTTCTTCTCTACTATATAAGAACCTATATTATTTTCTCTTGTCTGCTCTCAATTGGGCTTATCCATTTTGGTAGTGACTAGAGTGAACGGAGAATGAATTAGGTGCATGGAGCAGGGCCCCCACATGCCCGGTGCTACCGATGCTACGGCAACGGGGCCCGTGGGCCAAGGGGGCCCGCAAGGACGGGGGAATAAATTAAAAAGTAGAACATTTTCAATAAATCATAGAAATAAAACCAAAATAAAATCACTAGGACTAAATTTATGTGTATCAATGCTTATAATTTAGAGCATGGTGATTAATTGTGAGGTGGTACGAAGTGTGTGCATGGTCAGTTCGTTAATAAATAAATATAACCATGGTTCGTAATGTATGGTTAGGTATTAATCCATGGTTTATAATGTAACCACCAATTTCCTACGACAGTTATTATTTTATATGTGTGAATAATCAAGCAAACAAAAATATTTAAGATTTTATTTGTTCAATTATGTTTTTATCAGTATTTAAAATAAATTTACTATGTGTTTTAAATGTGTGTTTGATTTCATGAAAAATAATTGTAATAAAAGTTGAAAAATGTATATTGTAAAAAAAGGGTCGAAAATTCTTTTTTTGGTAGTGAGAGGGGGCCCATCATGACTTAGCAACGGGGCCCAGGAAATAATGTGGGGGGCCTGGCACGGAGACGAGTACGACCTAGACCGACCGATCATATCGGTGCAGTACCATGTCAGGAGTAAAAGAAACAGTAGACTATGTAAACGGAATGTTGTAGGTACTGTTGAATGAAACGAAAGATGTGCAATTCTGTCTACCTACCTTCTACACGAAGCGGTGTGATGGGCTAAAAATCATGATTTATTCTGACAGTCCTCAGAAAGAAAACGTCTTTTGCTTCATCAACAGTTCAATATTCTTGGTTGGCCACTTCTCCGTGCATCCATTCTTTCATAGATCCTCTTTGTCATTCTCTCAAAATGCCTGAACCATCTCAATTTATTTTATTAACTTGCAACGCAAATATTCGCTCCACATTCCTTTCTAATAGTCAATCAGTCGTCATTCCTCACATTAACAACAAATTTAAATAAGTACATTTTCAATTTTCACATGCCAGTGAAAATATTATGTATTTAGATAAAATTATTGTTACTGCGAGTATCGGTAGTTGGGCGATAATGTAAAAATAGGAGTTTGCTCCTGTATTGTAGGTGATGCCTAGTGCCTACATCAAACAACAGACAAAGGAGTGGAAACTAACGGAGCGGCTAATTCAATTTGTCACTTCGCTCCGGCGCGGCGTGTGCTGGATCGCTCCTGTCCACTGCACATAGATAATAATAATAATAATATATTATTACTATTAATAAGGATGCCGAGTACAAGCTGGACAAGCCATATCTATGGAATAAATCAATATCTCTCATATTTTATTTCCAACTAGCTTACCCCACAGACGTCGCCGTCCTGATGTCTTCTTACTTTTTTGCAAACTTTGGTTTTATATCGCTGAATTCGCTGTAAACACTTAGTTGATTGAACTCTTTATGGTAAATTTAAAAAAAAAAAATTAACTTTTTTTAAAAACTTTCAAACGCATTCGAATGGCTTTTTTGATTGATTAATATTTTTATTACAAACTAGTAGTCGACCAATGCTCGAAATTCGACCATAACTAATTTAGATAATAAGTTTTGAACATTAGACTGAGCGAGAGCTATTTTACAATTTTCTTTTCAAAACAATGACATTGATACGTCAAATTTGAAATGTTGATATATTATTCAAAGTTTTTCTAAAACCCTCGAAACGGTGGATTAAGTGAAATGAGCTGCTGTAAGAGTGGCAATTACGTATGCGAGAATGAGAGGGTGCAGGTGCAGAAGACAATAATTTTGTTGTTAGATTATTTTCAAAGATGGCGTCGCATCATATTCGTTCCATACAAACTTTAATATCATATTTTATATTATTTCTTATCCATTTTTCCACTTTTTATTAGTTATTCTGTTATCCGAAGTGGAGAAGAATCCAATAAATCACACATCGGAAGAATCTGTTGAGCCGATCTCGAGTTATAAGTGTTCGCACTAACCCGACTTTAATTTATATTAGAGATATTGCATTCGTTTGGCCTTTTTAGCTATGAATTCGCGTGTGAGTCATAACCCGAGTATGTAAAATTGTTTTTCTGCACATCAAGACCTTTATAAAAAGTGCTCAACCACATTAGTAGAACAAAATTTCTCTTTAGTTGCGAGTGGCGCCATCTTGTGATAAGCTCAGGAACTAAAAGCGTTAATGACATCAATCAGTGAGTGAGGCTGTGACAAGGACAATAATTATAAATTATAGAATGAATTTGAAAATGATATATTCATATAAAACCACCAATAAAACTCCAAAGAATGCATCTGTTTTAAACGATGTTTACAGATCACATTCTGGCAAACGCAGCAACTATAAAAATACTGCCAATTATGTCAAACGCCAATTTAAATAAAAAAAAATAGAATAGTTTATACTGTCAAAGCACTTAAAAGGTTTTCTGCGTTGAGTTTTCTTAAACAAAACAAAAAAAAACTTTACCAAAATTGTTCCAGCAGTTTAAGCGTGAATCGTGATGCCGCGACCGAGAGAAATAGGGAACCATTTTTATATGCATAGATTATTTATTTTTATACGCCGTGTCCTTAAGGGGATAATCTGTACGTTTCTATCAGTGTCTCTCCGTGCTCCTCCAACCTTACTTTGGGACATAATCAAAATGACGGAAAAACACATTCATGCTTATTTTTGTTTTCCAGTACGTAATCCTTTTGTTTTGTTTTTTTTTTTAGAAAATAAATCTGTGCTCACTCAAAGTGAACACAAATACACTCCTTAATTGACTCTGTCACAGTAAGATACTTAAATCTTGTGTCGTGAAAGAGGAAGATGGTCGGCACCTGGGATCGAACCATGACGTCCGCACCAAACAGTACGAAAGCTGGCGTTTTTTAAAACCGCCAGTCTACCAACCACTTCAATCCTTCTCATCAATTACTATCTTCCAGTTTGTTTCATGAATGTAAGCCTCCGGATATCCCTATTCTCCTTCTTGATCCTCCGGTTTCGTAACTCGTGAAGTTGGTCACCAGGTCTCCCGGGTGGATAAATTTAAATACACGGGAGAAGCCATCACCGCCAATGGCGACCTCGGTGATGAGCTTCCTACGCTTATCGCAGTGGCGCCTTTAACAACTTGACCAAAGTAAGGATGTCGTCGGCGTTTAGTGTCGAGACGAAATGTAAACTGTTTGGTGCATGTGTGTTGCCCATTTTGCTGTATGATTGTAAGTCCTGGCACTTTAACAAAGCTCAGGCAGAAAAATTATCTGAATTTGAAACGAAATACCTCGAGAGAATGTACAACTGCCTCAAGAACGACGCTATACTCCAGCGCACCTGGCATTATGGAAAGCAGATAGGGCATCTAGACCACCAATGATACAGTACCACATTTTTCCCAAGGCCAAATTAGTTAATGTCAGCATAACAAATTCTATATGCAGAAGATTCGTTTAGTTTAAGGAAATAATCTGAACTAATAATGATTTCATTAGATCGTTAGTTGATCACGAATTTTGTACAAATAAACTCTATTGGATCGGAATCTATACCTCCATTACTATTTGTGTTACAATTATAATATTACCGGTGATTCAAGTGGGTAATATATGTTTTTTTTTCTTTAACATATCACTATTATCCAGGTAATACGAAATGTTTAAAAACACCCTAGATCAAAAATTTTGATAGACTGTTCTTGGCTAGTGTGTAGGTGTTTCAGATCGTGGCATCATTTTTATGAAACATTTATGTCATCAATAAGACGAAATCAGTTTGTTCAAATGACTCGGTTAAACTAATAAACAATAAAAGTTAATGCGTTTATTCCGCATTACGAAACCCATCTTTATAACTAACTGTTTGTTTGGAGGTTTCCGCAGTGGAGTCATTAACGGTTAACGTATTTGCTAACAAACAAATACAATTGGAATACAACCTACATACTAAACTTGCAGAATCTAAAGTATTATTGCTTAGGTATTTATTTATTATTATGATGCATAGATACATTAAATTTATTATTGGAATTGGTGTTTGGTTGATAACAACAATTAGTTGTAGAAATAATCATACCTACTTATTTTATACCTAAGCAAAATTAAAATGTAGGTATTCAGGGCTGATATTAGGAAGGAATGTGGTATGGAAGTAAGTGTTGAGACAAAGATGAAAGTTAATAAATTGAGATGATTTGGGCATGTGGAAATAATGGATGCAAACAAAATGACAAAAAGAATTCATAAGGCTGAAAGGAAAGGTGTAAGAAAGCGTGGCCGACCGAGAATGACGTGGATCGAACACATCGATTCCGTCCTCAAGGAAGGCTAGGTAAGAAGTAAGAGAAATAGGAGAGGGTGTATGAGGAATGTTATGTCGGTGGAAGAAGCGAAAGAAGTATGCTTGGATAGAAAAGAGTGGAGGTCCGTTCTCTCTGATGCCTATCCCTTACGGAACACGGCGTTATGGGTAAAAAAAAATCATAGCATAATCGAATTAAAAAATATATGATAACGTCCGCAGTCCCCAACGTGGTTTAAGTATCGGAACTCTTTATGCAACTGTTTTAGGTATATAGGAAGATCAAATTTAATTAATGTCATTTTTCTATACCATCTGATTAAACTCATTAATTGCTCAGGGGTTTTAACGGCAATTTCCGTCAGTAAAATATTGGTTTAGTAGATATATATATTATACTTACCGCACTAAACAGCTTCCCTGAAATGTTAAGCTATGAAGTAAGAATGAAAGAATTTACATAATCCGAGTACAATGGAGGTTATTTCTATCTTATCCGATGAACCAAAGGTTTTTAAAAATCAGTCAGGCCCACATGTACCTACTCGAGAATGCTCCCTGGTCCGATACAATGCCTTAGAAAGGTCTAAGCCTGATTATAAAGCAGATGCTTATTTACATTTTGTTTCATGGGTTTGTTAGATAGATATTCTCTCTCCAGGTACAAAACAAAACATTAGTATATTAGTGCCTAGCTTTCCCGACAGGCAATGTCCTGTTGTAGTCTTTACTACGAATATTGATTTCGAATTTGTAGTTTATATAAAATACGTTTAAATATGTTTGAATGTCAAAAAAGTATTTCTGAAAGCTCGAAAAAAAAACAATAAAAAATCTGCGAACCAATATTTTTAATGTCAATAGTTGTCAGATAAACAATAATTTTGTTGTTGTTAAATATTTTTTAATAGATGGCTTTGGCGTCGAAGGAAATCCATCCCATACTAACTTTCTTATTATTTCTCATGCATTTTTCAGTTTTTTAATAGTTATTCTGTTATCCGGAGCGGAGAAGAATCCAAGAAATCAAATATCGGTAGAATCTGTTTAGCCGATCTCGAATTATAAGTGTTCGCACAAATCCGACATTCTTTTATATTATAAGATATACCTAGATAATTTAGTGACACAAATTTAAATAATTACTATGTCGAAACACGGGATATTTTGAATCTTCTCTCCCTAAGTGATTCCACTTTGAGGCATAAAGAGGCCACAAGGCCTCCTCCCATTTCAACACTGAAACACCTCAGTTCTGTTTCTGTCAACTTTTGATAGTGTCGGCCGAAGATGCTTGTTAGTAGTCATTTTCACTGATGTAAAAATAATTCGAGTCTTCAATAAGTGGTTGGTAGCCCAGTGGTACCTATTGCAGTCAATAGTTTTACTGAAGGTCGCGGGTTCGAATCCCAGTGACTTTGAGTGAACCCATGCAGATTCACATTAAAAAAAAAATAGTATATAACCATAAAATAGTTTTCGGGAGTGACGACTCCCTTGTTCAGGTGGGTAACAACGTACATACATATTTTAATCTGCAAAATTACATATATACCTATTCTACAACAAGATTTCTCAATGTTATTTCATACTTAAACCAACACCGGGAGAGATCAATTTTGTACTGCATAAATGTAGATTGTTTTTTTACTCATAGTACCTATATGGAACATACATGAGTCTTGTGATCGGATTTCAAAAAAAAATTAATTTTCTCGACGTTTTCGAGGGTGTAGATTCCAAAAATACAAAAAAAAATATTTCCGCGTACCCGTACCCGTACGTGTACGACAAAAATGTGTGCGCACCCATAACTCATAGTAATTCTTATCCGATTTGATTGAAATTTGGTAGAACGGTTAGCCCCTCGATGTAGATAAGTCAGTAAAATGTTGAGGTCTGTACCTTCAGGGGAACCCTCTCAAAGTATCCAAAGAAAATTTCACTTGTTCTAGAAAAAGGGCTAAAAAAGAAAAAAAAATCTTATACGTATTATTAGTATTCTTATAATTTGGTATACGGGTTGGTCTTATGCTCCTACACAAGCACGTAAAATTTGAGGTCCGTAACTTCAGTGGGTCCCCCTTAAAGTACCGATTAATATTGAATATGTAGTTCTAAAGCAGATAATAAAAAGCTCCAATAGTCGATATCATTTTAAAGTTTCTATAATAATTCCAAGGATAAATTCATTTTAATCGTAAAATTATGAATTTTTATGCAATTTTATGTTATAATAATATACCTACGAGTTCTGGGCTACCCTAGGTTAGCAGCTTTTTTTTTAAATTATAATGACGTCATTCTTGAATTGATTCCAACCTCAATAAGTTATCTTTAATATTCTCAAAACAGGTGTCCAGGTATTGACGTTATGAGACCAGGGATTCCATCACATTGAATATTATTAGATTATGGATAAAAGGGTTGGTTTGTTTGTTTCGAAAAGGTGCTCAAAACAGGGGTCTTAATTAAAATTTTCAATAGGTCTTTTGAAATAAAGTAAAGATAGAGGAAATACGACGGTGGTGAAATGTACGCACATTATTATTCTTCATCCCTGTGTCCTTGCAAGCACTTCGTGGTATCAATGATATGCCTAATGATTATAACTCCCATAAAAAAAATATATAGAAAAAAAATCATTGATTTAGTTTCATTAGATCCCACGCGTCCTCGTTCTCATTGTCACTGCTATGTTAACTTATCTAAAGATATAAAAGAAAGTCGTGTTAGTGCAAACACTTATAACTCGAGATCGGCTAAACAGATTTTTATGATGCTTGGTTTAGTGAATTCTTCTCCGCTCCGCATAACAGAATATTATTGAAATTTCGACAAAATGGATAGCAAATAATATGAAACATAATATTTATTAAGTTAGTATGGAACGAGTTTCGATACAATAACGCTATCTGTGAAAAATTCTCTAGAAAAACAATTTTTATTTACCTGATAACCATTGACTTTAAAAATATTGGCAGATTTTTGATGGATTTTTTTTCAAGCTTGTTTCTAATTGATGTTTAGCATTGACGCGCATTTTATTTTATATTTTTTTTTATGAATCTGTGCTCACTCAAAGTGAACACAAATACATTCTTTGACTCTTTCGCAGTAAGCTACTTAAAGCTTGTGTCGTGATAGAGGAAGATGGTCGGCACCTGGGATCGAACCCACGACCTCCGAAAGCCGGCGTCGTAACCGCTAGTCTACCAACCAATTAAAACGCGAAAAGTGAATAAATTTTGAAATCAAATTGTCGTTAGACACAAGGTTCAGTTGTTGAATAGTTGGTGCGATTAACAGAATTCGGATAGAAAATATGTGGTTTAAAACAGATGCAACGATCGGAATGGCATTAGTTAAAATTCATTTTTATCATTCTTTTAAATTTAATGTTTATAGTTAGACCACAGGACAACGGCTGTCGGTAAAGCTAGTATAATATATCAATATGTGCATGAGATGCATGCAAACACGTGAAAAAGCTGAGAGTCACGCAACGATCTATGGAATGACACATTCTCGGCGTCTGTCACGAAAAAATAAGATATGAAGAAATTAGACCCGTACAATTTTAATTGACATCATGGATCGGGTTGTTAGTCTCAAGTGGCTGCGGACGAATCATGTGGCAAGACAGAATGGACTCAATGAGTGTTAATTAATGAGGAGACCGTGGAAACAAACGGAAAATCGGGTATGCTGCAGAAGAGAAAGGCGTGAATGCGTTTAGTGAGAAGCAGATAGGAATGGAGGATATTTGAAGAGATCAATCATAGAAGGCTGATAAAGAAGACGGATTATGTGCATACGGCCGGCACCCCACATTTCTGACATCCGTTATCAGAGTAAACATATTTCATCGGTTTTGACAAAATTATAAGATACGAAATTTTTAATGATTAGATTTACACCAATGATGTTAAATTTTCAATTTGAACCACTACGTGCTAACGACCGTCTGTTTTTTTTCTTGAATGACCGATGAGTGTGATCTCTATATACGTTCGCCATAAGGTGATCAAATTTTAATCACTGACTCAACAAGAGTTTTAAAAAAATTTCATACCCCCGGTAGATTTAGTAGACCCCAGCTGTGCTCTTCAAAAAATTACCTTTATAGTAGGTTAAAAAAAAAATCATATAATATAATCGATTCTACATAAACACACACGTAGAAGAGTAATTTATTGTTAAATAAAACATATGTATTGAATTTTCTTTTTAGCTTCTAACATACACTATGTACTGGTTACCTTGGTTGGCGAATGACAGCTCGCCCAGATATGGGAGGCTTTATCCTATTCTAATTAACGAAGTGACGGACGCATGCCACTTCATTAAAATATTACTGCCCCTCATTAGGGGTGCCACTCGTAAAATAATATCAACATTTAATCATCTTACTAGGACGTAAAAAAACGCATAGGGACTTATTTATTTTTTCTTATTTCCTTATAAAAAACTATTCTTAACACCGTAGGTATGTAAAAATCTGTGTGAGTTAGCTTAACTATGATTTATGACATAAGGTCATTTTGATGATTCAAAAGAAAACACAGTTGCATTTCACTATTTTCCTCAAGCGTTTTCGTCTAACTTGCGCAGACATTGTCAAGAGACTAAAGTATGATACTATCATAGCCTTACAATATCTATCGCTTTGCCATATCCGTGTTTCCAAAAGGTGTTACGTGTTAGATTTGCCATATCCGTGTTTGCAAAAAATTTATTGGCATAATCATACCTACCTACTTAAGATTTAATTTAAATACTTTTCAGACACCCCTGGTTTTGGGTCTCTGAAGGTTGAACCAACAGTACAAAATGTTATCATTTTATTAGATAGGTACAACAACAAAATATATAAATGAAACAGCCAAAAACAATACCTACCTACTTATGTTAACAAAATTATATAAATGGGGATGATTTTCAGTTTATACTCCCTTTGTGATGTTATAAAGTACCTACCTACCTACATATGTATTAAATGGGTTACGAATAAAAAGGTAATTAAGTAAAGTTTCGTTCAACCACTTGTTGTTCTTGCGTTATGCCCAAATCTCTCAGCAAGTTCTTTCTCGTCTGTCGTTATGCATTGGTTCGAAGATCGATATCTAAATTCAGTCTAAAGACTAAGCCCCGTAAATGAAATGTGGAGATAAAAGTTGAAAATTGTTGAGAACAAGAGAGCAACCAAATTTAAAGACTGCGACTGCCGTCATGTATTTGCCGCCAGGATATGACTATATCCATTTTTGTTACTGTCTCATATTTATTGCCTATTGGCTTTGTTTGTGCACAATGTTCTAATTATGTCTAGATTCTTGTGACCTTTTTTCAGGACTAGATCTTAAAGAAAAAATAACAACTAATGACTCTAACAATTCATTACTAATGTTCGATTTTTAAATGAAATCGATTCTTCTGATGTTTGATTTATTGGATTCTTCTCCGCTCAGGATAACAGAAAAACTATTAAAAAGTTGAAAAATGGATAATGGATAGTATAAAATATACCTAATATTAAAGTTAGTACGGAACAGAATTTCAGCGACGCGCCAACGCCATGATGATAGTTCCCTCTCATTCTCGCATACGTGATTGCCGCTCTTACAGTAGCCCATCCCACTTACTCCAATTTTCATACAGAGTCAACATCGGGCACATAGAAGTCGAATGTCTGTGTCCGAATATTATATTCTTGCGTTGTTACCGCCTGAGTTTTGTAAACGAATGAAATATGGATGTTTTGGAAATATTTTAATGTTAATATTTTATTAGCTTAACTCAATCGAATAAATTATGTATTTTTTATGGGGGCGCAGTGCACATTATGTACATATGAACGGACCGCCTCGGGTTAGAACCACAGGACAACGTCTGTCGGGAAAGCTAGTATAATATAAAAATAACGTCGCATAAGATAATACATAAAATAGTCTTAGTGGACTGTAATAGAAACATAGCAGCGCTCACGCGATGACAGGTAGCGCTATTGTTGATTTCCAAACGCTTTATTCATAACGACATAGAGTCTACAAACAAAACACGCTATGTGCGCTTTTTAAAAATAACGCGTTATAATAACATTATATGCGCTAAATTAACCACCGCAAACGTCACAAATCGAAATAATATTAATTATTTTCTGTCCTTCCTTTGTGACTCCACTCTCTAATCGACCAGAAGAAACGTATTAAAGGAAAAACTCGATGATTCATCGAGATGTCGGACGAAAAAAAAAATAAACACAAGAAAACATCCACGATCTATTAAAATAAATGACGAATTGCTCCCAGATACGTCCGTCTCCCCGCCCGTGGTGGTGTGACGAGAGAATTGTTTATTTAAAGCCTCGCTGTTAGAACAGCGTTAGAACAACGCCAGGCAGCGGCAAAATACGACAGCAGAATTTTAAATGTGATTAATAATGATATTATTTTGTTTTGTCTTGTTCAACAACAACAGTTGAATAATGTTTTAATAATGAATCGCGCCTGTTTGCTGATTCCTAATATTATACCAGAACGTTGATTTTATTTTAAACTAGTTGAACCAGCGAACTTCGTTCCGCCTCAGAAATAAACAAAATATTATAATAATTATTAGGTATGTTTTATTTTCAAATTAAAAATACACTCTTAAAATTAACTTGACAATTATTAAACACTTCCAAAAATCCCAAAAGGCATAGCCTGTTTGTGGGTGTAGCATAATGAAAACAACATTTTAACAAAATCAATATCTACAGCTCATTGGCTGGAAGAACTAAGGTAAAAAATAAACAATAATAAATCTATTTGTATGGATTTGGCGCGACTTTAGCGTTGTACCTATACTTAAACTTTGCAATATACTGTTCTCATAAAAAAAAATAATTAAAAAGTGTACTCGATAAAAAATAAAGAGTAGGTACTTAATTAAAAAAATAATAATACCTAATAACAAATCAAATATTGCAAAAAATAAAGGTATATTTTTTGCGGTTTTATAACATTCCTAATACCTATTCCTACATATACTTCGAAGAACTCTTTTATAGAGATAATAAAAAGCCGTCCCATACAACATAATATATATGACTATATTTTTTTTTCAAATATTTGAAGCTAGTTGTATTATTATGAATATTGCACTGTTCAAGTGTGTTTATTTGGAAACTATCGGGACTGACGACTCTATACCAAAGGCGAAGCATTTAGAATGTAGCGCGAACCAACATTTACCACACTATTTTTACCTCTTCAGAGTTGTCAGAGGCAGTTAAAGTTATAAAAGAAAACGAGACAAAATTAATTTTATTCCCAGCATATTCTTCCAATTATATTTTTGATTTCGGAATGATGACAAAATCAACAAACCAAAAATCATAAGAATCAATCCATCCGTTCTTGAGTTAAACCTTAGTGTAACTAACACGGCTTTGTTTTATAAATATAGATTGGAGTATTTTTCATGAAACTCTCCCCTTGTTTCAGGGATCATCAAAGGAGATGAAATTATGGTTATCAACGGAGCTATCGTCTCTGATCTGGACATGATGTATCTGGAGAGTGTTCTTCAAGAGGAGCAAGCCTTGTGTATGATGATGAGGTGAGGCCATGCTTTACATTTTCATTTCTCATTCATTTTGATTACACGTGACTACAATAAGGGTTTTTTTCTGTATTTTACCTGTAAAATATTAAGAACTAAACACAACATTGTGCTAATAATGTATTGCTGTATTTATGTTTTGAAACACAACTTATCCAATAACCGTCAGCGGAAATTAAAACGCCGCCTTGCAATTGACATGGGTACTTAACAGTGTTGTAACCAAATGTTGGTACTGATTGAGGCTTCACCTTGTTATTGACAGTGAAGTTTGTCGTTATTAGCAGTTATAACAACTTAATATTCGTATGTTTTTGGAGACAGAAGCTGGTAGGTGGTACCTAACTAAAATAGTGGCAACAGTGGATTAGTGTATCGCGGTACGATCTAGTAATATAGTAAGTAATTGAATATTTGTACTGATTGAGACTTCACCTTGTTGTTGACAGTAAAGTTTGTTCTTTCTAGCAGTTTTAACAACTGAATATTGGTTGGTATTTGAAGACAGCCACTAGTAACTAATAGTAGGTATATCACGGTACGATCTAGTACATGATATAACATTTTATTATAGTAACTGAATATTGCTGCTTATTGAAACTCCATAACTGATGGTTAAGTTTACTGTTACTGTCAGTTTTAACAAACTGAATATTGGTGCGTATTTGGAGACACCAACTGGTAAAATAGTGACAACACTGTATAAGTATTTCGCGGTTCGATCTAGTATTAGGTAGCAGCCCTATTCACGAAAAAGTTTGAATCGAACTTCGAACTAAACTTAGACTTAAACTTTTCTGAAAACTTTTCTAAATATCTAATCATATAAGTAGTCTGTGATCTGTCAGATTTACTACCTGTCAGATTTACTCCGACTTTTCCAACTTTCTTCATATTAAAATAATATTATTACAAATAAACACGCATATGTGGCTTGTAAATACGGAATAAATCAATTATAAAGGCTGAAAAAGAAATTTAGATGGGCGAAATGTACATATCTAACAGACAGAATTTTTGACAGCTCAATAAGTTGAAAAAGTCGGAAAGAAAAAGTTTTCAGAAAAGTTTAAGTCTAAGTTTAGTTCGAAGTTCGATTCAAACTTTTTCGTGAATAGGGCTGCTGTACCTAATGTACAGTAACTGAATTAATATACCTAAATGTTTAATCAAATGTTTGCGACTTCTTTATAAGATCGAATTGTATATTGATAAAACGTAACCTATTTTAACAGTGACAACTGAGTTTGTTAATATTTTGAGGCACCAACATTTTGTTACTGCAGCTGACGGTGGTAACTGTGTATTGGTATTTCGCAGTATGATCTAGTAACTGATTGTTCATGGTAAGTAAACAATATATCGGTAAATTAAAATGCCACCATCGACATGGATAAATTAGGCTCCACCAAGCAACTAATAATAAACAGTTGGAACTGTCAGCACATGCGTTAGTAACTGGATAATATTATATTGTGGGTAACAACTCACCTGAGTAATTCATTGAAATGATTCAATGAGTATTTAGTAACTTAAATTGGTAACTAACATGAAGATAGACTATAAGGATTGTCACATTTAATTGATTGAATCAATGAGCAACCGCGTGATTTGTTAGAAAATATTATAATGTCGTTGTTATTTTAACTAAGCTATTAATAAACAAATATTACAATGTTTCAGTTACTAAAAATCCTAATTAATTTATACTACGCTCTTAAAAATCTCAGATCTCTAAAATATAAAGTGAGGTTTTGTTTTGAAATCTCGAGAAGAAAAGTTTTCAGCTGATGGTTTTGTTTCATTTTGATTTTTTCTTCCTCAGTCGCTTTTCACGTAGACGTGTGTCCCCATTTGTGGAGACAATAATAGCTGCCACCGTGTAGAAGGAAGCGCGAGAACAAAGAGATCTCTCTTACTTTCTGTTATTCAGGCTGACCCATATATCGGAATGAAAACACTGAATGTCATCTGAAACGGTTCCTATGGGTAGGCGTACGTATGTATGTCGTAGGCCTTTCAATTTGAATCACACTACATTATTTTCATCATAATAGTACTTACCTACATATACCTGTGATAGTATCATCTAAAGCGCAAATTACAAATGGGATTTGTGACATTATAATAAAACTCACTGACATAAGGCACCACACTCACGATCACTAAAAATAATCATATATGGTTTTTTTTTTTCAAACATTGTAATGAAATTTCACTAAGTAATTACGTTTTTTGCTATTATCTTTATATTAATACGTGAAGGAAAAACGTTGTGACCATTTTTACGAAAATTGCGCGGACGGCGGAGTATGAAATTTTGCACACTAATAGTTTACAAAGAGAAGGAGTGGCGAATGCTAATATTTTTTCAAAATTATGCATAAAAATATATAAAATCAATAATAAAAACACTACGCACATT
Source organism: Mystacides longicornis (assembly GCA_963576905.1). Classification (NCBI taxonomy): domain Eukaryota; kingdom Metazoa; phylum Arthropoda; class Insecta; order Trichoptera; family Leptoceridae; genus Mystacides; species Mystacides longicornis. The sequence continues at coordinate 1,349,809 of OY756423.1, forward strand.
ACTGTAATTTATTTATTTATTTCAAGTAAAATCCATCACTTACCATAACAGATTTCTCCTTTGCGATGAGTGATGATATGTATTTCATACTCACACACACTTCGATGTATTTGACATTGACACAGATACATATATTCTTTTGTTTATCTAAGGTCAAATTGAGAACAGAGTTATATTGTTTTTTTTTTTTAATTATAATAGAAAACACTTTGTACATAATCAAATTTGACGTATCTATCCATGTCATTGTTTTTGAAGGAAACTTTCAAACAGCGCTCGTTCAGTCTCTGACGATGGAACCTTAATAATAATGCGCAAACTCGTAATTTTAATAAGTTGTGGTCGAATGTCGAGCACTGATCGACCACTAGTAGGTACTTATTGATTGATTTCGAAATTTGGCTTTATATTATGAAAACTGTTTTATTCTCACATTTAAGCCATTCTATGTAATTAAAAATGAAATATGTCCATTTTACAGGGTTTTCTAGTATTCACGTCCAGGGTTAGTTTTTTGTAAGGGATAAACTTTTAAAAGTTTTTTCAAAAAAGATTTTCAAACCGCTTCAGATAAACGATACTGTAAGGGTTATGTTGTAGGTAGGTACCTCTTGTACCTACCTGGATACAATAATGTGGTTTGTATTTATGTGTGTACATATATGTGTGAACCGGCCATAATGACACAGATTTGCAGCGCACCTTTGTTTATCCCACTTGATGTGGGATAAATCTCATGACTTGAATAATACATACATTAAAACAAAAAACTCAGAGTACCTACCTATTCTTATCTCCATAATAACTTAATTATGATCGAATGTACTCTTACACTAGGTAGTTACCTGTTTTGAATCATATAATGTGAGTTATGATCTACTACACCGCCATCTCTTTAACTTATTTAAAGTTACGCAGTCATAAAAGCAAAATGTTTATTATAAACTATACTGTACCTACTTCAATGAGCCACGTCCCACCTCAGAATTGAAAAGCATTGTGTTAACTTTTAGCTGATTTCCGTGTTTTATTAAGTTAACATAAATCATCATCATCATCATCAGCATTAGGTTATAATTTTTATCTGAAATAGTATTGTTTAATAATATGATTGATTGATTCAATTTTTTTGTAATTAACTTACTTTTTGAATGCCTAAGAAGAAAAATTTTCGAGGCCGAGACGAACAAAACAAAGTCATAGAAGCGGTCTTCTAAAAAACGGAATATTATTCATTTGATAAGTTTTTTTTTTTTTTTAATAAAATGAAACTGTGCTCACTCAAAGTGAACACAAATACACTCCTTGACTCTTTCACAGTAAGCTACTGAAAGCTTGTGTCGTGAAAGAGGAAGATGGTCGGCACCTGGGATCGAAACACGACGTCCGCAGTACGAAAGCCGGCGTTGTAACCGCTGGGTCACCAACCACTTCTAAGTTAACACAATGTTTATTTTTTTTTTCGAACAAAAGCCGGCGGACGGGTCAGCTAGTATTTTTCAGATTAGACCTATGCTCCTTCGAAAACAAAAACGGTTCTTTAGAATCATGTATTTATTTTTATTCGCAGATCCTCGCGGACAGAACCTCCAGAAATAGCTGGTCTCCTGCGGGCGACGGATGACATCATAGACAGTCTCGTGTGCCCACCACCTCCGGGAGACCCGTCTCTTATTTCTGAGGATATGATCTCAGGACTGATCGTCCCAGCACCTGGATGGAGTAAGTATCGACTCTCTATTCATACAGTCAATTATTATGAGCTCAGATCTTACAAAGATTTCCTGATCTTTAACAACTTCCCATTTTCGATATACATGCCGTTTGAAGGATCACTGCATTTCTTGAAGCGATTAGTTAAAAAAGCACAGTTATCCTCAAGTGCAACGTAAATCCTTGAAATCTCTTATCACATTTTCTTATTTCGCTGATATATTCACTTTTTTATCAAAGAGATTATGTAAGCTGATAATTCCATCATACGCGACATCCGACACATTTCTAATGCAACTTTGTATTAATTATTATTTTGTATGTGCATCAAGAAAATGAAATGTATAATAAAATATGAAATCAAATTGATCTTCAATGTAAAATGATCAATCGTAAATGATTATTGATCCTTCTCAATCTCAATCTCTTGTACAGAATTTTTTCATACGCTTTTCAGATAAAAATGTCTTCAATTTTTGAATTCTGGTTCACTCGCTTGTATTTCTCAACCAGACATTTTCCAAAAAAAATGAGATTAATGCTATTGATACCACCTACTATTTCTCTATTTTTTTTTTCATATAGCTAGATTCAATGCTCTTAAATTTTCTTTTAATCGTGAAAGTTAAATTACTTTGGAAAGACCTTTTAAATTATTGATCTTTCACTACGTGAATTCGTAAAAAAAATAGCCATCTTAATGTTTTGTATGCTTTGTATATTTACAAAGTGAAAGTTAATTGTGATGATTTAAAAGAAAACACAGTTGCAATTTCACAAAACTTAAATCAACGATAATAATATTATTCATTTTACATCAGTAGATTGTCCTAATCTGTATTCATTACACATTACACAAAGTATTGTTTGATAATATGAATGTAATAAAAATACCCAGATAATTTAATAAAAACAAACCAACAAATTAATAACTACCCGGTATTATGTTGAAATTAAAAGTTAAAAATAACCGAGGGTTAAAACTGTTCCCTGGCAACAGGCCTTTATTGTGTCTCCCTCTTACTCAAAACGGTCACGACTCCCCGAATTAAATTTCCCTTTTGACTGACATTCGAATGTTGTCGGTTTTAATTTGGGAAATGGTTCCAAAAGGCGTATCTCGGGTGTAGCACGCTCTCACCGCATCCGAAACCTACGCAAATGGAGCGGGCCTGCCGCAGCCAGGATCCTTTAACAACGAAACTGTGTTATCATTATTTTAATCCTTTTCGTCAACTTCTTTTAGAACGTACCTAACTGATTATTTACTTTACTTGAATACAACCACTCTTTTACTTCACACTCACAAAATAATGAGCCATTATTTTTGTTTCGAATTATATTCATCGCCTAACTTTTGAAAAAATTAGATTGCTTGAATTATTGAAGTGTTTGTATATTCACGTAGAAAATGAAAGGTCATTTCAATTTGGATTTCCTGGCAAAAATTTTAATAATTACCGTGAATACAATAAAATTTTTTTTTTTTCGATATATAACTACCTAGTAAACAGCGCCTTTCTGTCGTAGAAGAAATAAGTAAATTATAGGTAGGTAGGTACCTACCTACTCGTACTTTCCGGTCTTATCCTAATGATATTATTATTATTATTTTACAAAAAAACATGATCTACTTATAAAGTATAGTTTAATTATAAGTAGGTACTTAAATCTTTTGTTTTAATATTTTGTGAAAATGCGTAGGTACCTACAGAGGGGGGCACTGTCAATGATTTAATGGGGGGGGGGACACTGAGAATTTAATTTGAGGAGAGGGGGTTGATTTGATTACTATACCTAGTGCACACTACCCTTGTAACGCATCTGGTATTATACAAGATGGGACATTTTTTTGTGTTTATGTTGACCATGCATTTAGAGATGGTTCCGCCTAGTATTGTAGGTACCTACCTACCTACCAACGTAATAATGTTCTTATTGATTTTATTGTATGTAGTAGGTAAGCATTGTATATTTTTACCATAAATAAAACTCAACAATTGAGTCTCTAGAGCGAATTATTCTGAAAAATAAAATGGTGGAAAATTTTATTCTGCTTCCCTACTTATTAGATTTTTGTATTGGAAGGAATAACACAGGAAATATTTTTTTTGTTTTGTGGTTCCTTAACAAGTAGTAGGTAGAGAAATAAAAAATAATGAAAATCCTTTATCTTGTATTTCTCTCCTTCAAAAATAGCATACGTATATATAGGTAACACGGAACCATAGAAAATCCAATCAGACGGGGGATGTTCTCTTCAACTTAAATGTAATCTCCTGTAATCACGTCGAGAGTGACGTACACAGAACACATATACTCTCTGTGACGTACATGCAGCCAACAACTTAGAAAACACCATTTTTACTATAGGTACCTATCTAGATCAAATCTTTTTATAACGAAGTCTATCCCGATATAACGCAATATTGATGTTTTGAAACAATATTGAAATGGTACGTACGTCACTGGATCACACACATTACATATTAATGTCGTAAATGTCGTTATAAAAAGATTACCAACCGAGCACATCTTATTTAACAACCTAATATGCTAGTAAAATCGAAATAGATATACGTATGTATACCTTCTCAGTTTCATCTTCTTCCTCTTTTTATAGCTACCTACTACTTAAACCGGTTTGAATCAAATGATTAATCAAAAATATACACAATATAAATAGTTCAGTATCTACTACAATTTGGTGGAGTACCTACTTTTTTTATTAGAACCTTTTTTTATATATATACATACATTGACTCCTATATTATATGCATGTTATTTTCTTTACTCGGGGTACCTACCTACCTACTCACACGTTTTGAATTTATAACTAGATAGATACTATTTATAGTGGGTACATGGGTAGCTACTTAAATTTCTTTATAACAGGGTTGGTAATAATATATTTCAGCCACGTAGGGTTAGAAGCTGCGGAAAACCCACATATTTATCCACAAACCGTATTAAGGGTGATTTCCTTCATCTTCCGGAGATAACTCTATTTCTCTATGGAGTAGGTGCCCACGTACTGTTGCCTATTATCAAAGAGGTTTTTCACAACAATGTGACGCGAGCGACCCGCGCGCCAGCGACCTCCCGGCGACGAATTATTGAAACGAACCATTTCCTCTCACACACTCACTCTAAACCACCGTAAAAAATAATATTTTAGGTATTAGGTTTATAATGGAATTGGCTTGAAGGACCTCGGTTTATTTATGTACTAGCTGACTCCCGTCTTGCTTTACGTTGTTGCTTCGGGTAGTCAGACTTGATAATAAGATAACCTATTGACTAGGCAAAAGTACTTAGGTACTTCTATCTTCTTTGCAAGTAACAGATCAAGATAAAAACGCTTGGGCAGTAGTCTAATATGTCCCTAGCTGTCATACACACATGAAAAGAAGAATGTAATTTTCAATATTCCATGCAATATCTGTATGAGTGAGTAATCCTGTTTTCAAATTATAGCAGCTATTTTAACATCTTCGTAAAATACATAGATGCTAAAAATTTAGTTTTTTTTTTAATGACGCTACCATATTTTCCACGACTCTTCGCAGAATAAAATCAACATAACGTATGTAGGTATTTTTGCCTTGGTCTTGATATGGCAACTTAAGATAATGCATACATTCATACTTAACTGAATTATAATGTAGATTTTACTTTCAATCATTGATAATAATACTATTATTATACACTGTAACGACGCAGCCCCATTTCGACTTAGGTATCCCGTTTTGACTAAAAAATGTATTACGAGTATAATAATTATTATACCTACATTATTACATACTTACTTAAGTATTTACTTTTTTTATTTTTCAGGCAAGGAACTTTATTCACCTGAGGAAGGCTCTGGAGGATTACCAGGCGAATCAGGAGGGAATGTTCCTAAAGTCAGTTCTAGAACTAACTCGTTTGAAATCGAAAATTTGCTCAAGGTAATTGCTTTAGAAGTTTTTCAAAACTTAGTTCTATGTAAATTTGTAAGAAAAGTGTTTTGCAAAATTCCATGTTTTTTTACATGCTTATTTATTAAATTAGCGACAACTTTCTTAAATTTTCAGAATAAGATACTAAACTTCAAAAAGCAAATGCGTATATACTCAAAATAACTAAGCTAAGTGGAAGCAAGTTATTTTTGTTCTTGGTTCTTATTTTTAATTTACACCTCTCCCCTCAAGGAAAACTGTTGAAGAACCCATTTTTTTACATAATTACAGAGTGCAGAACAAGTCACCGGCTTCTGTCGCTCACCTCAGGATACGAGACGAGGTTCCCCAACAGGGTCTGTCACTAGCGGCGCTGCAATGACTCCCACGCGTCACCTAAGTGATGCAGAACGACTGAGAAAAGTAATCCTCGAGCTAAGAGATACTGAAAGAACTTATGTTAAGGTAAAAAAAAAACATTAGGTACCTACTTTATTATTATTAGGTATTTATAATTTTTACCCAACTAAAAGAAACTAAAAAGATTAGATAGTCTACGACTGTGAACTAATGCCACACTTGTCTATGAAAATACAATTGCAGCGGAATTTAGCCCTTAAGTAAACCGTAAAAGTGTATTTTATTGCTTTGAACGCATTCAAAATATTGGCAACATGACAATGACATCTATTTTTGACATTTGAATTTGAAACGTTCGTCAATTGTTTGTTTTTGTTATTAAATTCTTTTGTTTTGTTTTCAGCACCTAAATAGTTTATTAGAAAACTACCTCGAACCTTTGAAAAGGGAAACATTTTTATCTAATGCTGAAATAAATGCTTTATTCGGAAACATTCAAGAGATAGTTACATTCCAAAGACAGTTCCTGCAGAATCTGGATGAGGCGATAGAATTAGAACCAAATTTCCATCAATTCGAACATTCCAGTCAATTCAAGGTAGGAACTCAATAGCTTACATTCTATAAAACGATATATTAATGAATACACCCTTATCTTATTGCATTCTCTTGAAATTTTCAGAATGTCCTCTTCTCAATCGGAAGCTCTTTCTTATATTATGTCAACCATTTCAAATTATATAGTTCTTTCTGTGCCAGTCACAGTAAAGCGCAGAAAGTTCTTCACCCTAGTAAGTATACTCAGATCAAATAATTATTATTAATAGTTATTATAACCATATTAAAACTTTTTTATCCATGCTTTGCATTGTGCTATCCTTATGGCCATCATTTGCAGTTTTACGACTTATGAAATACATATTAGTATTACAATATTTACAAGTTGCTTATCAATTTAACTATCCTATATCCCTGGGCTTGATACAATCATAGAAACATTCTAAATTCGGATTCGAAATATTTTGTAATTATGAAAATTGAATATTATTGCCTGGATGTTTTTTAACGCCTTTTAATTAATTCAAATACATATTACCATTGTTTTGAAATAACAAAAGATATTGTGTTTTTTTTGTGTGTTGTATAAACTCAAGAAATTTTGTGGTATCTTACTAATTGAAATAAACTCACAATCTCTTCAAAGTTGTTGCTATGATTAATATTAAAAGGAATTATCAAAGTTAGTTGAACAATTGCTTTCATGGCAAAGGTTTCTAGCTTGAATCCCACTGCTAGAATGAATATTTTGTTTCAAGATAAAACATATGCTTAGTGTGACAGATGTGTCTCGGTTTAGGATATCTGTCAAACTACGCTCTTCCCCTTTCGTTTTCATTTGTTTGTGAATATTTTCAGATGAAGGTAACCAAGCTTTACAAGAATTCCTGGCGGCGCGTAATCCTAGACAGCAGCATTCCAGTACCCTGGAGTCATATCTTATTAAACCAATTCAGAGGATCCTCAAATATCCACTTCTTCTACAGCAGCTACGAAACCTGACAGATCCAACGACGGATGAACATGCCCATTTAGTTGGTAAGCTCCATATTATATTTTACCATCTTTCCCGAGAGACGTTGTCCTGTCCTAGCTATGAATATCGAGTTCGAATTTTGTGTAAGTAATGATAAATTAATTACCTTAAGTGGTTGATAGCCCAGCTGTTACGACGCCGGCTTTTGTAGTGTTTTGTGTGGAGGTCGTGGGTTCGATCCCAGGTGCCGACCATCTTCCTCTTTCATGACACAAACTTTAAGTAGCTTACTGTCAAAGAGCGTATTTGTATTCACTTTGAGTGAGCATAGATTCATTTTTACAGAAAAAAAATTTAACCAATTTATTTGCAAATGAAGCATCTGTTTAAAACAATGTTTGTAGGGCACATTCTGTCAATCGCACCAACTGGCGGTTGTATTGTCAAAAGCACTAAGAAGGTTAAGTTTTCTTATAATTTCGAATGTGCCACGTATCATCTTAATTTTTCTTTCATAAGAACCTTCTCCACAAGAAAAACACAACAAAAAAGAATAGTCAATTTTTTTTCGACAATATAATTTCTGTTAAAAAAATTGACGAGTTTTAAATTGGGGCTTTAACATGAGTTGATACTGTAGTAAGGCTAGGTGCCCACCTGCCTATGTTTCAGTGCGCTAACATCTCTAAAGCAATTGGTCTATTGCATTGCAAGAGACTTTAATATTGATATGAATGTAACTTGTATTTTTAATAATCATTAAGGGGTAGCATTATTTGTAAAAAAAAAACAAGTTTTGTTGGTTAAAATTTCCACCTGCGATTTGGGTATTCACTGTTTTTTTTTTGTCCATTTTCAGAGGCACTCAAGGGTATGGAGAAGGTTGCCGAACATATCAATGAAATGCAACGAATACACGAAGAATATGGGGCTATATTTGATCACTTATTTAGACAGCATCAGAAATCGTGCAAACAACCGATAGACCTTAGTCCAGGTGTGTAATAAACATAACATAATTAATCTCTCACGATATTCTACTTTTTTCTTATGGTACATACTTGTAAATACATTAATTTATGATTCCTCAGCCTTTGAAACAGCAGTAAAAGACTGCACCAAATTTTAAGTTTTGTACCCAAATGCATAGACATAGCTTATCAAGTTATGTCAACCTTATGTAATTTCAACACTGTATTCTGAGATCAAATAAATGAATTACGATATCTGTCAGCATTGAACATACCACAGCTAAGATCACCTTTTAGAAAATATGGCCCTAACTATGTTTTATTGAAAATAGGGTACTACTACCCTAGGTTAGGCCTTCACCTTTTATTAGTACTGATTCTGCATACTTTATTGAGAAATTCCCCAACTATAAAATAGCGGAGATTTAAGTTAAATCCAAATTTAAGAAATATTCTTCTTCTTTTTGTGCCATGCTAAGTTCTCCCCAACATCAGTGATCACTTGAGCAAAGCATTCCCGTGCTTTCCTGCTCAAAAAGCTCTCCCACTACACTAATGCCTGACCAATCTCGGATATTTTTCATCCATCGCACCTGTTCCTGACAACAAACCTACTTCGAGAAATTGAAAAAATTATATATGCCAATTCAATGAATGTTTTTTCTGTAACGTTGTGATACTTTATTATACTTTATTGAAATACCTTATATATGCCAGTTTTTTGGCAATTTTTGTTTATGCAAACTTAATTCTTTTAACCATCAATTAATGTTATTTTAGGAGATTTGCTGTATTATGGTGGAGTTGAATGGCTCAACATTTCCGACTTTCTTGGTAAAATTAAGAAAGGCTTAGAGTTACACGCTATGTGCTTTGTATTTAAATCCGCTGTTGTATTCCTTTGTAAAGAAAGACTGAGACAAAAGAAAAAATTAATGGTAAGTTTCATTCTAATATATTTCAGCTTTCACAACAGCTAGTTAGTGTCGTTAACAAATTGTGAAACTCATTCTTGGATTGATCTTCCAGGGTGTATCATCGAAAAGTAATTCAAACGAAGTAGAAATAATAAGATATCAAGTATTAATTCCTGTGACCGAAGTTCAAGTGAGAGCGTCTTCGGCCAAAGACATGGATAGTCACTTCTTATGGGAGTTAATACACCTGAGGTCACAGCTGCAGAGGAGATCGGAAAAAGTTTATGTTCTCTCCAACAGGTATGTGTATGTGGATCCCCATTTATCCATTTTTATTCTTTTGATTTTCTCGCAAAATATTTTATCTTACGATGATTATTCCAGTACTGCTGACTTCCGCAATGCTTTCCTCAAGACAATTAGACAAATCATTAGAGAGAGTGTCAGGAACATGTCGATACCATCGACGAAAGGGCTGTCGGCACACGGGGCATCTGGGATCACTTCGGGAAGTCAAGGAGCTATGCACAAAGACTCGCACCACAGTAGCCATACTCTGGATAGACCCAGACAACCGCAGGTAATAAAATAAATGAAAATTTTGTAGTCATTTTGGTTTTAAAATAATAGAATGACACACTAATTGAATTTAACATAATATAACAATTGTTCATTGGTAATAACTCACCCAGTGTGAACTTTTTAAAAATTTTGATAATTGCTCAAATTTCCGATAAAGGATGAACTATCGCTCAACCAAAAAGCTTATTAATAAAATCATTCACTGCGAACATACTATATCAACTATGGTTGATCCTTGGATTAAGCTCACATATTTTGATTGTTGGTCTGAGTGTACAAAGTTTGCTTTTCATAATTTTAGTTGTTTTCCTATTCAATTTTGTGCCCGTTTCATCTCTTATAGTCCATCATATTTTGGTTTATAATTTTAACAAAATAAACTTTTGACCAAAGCAAACATGCATTCCCGTAATTGTCGCTCTGTTATGATTTTGTTTGTTTCCAAAATACAAGTGTCACGCAACACAATATATCAAGCGAAATTTTGAGTTGCTATAAGAAATTCTCCATCCATATGGCACAGATCAAATATTTTTTCTTACAAGAAAATTTGATCTATAGTTCATCCACTCCAACACAGATTTCGTGATTTTTATTAACGTTCAATGGGAAAAATGTAAACTCTTACATCTCAAATAACAAAATATTTACTTGAATTAATAAATAACTGTCCATTAGTAAAATGACTCTCCCTCATTCAATAACATATTTTCTAATATTCGTTTGAGAATCCAAATCCTTATATACTTTCTCACAGCTTCACTAACCCATGGTTTACTAACCTCTCACACTAGGTGCAGGTAACTCAAGGCTCCCATACCTTAGGCAAAACAAAGAAATGCAAACAGCCGCCTCAGAGACATTCAGCAGGTAATATTGAGTGTGAGAGTTTATCCAGAGGAAACTCCCAAGACGGGGAACAAGATCAGCCTTCTCCACCAATACAATCCCAGGAACAGTTCAGGGGAAGAAGTAAAACCTTGGGTGACTCAGCAGGTATGTGCTTTTATTTGGACATTGTCTGATGGAACTGCAATCTAAGTAGGAGTATAATTATTGCAAATTTGAAAATAACTTGTATTGTTTAGATCCTCCAGCCGTTCCCAAACGTACTACATCAGAGCTGGAACGGTCAGACCCCGGATCCAAATCAGAAGGAGAGGAGGACTCACAAGCAGGAGTTGTAACGCACAAGAAAGGACTAGGAAGGACACCAAACCATCTGACTTTGAGGTATGTCCCCTATTTTTTTGTTTCGATCGAAATTATTCTGATAAATTATGTAATTGGTAAAAACTTACATTGATATTTTTACATCACACAGCACTACCTCAACCCTCAGTGCGGGAAGTACAGGAAGCCAAGCTCGCCTCATTCAGTCTTCACATCAACCAGCTACTTATCAGCCAGTACTCGTCAAAGATTTAGGTAAGCAGCATTCCTCACCCTCCCTTAGAACAACCTCTGAATTTAAAAAATCCAGTTCACCAGAGCACCGTCCCGTCGTCACTAAATCTTACAGTGGAGGGAATATAAATCGCAAAAAGTCTCCAGATAAGTATTCCCATTGTAATGGTAGTTATTTCTCTAATAAAGACGTTGTTACCAAAGTCATCATACATAAGTCACCCAAAAAGAGCAGTTTGAGAAATAGCAGCAAAAGCAGTGTTGAATCTTCTCCTCGAGGAAGCATAGACCGTGACCGGTCTCCCAAAGGCGGTATTGACAGGGATAGATCCCCAACTGGCAATTTTGAAAAGAATAAGTCGCCCAGAGGCAGTGTTGACAGAGCTCGCTCACCAAAAGCTGGACTAGAGAAAACCCGCTCCCCTAAGGCTAGTATAGATAGAGACCGCTCTCCAAAAGGTGCCATAGAAAGAGACCGCTCTCCAAAAGGTGCTATAGAAAGAGACCGCTCTCCAAAAGGTGCTATAGAAAGAGACCGCTCTCCAAAAGGTGCTATAGAAAGAGACCGCTCTCCAAAAGGTGCTATAGAAAGAGACCGCTCTCCAAAAGGTGCTATAGAAAGAGATCGCTCTCCCAAAGCCGGAATAATGAAGGAACGCTCACCTAAAGGCAGTATAGATCGTGATAGATCTCCAAAAGGAACTAAGTCCCCTAAATCAAATATACAAAGAGATAAATCACCTAATAAAAATGGTACATTAAGCAGAGATAGATCTCCCAAAAGCTGCCTGAGTCGAGACAGATCTCCAAATACTAATCGATGTAAATCGCCAAAAACCGTTGATAAAACAAAATCTCCCAGAAATAGCATTGATGGCTCCAAATCACCCCAGAGGTGCAAATCTCCTGCTACTTCCATTGAACGTTCCAAATCTCCATTAAAACCGATTGTTAAGAAAAGTATCATGAGAAAATCTCCACAAACTAGTTTTGATAGATCTCCTAACAAGTCTCCAAACTTGGCAAGAAGATATTCAAAATCCTCCCAGGACAGATTGGCCAAATTGGGGACCAACTCTTTAGATCGTGCCACTCAGTTCTCACCAATGGCTAACTATGAAGAGAAAGCTTACGAACTTGGAATAGTGGTTTCCAAGTCAACCGAATCTATCGCTAAAGTAATTGAAAAACCCACTTGTGTGGAGTGTTATTTGTCTAATAAGAAGCAAAGCAAAGTTTCCTAGCATAAAGCAAGTGCGAGTCGAGGCCGATCGCACAAAAACAAAAGAAAGCCGGCCTTAGGAAGACAGATGTCTTCATCTGACAGAAGCAGTGTTGAAACTTTGGACTGCGATACTTATGTCCATGGACATGTTTCTAGTCGTGAAAACAGCTTCAGTCGTGAGAGTAGTTTCAGTCGGGAGCCCAGCTTCAGTCGAGAGCATAGCTTCAGTCGGGAGCCTAGCTTCAGTCAGGAGCCTAGCTTCAGTCGGGAGCCTAGCTTCAGTCGGGAGCCTAGCTTCTGTCAGGAACCTAGTTTTAGTCTTGAAAACAGCTTCACTCGTGAACAATCTGTTGAGAAATCAGATATAAATGAAATTCACGTGTAAAGGGTACACTGCATTTTACCTTTGCCACGGTATTGTTTATTATTTAACAATCAGTTGTGTATTTGTCTTCCATGTGTTTGAATTCTTCCACTCCTATATTCTGATATTGTTTGTTTGTTCAAATAATTTATGTGATTCAATTGGTGCATTTATTTCTAAGTAGGTACATAAGGTGTGGTCTTTATTATCATTATCTGTTGTATTATATTTATACGCCTTTTTTATGATTATTTTGATTTGCTCAAAGATTTGCATTTTGAAAGAAACTGAAAATTAATTTCCATAGACATCTGACATTTAACTGAAGCAATTTACCACAGCTAATATGTAAAAAAAAACGACATAATTTCAATATTATGTTGACACAAAACAGTGTACAGACATTTATATTATTATGTCTAATCATATTTAATTTAAATATTACTCAATTTACTATTTTTTATGCAATCTTATGTAAGTATATAACTATTATATTTTTTTATTATTTTGTTTATTTTTTATCTACATACGAGTTATCTTTAACTAAATTCATTTATAAGTGAAATATTAAAGTAAAAAACATGTAAAAGTATACAATAGTCTATGTCATAATTTATACATATTATATTATTACTAAATATATATTAAAATGCTATACCCTACTTAACTACCCATCCATATTATAATAAAATATACATAATACGATATGACTATGTTCACAATATAAACAATAAAGTATTTAAGTGAATTTAAATTCTATTGCACTTTCACAATTTTAATTGGGTTGAACTTTCATAAACAATTTAGAGAAACTACAATCCCGGCAGATATTCTCGCTGACAATTTTGAATGCTGCGAGGAAGGTTGGTAGGTGACAGGAAAAGTCTAGTGTTAATTTATCCTTTCGACCGTGACTACTTGGTGGAACATAATTCGAAAGACTGAACGTCTTCATCAGGCTAGTAGAGGCTAGTAGATGTTAACTCTACTAGTTAACATCTACTAGCCTGACGAAGAAGACGTTCGGTCTTGGAAAACCAGTTAGCTTAATAAATATTGTGGAAAAAACTAAATATTTTGTTTCTTTCAAATAAGTTAAAAGTCTAGTGGGCATAGAATCAAACTTTTCAATACAAAGAATGTTTTTTGGCTGATACTTTCCTGGCACGTTCATAGTATGGTACATACGATGTAGTGGGCAGAGAGCTCAAACGAAAATAAATCTATAAAATATTGTGAAAGTGCAACTTTCATTACTTAAACAAATAAATTCCAATTATTAATGTTCAGTATAATATATAGCTGTATGTTATATAAAAAATAACCCGTATTATACAATATTACTGTTTGGGAAAATCCATAATATACAATATTAAAATATCAAGTAGGCTAGTGAAATATACAACATAATCAATTCTAGGTATCTTTAAACAATTATTACTCATGAGTGTTGAATTATTCTTAACTCAATTATACTTATTTTAGTTATTCTAACTCCTTAACCAACAAAGTTATTGTTTTTAACACAATTATAATATTAAAATCTGAAGTATTACACATTTCCATGTGTGACATCGTTAAGATATTTCTTATTAAACAAACGGGTAAAACTAGTTGAATACTTACTAAATTTTATTTCTTAAAGATGTCACATGTGGAATTATAACAAATTATTAATAAAATACTAATATAATTATTATTCAACAAGTAGGTAATTTAGAATACTAATAAGTATGATGTATTAATATACTTAATAATATGTAGATTTAAACAAAGTGATTACTCTTTGACAATAAAATATATGAACTGGAGCGCTTTCGCCATTCTCTAGTTTGTATATTTTATTGTGAAAGTGTAACTGCATTGTTTAAATATTATTTAAATGAACTTTCACTATGTGAATAAACAAACACTAAACTTATTAATAATTATATGTAGTTTAATAATTTACTTACTTATTACCTACTTATAGAAAACTTTTTTGATTTTCTCCTTGTATAGTTTTACCTCAAAATTGTGATGCTTATAACTGTAATATATCTCACAAATTTTTATCGCAAATATACATAAATATACATGTAATAAAAATAAAATAAATAAGAATATACTCCCAAATGACTTGATGAAGATCACTCATAGTATGCTTTGAATCTTAAACTCGTTAGTGATATATTTGCTATAAAAAGTTTTTAGAAATATTGGAGTTAAGGCCATCCCCTAAATACTGAGGCATATTATGGTTGTAAATAATCTGGGGTGGTATGGTCATGTTGTATGAATGGATGATGACTGACTGGCAAAAAAGTGTATGAAGCTAACTGGATTTTCTTATAAAGAACATCTGAGACTATTGACAGTGAATACACATACCAAATAACGATTGTAGATGGGTTGTTTTATGTAATAAGTATGAGGGAAAATGTAAGAAAAATGCGATGACTGTTCCCTACCAACTTCTTAAGGAATATGTTATCAAACCTTTCTTTGACATCCATCCCTTTAAAGAAAATCTATAAATATGTACGCATTTAGAATAAGTCAAATATGTATGTATTATTATACTGTAATACCCAATAGTTATGAAATTATACCAGTAATAATTAGATCTTCCAGCGATAGAAACATCTACTTATTCCTAAATAATGAATCTATTTCCTTTGTTATTCCTTCTACTAAATGCATCAGTACACTTGTTTTGATTTTAAGTTTTTTTTTTTAAGATTCCTAAGCTTAAAACACTTGGTCACACATTGTTTTACAGCATACAAGTAATTTTTACTAATTTGTAGCTTAAAATGTCTACTTCAAAACAAGGACGTCGCCAGCCCGGGGCCCAGGGGGGGGGGGGCAATTTGACCCATTCATAGGCTATTCTCCGTATACCATATTATGGAGGGTGAGGAAAATATGAATTGGCTGCATTTTTAAATCTCGCCCCCCCCTCCCTTGGCGACGCCCTTGCTTCAAAATAATATCCAACAGTTTAGTGAACATATCTATAATTCACCATAATTTGAACGTTATTGCAACCCATCTGTGTAACAAATCATCAGACTGCTGCCGTACCACGGTGATACGGTTCTATTTGTATGGGCCTCCCCATGGACATACGAAATTGTCCTTTAGCAGAGTTCCACCACACCGCGTGTGACCAAGTGTTAATTGCAGAAAAACTACGAGTACACTTAAAATAGTTCGCATAGTATGTCACTTTTAGATAGCACTTGTAAATCATTATTATAGTTTAAATTAGATAGCACTTGTAAATCATTATTATAGTTTAAATTTAAATAAAAATGTGTATTTATGTAAAATCTATGTAACTCTAAATACTTATTTGTAGTGTTATGTAAAGTAGATAGTCAATCTATAGTTACCTATCATGGTATTATTAATTAACCAATAAACTAATGGGATGTTTTCCGGGGAGCTTCCGACAAGACACACTAGGTGGCAGCACTTCTAATCAGGTCTAAATATTATGACAGCTGGTTATCAGTGTTGCCGACGTGGGCGATTTATCGCCATTTGAGCTACTCGGAATGAGAATCGGCGACCAAAAAATCTAAAAGGCTGGAGTTCACTAAAAAAAGGTCATTTTGTATCCGGAAAGGTGGAAATTTGCTGAAAGCAAAGTTTTAGATTTTTTCGTTGGCAATTCTCGTACCAAATCGCCCGCGTTGGCTGTTGCCAACTGAATTTTACATTAGACCGGGTTAGCAAGGGCGCCTCTGGTGGCACAAAAAGGAAAAAAAACATCCCATTACACGCATGTATATGTATTAAATAATTAGTATATTATGTTGCTCAGTATCTTGGAATACTTAGGCATGGTAACTCAAGTAATATTCAATTTGTGGTGATAGTAAATAAAAATATTTACAAATATTATAATTATTATCTGTGTACCTTATTATGGCATCTAAATAATATGAATAAAATAAAACTCATTAAAATAATATAATTTAGTTAAATTAGTTTTACAAACGCTGCATTTGTTTTTTTTTTTATCAATTTGATATCTGTTCTCGATGATTTTCGACAGATCTATATTATAATGTTAAAGAGCATTCACCCTGATAAATTATTTTCTTATTTCGAGATTAAACTTCGTCTGACAATCAAATGCAGCTAACAAAAAGCTTTCGTAATAACATTTATACGTACTAGACATAATGAAATAAACAAAAAAATAAAACTTTTACAATCCAATCAATCAAACAAATAGTTATGTCCAGTAGAGAATAATAATTTGTTATAATTTTTGTTGCAAACTTTGCAGTTAGACGGTTTGATCAATCAATAAATTCTCAAAAGGACATTTCTTACTCTTCTCAATCATATTCTTTTTTTTTTTTTTTTTTATTTCTTTATTTTTCCAACTTTTACATTTGAAATTTATATAGGTACATATTTGGAATTTATCACCTCACTAGACGACAGCCTGTGTTGAGGTGATACTAATTTTTAATTATAGCGGCACTGTACTATGGAAGACACAAAGACACAAATGAGAAAAAAAAAATACAAACAAAAACAATCAGAACACAGAAGAAACAAAATAGTAGAAAATGAAAAAAGGAAAACGATCAGGACATACCCATGTACACACACTATCCTATACACGCCATCACATACATACACACATCCATTCCAGATCAAAAACAACAAATTCCACAACAATTGACCACTCCTACCTGTCTCCCCCTGCCCTCATCTCTCAATGAATGTAAGCTCTCTCTCTGACGCATCCCTGCCCCTCTCCAGTAGCCATCTTGTCATCAGACTCTTTAGATTAGTCTGGGCAGAATTGAGCGACTCACTGAATTGTCTAACTGCAAATTGCAATAAATTTTTAAACATTTTCTGCTTCAAAGTAAAAAATATCTTAAGCAAAGTAAATATCGTACATAGATTGTTGCTTGGATTGTAAAAATTTAATGGAATAAAACAGGTTAACAAAATTAAAAAATAAAAAGATTCTTTTACAATTCCCTAGGTGCTCTATATAACATTTGGAATTGATTCCACTTTTATATAATTTATCTGTGAATTTATGATTATTATTATATTTTAAGTATACCGATAAGAAGCCATTACAGGGGATGAAAATATAATAAGTATAAAAATGATATTCCTTTTTTATCACATATTATTATTATTCATATACTAAAAATGTTTATTACTATCTACTACAAACTAAATTAAATAGCCAATCTTCATAATATTATCAATATAATATTTACAAGATTTATTAATACTAATATGATCTACTTTAGACTAGACAATATTGTGTATTTTTATTTCCTTACCAGAATGAATCCAAACAGGACAAGTTGTCGTATAACAATACTTCAGTTTTTTCCAATTACACTTTTTTACATATTTCATTTCTACAAAGCATATTTTGGTGAAACGTTGAATTTCTTTAAATGATTTTTTACATGTATTGTAAATTTGTATACAGTGTATCCATTCTTCTTGAGTCGGTAATGTAAGTATTGCATTTTGGTAAGGAATTAAAAAAACTTATCACATGAACTCATTCGACAAACTACACAAGAAGTGGTATGTTCTGCTTTTGTTATGTTCACATCATTTTTTTGCATTTTGCTTACATCATCAAAGAGTCGATCCCTCTATAGATACTATTTGATTGATCTTGACAGGGATCGACTATTTGATATTTTCTTACTTGACAAAGCTAATTAATTTCATACTTAAGAACATGAATTGAATATATTTTAGTACCTCGATTGTCTGTTGGTTTACACACACTTTCTGCGAACCTCCTTGAAATAGGAACTCATAAATATATTTTTTACTTAACTTGAGTATCAGTCTGCTCTTACGCAATCATCATTTTTTGGCAAAAATTTTCCTTCAGGCTTCCTATTCGTAGTGAGTGGTATAAATCAGCAAGCATTTGACTCTTTGACAACTGCAATGGATCCAATCACAACGGATCTAATCTCCTCTGTATATAATAATATAAATTGGACAAATTCCATATTAATTTTAATTTTTTTTTTAACTAAATAACTAAAAAAAACAAGATAAATATTAAAAAAAAAAACAGTATTCAGATATAAAAGAGTTGGGTGTTTGGTGTGTTGTAGGTTCGCCAGTGTGGAAACCACGTGACATGGTGGGTGATATGGCAACGACCTCTACAACATTGCCGCGTAGTCAAAGGCCATCGCAGCAGGCACACACCACTGGCCGCAAGTCTTTAGAGCCTGATCATCATTAACGTGTTAACACATCACATTATTCATTTTATTTTAATTATATTTATATATGGTACCCTCTACTCTTATTTCTGGATGGAATGACCACACACTCATCATTGACATCTGACTGACGAGTGTTTCTATTGGACGAAAGTGCAGCGATAAGCCTTTATTCAAATTTGTAATTTTGTGGTTATTCTCTCCTGAAACAGAGGCTCACGTTCACCACAGCACATTCATCCAACATCACGTTCACGCACATCTCAAAGATTGTTTTCTCACTTTTAAATTATTGTATTTCACTCTCACCAAAATTATAACGGTTTTGTTTCTTTTTTTCTATTTGTTGTGATTGTTGGAATGATTCCCTTCTTACATTGTACCTACTGATATGCCTTATTTCTAAGTTCCCAGTGTGTATGAATAAATTAAGAATGTGAGGAAATGTGTAAAGAGAACAAAAATCTTTTCAGCCTACAATTTGCTTATTTCTAATATGTTCCCCTGCATTCAGTGCATGCTCAAATTTGGGACCTTATCTTAATATGTAGCTTAAGTTTACCTTAAAATCTCTTCAAATTAACTTTATTTACTGTTAATAAATCATTATTGGAAGTGAGTGCCAAGGTTAAGATTGCAATTTGCTTAGTTTCTGTGCCAAAATAATTTTATTTAATTTAGTCTTTATTATAGCGATCATTCCAGCAATTACAAGATGGGATTTGCTTGAAGAAGTTCTTGTTTAATGATTCGAGTAACAATTTTTCATATAGGTAATTGATAGACAATTAGGGGGCTTCCATTAATAACGTGAGCTCGAAATGGTGGAGGGGGGGGTCTGGAAAAAATCACTAAAGATCACGTAGTGGGACAGAGAGGTGTAGTAAGAAAATCATGTACGTTTATTTTTTCTGATGAATTTAAAGAAACACAGTTGTACTTTTATTAAATTAAAATTTGTTGAAAACCTACAGCACAACATTATTTATTCTTCGTACTAAAAAACATCATGTGATTAATGGAAAAGGCCCCTTATTATTAAAAATATAATTTAATGTGTTACATAATTTATCCCAAGATTTATTTATTAGTTCTATAAAATTAGTTGGTCTTTGTACAGAATCATTGATCAAGATTTCGCAGCTAATTCTAGATATTTTTATTATTATTATGTAATGAAAAATTTTTGAAATCACATCATTGCACTTGGAGTCATCTTGTTCTATAAATGGTTGTGGACTTATTTGCACATTTTCATGGGCTTTCATATTTATAGTATACTCACTTAATTGTCTTCCCTCAAAGAGCATTAAAACGGATATTATGATTAAAATAATATATCTAACATTAATAATATGCATCTTACTATCCACTTTCTCAAATTATTTTGTTGTATTACTCGATTTTTCTAGTCAAAATAATTAACCTTACATTTTAGTTATTTATTTAAAACTATAAAATCTCTTGTAAATCTTTTTTTTTTTGTTAAAATTTTATCATGCACTAAACCATTTTGAACTCAATTGTTAATTCCCTTTTTAACATAATTTAGTTCACTAAAATTGGTTGTATGAATTTAATATATATTAACAAATTTCTATGATATTTCATGATGCTTTAAAAGTTTTATGTTTCTGCAATAGTTTTCAATAATTCTTGATAATTAGTTCTTATACCAAAGAGTTTTTTTTTTTCAATTGTTAAATTGTTTAAACAATGCCATTGTTACCAGAGCTACTTTTCTGTAATATTTGCTTTAAAATACTGAATCTATCTCATTTTCTTGTCACACGATCATAATGTTCGCCTAATTTAAGGGTATCCAGCTAAACGAGTAAACACTTTTCAAGTTGCCATTTCACATAGAAAAAAATCTATTGTAGTTTCAAGACAAAACATACTACTTCAAATCAGATCTTGTAATGAAAGAGTTTACTAATTATAAAAGTTTTTTGTATTATAAGATTTTTTATTGTTAAATTATTTGTTGATTTTTTGTCGTTTATTGCATATTCTATTTTACAAAATATTTTATTCTTAACGATTATTTATTGTACGTTGAAATTTACAAACTGAGGATAATATTTATTTACTTATTTAAAAATTTTATTTGTGTGTAGTAAAAATATTATATTATGATTATTATACACATTATCATACTTGATAATTCACAATCAATTATTTAGAATTTATAGAATAAGCGGATATAAGAAAATTAAAAAAAAAGAGATATGAAATAAAAATGTATCTGTGAACGAAAGTAAAAAAAAAATAGACAATGTGAAAAAATCTCGCGGTGGGAGAAACTTGAATTATTATTATACCTTATGACGGTACTATGAGGACACACAATTCATAATATAATAATAAATATAAAATATTATATGAATATATTATTATTATTAAATATAGATCTATCATAAGAAATGGTTTAATAGACTATATTAAATCATTTACAAATAGTTGATTTTCATATTTTAAAACCATATAAAAATGATATATGTACCTATAACGTGCACTATATTATTATTTTGTCGAGGGAACTTTTGAAATTAAAAAAAAAAATTACACTCCACGTTAGGTATTTCGGATATCCTTTCAAATTAAATTTCAAACTATACTGATTTTGAAAAATTAAAATGTTCTTATGTTATTCACACTGTCGATCTGGATTTTTGTTTTTTTTTTTATATATATATTTATGGATAACGTGGATTTATTTTGATTTTTAAAGTTCCTCAAATCCCACTTAGAAAAATTCATTATGATATAAATACTAAATAGGTAGGTATTTAATATTTATTCAGTCTACAATATAATAAGTGATTATTAGGAAAGATGCAGTATATAAATCAAACGTAAAACGTCACAACCTTTCAAATTGATGCCAAATTTTTGCACTCTATATATATTATATTATAATGTGAAGGGACATTGCTGTGTTGAACGAATCTCTATAACCTATTAAGATTTTCCAAAAGCATTTCGGATATCCGTGATATCATTTCATTTCATTTTGTTTTTGAGATAAATATTAACATGCTCAATTAATTATATTACAATAATAACTAGATTTTTATTTTCAAAATACATTTTTACTACTCACTGTATCTCAATAAAGAAATAAAAATGTAGTGCAGCAATGTCCTTAATAAAAAAAAATCTTATATGATTAATATTATTTTTATCACTTTTATTTGTAAAATAAACTTAAATGTTTATTATTTTTTATTTATTTTTTAGTATTGATTAATTCTTATTATGATTTTTAATACATGGACTGTCAAAATGAAATGAAAAATAAAATATCAGATGTTAAAACACTTTTTTATTAGGTACTTATTCCTTTTAGTTTGAAGATTTACCCTTTTATCAAATGTTACGTAATTCAGCACACAGACGACCCAGCGTTGTTCAGTACGACAGTGAAGAAATCACAGTGCAGTGTTGGCCTTCAAGTCAATGACAGTAAGACGGAGCTCATGGCGAATAATGCCTGCCCCGATAAACAGCTACGGATAACCATAGACGGTGACCAGGTCTCCTGGGTGGATAAATTTAAACACTTGGGAGCAACCATTAGGGGGCGTTCAAGTATTACGTAACGCAATTTTTGAAGATTTTTTACTCCCCCTCCCCCCCATGTAACGCGCCGTAACGTTTTTCTGTACCCCCCCTCCCCCCCCCTAAATGTTACGTAACACCCAAGAGACTATTTTTTTACTGAACTCTCGTAAAAAAATAAAAGGGTTTCAAAGGGTTCCTTTGCTAACTTCGGAGAAAAATAAATACTATTTATATGATCCATAAATTTATCTTTATTTTTTCTTTTGCTGTTTTCCAAATTTTGGCATAGCTGCGTTGGCAAGTCAGTTGATGAAAACAGTTGATGATGTAAATCCCCCCTTTTGACCACTAACGAATGCTGACAACGAAAATAAAATATAAATGACGTAAGTATAATACAGTCGAGGGATTCCCCGTAAAAAATAAAAGATTTGCTAACTTGGTAGGGCGAAATAAAAATTACATACAATGCAGTCGAGGGACTCCCCGTAAGACTTAAACGAAAAAGGTTCCTTTTTTCGCAGAGCGAAAAATTCTTACGCTTAGGGTGAAAACACGTAGAAAGCCGATTCCGACCGGCGCAAAGAATGTTGTCTATGGTTTCAATGCATTTAAATGGGCATGCCGGAAAGCAGGTTTCTGCTTTTGCTGTGCGTATCCCCATTCAACTGCATAGAAACATTCTTTGCGCCGGTCGGCGCGTGTCGGATTCGGCATTCTACGTGTTTCCACCAAAAGCTTTAACGTCGGAGAACAAAATAAAAATGACGTACGGTACAATCGAGGGACTTCCCGTAAAACATTGTCGAAAAGAGTTCATTTGCTAACTTCGGAGAAAAAAAAATGATGTACAGTACAATCGAGGGACTTCCCGTAAAACATAAACGAAAAGGATTGCCCAACTTGGAAGATTTATTTCCCAATTTTTTTTATTTAAGAAAAAAAATACCGTTACGTAACGAGTTGTTCGAACCCCCCCCCCCCTCCCGCCCTCGTAACGCACAGTAACGTTTTGCAAGACCCCCCCCCCCCCAAATTGCGTTACGTAATACTTGAACGCCCCCTTACCACCTCTTGTTACCTCGGGGCCGAGCTCCCGATACGTATAGGTATGGCCTTTAACAACATTAAAAAGATGTGGAAGGCGTCGGCGTTTAGCGTTGAGACGAAATGTAAACTATTTGATGCGTGTGTGTTGCCCATTCTCCTGTATGGGTGTGAGTTCTGGTACCTGACTAAAGCCCAGACACAAAAAGTAGCTGCATTTGAAACAAAGTGCCTCGGGAGAATTTTGGGTATATGTTACCACTTCATTACGAACGACACTATACGCCGGCGCACCCAGCGCAGGCCCATTACTTCCACCATTATGGAGCGGAGATGGGCATAGCTGGGACATATTGTTTTGAGGATGCCGAATGACAGTTGGCCGAGGAGAGCGCTGTTTTTCCTCCCATCAGGGTCTCGAAGACATGGAAGACCCTCTGATACTGTGTTCCGCTCTTTGGAAGCAGAGCTGAGGAATCCGGACATGGTGTGGGAGGAGGTCATAAACATTGCATTTGATTTGACTTAATTCAGGTTCACTTTCTAAGCAGAGCATAGTTGCTACGAACTCTTTCTTTACCCAATTACTCTAGGGTTAAGGCTGTTTCTTAGTTCAATGCAAGAATGCATGCTGTCTGAGTAGATATTTTGGGTAAAAACAATCACTGACATAATCGCCGAGTATCGAACTTGAGACCCTTTGACCATAAATGTCAGCGTTCATATAACTAGAGTAGGTAAGAAGGTCTGCATAATAATAATATGTGCATTCCTACCTCCAGATATCTTACCTATTAAATAATCGACCTCGGTAGCCTAGTTGTACCTACCAGCGTGGATTTCAGATCCGAGGTCCCGTGTTCGATTCCCGGTCGGGTCAGAGTTTTTCTAAGTGTTTTTTCACTTGAAATTTCTACCCGGGGTTGGCCTATTTCAGATTGGACGGGACCGGTTGACTGGAAAAAATTGCTTCAGGCAATAAGTTCCGCCGGCTATACTGACACCTTTGTTTAAAAAAAAGTTCTATTATTTTTATAAGCATAGAAAGTTATATTAATATTGAATAAAAAGATTAGGGATTTAAAAATATGAGCCTGTTGATAAGTAAAAACAATCACGCTTTTGTTTTTTCGTATATACCTATTCATAAAAATAACTTGTTTAGTTCATATGCAATCCGATATTCATTGTTTGGATAGGTATAAGTACCTACTCCATAAAAATACAAAAAAAAACTGCTACCAAGCGCCACTCCACAGCGCCATATATTACAAAAAAAATTGTACCCACCATATTTAAATTTGATTCTAAGTGGCTTTTAATATTTTTAACACCTGTGTGTTCGTCCGAAAATGTTTGCTGCTACAAACATCATAATAAAATACAATTGAAATCTAATATAGCACCTTATATAGAATCTAATAGCAGTTTGCACAGGCTTGGCCTATTTGGGCATCATTTTTGTAGCTGATTAAAAATGTTTGTACCTACTTATAAAATAACTGTTAAATAAATGAATAAGAAATTGAATAAATTATTAATAGGAAAAACTTTGTAACTATTTTTACGAAAATTACGCGGACGGAGGAGTATGAAATTTGTAAAGTATGAAATAAAGAAGAAGTGGCGAATATTAATATTTTTTTTAATTAGGTATGCATTACCACCTCACGTCCTTAAACCTCAACCGGTCAGAAAAGGCAAAATAAGCCTCGGACGCCTTCGAGCGCTATATGGAGAGCTCTTGATGCCTCCCTATGCTCCTGAGTGGGGCTTAGGCCTTCCGCATTGCGGGTTGGTTTGGGGGGATTCGCGGCGGGCTTGATTTGTGTGTGGCCGGCTTTTTGGTTTGATTGCTTCGATCGAGCTAGGGGTAGGTTTCGTGCGGGCCGGGTTTGCTGCGGATTGGTCTCCTCCTCCTCCGATTTGCGCTGTGCGGGGGGGCTTTAAGGGAGAATGAATGAATGCATAAAAATATATTAAATCAATAAAAAAAAACACTACTGTAATGTTATGTATTTCATACTCACGACCACTTCCACGGAATACTTATAAAGAAATCAACTTTTTCAATCAATGAAATCAACAGAAAGCTTTTTGATGGCGGTATATTCAAATGGAAGGTGGAGCTGGAAATGGTAGGATTTAAATTAACAATAGATTAATGTTGTTTGTCTAATAATAAGAAAATTTTGAAATAGCGCTCACTCATTCTTTGACAATGGAACCTTAATAATGTTCAAACTTATAATTTAAATAAATAATTATGGTCGAATTTCGAGCACTACTACTCACACGAGCACCACTACTCACTAGTTCCTATAACCCCGCAATAGGGGCTGTTCAAGTATTACGTAACGCAATATGGCGAAGGGTGGGGGGTGTTCTTGTACTATGCATTACCGAGACCGCAACAGACACATTTTAGTGACTTTCCAGTAATTGTGATTTTTAGGCATAGGTATCTACACTTTAAATTGTAAGGCTCGGTACTCACTTGCGCCGCGAACGTGTATCATTAGGTACATCAATTTTATCAAAAGGATGCATGTGTTCCGCTCGCGTTCGCTTTTCGAATCACCTTAACATACACTTAACCTTTCGATTAAATTGATGCAATGTAACACGTTCGCGGCGCAAGTGAGTACGTGCCTTTACACGAGTTTTAGGCGACGTTTAAATCACTCTTTGAGGGTGGAATGCCTAATTTATTTATTTATTTTTGATATAATGATATGTCATTCAGCATAACAGTAAATACCTTTTCGCTGAGCGCCATGAAACAGTTTTGTACAAATTACACAATGATTAGGTAACAACACATCACCAAAACAATAAAAAAAAAAAAACAAAATGACAAATAGGTACATACTCCAATTCGCAGCGATAGTACACAAGCTCTTAAATTATGATTTCTAATACATTAACAAATTCATTATATATTGAATATATCTACAGATTGCGGTAACTTGTTGAAAATTTCTATCACTCTATTAATGGCAGAGTGGTGAATCATATTTGTTCTGCCTGTGGGTGGATAAAATAGTTTGTGATGTCGAGATCTGCCATAGGAATCTGGTACGTAGAAATTAATTTTTTCTAAGATGTCAGGGTTATGAATGATACCATGCAGTAACTTGTAGAAGTGCCTGCAAAGGTATTCATCCCTGCGCTTCTCCAATGTCGCCATTCCGAGGCATCCATACACAAAAAGTGTTGGATACAAATATGGATAGTATCCATACCTCATCCTATAGAGGTGCCTTGCGAACTTTTTTGGACTTTTTCTATGGTCAATATATGAGACCGTTCACTAGGCAGCCACGCAATCGATGCTGACTCTAAGACGACTCTAGACTAATTAATAATAAAAAAAGAAATGGGAAGAGGGGTACTAAAAAACGTTACGGTGCATCTCAGGTAGGGGGGGGGGATAAAAAAAATCATTCTCTCACACATAAGTAACTTGTTATGCCTTTGATTTGATAATAGGAAAATATAGGAGCACATGAGGGTAATAATTTTGAAAGGTGCGATTGCCGAATTAGCTAATTTGAAGAACTATTATTGTTACCGTCGGCAACAAAATAGTTGCAATTTTCATCCAGGCTTGTGTAGCTAAGATTTTGAACAGATTGAGCATGTGTGGACCACACGCGGTGTGTACCGGGTGCCCTGTGACAATCATAACAAACATCCATTAGCTGGCACGCCAAAATAACATTTTTTTCTGGCCACCTTGTTTCATATTCTTCACTTCATTAAACTTCATGTGGTGCTCAAACTTATGGGGTAAATAAAACCTATTGTACAAAAAATACTACATACTTAAGTCTATGTAATATTTTAGAATAGTAAAGTATCAAGGGAGTACCAACTTAACTCTTGTAAGGTTAGCAGAACACAGAACTTGTAAGGTAGAATATTTGCAATATGAAACAAGCAAATAACAAGAAAATTTCAACAAATTCATTCAGCTATCTGCTTTACTGACGCATTTGTACTTGTATTTGTAAATGATACTGTCAGGGTAGAGTCTACTGAGGAGTATTTAATTGATCAAACCAATTGTTTGAGAGTTGATCTGTCAAGCAATGATTGTCCTAAAAAGTTTTCGATTCTTGCGGTCTATCGAACGCATTCATCAGGGGCGGATGACTTCATAACCGCATTACAGAGAATATTACAATTTTCAACCGGCATCATGACGTTTATCGTGGGAGACATAAATATAAACATTGCAAGTGATTTCCATTCTCAAGTAAAGGATGATTATGTGAATATGTTGTTTGAGCTTAATTTTAAATCATGTATTAATAGTTTTACTCGAATTGTGGAAGGACACCATCCAACATGTATAGACCATATATGGACCAATGTTAACGATGTGAACAATTTAAAGGCGATAAATTATTGTAGTGGCATTACGGACCATAATGTGTTTCTTAATTTATAATGTAGATAGTGATAAAAGTAAAACAATTTATAGTAGGCAGGGTCAATATGTTAGAACTGTGGTCAACAACAATTTATTAAGAACTAAACTAGAGAACGAAAAATGGGCTCCGGTTCTGTCCACGACTGACATTGATGTGAGCTCTGTTTGCTTTGCTGATATTTTGAATGTACCTACATATTTCGGAATGTACTGTACAAGAAATAGTAACGGTAAAGTCAAACTGTCGAATTAAAAAACTGTGGATTACACCTGTTCTTTTAAGATCTATTAGAAAGAAATAGAAATTGTTTCGTTTGCATAAAAAATATCCGAACGACTTTAAGTTGAAAACTGATTTTTCTATTCACAAAAACGCGCTACAAAGAGATATAAAACTAGCCAAAACAAACTATTATAAAGATAAACTTAAAGATTCTAGCACAAATAGAAAACGGTTATGGTCCGTGGTGTCAGAGATTGTTGAAAGGAATCCGAAAAAGTCATCTGTACAGTGTATACGAGATGGAGGAGGCCGGATCAGCTCAGAGATTGAACCAAAGCGTTGTGCAAATGTTTTTAATACTTTTTTTGCTTCTGTAGGAGAAAATCTAGCTAGGGACATAGTGGGGGAGAGTTCTCAACCTGAGGTAAATTATCACGATGCTTCTATCCCCGAAATATTTGTAGACTTTATCCTGTCCCTGGAACAAGATATCCGCGAAGTAGTGAAGAGCTTGAAAGCTGGTACATCTCCTGGGCACGATGGTATTACTGCAGCATTTTTAAAAGAGCACATAAATTCTGTATTAGGGCCACTGTCTCATATAATAATGACGAGCCTAAAATCTGGGAAATTCCCCCATGTCCTTAAGAAAGCCATAATTGTCCCAATACACAAGGGTAGTGATCCGGAGTTAGTCACCAACTATCGTCAAATATCCCTTATTTCAAATATTTCAAAGGTTATTGAAAAAATAGTTAAAAAGCAAGTGATGAATTACTTAGAAAATTACAAAAGGCTCGCGCCGAATCAATATGGATTCAGGAATGAAATGGGCACAGATGATGCTATAGCTACAGTTTAGTCTCTTATTATGTCTAATCTAGACAGGGGAAGAAAATGTTTGGGAATTTTTATTGATTTGAAGAAAGCCTTTGACAGCATTTCACATTTGAGAATAATGAAGGAAATTCGCGCTATGGGTATCGGTGGAAGGGTATTCTCGTGGTTTGAGAGTTACCTCCGGAATAGAGAACAACGAGTAAAGCTTCGAGATGTGGAGAGTGAGCCACTGATGACCCAATACGGTGTGCCACAGGGTACAGTGATCGGCCCGCTAATGTTTATAATTTATGTCAACAGCATGTTTAACTTGTCTCTTAATAGTGAGATAGTCGCTTATGCTGATGATACCGTGTTGGTGGCGGACGGGAAAACGTGGGAAGAGGTTGTTCTAAGTGCTAACGCTGATATGTCTATGTTTAAGAAATATCTCGACTCGCAACTCTTGAGTTTGAATACCGAGAAAACCGTATTCATGAAGTTTAGTCTGACGAAAACTAATCCTATTTTGGGAAATATTGTTATCCATAAAAGAAATTGCTCTGGGGAAATTTGTCATTTGAATTGTAAAAAGCTGGAAAAAGTTCAAAGTACTAGATATTTTGGTATAACAGTGGTTGATGACATGAAATTTAAGAACTTGATTGAAGCAACAACGAAAAGATTGAGAAAGTTAATATATATATTTTTGGCATTGAGAGATATTCTTGATTTTAATTCCATAAGAACTGTTTATTTCGCTCTTGTTCAATCAATCCTTCAATACGGCATAGTTGGGTGGGGAGGGGTCTACCCGTCCACACTCAAACCACTTATTACTGTTCAAAAATTTATTATTAAAATCATTCTGAAAAAACTGAGGGATTATCCAACAGAACAAATTTATAAGGAACTGAAAGTGCACCCACTTGAAATCATTTTCAAGATGAATTCCATTATTGCAATATTTAAAAACTATAAAACGAATACTCTAAGTAGCATCAGGTATGAAGGGATGCTTTTAATTCCTAGATGCGGCTCCACAGCCGCTCAACATCACTTTTGTTATTTGGGTATAAAGGAATACAACAAACTGCCTCTAAATATTAGAAAAATATCGGGAAAACAGCAGTTCAAAAGGGAGTTGAAACGGCATTTTATAGCATGGGAGGCTTGAACGGTTCGATCTCTGGGCTCGTTTCTGGTTTCCTTTTCTGCATTTTTGATAGATGTGAGTTGCCCTATATTGCTTTCGGATTGCCTTTCACAATGTGGCCGATGGTAATCTAATATTTTAATATTATAGAAGTGATGCTCAATTCTTGTTTAAATATATTTTTCACTCTTTTTATAAAGCAAACTAACTCTTCACATTGAAGGTGTTAGTGTATTGGTTTCATTTTGTTTGCTTCTTTTTTTTTGTTACTGTAATGGATTGTGATAATTTAAGACTTAAGTAAAGTTTATATTGTAATCTTCATTGTTAATGTAAATATATAATTTTGTATTATCCTCATCTTCACACAAATGCGTACGCATTTTGAAGGGGGGAATATTGCCTTATTAAATAAATAAATAAATAAATTTGTATAGAAAATTATTAAAGTACCTTATTGAATTTTTCACTAAATCCAGGAACTGGGGTTTTCTCTCTCCCAAAAGCTATGATCTCAGTCTCAGGTGCAATTCTTATATATATATTTTTTATTTATTTGATTTTAAAATAATTATAGAAAATTACATCAATCAAATCAAAACTCCCTTTGAACCCCACTCAGGGAGGCAACAAGAGCTCTCCATTGCGCTCGATCGTGCGTCTGTCATTCGGAAATCTTAACACATGTCACAACCATGTACATCAGCATCTCCTCTCCACAATGGTGGCGGGCTTGCGCTGGGTGCGCTGGCTGGCATATAGCGTCGTTCGTGCTGTGGTGGTACCCAAGATATACAATCTACATAGGTGACATACGACATTTAATTTTCTTAAACTATTTTAAAAAGCATTAATAAGAGACTTATTATTTTGCAGCTAGCAATAAGTATCATAACGTCACTCTTGAAGACAATAGCGCCTTCTCAGTCGTAGGTGAGAGGTACCTAAGTCAAGTGTACTTTGTAAAAATATTGGCTGTAACAGTTTGAGAAGCTTTGCAGGATATTACTTTGGATTCACGTCAGTGGCAATACAGCCACTCATTAGCTGTTAGTTAAACAAAATACAATCTACGCACTATCCATCTCCGAGTTCTCACCGTGTTTTATACACTGCGCCTTGTATTATTAACACCAGATACCTATTAACAACACTGTGAAACACATTATCGAATTATACATCGTGGTGACAGGGCTGTTCCAAGGGTAAACATTTATCCAACAAACACGTTTGTCAGAGATGAGATACATAACATCTAGTCCTGCGATATAACCTACTGAGAAAGATCCCAAGATAATAATATGTTCATAAAATTAAAAAAAAGTCAAATATGGACTATCTTATTTCTTACAGATTTCGCACATTCTACGAATGTCCTAAAATATGTAGGACGTGTTTTAGCGCCAATTTATTTATTTAGGTTATAAAATTGCATAAAA
Source organism: Mystacides longicornis (assembly GCA_963576905.1). Classification (NCBI taxonomy): domain Eukaryota; kingdom Metazoa; phylum Arthropoda; class Insecta; order Trichoptera; family Leptoceridae; genus Mystacides; species Mystacides longicornis. The sequence goes on from OY756423.1 coordinate 1,381,748, forward strand.
TATCTACATTTACTTAAAAAAAAAAACAATATTATTTTATTTATTTATTTATTCATCAACGGCAAATTACCTTTTAAAGAAAAAAGATAAAACAGAAAATAATAAAATACAAAACAATAACAACACCCACAAAAAAGTAATTGTCATAAAATAAGCTTGACAGTGATAAAAAGCACACGCTTTACATTTTGTACACTATAATAGAAATGAGAATACATTTAATTCGCTAATGGATGACTGACGACGATTGTCAGAAAGATGATTAGAAATTTCAATTTACAATGACACATAAGAGGAGAGGTAGGTATTTAGAATACTACAAGTGATTAAACAAGACGATATTATAAATATGTCATGTATTATATGTCATATATGAAGAAATTGTTAATACCTATATTATTATGAATAAATAAAAATGAATATACTGTAAATTATAATTATTGTAAGAATTTGATTGAATAAATAAAAAAAAAATAAAAAATGTATGTAGAAATGTTTGAAAACATTGCTGTTTATCGTTAAAATTTGCTGTTGGATTGATGTAATATCTATTAACTAACGAAAAGTAAATAAAAATATATAGATTCAAAATGAACTTGACTAAAACTAGATAGCTTCACACACGCTTAGCAAAGTGACGCGTGTTGGTGGGAAAGGGGGAGGGACACTGAAAATGGATCAAATCGACTAAACTGGCAACTAATCTGTCAAAATTTTAGATTTTCTAGACGTTTAGTTACAAAATTACTCGCTTCTGGACAAAGAACTCACCAAATGTGTACCTACTGGGCTATCTAATTATGAAGCCGTCCCTGGACATTTCTAATCCGACATTTTCTCCCGCTATGCGCGACCCTCGGAATCAGTCTGGAATATTTGGCAGTGAGCTGGATGTGTCTTATGTAGGTACATTAGTAGGCAATTATGTGCAAGTCTCCGCAGCATGTAGCATGTCTTGGGTGTGTCAAATCTCTGTGTTTCATGTCGTGTACCTACCTATACTGCCGTTGCCTGCTCAACTCTAATGGATATGTTTTGGCAGTTTATTTTCACAAACACTGGTGAAAAAAACTTCAATTTTAAACAAACACTTATGAACTTCCTTGAAAATCCACACTTTGTTGATGTTTTGAAAATTCAATGGAGTTGGACAGTTTTTTTTTTCAATTTTGCTTTTAATCGCTGACAGATGATCTCTTATTAGACAAAAAAATTTAAATGACTGTAATCAATGTAGGTAAGTACACTTTCATAGATCTCGAGAGAAAGGAATGCACATAAATTGTGTGCAATTGCGCCCTTGAGGTGGCCATCGTGTCACAAAACGGCGCATTAGAAAAATCATCCTTGTATTATTATTATTATTATTATAAAATAGAAGAATCTACACTTCTATCGAAGCCAAAACTCTACTGGAGTTGTACAGTCATCAGAAATTTACCAAATACCTATGTAATCTGAAAAAAAAAATTTTTTGTGTCTGTAATCTATGTTCCTACCTATACCTACTTAGGTACTTAATTTTTTCACCACAGCATAATCATCGACAATAGGATGTTTTTATTCCTTTTTGTGCCGCTAGAGGCGCCCTTGCTAATCCGGTCTATTGTCAAATTCAGTGTTGCCAACGGGAGCGATTTACTTCTTCTTCTTCTTTATGGTCGCTCACAATCTAACCTCCAAAATATCATTCTAGTTTATTTCAAATTAAACAACTTATATATTATTATACATGATAACTTACAATAGATTTAGAGTAATCATTGTACATTTTTTACATACTATTACAAATAAAATTGTTCATCTTTTTTTATATACCTACCTATACCTAAATACAAATTAAAAAATACAGAACAGCACCCCTGAGATTTATTCTCAAATTTATGCGCAACAAAATCAACAACTTCTTAGCAACTCAATCAACAACTTCTTAGCAACACAATGGAAAACTAACTTCCCAACGTTGGCATCACTGAAAAAACATCTCTACGTTGGCAGCACCGAATTTGACAATAGACCTGATTAGAAGTTCTGCCACCTAGTGTGTATTGTCGGAAGCTCCCTAGAAAACTTCCCATTTTAACTCTTCGCCACTGATAGGCCTGTAGGTAGGTACTTTAAATAATTAGGTAGATAGATAAATAAATTTCAACTTTTCTATACCTACCTACAAAGATTTCACTATGGCCGAGGGGACTCATTGCCTGGGCCAATTTTTTCTAGTCGACCGGTCCCATCCAATCTGAGACAAGCCAACCCCGGGTAGATTTTTACTGAAAAAAAACACAAAAATTCTGACCCGACTTCATGATCAAAAGATAGCGCTTATGCAACAGCGCCACCGAGGTCGGTTGAAATTCTAAAGCCTAGGACCAAATCATATTTCCTGATGGATAGAGATAGTTATAGTAGACAAGGGCGTCGCCAGCCCGAGGCCTGGGGGGGGGGGGGGGCGATTGAACCCAGTCATAGGCTATTTTCCGTATATCCTATATTATAGAGGATGAGAAATATATGAATTTTAAGTATAGTCAAGAGTATGAAGATTTTTTTAGGATTTAACGGCAAATCACGGTCTTAGAACTTTGGTTGCTCTGCAGTTGCCTACATGTTTTAATCTCTAGGGGGGGGCAGCTGCCCCCTTTGCCCCCCCCTTGGCGACGCCCTTGATAGTAGACATGTTTGTTCTTCTGTATGGAGTGAAGGGTTGGGTCTGGGTGTTAGACCCTGAAAGCTTCGAACTGTAATTCACCGAAGAATGATCCCTATCTCATGAAGATACGAAGAATTCGAAAGCCCCATAGCATCAGAACTTGGGAAACATGACGAAGATACTTGCCGACTCTGTCAAAAAAAGAGAAAACCTTCACACTTCAGCAACATCTTGCGGAATAAAAATATGCATATAATCTTAGAAGGGAAAATTGAGGGGAGATACCTAAGGGTATGAGGTCTTTTTAAAACTTGTGCCTATAGCTATCAAAAAGTCTAAAAGATAGTAACCAACCTCGAATGAAACGTTCGTACACAAGAAGTATGAAACAAATTCTCACAAAATAATAACATTTTTATGTACAAAAATAACAGAATGTCTTTCACCGCTCCCTCAATTAGTATAGTAGTCAGCTTATTGACTAAATCGAAGACGTGATATTTTAGTTTCCAGGCTTTCAAATCAGAAATGATATCTGTTTACGTTGGGTATTGACACCTTTTGTCGGCGCATCGGCATTGCTCGGTGCTAGATGGTAGAGCCAAATCTGTTGCCCAAATGCACCGTTCAATGCTTCCGTACAGCATTTTTTCCTCTGGGTGGTCATACTACAGTAGATCCCTGATTTTTACTATTTTTTTTATGCGAAAGAATGAGTAAATGGAAAGAAACATGAAAAAGGACAAACTTTAGCAAATTTAGATGGTAACTAAGCATGCACATTCAGAAAATATAATTGTTTATAACAGAATGCTCAATAAGTAGGAACCTATTTAAGAATATTTATGTAAAATAAATTGAATGGATTATAAGTCACAATCACATACCTATTGCTCATGACGTTTTTGGACAACGCCGTTTGTTCTAAGGGTTTTTTCAGGTAGGTTAGCGAATTGTTGTCATACAAATTAAAAATTAACGTACCTATACTTATCTCTTGTTCTCAATAATTTCCAACTTTTTTCTCTATGTTTCGTTAATTATTAAATTTCTACTTGTTTCATACATGAGATTTTTGGACATGTTGAGAATGCTCATGATTAAGAGTTTCGGAGACAAACATTACCACCTAATGGCGAACGTTGTTAACGTAAAGTGATCACACTAAGCCAGCCTTCGAAATAACAGTAGAAGACGGTCGTAAGCCCTGAGTGGTTTGTTCCATTTAAAAATCGAACATTAGTCATGAATTATTAGAGTCATTAGTTGTTATTTTTTCTGTACCTACCTACTTATGTTTATTGGTAAACTATAGATGACTCTTATATAGGTGGTGTTGTAGATGACCCTCTCGTCGAACTCCGATCTAACCCAGATAAAAAAAGGATTTATTACATTAATTAAATAGAGTTTACGGCATAAAAACTGTATTAATTTTAGCTTATAATTTATTATAATACAGGTATGTAATAATTATTGGTGATTTGGATGCGGGTTAAAGTTCGTCGGGTCATGAGTTTGTAATAAAAACAATTCCTCTTTAATAGTTGCGTAACTTTAAAAAAAATCTAAGAATTTTTTTTTTTTTTTTTTACCCATCACGCCGTGTCCCGTAAGGGGTAGGCAGAGAGAACGGACCTCCACTCTTTTCTATCCAGGCATACTTCTTTCGCTTCTTCCACCGACATACCATTTCTCATACAACTTCTCCTATTTCTCTTACTTCTTACCTGGCCTTCCTTGAGGACGGAATCGATGTGTTCGATCCACGTCATTCTCGGTCGCCCACGCTTTCTTACACTTTTCCTTTCAGCCTTATAAATTTTCTTTGTCATTCTGTTTGCATCCATTCTTTCCACATGCCCAAACCATCTCAACTTATTAACTTTCATCTTTGTCACAACATTTACTTCCATACCACATTCTTTCCTAATATTTTCATTCCTTTCCATATCCCATAAAGTTTTTCCACATATTCTTCGTAGAGATTTCATCTCTACTGCATTTATACTACATTCTTCTTTTTTTGTCCATGTCCACGTTTCACAACCATACATCATCGATGGTAGCAGGATTGCGTTATGCACTAGTTTCTTTGCTTGTAGTGAGACGTTGTTGTTTCTCATTATAGGTCTTAATGCACCGCCCACCCTGCGACCAGCAACTTTCCTACGTTCGATTTCTTTTTCACACTTTCCATCACGACTAAACATGCTTCCTAAATACACATACTCATTCACTTGCTCAAGACATTCATTTTCTACGGTTACTTTGCAATTCGTTCTTGCTTCATCCCTTTCAAATACCAACACCTTTGTTTTGCTTACATTCATTTTTAGACCATTTTTTGCACAATTTTCAAACACACTTGACACAAGTTCTTGCAAATCATTTTCACACTCAGCCATAAGTACTAAATCATCTGCATACATAAGCGCACATACCTTTATTCCATTTAGTTCAACCCCTATATTTATATCTTTTAACCCACTGACGCAAAAATCAAAGAACAAATTGAACAACCAGGGTGACATGACGCACCCTTGCTTCACACCTTTCGTAAGATAGAACTCCGGTGAAAGGTGACTGTTCACCTTCACACACGCAGTACTTTCCGAATATAGCGAAGCAATGGCACGAATCAGCCGGTTATTCACTCCATAAATTGATAAAACTTCCCATAATTTACCCCTGTCTACCCTATCATATGCCTTTTCCAAATCTACGAATGCACAGAAAAGCTTCTGATGTTTACTCAAAAGCTTCTCCGTAATCATCCGCAGAGCGAAGATCTGATCGGCACAGCCCCTCCCATTCATAAATGCCCCTTGTGCATCCCAAACTTTATTTTCAGTTATTGTTCTAACCCTTTCTACTAAAATTCTACTGTATAATTTACCCACGTTGCTCAACAAGCTGATTGCACGATAGTTGCCACAGTCCAACCGGGAGCCCTTCCCCTTGTACAGAGGGCAGATTATGGCTTTCCTCCAGTCACCTGGGGTACGGCCTTCCGTCCAGCACAAGTTGAAAAGCTCCAGGCACCACTGCAGCGTCACTCGGCCGCCATACCTGATAAGCTCCGTTGCTACCCTATCGCAACCTGACGCTTTCCCATTTTTTGCTTTTTTAAGCGCATTCATAAGTTCATTCATACTGATTTGCTGACTCTCATCACCCTGTCCATTTATACTTACTTGGCACAAACTGCCGCATCCATCCTTGGTTTCAAACAACTCTTCAAAATACTCTTTCCATCTCAGACCTATATCCTTTTCCTGTGTCAGCATACATCCATTTTTATCTTTCAAACAATTTACTTTCTCATCCTTCCCAGACCTTTTCCTTTTCACTTCCTTCCAAAAAAGCTTTAAATTGCCATTCACATTCGCACTTAATTTTTTACATTCATTATCCTCTAATTTTTTCTTTTTCAAGCTCACAAGTTTCTTAACTGCATTCTTCTCTTTCTTATAAATATCATACATAACTGTTTTGTCGGAGTCATTCTTCGCACAAACTACATTCTTCCACGCATTCTGTTTTTTATCCACAGCCGCTTTCACTTCTTTGTCCCACCATGCATCACCTTTTTTCCTACCCGTTTTAGATTCCCCACATACTTTAATCGCACTATTTACTAAAGATTGTTTTATAATTTCCCATTGTTCCTCTAAGCTATAATTGATTGATTCTAAGTTGTTCAACGTGCTTTCAATTAATCTTACATATTCATCCTTACAAGTATCCTCATTTAACTTTTCGATTCGTATCCTTTTGGAGCTTTCCACTTCTCTCGGTCTCGATCGCCAACCACGGAACAGATCAATTCTTGCAACTACAAGGAAATGGTCCGTCCCTAGTTCAGCACCTCGAAAAACCCGAGTATCCGTGGTCAAACCCGTCAGTCTAGAATCCACGCACACTAAATCAATCATACTTTTTTCATCCTTTCTTTGCCACGTGTATCTGTGGATCTTTTTGTGTGCAAAAAAGGTGTTTGCAACAAAGAGATCCATTTCTAAACATAAATCCAGTATCCTATTTCCATTGTCGTTAACCCGTTCATCCCCATATGCACCCAGAACCCTTTCATAACCCTGTCTTCTAACACCAACCCACCCATTTAAATCACCCGCTAAAATTAATCTTTCGTTATCCCCTCGGTTTTCTGCAATATCACTAACTTTTTCCCAAAACTCATCCTTTTCAGCATCAGAGACGCCATCACAAGGAGCATATCCTATTACTAAGAAAATCCTCGTAATGCCTATTCTGAAGCGGATCCAAATAAGCCTGGGACTAACAAATTTAAAATCTTTCATACATTCACTCATTCTTTTTGATAAAATAGCCCCCACACCTTGTTTCGCATGCTCCGACTCAGGCACACCAGACCACATAACATTCAACCCATTTTTATCAATCATACCACAGCCTTTCTTCTTTGTTTCATTCAGACATACAATATCCAGACCTTTATCATTCATAACATCAATAACTTCATTAATTTTAGCATCCATGCATCCCCTGATATTCCACACACCAAACCTACACTCGTCCGCTCTCCTCCTAAGAAATGGCGTTGTGGTAGGAAATAAGATACTTACGAAACACGTTACGTTATTATAATATTAGAGATGTTGTTGGAATAATGGAATCCATTATTATCAAGTTTTACCTTTTTTTTTTAAATGAATCTGTGCTCACTCAAAGTGAACACAAATACACTCTTTGACTCTTTCACAGTAAGCTACTGAAAGCTTGTGTCGTGAAAGAGGAAGATGGTCGGCACCAGGAATCGAACCACGACGTCCGCAGTACGAAAGCCGACGTTGTAACCGCTGGGTCACCAACCACTTCAAATTGAAATTGTTGTGGTAAGATTTGTATCACCAATAGACTGATAAAAAGTGTAAATAGGCATGGTTGATCAACTTCGTCTTTAGAAGAAGTATGAGATAGGAATAGCTGTACAAGAAATGGCAAGTATGTGCCTACAAGAATCGATGGAAAAGAGGGAAAAATTTATTTCCATTCTACATGTTTCGAGGCAAATATGAAGTTCCAAATTTAAACTTTTTCGTGAATATAACCCCGCTGTTTAGACATCCGATTAGATAAAGAAAATCAGACGGCAGAAATAAAACGAAGAATCGGACTAAGTTGGGCTGCCTTTGGGAAACTAGGGTATATATTAAAAAATAAAAAAACACCCATCAACCTGAAGAGGAAGGTATATGAAGCTTGTGTTCTGCCAGTAAGTACATATGGTCTTGAAACTGTCACTCTGACAAAGCACAGCGCAGAGAGACTAAGAGTCACGCAACGAGCGATGGAAAGAGCCATGCTAGGACTGTCCCTTAGAGATAGAGTCAGGAACGAAACGGTGAGGGATAGAACTAGAGTCACAGACGTGATCCACTGGGACTCTAAAATGGAAATGGGCAGGACATGTCGCTAGAGCTACTGACGAAAGATGGACCAAAATACTGCTGAATTGGAGACCGAGAGACACGAGAAGAAGTGTAGGTAGACCACAGATGAGATGGAGAGATGACCTGGAGCGACACGCTGGGGTGCTGTGGATGCAGACTGCGCAGGAGAGGTCGACATGGAGGAACATGGAGGAGGCTTTCGACCAGGAGTGGACGGCGATAAGCTGAAGAAGAAGAAGAAGTTTAGACATAGAACAAGGTGCTCACAGGTTCTCCAATACGTGTGTAAAGTGTGACGTCATTTGACAGCTTCGCGCTCCAATCTTCCATACATTTTGTATGGAATCAGTTGAAATGTTTCTTAGAGAAACAAAAAAAAATAGGATTAATGCTAATCATTGTACTGGAAACGAACAAGGGAAAAAAATCTTAAAAACGTCGTTTGTGGTTAAAACAAAATTAAACAAAAAACCCGATTTCATTTATATTGGAATTTGTATGGGATATGAAATGTCAGATAGCTTCGTGGAGCGCAGCGGTAGAGATCTCTAAACATTAACTTTACACCCGTATAAATTTGTACCGAAACAAACACATTTCGACAAGATAATCGAGTGTCTACTGTAGGCACAACTTGATAAGCTGGTTAACGATTGTCTAGGGAAATAATATATACACGGAAATTAATATAAACACATTGTTTTAAAATTGTTTATTTATTTACACGATTTTGACACATATTTATACAAATCTCCATAACGTATCATTCAATTACAAGAAAAATAATATTACAACATCTGTGTACCTAATGGGCGTATATTTTTACACCGCATCTATACAAAAAATTATAAAAATACTATGAACTGACGTAATAAAACAAAAAAAAAATACACACTGCGTTTCTGGAGAGACCACGTGGAGAGAGCAGATCCTGAAATGATTACCTACTTATAATAAAAGCTGCTGATTCTATACTTACCAACAGACAGAACACCCAAAAGGTGGGTGGATAGCTGGACATCCGCATTTTGGAGAAGACAGGACTCGGGCCTAATAGTAGAAGAAGTAGAATTTCCACCCCTAAAAGCTAGGTGCATTTTTATTAGATGTTAATTAATGCTATAGCGTGATGAGTTACCAACTGTTTTTAATGACACCTACATACATATATTAATTTTGAGCTACCGCAGGCTTACGAAATTCTTCTATTGTTGTTTTTTCGTAGGTAGGCTTAAAGGTGATCATCCCAGCATATTATTCTGGGCCTGAAAATCTGTGACAATGAGGGTATCTTTAAGATACCTTCTAAGGTTCTTAAGTCAGACTGGCTTGATTATACCCATCATGAAGTCTAAAATTTTAAAGAACGGGTGAAACTCATGGCCTGTATAAAAATAAATTTGAAAATAGATCCATAGATTTATATGAGAAAAAAAGAAAAGAAAAAGAAACAGAGCTCGAACTTATGAGTAAGGTTGAACGAAATGGAGAATTCCACGCAAAAGAAGGAAGTATAGGCAAGTGCAAAAAAATAAAAACGAGTATCGTACTGTAATTCGAAGCACAAACAATAAGACTGGCAAAATAGTTTCTGTCTTACATTGCGAGGGAGATGAGGAGGGACCACCCCGTCCTGGGAGAATAGAAGATAAACAGAACGGAATGGAACCCGACCCTGTGAACCTCTAACTGGATTACAAAGATCGTGCCCAGCCTTGGGCATTTGAAAGAAATTGCGTTGTGTGGGTGAATTACCGTAATGCTAGGATTGGAGTCTTTATTTTTATCGATGATAATTTCTCTGTTTCAGTTACATTTCGGCTTTATACCTGATGTGACTCTTTCTTTATGTAACAACTCTGTATCTACAGATTAAAGCACCTACAACATTCCGCTCACTCGATCTGTCATTTGTCAGGCATGTAATTTCTTGAAATGATGAATTCCATGGATTTAGAGGTCTTCCTCAACTTTCTTTGCAAATGATAGGGTACCTATACATACATATCCGCCTTTGACGGCCACGTCTTTGACATTTCAGATCTGTTTGGTGTAACGCGATCACACAGAGTCTTACCAACTATAATTATGTTGGTTTATTCTCTATTCTCTAATTCTCTAGCTAAAGCATAATATGAACTCCACAAGTCCTCGCCATGTCACCCTATTCTCCGCAGTTCTCACTTCCTCATCCCAAGTGCCTCGTACAATCTTCTGACTAGAGAGGTCTACCACGTCTTCTGTTGCCTTCTGTAACGTAGTCTAGGCTTAGGCTCGTAGTCTTCTGTACGCTTCTGTAAGCCTCCTTAGTATATGGACCAGCCAGGTCAGTCGACGGAACTTTATAGTACCTAATGGTGACGATGATTGTTTGACTCATTTGGTATCTAATTATGCATGGCAATAATAGACACGAAATCGCACCAACGGATACCCAGTATTCCTCGATGGCACTTGCTCTCGAATCCTGTTATACCTAGGTACGTAGGTAAACTTTGAGCATACGTTGGGTACCAAGTTACACATATTACTATTTAGCATATGCCAGTTCATCACGATACGACATATTATACCTAGTTCAATACAATTTAATAAGTACATTTTTTATATAGTCAATATACCTAATAAAAGGAATTGGGGCGCAGGGGAAATTTTCCTGCTTATCAGATGGTCTAATCTAGGTCTCTGATGTAGTATATTGCTCTGTCTTTCAGTGTGGCGAAGTCCGAGAGACAAACCTCGTATGCCCTGTTGCTGCATTCTGATACTATGTGGCTGATGGTCTGCCTGTAAGCTCCGCAGTCGTACTCGGGAGACTCCCGCCATCCACATTTGTGGGCGAAAGCGGTGCACATGCAATTGCCAGTTCTGATCCTGTTTAAAGCAGACCATGTCTTTCTTGGTAGATTGAATCCAGACGGTGTTTCAGTGATGCAAGGTAAAAGATTAACATTGAGTAGTAGGTAAAGACAGAACACAGGCAGTAGGTTAGTAGTAGTTGAACTACCTACCTATATGTAGGTATATTAAATTGCATTTAATCAAACTGTGTGTCCTAACTGAAGTAACTTACGAGATTTGATGCATTTTGTTTATCTTAACTGATACCTTTAATAATATGTTACGCAGGTTGGTACGGTTGGTTTCTCAACAATGACGTCCGCTACATAATGAGGTATGAGGGCGAGTATCTGTCTAATGCACTAATAGATAAAAATAACATGCTGTGAGTAAGCGAGCGAGCTAACCAAGTTGTCTAATGTAAACTTCATTGTTTCCACTAGAGAAGTAAATGAAATCAAATCGCTGTGCAAACCACCCCGGGCATTTGATCCGATGAGGGGCCGAACCAGGAACTATAGTGTTTTCTGCTGCTGCTTCGGTACAGTTAGTTAGCTTTGTGTTCCTGCAAATATTATATTAGTATTAATTTTATTTTATTCACCTTTTTAGATTTTCAATTATGGAACGATTTTTGTTTGAATCAAGTGGAGGATTCCGACTTAATTACAATAGTTAGGCAGGTATCTATACGACTTTAAGCCTTTGAATTTAAATCATTAATTATAGCATACAAACAAACGAAAATAAATAAATCAATTGTGAGTGGAATTGCGGAAAATCAAAAAAATATATAGGTAGGTAATATAGATATTATAAAAAATAATCGTATTAAAATCTGTATAGGTCTACACACCATGTTTGGTTAGGTATTTAGGATATAAGTATAGGTACCTACCTACTAATACCAAGATTAATATTACTTTGGGACGAATTCTTAATAGCTATAATATAGCTACAGTTTATTAGAACTGGCAAGTTTTATTACGATAGAAATGAGCAGGAAATATTGGACAGATTGGGTTTCCCAAAGCTGAAAGCAACCTCAAAAACAGAAACATCCAACCTAGAGCTGAATGGGCTAAAATATAAAGGTTGCTTTATCTTTACGTTCTTCTAAGTTACCTATCTTACATATGAGTTATTTTAATATCAAGGTGCAAAAACAATAAACCACACCGGCTCTGCAGAAAGAAAAATGAATATCAACGCTGCTCGAAAAAAAAGAGTGATTGCAGAGTTCCACCCTCTGTGGGCCCTGCTCTCTCGAGCCGTCCTCTGAGTAAACATGAGGCAATACGTGATACCTCGTGGGGTGGTGGAGACAGAAATCACATTTGTATGACCGTAATCTATCACTAAACTAGCCGACACACTCTTCATTCTGAAATCCTTTTTTATTATTTCAATGAGAACCGCAAATGTTTAAAATAAAAACAAATGAAATTAAACCAGGTAAAGAAAGAAAAAATCAGACAGCAGAAATACTAAAACGAACAGTAGGTATATTTAACTGGGGAGCATTTTTTGCAAAGATCAGCAGGATTATTTGCGAAAAAGTTTAGAACTAAGTAGGTTTGTAATGTTTTGTTGTCTAATTAATTAGTTTCGCTATATATTAGGATGCTTTCTGTGATTAATTTTCTTTTTTCTATAGAATGTCTTTCAATTTTTCTCGATCCATAACTTAAAAAAAAATCACTATTTATAGAAACGTATGATGCGAAAAATGTGAAGATTAATGTCAATAATAATTGTAATTTTTCTCATTTACCTATACCTACCTACATGATTTTTTAGTATTATGATGCCCCTTGAAAATAATAAGTTTTAATTTGAACTAAACTTTTTCGTGAACACCCCTGCAAATGTATATTTAAAACAAGGGATCCCAAAGGTATTTGAGTCCTGCATACTGCTTATTGCCCCTAACTGAGAAAAATGTGGAAGAGCTGAGAGTTACGCTACTATCCATGGAAGTAAAGACACATAGGTGCATACTCCGGCGTCAGGCTTCGAGATAGAATAGGAAATTAATGAAGAAATTATATAGACGCCGAACAAAATTGCCAGACTTCACGGATCGGGTAGCTGATTGTCTCGATTGGCAGTAGATTGGTATGTGGCAAGTCAAGATACTAACAGATGTACCTAATCAAAGTGTGCTGAAGTGCAGAACTTAGGAGAATCTTCGAAGCGTCGACAGACCTCAAAAGAGATTTTGCTGATGATAATTTTACGCCTTTGAGGCTGAGGCATTGTCTCGTTATTTACTACCGGATACACTGGTTCCGTCGGGAAATCAATCTCAGAGACGCGGTTCTCTAAACTGTCGAACGTAATGTCTTCTCTAGTGAATTCCCTACGCAGGACATTGGTTGGTTATAGCTGAATAATTCACATCGTTTCCGTAAACGCTATCGTAAATATCATCAGTCTTCTAATGTGTTATCGTTGTCGTGGGTGGAAAGTCACACCTGCAATTTGCAGGCAACGGAGGGAGAAATGGAAGGATTTCAAAGAGGCCCATGTCCACCAGTGGACCAAAGAGGACTGAGGAAGAAAAAGAATACGTTTTTATACTAGGATGCCAGCATAATCGACCTAAGGGAGACAGCCGCTAGCAATCAGCGGTTTTGTCCATCAATGTGTAAATACAGGTAGGTATAGTTAAAAAATCCGGGACATCAAGGTCCGATGTCGGTGCCTCGACAATAAAACCAAAATCATTTGAAATGGGTAGAGAAAACGATATGGGTGGAAATGATTAGTTTATAACCAATTGGCAATTTTTTGTTTTTCTATATTTTTTTAAATATTAAATGACGCTTAGGAAAAAAAATATTGCTATATATTTGTAAACGTAAGTAGGTTATATAATATGTAATATATACTTTCCTAATGTATGCCAATTGTTGATGTTTAAATTAATAATAATTAACCGAGTTATAAATATTATTGTGGAGCATAGAACTAATGCCCGCTTTTTACATTCGTTTATTGTTTTAATTGATAGCATTATCCTATAATCGATGAAATACCTTTACAATATTTAAAGAAAATCATAATTCGATGCTATGTTTACAACCATCTAAAATATTATTATTTCTATCAACATCTTTAATAGAAACATTCCAAACTACCAACGTCACACAATTCAGTCTAGGCTTGAGTTTCTACCTATTACATTTTTGCGGATATGTATACCTACAGAAAATAAATTCGGTAAGATAGATAAGCTCGTATATTATATTTTGAAAATTAGTTAATGTAGGTACACCAGCTTCTGCTGGTGCTAACTATTTGTTTTTTTTTTCAATGGGAAGTTTTCTGGGGAGCTTCCGACAATACACACTAGGTGGCAGAACTTCTAATCAGGTCTATTGTCAAATTCAGTGCTGCCAACGTAGAGATGTTTTTTTCAGTGATGCCAACGTTGGGAAGTTTGTTTTCCATTGTGTTGCTAAGAAGTTGTTGATTTTGTTGCGCATAAATTTGAGAATAAATCTCAGGGGTGCTGTTCTGTATTTTTTAATTTGTATTTAGGTAGGTATATAAAAAAAGATGAACAATTTTATTTGTAATAGTATGTAAAAAATGTACAATGATTACTCTAAGCCTATTGTAAGTTATCATGTAGGTATAATAATATATAAGTTGTTTAATTTGAAATAAACTAGAATGATATTTTGGAGGTTAGATTGTGAGCGACCATAAGAAGAAGAAGAAGTAAATCGCCCCCGTTGGCAACACTGAATTTGACAATAGACCGGATTAGCAAGGGCGCCTCTAGCGGCACAAAAAGGAAAAAAAACATCCCATTCAAACAAACTATATAACTATAGATAAGTTACCTACATGTAGGTACCTACAATAGTAGGTACGTTCCATAACACACTACAGAATAAGAAGCCACTATCATGATTTTCTGCTCCCAAATGAGATATAAAATCAATTAATTCCTCTAGCTTAAAAATGACCTTTTTCAGAGAAACATACCCACTCACCAGGACCAAAAAATATTCTATATAGTGTTTCGCATTCGAAATAATCAAGTAGGTATATGAAGCTGCGCAAAAATCGTGATTATTGGACTGTATAGGTATTTACTTAGCACGCTTTTACACACTAGCCAATTAATAAAGAAGTAATGATAATTTAAGTCAGCTAAAGAAGCCATGGAAAAGTAGAGATATTTAACAAAAATCAAATTTGAAATAATTACTTTAGACACAGAACCTTTTACCGTAGCTACCTACTAGATTACCAACATCTTTTTTAACATAAAGTACATAGCTATACTTGTTGGTTGTTAAAAACAGTTGGATGATATCTCCTTTAGTTAAAATGTGACAATCTCCCTAGAACAGGTCACCTACCTATACATCAGTAGATTTTTTTGATATTCGATATCACACCCCATGGTTATATTATTAGACATACATATATAGGTATTTACATCCCATAATCCACTCTGGGGGGCGCATCTACCCCATAAACACTCAATGAAACCAAATATTAAATAAACAAAATCTCTTCGTAAACTTTCAATCTGCGTGCCGCTCCACCTTCTCCATTCCCCTCGGCACAGCTTCACCGCATTAATTTTACTGTAGGATTATCCAAATGTGAGTCGCGCCACCAATGATGGTTTTAAAACGGTGTTTCGGACCACCCATGAATATATTTCAATCTAAATATCTTTAATTATAAGGTAGGTATCTATAGCGGTATTTTTTATTGTCACAAATAAGCTGTAAGAAATCGTTGATGCTTTTGATAATTTAAGGCGAGAAGTTACCAACATACAGGGTGTCCCAGAAAGTACGACTAAGCGAAAGTACGTACAGAGACAGAACACCTTAAGCCTTAAAGAGTTGTATTTTTGTTATTTACTATAATACTCAATATTAAAAATAAAATCACTGTGATTTTTTATAGTTTTCGAGTTCGAGTTTCTTAGTACTTTTTTGTCAAACCCTGGCTGGCAGGGTATAAATTCATGGTTACAGAGTCACCAATTTTTCAGGTAGGTAGGTACATGCATATTTTTTTTACAGAATAGCTGTAAAGTATACCTAGCAGACAAAAAAAATCAAGCATGGGTTTATCTGATACCATTTTGCCAACAAAAATGTTGAATCTCAAAATAAGGTAGGTACCTACTTACCTACATTTTAAAATTTTACGAAATTTTTTTGAGAAAGATTTAAAAGAATATAGGTATCACATAGGTAACTTTTTTCTTCCAACTTTTTTTCAAAAACTTTCCAATTTATAATTTCTTAATCTATGTACGCCATAAATATCATTAAACTTTTGAATGAATCTGTGCTCTCACGCGACTTTTTTATGTAGGTATTTTTATAACGCTCAAGATAGGTGGGTACCTATACATAGGAAGGTACCTAGTATTTTTTCAGCATGGGTCTCCAAGTTTTCTGAAGCTTTTCATTCTGCAATCAGCGGGTGAACACTTTTCTACAATTTTTTTTTTTTTTTTAGTAAAGTCATAGGTAATAATTAGAGGTACGTAATTTTCGCAAATAAAAAATTGTAATATCGCATTTAAAAAATATATAAAGGCGAAATTTCGCATTTATTCGCATAAAACATGAAATGTCTATAATAAAACACCTTTGAGTATTTTAAATATTTAATAAAAAGTTAACAATTGTAGAAAACCTTTATAAAATATCAACATGTAATAAAATATACGCTTTCAATTAATACAATTTAGTTACATCGGCGACTTCTACTAACTGATTTTTCAGATTCAATTATTTTCACAAGGATAAAGCGTTCGTTTTGACGAGTTACTTGATCGTTTACCTTTAAAATATAATAATTATCGATATTTCACTAAAATTTACTAAAAATTAAAATATCGCATTTATGGAATATATTGACAAATTTCGCATTTATCGCATCTATTTCGTAAATACGAAATTTACGTACCTACCCCTAGTAATAATATATCCATAAAATAACTTATAATTATATTAATAGGTAGGTATATTAAATTCTTGCAGTAAAGAATCATTCTTCTCTTCCCTTCCTACCCCTTGTCCCTAGATCTTCTATTCTATAGAGCTCTCTCTCTCGACACAAGATTTGTTCTGTTGAATGATAGCCTGTTTATTTCATAGGAATATATTATGTTTTAAACAAGAAAATTCATTGAAACACAAATCAACTAAGCGCTTTAGAAACTCCGGGATTTAGGTAATATATTGTTTTCGATAAATAAAAAAAGTGTTTTTTGACTGAATTAACAGTAAGGGGTTGACAAATACTTAAATAAAAACAACATTTTATCACTGCGTAGGTATTTTTATTTTTACATAATTATCTACAAGTAGGTAGGTAGGTCCGTAAAAATTCACATAAAAAATAATAAATACAACTAGAGAGATAAGATAAATTAAAAAATCTTTTTACATAGGTATATTATTTATACAATTTATCAGATTGCATTCAAATGCCAAAAAGAACAATATAAATTATTATTATTATACAAAATACATATAAACATAACAACAGATAAAACAATATAGAGCAATGGGGTAATTATCATTGTATTGCCACCGGCTCGCTGATTGAATTGAGATCACAAAATAATAAAGTTTCTAGAACTTTTAGAAAATATAATATTATGTAGAAATACACGCAACCACATAAAGTATTATAAAGAAATGAAAGATAAACTTAATAACATAAATGTTTCCCTATTACCTATAGGTACAACTTGTCCATTTAGATATTGCAAAACAATATACCGAGCATTATAACATTTATTTTAAATGTTCGCCTGGTATTTTTTTTTATTCTTATAAATTTATGACTAGGTATACCTACAGAGGCCGCGCCATAGAGATTTGCCAGCAATTGCGACGGTCTTCGCTATACCCAAGTAGGTACCTATACCATCAAAATCATGCCAAATCTCTTGATTGAAATACCAAAAACATGAGAATCGTACTCTGTATTGAATTTAAGGTAAATACCAAATAGGTACTCACCCAAGCATGGGCGCCCGCAGGTAGGGGCAAGGGGGGGGGCACTTGCCCCCCCCCCTGGACTGAAAGATTAAAAAAAAATTTAGAGAGAAAAAACATTAAAGTAAATTAAAACTACATTAAAAAAACATTACTAAAAATATTTTGCCCCCCCCCCCCTAGAAAATTTTCTGCGGGCGCCCATGCACCCAAGGCATTGTTATCAAAGCTGTAATTTGACGAAGACATTGACGAGCTATGTGTGGCAAAAAAATGTTTCATGATTCTTTGGTTGCACAACAAAAACTAAGGTAGGTACAACATTTATTGGTTAGTGCTATTATTCACTTCTTAAAATAAGTTTAAAATCACTTTCTTATCTACATAATAATATTATATTCACATGCAAAGACTTTGATTTCTCAATTGGGAGAAACTTTTTCACCCATGTGCGAAAACATTTCTGAACAGGAGATGTATTCACGAAATGGTCTTAATACCATCTAATTGCGATCTTATTTAAATCTTAACCCATTCCGACACCATTTAATTTTAACAAAATAGGTACCTATCTACATTTTTTAGAGATAAATTCAACTAAATCTAGTTGGGTTGAGAATTGCTAGATGGTTCTGCACAGGCTATGCAGAGTTCTTCAAAAGCACTAAGTAGGTATACATATACATTCTCCCTTTAAGGCCCCCCGCACACCGCAAGCTAGCCCGGAGGAGACCAATCCGCAGCAAACCCGACCCGCACGAAACTGACCTCTAGCTCGATCGAAGCAATCCCCCGCGGATCCCCCCAAACCAACCCGCAATGCGGAAGGCCTAAGCCCCACTCGGGAGCATATAGGGAGGCATCAAGAGCTCTCCATTGCGCTCAAAGACGTCCGGGGCTCATTGTGCCTTTTCTGACCAGTTGAGATTTAAGGACGTGAGGTGGTCAACCTCACGTAGGTATACGTTATTTTAATTATTTATTAAATATACCGCAAAGCCATTTACATATATTTGTTAGTTATACATGTATATAAAATAAAATATGACAGACACGATCAAAATACATAAAACAAACTTTAAATTCACATCTAATGAATCAAAATAACAAAAATGAACACATATAAATGAAATAATATTAAATTAAGAAAATAATCAATTATAACAATTAAAATGCATGAAAAATGAACAATAATCAGAATTGAGCTCCAATACAAAAAATTAAATATTAAAAATAATTATTGTTATTGAAAAACTATCTTGTAGGTACAAAACTAGTAAAATACCTAATCAATTAGCAAAATAAAAATGAAAGAGTCTTGAATATGAAATCTGTGATAGAACTATAAAGACTCTTTCATTTTTATTTTGAAATGGACTATCAATATTATATCACCAAGCACCTTCTGCCCAAAACATCGAAAATTATTAAGCAAACAGATTTAAAAAAACATGTCATTCTATGTTCTTTCCTCTTGATTTTATGTCAGGTTAAGATATTAGCCAGAATAAGTGCATTAATATCGAAAAAAATGTTGTCTGAAAGGGTTTGGATTTGAATTAAATCGTACCTATTTAGGCCGTTTCGTGAACAGATCTTCCTAAACCAAAAATACCAATAGATTAACTTATTAACCATCAATGATTTAACAATGAGGTCCGCATTGAGAGCAACCAGGAAGACAAGATCTGGGAAAAGGAAGCAGAAGAGATCTCTGCAGCAGCCAATCTGGACACAAGCCGCACACTACTGGAACGAGTTGCCCTCCTCTGCCTGGTGCCACCGCTTTGAATGCTGAACTTCTCATGCCAGATTCTTCGAATGCGCCGCTGCTGTGTGATGATCCCATGTTTGTGATTTCGGAAGTCTTGTTTTCTGATGAGCTGTTCTGTAAATAAATCAATGCAATGATGCAAAAAAATAACCTCTATTATTTTCTATGTTCATTTTTAGATGTCACGTTTGAACAATGTAAGCATATTTTTTTGTAAACTAGGTTTCACGTTGGATTTATTTAAAAAGAAGTAAAATATTTTGTGATTCATCAGATTTTTTAAGCACATGAGTCATTGTCAGAGTTATAAAAGCAGATTTTTTTTCAAATATTAATTGATTCACTCTTCAATAGATTTTAAGATCGCTAATTTTGAGCTAGTTTTCTGGATTCTTACCAATAAATGATGCTGTTGTGTACAGTTAAAATGCTCCACAGCCCTCAGAAGATCATGATTGCATCTCTTGAGGACTAGCTCCAGAACAGATCTCTTTCTTCCAGGGAAAAGGTTGGCTAACATTTCCAAGGAAGCTTTGCTAACTTCGACACTGCGACTCTCAGTAGAATCACTGAAAATATTCACAATGCGTTATTTTATTTATGACAAGAAGACTGAAAAAAGAATGTATTTAAGAACTCACCTGTAAATACATAAATTGGATTCATTCTGAGACTCGTCCGCCGCACTCGTGTCTGATTTCACCTCATTTGATTCTGAGTCCACTTGTATAATATCCTCCTATATGTAACAAAAATATGATAAAGATCATGTGGAAACAATTAAACTTTAAGCACTTCAAATAACTTTTCTTACACTGAGCCTACTCCCATCGCTGGGTGGAGTGACAGTCATGCCAAATATCCGTCCTGGAGGCAGTTGAACGACCGACGTCTCCGAAGAATCTGGAGAGACGCTTCCTGGGGCACTGCTAGACGGTAAGGCTCCTGCGGCGGCAGCTAGATGCAGGGCGATACGATCTTCGGCGGCTTGCTGGCGTTTTAAAGCAACCTATTATTTTTGGTAAATAACAACACAATCAAAAATAAAAGTTTATCAGCTTTGATAAAAATAATAATATATAGATAATTCAGATCTTAAACTTAAGAGAATCGTCAAATAGGAAGTGTCGATATTATAGGGTTAAAAATATAATGAATGGACGTACATTAATTAGGATTGTGCTATATGCACTAGTTTTTATTGAGGCTATTACATGGGATTTTTATAAAGAATCTAATCAATTATGTAGGTAATAGGTATATTTGTTAAGGTATACACATGGTTGTACGCACGTTATGGGTCTGTACCTGAGCAGCCATGATCCTCTGCCTCTCCTTGATGAGGCCACACTTGGCGCACTGGCAGTGTCTGTAGGCGCAGGCCCTCTTGTGCCCCCGCAGCCCCGATATGAGTCCGTGGTTTCTGCAGCGGGCGCACTTGGGCACTCGCGAACGGGAGCTGACTAACATCCTTGGGAAAAAGATCTGGAAAAATGAAATCAACAATATGTCAACTTAAAATGCCCAATATATAAATGTTGTTAATCAGACTTCGTAACCTCTAGACAACCTTTCGTTTTCTAATTTGCCATTTGGGCTCTGATGTGCTCAGTGGCGTACCGTGGGTTATTGGCGCCCGGGGCGGGAACCACACCCTTTGGCGCCCCCACATAACTTTTCCTAAAAAAAAGGTCATTTCTAAAATTTGGTATCTGGAAACATGTCATTTCCTAAAAAAAAAAAAAAAGGTCTTTTCTAAAATTTTGTATCTGGAAACATGTCATTTCCTAAAAAAAGGTCATTTCTATAATTTTTGCCGCCCTGCTAATAGAGGCGCCCGGGGCGGTCCGCCCCTCCGCCCCCTCCCTCGGTACGCCACTGGATGTGCTGCTACTGCGTTGCTAGAAAACTATTGTTGACTACTAATGGGTGGACTACCAATTGATGTTGAGTTTTTCAGATCCTTTGTCATGTTCAGAGCATATCAATCAGGCTTGAAGCTTGAACTAAGCATGAATGAGAGGCTGTCTACGACTCAACGGAGTGCGCGACTTGTCCTACAATTCTTCGAACATGGCAAGACCCGGAGATGATAACTTGGAAAGGCTGTTCATAGCAAGGAAGATCGCGGGCACCGGGGGTCGGGGTAGGGCTTCGATGGAGTGATCGAGTGAGGGAGGAAATAGAAGAACATCAGTGGATCGGAAGCTCTGATGGGGCAGGCTGGTGGAGCTGATGGTGTATGATGGTCACGATCCTCAAAATTGAGGTACCGGCGATGAAGATGGTTATTGGTCAAAGTCATGTGGAATTCTGTACTCTTCTCTCTACAGTTACCTACCTATTCCTTCGCACGTTTCATAATACGACCCTTTCCTCAATCCGTCACCTTTTAACGCTGTTTCTTTTAGAATGTTGAGAAAAAAAATCAGGAGTAAAAACTTAGGTCACAGTGCGTTGGAGGTGTTTATTTCAAATTTTCTATAGTTACCTATACCTACAGTGGCGTAGCTAATATGCCAACCATCTGGGGCCCGTGGCATTTTTTTGCATAGCCCCCCCTCCCCCTCATCCCAATAAGAATCATTACGATGCCCTTCCCCCTCGGAAAAAGCACTGTTTTGGTTAACAAAATGAGGGAATTTCCCGTAAATCGTCAGTATTCGATTTATCAAAAATATATGCAACCATTGGATGCTTTTTTATTTATTTATTTAATTCCACGCAACAACAATGTTGCTTTTACAAAATATATTAGGTAGGTATATACAAATTTAACCATTGACAATATTACTGAGAATAACAAAATACAAGATTGAATGTGTCACAAGCAATACAAACAAATCACATAAAAAAACCAGCAAATAATTAAAATGACTCAATAAAACCATAAAACTTTAAAACATGAAAATCTTTAAAAAAATTAAAATTTACCAACACCTTTTTGTTTTAATTGTCTTGAATTCTAGGATTAAGTTATTTGAGTTTGTGTGTGGATTTAAGATGTGCTTCACTATAATTATGATGATTGAAAAAATTTGCATTTGTGCTAAAAATTATAACTTGTGAGGTCACATTAACCTCTCGTGGCATTTTACGACCCCTGCCACCCTGTAGTTTCGCCACTGCCTACCTACATCTTTTGGTCCAGCTTAGGTATGTACTTAACTATATCCTGAGAAAATAGAGTTAGAAAATAAATTATTATCTACATATTAAAAAGTTGGCGCATAACATCTTTTTCCCCTAAAATCTGAATGATTAAGTATATAGGTATATCCTGGAAGGACCACATAAAAATGATGAGGTTTTCTAAAGAATCGAAGGAAGAAGGCATGCACCTACATACTCAAAACCCTATCTGAAAGGTGTGCAAGTTGGATAGGACACGTAATACGAATCGAAGGTCTCCTCTCCTACATACCTACCATCCTTTGAGGGGATGACCGAGGGACAAACTCCTGAGGACGACCACGTCAGGGATACTTGCAAGACGTACATACCTATGTGTATTCGGACATGTACTGTTTCTAATGACGAGGAACTGAAAAGATCTGCTACGAACAGAGCTGAGTGGAGAGACAGAGTGGTGAAAATTGCTGCCAACCAACCATAAGATTGTGACTAGAGAAGAAGAAGGAAAAATAATGTTTAATTAAAAAAAGGATGCTAGAAGAACTAAACTACTTTATTTCGCACAAATAACTTGGGCATTTAAGTATACCTCAAAGGTTTGATTGCTCCGTAGGTATTTCGTGAAGAAAGAGGTTGATGCCCAGTGAGGAAAATAATCAATATAGAACCCGTTTGTAGGCAATATCCGAAAATATGTCTAGGTAATACCTAATGATTTAGAGAGGAAATAAACAAGAATGACAGAGGTTTAGTGTAGGTACTGAAGACTGCAGAACTAGTAAGAATAAGCGATCCTTTCCCTCAACACTGATGGTTGCTAACATCCGATAGGGGATTTACCTACAGCTTGGTCGGAGGTTTTGGGTTCTTCTTTTGATCGTTAGTTTTTTTTTGTATTTACGTACCTAATTAGAAAGTTTTGTCTCAGATTGTATTTTTTTTTAAATGAATCTGTGCTCACTCGAAGTGAACACAAATACACTTTTGACATCTTTCACAGTAAGCAAATGCTTGTGTCGTGAAAGCGGAAAATGGTCGACACGGCCGCGATTCGAACCCACGACCTCCGCACGAAACAGTGCGAAAGCCGGCGTCGTATAACCGCTGGTCTATCAACCACCTCTTTTTACGTAATTAGAAAGTTTTGTCTCAGATTGTCAAATAATTTTGCTGGACAAAAGGTAAGTTCCAGTGAATTTTATTGCCCCGTTTGTGCGTTAACTTTGTTTTATTTCATTGCATATAAACCATTTTATTGTTTGACCGTAAAATCAGCGTCCAATATGTCATCATCGTAACGTAACAGCTATTTAGCAAATTCATACTATATAGGTTGCTAAGTAAATTTTCAAAATCACCACAAATTTTTCACATCAATTTAAATCGTTCTTTTCAATCACACATTGCACTTTACCTACATAAATTAATTAGATACTTATCTAATAATCAAAAAATCTACCTAGGTATGTGTTTTGAGAGAGTACAAAATACACTTTTAAACTTATTATCAACTTTTTAGTAGAAGATACACTTGGAAACACCTCCGCACACCAACACAAAGCTCTGAAGGAAACTGATGGATATTGTTTCACCGCAGCTGAAGAGGCTCTTCTTCTACCTATAAATAAGTAGTGTGGGTCCGCCCGCAGACCAATGACGAGACAGCTCCGTATTCATTGGCTGGTATCCATTATGTACCATGTTGCTAAAATAAAGACACAACGATGTTTGGAACGCCCCTCAGCTTTATATACAACGCGATCATGCACGTACCTTAGGTATATACCTACTTACCTAATATAAAACTTTACTAGGCACATAAGATGAACAGATACCTAGGTAATTAATTATTAAATTGATTGAAAATTTCAATATCGACTTGAATTATTGTCTTACGGATTCTGCAGTGGTACCTATACCTACTTATATCAAGAGAAAAATTAGGAGACGTTCCAGAGTAAAGAAAATTATTCATTAAACTATTTAATTAAAGTTCATTCTACAATTAGGTACCTAAGCATGAATTTCAGTTTCGTATGTTAAGGACTCGAATCAATAAAGGTGCAAAGCACAAATAAGTCTCAAACTGAAACATGTTCATGAATTACCCTTCTTTGGTACCTACCTACCTACTATCAAAACTTAAACCTGCGCTATAGGTATACCTAAGGTTTTCTTAAAATTATGAAAAAACCTCAAAGGCCTTTTCATACATATTGGAAATAATATCAAAAGACGCTAAATCTGGTTTTGACAGAGGCTGTCAATGCGACAATAAGTAGGTACCTTCTTTTTTATGCTCTTAGCAAAAATCCATAAAATCCCTCGAGCATTTCAGTTTACCTATAAGTCAATATTTTGAAAATGGAACATCAGTCTTTGAATTCATTTGTTTTTCTATCAGGTATATTCTTAGATAGGTATGATATTGGTAACAATTTGGGATAGCTGATGGTTGTGATCCTGATTGTGAGTGTGGAGATGTCCAGACAGTCAGGCATTTGGTTGAGGAATGCCAAACTAGAAAGTTCTCGGGGAGCATCCAGTGCATCCACGAGGGGAAACCGGAAGCGGTGGCTTGGCTTGCAAAGCTGGAGCCAAGATTATGTATACGACGCAGCCTGCACGGGCGAACAAATATCCGAATGCATGCCGCACGAAAAATAAAGCAAGCTTATGGTTTATTCAAAATTACCAAGCTTTGATACATTTTTGATAGGTATGCTTGAAAGCGTTAATCAATCATGCAATTATTATTTCTTAATAAAAAATTGAAAAGCGACATTGTGAAATTTTTTGATCGCTATAGTTGCCCATCAACGTGCCAAATGGATAGGCCATAACATCAGGCACCCGGGTCTGCTCTTTACTATCGTCGAAGAAATGATTGAAGGCAGAAACCACAGAGGCCGCCCCAGGGATAACTACATAGACCAGGTGATCGGAGACATGCGCTGCAGCACCTTCCAAGAAATGAAAAGGTTGGCCAGTGACAGGGAGGAGTGGAGAAGAAGAGTCAGCATGCTTGGTGCAGACCAAACCTAGGAGTGTGACTCAAAGAAGAAGAGAAGTGTAAGTCTCCAACTGGCTTCCAAAACTTTTGAGCGATATAATATTATCTATAATATTATGCTCGACCAAGGTCGTAGTCACAAAATAATTTAAGGGGGTTTAGCTTATAGTGGCGTAGTGGAACGATATAAAAAAACACAAACGGGTCTTATCGGTACCTACATAAGAAATATCTTCATTTCGGGGAGGGGGGAAGCTAAAGCCTCTCAATCCTCATGGCTACAACTTCCTGGCGCTTGGCCTTATCAGACCTACCAGAAAGATGTAAAAGAGAACTTTAAGGACTCGCAGGTGCTGAATGGTTTTCAAGAAACGGGTATAGGTGCCTAAGTCGCAAACCATGGACCAATGTGTGAAAAATGCCTCGTAAGTCGTTCGACGGCGCTTTACATCCGTCATTAATCTAACTAAGCTTAATCCGATCTTTTTATATTATCCTTGTATTTTATACGACATGAGCATAGTTGGGCCCTTTACACCCACCATGAATCTAACATAAAACTTAAATAGGTAAATACATAAACTAACTAACACTCTTCTATACAAAGGTGTCAGTGTATCCGGCGGAACTTATTGCCTGAGGCAATTTTTTCCAGTCAACCGGTCCCGTGCAATCAGAGACAGGCCCACCCTGATGGGTGAAATTTCAAATGAAATTCAATTTCAGTGAAAACACACTTAAAACCGACCGGGAATCGATCCCGGGACCTCATGCACGTTCTGAAAGCCACACCTATACAACTATTGGCTACTGAGGTCGGTAACTTGAGAATGGTTGGGCCCTTTAACCTGTCATGACTCTAAAGGTGCATTTATAGGTAGGTAGGTACCAAACGAACAAAGACCCAGAGTTTGAAAATATAGTAGGTAGATATAATCTAGGAAAATATTATTTCCTAATTGTTTATACTGGACACCATGGAAACAGCCGTCATAACTCTAATAAAAAAATTCTACCTAAATGGAGTGACACAGCGTTTTTTTTTATTCCTGCGAATTTTTTTCCTCTTGTTGTAGGTATACTTACGTCATGTTTTTGTAATACCTACCTATTAAGATGCATTAAAACAAAAACAAAATGTAATACCTATATTTAAAACTTCTTATTTGACGTCTGTAAGTGCCCAGATTGGATCTATAATGATGGCATAAAAAATAGAAAATGATGGTGAACTTTAAGCTATAGGTAACCCATAACATCACTAACACATAACACAACAAAAAATAGAAAAAGAAAACAGGGGTGTCTCCTCAAATTAAAAAAAAAACTTTTTCCACCATATTCGGAGTGTATAGGTACCTACCTATAGATTGTAGGTACCTACTCATTAAAGAAGTCACGGTGAGGGAAATTTCCAGTTGAAATTCCGTATCATTCACTCACTTACCAACAGCCAGAAGCGATACCGAAACAGTGTTTTAAAATTATGAAAAAAAAATTAAGTTCCATTTTTGGCATAGTAGGTAGAACTGAATAACAGGGAGTCCCGTTAACATTTCAAAATTAAAATTATAAGAAGCACCTAGTCCCTGAATACCTATTATCATACAAAGTACCTACGTACGTATTTAAAAACAAAACATTTAAATAATAATACCTAATATAACACTTTTCTATACAAAGGTGTCAGTATAGCCGGCGGAACTTATTGCCTGAGGCAATTTTTTCCAGTCAACCGGTCCCGTCCAATCTGAGACAGGCCAACCCCGGGTATAAATTTCAAGTGAAAAAACACAAAACAAAACTCTGACCCGACCGGGAATCGAACCCGGGACCTCGGATCTGAAGTCCAAGCTAGTACAGCTAGGCTACCGAGGTCGGTAATACCTATTTTTTTGCATGGCCATGGACATGACACGGTTAAAGCTATATATTATTGTTCCGTTAAAAACATAATAGGTAGATATGTAGGAAGATAGGAATCCAGGTACAACATTTCCTTAGTTGGTTTTCTACCCACATACATGCGAAGTACTTAATTATATACACAACCCTAATAGATTACGCTTTTAAATGTCGTGTTACAATGACGTAGGTATATTATCGTCTCTTTATAGTAATAATAGGTAAATAATATCTCAGTGTCTGCCAGATGCATGACGTATTAGATTATTGTGTTCATTGAAGAAAATGTACGAATAATAATAATTCATTGTATCATGGCGAATGCGTAGGTAGGCAAGTAGTAGCTTCTGAAAAAAAAATAAGGGTTGCCATTATCTTTTGTGAACCCCAGATTCCAAATATATATACTGAGAATTTTCCGCCTCTTCGTTTACGTACTTAGCAGCTACGGCCCACGTATAATGTCAACATACGCAACCGATATGCCTAGAAGGAAAACTACTAACGAAGCCTCGGACGGGGAAATACTGGGATAGACCTGCGCACAACGCCGGGGGCATAGAGCTTGCATGAAAATTATCTATGAAATGTCAGCCCTCTTGTCTTTTTACGCATTGAATGAAAGGTCGGAGCGGAGGTATTCTAGTAGCTGTCAAAATCCTGGGCGTTATGATAACATCGCTAACGTCCGTTCATTCATCAATAATAATTATTATGTTTTGTTTCCGGGTTCATCATTGAAATAGTTTTCGTATGTTGCGTGTTCAGTGTCGTCGTAAAATGTTGTGGTTCGCAACGTTTCTAGCCAATTTCACCTGAAACCACCTACACATATTCTACTAGCTCGATTCAACCCGCTTTTCCGCCAGTATCTCTCCGTATTTCAACGCGTTTACGTCAGTGCTTATTGTTTTATGTGAGGAATACTAGTTATTACTTAAATCAAGATAACGGTGTGATGGTAAATCGTTGTTGAAAGTTATCTGGCTTGCAGCTACGATGCCGGAACAGAGTAACGATTACAGAGTCGTCGTTTTTGGGGCCGGAGGCGTCGGGAAAAGTTCTTTAGTGTTAAGATTTGTTAAGGGGACTTTTCGTGAATCATACATCCCAACTATAGAAGATACATACAGACAAGTAAGAATGATTTATTTACTGACATTTTGACTCTATTGCATGAATTGAAAAAATTAGTTTTGTGGTCTTGTGGAGATGAAATTAAATGATTTTCTTTAAATAGGTATATTGTTAATAATATAGTGTCGACTTTAAAGATCCATAAAGTGGACATTAGGTATTATATTAGGTAGGTACTTAGGTATATAAAGTTGCATATTATTCATTTAAGTATTTCAAATTTGTTTTACTGCCAATTAACTGTTTTATTTAATTTATTTTGTAAAAAGTAGGTAATTAAATTTCTAAGAATATTATCCTTTTTCAGTAACCTGTAGATATAGTAACTAAAACTGCTATTATTTGTAAAATATTTTCATTGTAACAATAATTTTTTATATGCCCTTGATTCAACATAATATATTTCAATCCAGATTAGTAATTAATATTTTCACAAGCTACCTAATTCATTTTCAAATAATTTTTCTATTTTCTAGGTAATAAGCTGCAACAAAAACATATGCACTTTGCAAATAACTGATACAACAGGGTCACACCAGTTTCCAGCAATGCAGCGTTTATCTATTAGCAAGGTAAAAATTCTTTCAACCAAGTACCTAACCAGTTGTTCCTGTGGGACCCCATTGAGGGATATAGGGAGGCTATAAGACCTCTCTACTGCGCGCTACATAACATTACTCTATTAGCCTAGCGGTTTTAGTCGGTGACTTTCAATCCAAAGGTTGTGGGTTTGATTCCCAGTGTCGACCATCCTTCTCTTTTACAACACAAGTCTTTGCCTTCTGCAAAAGATGTCTAAAGTGTATTTGTGTTCACTTTAGGTGAGCCCAGATTCATTATTTATAAAAAAAAATTGGTTAGCTTAAAATATATTATCAATCCTGTTCGTCATTGATGCTGTATCTCACTGAATGTTGGCCTTTTCTAGAATTCCTTTACCTGAAAATTCCATTTCTCCACATTATCCATCGATATTCTGTCCACTGATGCACATTAAATTAAATTAGTAATTATTTTTTTGATTGTAGGGTCATGCATTCATATTGGTATACTCTGTAAGTAGTCGGCAATCATTAGAAGAATTAAGACCAATTTGGGCCGTAATCAAAGAGTTAAAAGGCACAGAACTCCCCGGGATACCAGTGATGCTGGCTGCCAACAAATGCGACGAGGCTGCAGAAGTCAGGGAGGTGAGTGTGGCTGAAGGACAAGCCCAGGCTGCGGAGTGGGGCATCTCTTTCATGGAGACATCCGCCAAGACCAATCATAATGTGAAGCAATTGTTTCAGGTAAACATAATACTTATTATTTTGTCCCATCTCTTTATCTGGTCAACTTGTTCATAACGATATTCTGTTGCCATCAATGATGTATGAAACGTGGAGATGGCCAAAAAAAGATGAATATTGTAGTTATGATGAGAGGCAATGTAAATGCAGTAGACAGAATCTGCATAAATGCATGTCAAATATTTTCATTGTTCTTAGGTGTTTATTCAATCTACGATCTCCAGTCAGAGTTCTGCTATGCAAGAGATTCTTTTCTTAATAAATAAAGGTTGTTGGCTAAGAATCTGTGGGGTTGTTGTCTGAATGAGGGGCTTACAAAACATTGGAAAACAGAGGGTTGAAAAATGAAAACAATAGTCACATCTGTGGACCTTCCATCCAGCGTAGCTTGGATCTTCCTGCTTTTCTATGACATTTGGGATGTGTGAGAGTTAAGAGTCTGACCTAGGCTTCTTCAATCATTTGTATTTTGTGCTATTTTGATTACTAGAAGATATGAGGATCCATGTAGAGATCACACAGTTGTATCTCCGACACCATACTCCTCCCTCATTTACTAATTCATAGTTTTTCGAAGGATCCTCCACTCAGACTGCAAGCTGTTGCTTGTTTGTTTAACTGAGCACTCAGATTTCGGAGGTGTATGTTAACACTGGTCGTATGAGTGTTTTGTGCAGCACTGATTTAGTCTTTGTGCTGAGGTGCCTTGACTGAAGTTCTTCGATGTTTTGGGCAGAAGGTGCTTGGTGATAGTCCATTTCAATATAAAAATGAAAAAGTCTTGTATAGTTCTATCACAAAATTTATTTTTCAAACATGAACCGGTTTTCGGAGACTACCGTCTCCATTATCAAGTGTTTAAGACTCTTAAACGTTGTTTGAAGAATAAATTTTGTGATAGAACTATACAAGACTTTTTCATTTTTATATTGACTGAAGTTGTTTGATTTTTTTCCAAAATATCATAGACTAGCAGCATTATACGTTTATTGTGTTGACAAGAGACCCGAGGTACACAAAGAAGTTGCTTATGTTTGGATGCATCTCATTTGGTATAATTTTGTGTTTTAGGAACTATTAAACATGGAAAAAAATCGTAACGTGTCCCTGCAGGTGGACGGGAAAAGTAAAAAGAAGAAGGACAAGGGAGTGAAGGTGGACGGAGGTGAACCATCGTCGGGTGGCAAGGAGAAGTGTTCTATGATGTGAAAGTAGACACACTTGTCTTGTGTTTGTATATTTTGATCTCTTTCTATTACCACACTATTGTATTTCTCTATTTCCTATCTCTTGTAAATGTTACTTATTTTAAGACTTAAATATATTTCATTGTCAGTCGGATACTCTTTCTGTTAAGCGTCTTATCTACTAGATTCTGAAAGCATTCTAATTATGCACCTACATAGTTTTTTTTTCTAATTAAAATGTTTCCATTGCTAACATAACTTTAAAATTTTTACACAAAGATAATAAAATTTAATAATACGATTCTGCACTAGTAAACAATTTTCATATTTCTTTATGGGGTTTTATAAACTCGAAATGTGTTCTTAAACTTTATTAGTAAATTATTAAAATGTGATAAATATTTTCTTTGACTTAATTGAATAATTAATTTATCTAACATTTGAGATTAGACCTACCTATTTTAAATGAATTAATTTTCATAATTATTAATATTCTCGCCAAAGATTATAATAATGAAGCAATAAATACATAGCTACATATTGTTGTAATAATATTTGTAATAATTATTATTCTCTTTTTTGAATTCTAGGTAGTGAGAAATAGATTTTCATCAAAAATTTAGAAAAAATTAATATACCTATATGAGTAAAAATTTTTTATCCAAACAGATTATTGTAGTTTCTTTTCCTAATCTGTGAAATAATATTTTTTATTAATTATTAATTATGTGAAATAATATTATCATATTAATATTTTGAGACTAATTTATTAATTTTTCCACACTATTTTATAAACACATGTTAACTTTTTGGCATATTTTAATAACTGGCAACGATTTATTATCTGAATAGATGAAAAACCCCTAAATTTGACAGGTATATTTTTTACAATGATTATTTTTAGCTTTATATTAAATTTACCATATCATTAGTTTATTGTAAATTATTAATTATATTTATGTATTAATATTTTAAAAACATGCTAAGTACTCAATAGAAAATGTAATGAAATGCTCAAGATTCAAAATCTGTAGTCATACACGGCAGTGATACAGCACTGTGGCAACAGTTTTTTTGTAATTTAGGCAAAGTATGTTTTATATTCTGTGTCTATCCAAGAAGAGCATCTACTTACTTGTAAAACACTTACAGCCGAACTTTGACATTTTATTTTTATGGTTAGTTTCCGGCAGGACTGTATTATTATCCAGTCGTAATTTTTTTTTGTCAGTATAATATTTTATGTGATATTTCTATTGAGTATTTATGCCATCAAACTTCATACTATTCTCGGCATACAAAATTTATTAACAGTATTTTAAGTATAAGTAATTTTTGTACTACAATATCTACCTACCTAAATGCAGCTTTATTTATACACATTTATAACTGCACCAAAATGTAAAAACTTTCAGCCTATATTTTAACATTTTAAATCTACACAGATGCTAATGTAATGCCATCTTTTTGCAAATATTACACTTAAACATTCGAGAGAGGAGGAGATTGGCCTGAGAAGGGATAGTGGGAAGGCGAGAGATTAATCTCGGCATGACACTTCAATTGTAATTCAACCTCCTACATTTTTAACTAGCTTTCCCGACAATATGTCCTGTCTTACTATGAAAATTCAACTCAAATTTTTATTTAGCCAATATAATTCGGACCGATGCATCTGCTTTCAACAATGTTTACATGAAACATTTGGACAATCGCACCAACTACCAATCAGCTGGGCAAACGTCAATTAAAATTGTTTATATTGACAAAAATACTAGGAAGGAACCTTAAGGTTTCTTAAATTTTCTAATTTCTCAAACTTACTTAATTTTTTCAAAAAGCAAGAATTGGCAAAATTGGTCCTGCCCTTCCACACATGATCCAATGGCCAAGGGGAACAGAGCTCCATTTTTATATTATAGTCATAATATCCCACGAATTTAGCTTTCCAAAGCAGTTCATTGATTCATTGAAATTGGAACACTGTAAGTGTAATATTTGCAACAAATAATTGGTAGTGTATATTCATAATTTTCTAAACAATGGACACATATTTCAATTTAAAATCAAAACTAACTTTGCAGTTAGTTTGCAGCAGTTACGATAATTAATTTGTTATCGTAATACTGCAAATTAAGTTTTATTAATTGTAAATTGGTATTATGACTAAGTATTACAAAGTTACAAATGTGTTTTAAGGACAAATATTTTTCATTGCATTGTGTGTAAATATTATTATTTTATACTCACACAGTTACTGTGCATCTGGATATTCAAGAATATTCCTTTACCACGGCAACAAAATTATTGATTTCTCATGTTTATATTTTGTTCATTTGCCTACTCAATTTTTAAACACTTCTCCACTTGTAACTTTCAAATTTTTTAATGTCTCCTCGCCATAGCTGAAAATTGCATACCTCTTGTCTGGCGATAGTGCTAAACATTTTTTGAGTAAAACCTATTCGTGATTTCAGCCAAGACACTTGTGATGGTTTCACACGTTTATTTTTACTGACGCTTTATGCTCACATGATCATCAATTAGAAAATGATACAGTTTCAATGAAGTATACCAAAGTAACTTGACAAAGTATAGAAACAAATTTAGTGTTCT
Organism: Mystacides longicornis; assembly: GCA_963576905.1. Classification (NCBI taxonomy): domain Eukaryota; kingdom Metazoa; phylum Arthropoda; class Insecta; order Trichoptera; family Leptoceridae; genus Mystacides; species Mystacides longicornis. The sequence continues at coordinate 1,415,734 of OY756423.1, forward strand.
GATTTTCAGAAATGTCAGACGGTCGCATGCTGAACAGACCGTATAAAACTATTGCAGAAGCTTAGCTTATTTTTATCATAAGACATTTGAGCAATTTACTTTTTGTTTTGGCACCTTCTGAATTAATATTTTTTTATCTTCTGCGTAAGTTGACCTTTTATGTTTCTTGATTCATATTCAATTTATCAGAATGCTGGTTATTTTTCCCCCATTGCTATATTGTCCTTTACTGTCTCACTACTGCTGATTTTTGACAAAAATCACATTTTTGACAAAACTCACAATTGCATTTTTAACCTGATTCTCTCTGGACGGTTACGAATAAAGATTTTTATAGCTGCTCATTCAAAATTAATTCTTTGATTTGTTTTCTGCAAACATTAATGGTAAATTTGAGTATGAAAAACTTACAGCTGTATTGCTATTTTGAAGACTGGCTTTTTGTGATAATTTTTTGACGTTAACATTATTTGAATAGCCCAATAATTAATGAGTTCGCCAATCATTCAACTAAATGTTAAAAATAACCAATCTCTTAGTTTAGTCTGTATTCTTTTTTTGTGCTTTTGAATACAACAAAGACGGTAAATTCATCGGATAATGCACTTTTATAGGCGGAAATTCATACACTTCAGTGTTGATTTTGACAAAAGATAATGTATAAACTATTATTATTATGAAGTTGTGTAAAAATAAAACTAAATAATATGACAATAAATTATAAAAAGTATATATATTGTTAAATTTATAATAATTTCTATTAATTGTATTGTAATACATATTTAAGCTTTATCATTTTATATTATTGGGAATTTTATGCAAAATTATTTTTGATTTTCGAGTTCCATAACTTTAGCTATTTTATAGGCTAATTATTTTTTAATTCACCTCTGATCATGCACACAGTAGATATATCATAACACAAGCAACGAATTGTAAATAATGAATATGTGCACACTAAATATATATTTATATTCAAATATTTTTATCACCAATCGTTTACAACGAATCTCAGATTTTTATCACATTCTTGCTATTGTACATATTACGTAGCCGAATATATTTTTTGAAAATAAGCAAGCACATCTAACACACATAAATAATGTCAAATTTTCTGTATAAGTAAATAAACAATTTTGAGAATATAGAAGTGTGTAAAATTTTTTAAGAAACGAGAGAATTCCTAAAATGTAAAAGTAAGTACCTACCCCTATTTGTAAAAACCAAAAACTAATTGATTTTAAATTTTCATCTTTAATAATAGGTAAGAATCACTTTGTTAATATAATAAAATATGAATTATTATTGTATGTCTCACTATTTATTTATTACCTACATTTCTTAAAATATCACACCCTATACATATCTATATTAAATAATAATAATGTTAGGAATATATAAATATATTTATTTATTTTTAATAGTTACAATGTAAGTAGTGGCTAGTGAAATATCTTAAAACAATGAACATTTTATGTAATTTTGTTAGAAACATTCATTGCAAATATTATTTACATCATTCAAAATCCATTATTATAGAAAATTGTTGATCATCTCATTTCAAAATTTCCTTTTTTAAGAACAAACAAAAGTTCAAGGTGTTCCGAACACACGTAACATTTCGCAGCGTTTTTTTTTTTTAATAAATATATTAAAACATGTTATACTCTGTAACACTACTAAACTATTATAAGCTGGGTAAAAAAGTCATAGTAACTGCGCGCCTAGCCTTAGGGCAACTCAATAGAAAACACTAAGGGTGCATTTACAGTGAGAAATATTACATGTACAAAATAAACCATTTAAAAGTAAATAAATAACACTCTTTTATACATAGGTGTCAGTATGGCCGGGGGAACAATGCTCGAAGCATTCTCTACCAATCAACCGGTCCCGTCCAATCTGAAACAGGATTCCGATCCCGAGTAGAAATTTCAAGTGAAAAGACACATTGAAAATTTCTGATTCGATCGGGAATTGAACCCGGGACCTCTTGATCTGAAGTGAGTGCCTTTGCCACTAGGCTACCGAGTTCGGTATAAACAATATAGAGTTCTGGCATAAACAATCTTAAATTTAAAACTGACTTAATTTTGCGAATCCTTTGAATATATTGAATATCAGCCCTGAGATTGGTCAATGCATTCCTATATTAGATACTCTACAAATAATTTATTTCTATAAAGGGAGCGTACATTAATCACATGAGCTCAAAAGGGGGGAAGAGGGGTCTGGAAAAAATCATGAAAGATCACGAAGGGAGAGGGGGGTCTAGTGTGAAAATAACGTGTATTTATTTTTTATGATGAATTTAAAGAAACACAGTTGCACTTTCAAAATTTAAAAAAATTGACGACAAAAAGCCAACTTAAAAAAGTACACGTGATTTCATGGGGGAGGGAGGGAGGGTATTCTGAAACATCATCAAATATCACCAGGGGGGAGGGGAGGTCTAAGAAGTTGTGAAAAAACATCACGTGATTAATGGACGGCCCCAAAGAAGACCTGTGTTTCCTTCACGATGCATCTAAGTGAGGTCTGAAAAAAAGCATTGACTAATTTGAATAATGATTTTCATTTCCTCCTTTATTTATTCTGTTTTATTTCTGAATAAATCTAAATCTCGATGATCAACATTTCTCTATAAATGTAGAAAAGAAAGTCCATAATGGAAAATGCTTGTGCAAATGTTTACATATTTTGCGATGTTTATTACAATTGATTAAAGAGATCTTAAACAAATTTGCAGATGTTAATGAAAAATAGACATTTATAATAATAAGTTACTGTTGTAGTTCTGAAAGAATGTTTTAAACTATGTATTGATTGTTCATTGTGTTTTTGAGAAATCAACACGCCTAAAAATATAAAGTGAGATTCGTCATCACGTGATGCGGTGATACGTAAATAATTTACATAGTTTTACTAAGAATTCTCATTTTTAAAGCTTTTTCTCAAACTTTCTAATGATTACTGTTACTTCAACTCAAAATATCTCTACTCCATTCTGGTTTATACAGATCAGATCTTTTTTCCACTGGAATTTTCTTCTATGATTCATGTTTCATAAACTCTTTGAAAAGCCTCTCTAGGTGAAAGTAATAAAACGACCACTTTTAACGTGTTTAGGTTATCTATTGTGATAAAACAAGTCGCCTTTATATGAATGTTACATATTATTACGAATAAATTATTGTTGTATACACTGAAATATTTATTGATATTTGATTGAAAAAAATTCCTAAAGAATCTCTCAGGATGACATCTGCCAAATATTTAGATACTTAGATACTCAAAATAGAAAAAAAAAATTTTTTAAGACAAAACTCTTTATATTTTTCAACTGTACATATTTTAGTTTTATTACCTACACAAACAATGATACATTACAGATCCTGTATACATTGAAACAAATCGACGCAAGAAAAAAATCGAAATTCCATAATATTACAATAATTTGATACCAAATAGTCAAAATTAATTGGCATTTCCAGAAATTATTGAAAGCGTCTTGAGTATCTAATAGTGGTACAAAATCTAATCTTGATAGATTCTTAGAAGCAATACAACGCAATAACTTAAAACTGAATTGTTTCCTTTAGTTGAGAGTGAAGCAGTGATTTTAATGTTGTTTTTTTTTCAATTTTTACAATATTGTAACATAGGTGATGTGAAACAAAAACGTTGTAAAGAAATGTAACAACCAAAGATCCTTTTATTAACAATTAATTTCAATTTTGATCTAAGAGGTTGATTGTTTTGTGTTAATTTATTGATAAAATCAAGTATTTCTGTGACGGATCTAAGCCTCATTTGCGTCCAAGCTTAATTAAATTATTATAAATTGTAAATATTAAGGAAATTTTGCTGTTTTATACCGTTTGATGATATTCACATTTGTTCCACCTCTGGCTATAGGCCTTTTTTTGAAAACATATTTGCTCTCTGTGTTGGGCCCACAGACTAGACAACCCCATTCGTCCGTCTTTGTCTAATGTGAATTTTGTACGCTAATTAGTGGTATATACACAACAATATTTCCTTTTGTTAGTTGAAATTACTATCGACCACCAAAATAATTAAATAAATATTATTAGAAAACACTTTATTTATATTTATATACACTTTATTATGTAAGCCCAAGGCTCTTTATGTAAATAGTTTGTTGGTTAATAAATGATTATTTCGTCATTGCAAGAAAATATAAGTCATGTATAAATTTAGTGCGCGCAATACACTTGTGCAAATTACATATAACACAATAATTGAGTTTGGTACAAATTGAGTGTGCACTTTAATTAAAAATGACTGATATTTTGCGTGCAACGACGGATTTGCTAGAGTGACGTTGTGGATATTGTGAAGATGTAAGACATGTAGATATTAGAGGAGCGTAGTTTGGAAAGCTTGTGTTCTATGTGATAATTGATAAGGGATAATATGTGGTCTGCTTGAATCTGTGTAATGTAACAGGTTATTTTATATCCACCCTTCTCCAATCAGTAGGATTATTCACGAAACAGTCTTAATACTAGATAGTTGTGATCTTATTCAAATCTTAGCCCATTTCAGCACCATTTAATTTTAATTTTTTTTTTTTAATTAGTTCATCTATTTTTCAAATATTTTCATCTATATTGCAAATTTCTCGACGGATCTGCACACACCAGAGTGCTTAAAAATACTACTATTATTAAAATAAACTACTTAAATAATCATCACATATTAAAACGTGTTTTTTTAGGCCAGCCTTAGAGATTAGCCAGAGAAGTGATTCTCAAAAAAATATTTCATTTAAATTAAAAATGATTTCTGAAAGGGCTGGGACTTGAATAAGATCCGCAACTAGATTGTATTAAGACCGTTTGCGAATAGCCCTCCAGGCTCGATTTTGACTCTAAATACACAGAAACTGTAAACTATTACTTATAATTTTATATGACGAATACTCAACTGGGGAATTGAATTGGAAGATTTCACCTTGTTACATTTCAAAGGTTGTATACATTTTTTTATTAGGAAAATGCATGATACGTCTACATATTTTATACTATGCAAGATCATAATTAGGTATGTATTATTTATTAGAAAAAAAAAATATTAATTGTATATTTTTTAATTGATCTTTCTAATAAATTATTTAATAATCACATTAATAAACTTTTCAAAAGGAATGTTGTTTTTATTGCACTTGTTGTGCCTGCTGTGGAAAAATATTTACGGATGTTGTCAAGATTGTGACAAAGAACACCCCTTCTTCCTTTCATCAGCGACAGTCTGTCTTAAAGCTGAGGAGAAAGAGCAAATGGGGGAGAAGAAAATTCAAATTACTAAGTGAGTAATAATTAAATTGTCATTTTTAAGTGTCAATTTTTTATTGCGAAATCTCTCAACATATAGAAATACATAGTTATTCAGTACAAATATCCACCAATGGTTCAAAGAAGAGTGGTTTGAAAATAAATTAATGTATTAAAAAAAAAAAAATATTTACAAAACACGATAAAATAATGTGCACTTATATTAACATTTCTTAAAAAAAAATTGAGAATAAAAATTGAATGCATCATTTTTCAGGTAAAATTTCTCAATCTTATGGTAAAAATTATAAAAAAATGTAGGTACAAGTAGTGTACAGAGATCTGCGAGTGTAGGTACAAATTATTTGAGTTTCAATGTAAACTAAAATGATCCCCGCCACCTAACCTCCACAGATTATCAGGAACACTTGAAACGCGCTTATGTTTCCATTTTGAAATGTTGATTTTTTTAGAAATTTTTTTATTTGCTAATATTTTTAACTTAGTATCAGGAATAAACTGTGGTGTAGGTACCACTGCTGTTATGCCACAACTAGAATTAGGGCAATTTAATATTTGTGAGTCACTTTTAGTCACTAAATGGTTTATGATTCCTATTAAAGGCCCGACATGATCTGTCGATTGATTGCTGGGCTGGTGTTGGGTGTTAATATGATTATTGGGCTGAAGTTGGTTGTTAATATGATTATTGGGCTGAAGTTGGTTGTTAATATGATTATTGGGCTGAAGTTGGTTGTTAATATGATTATTGGGTTGATGTTGGGTGTTAATATGATCCATGAATCCCATGCTCCGCATGCGCTCATGGAACCTAACATTGAAAAACATAAAATCCAAGGAAATTGAATTATTGAAAACAAAATGTGACATTAATGCTATAAACGAAAATAAGATAATTCCAAACAGGAATATATTGACGGTGATGTAGACTGGAGTATAGAACCAGCTATTGATATTGGCTGGAAAAAAAAAACAAGTAGTTAGGTTATGCACATTTTCTTTTATACTTACCAGATATATTTTGAAAAAAAAACCACCAAAGTTGATGAAATAAATTTAAACAATGCAGTGGAACCTCTAATAATGAGCAATTCGCAAAACAATAAAAAAAAAGGTATGAAAAACGAGTATGAAATTCAAATTTCACAGAAAGGTTAAGTCCTTTTTCATATTTAGGCCCACTATCCACGGTGGCGTAGCATGCGCAACGTGGGAAAGGATGCTGTGCAGCTTTTGTAACCAGGCGTACTGCAGTGTGTCCGCAACTTGTACTGCATCCATGCACTCCCAATTTATTTGAGAATGTCATGGGACGACGAAAACGTTATTTTGGATTATTATTTCATTTTTAAACCTTGTTGGTCCACTTACTATATAGGGTCACAGGGAAAGTCGTGCGGAATATTGAAGGACGTTATTATTCAGGTCATTTCTGATGGATTTTGTTCCATAATATGGTGTCCTAAACTAAACCGTTATGGAGATATTAAATTTTAAAGATTTTTTGAAAATTCCTTATTTTTTTTACTTTTTAATAGTTTTTTTTTTCAAATTGGATCTCCTAGGGTCATTTTTTATGTATCTAGTTAGAGGACCAGTCAATTAATGAAAATGATTAACAAAAGCTGAAACTTCTACTAACAGCTTAAAAAGACAAATGGACAAAGTTAGAATTCAAGAATTTACCCTGTGTTTTTAACTTTGAAGCGCTTCTTTGAAAGATAAGTTTGATATGAGGGATTTAATCAGATGTAAATTATTCAAAATATTGTTAAAGTCATATTTGAAAATTTGGGAATGCGATGGTGGAAAAGATTTTGAAAAACAGTTGCTTGTTTGTTTATGAAAATAAAAAATATAATTGATAACTTACAGCACATTTTCAAGACAAACTTGTCAGTGAAGTGTGTAATCTGCTCAATATTTCCAAATACAGCCTTAGACAGTATACCCGGGATAACATACACAGGACTGCCGTACTCCAGAAGTTTGGGAATCCCTTTCTTAAACATAGTCCTGATGCAATCTTCATCAACACTTTTAAAGAAAAAGAAATCAGAGGTACATTTAGACACGGCCTGTGCCTCTTCATCCTTCTCCGCCGTCTGAAACAGTAAAATTTTATTGAACAAGCTGAAATGTATTTGTAATTTTACAAATAACAAAGCCTCATTTAGCACGCTGTCAACAAAGTAAAGGTATTTCTCATCTACCAATAGACAAGTCTGTCACGATACTTTTCCAACACTTTGGTCAAGCTGATAATTAAAGTAGATTAAAGCAATTTAAATTAAACAGTTAATGTGTTATTCCACAAATGATTTAATACCCTTACTATGTAGTTTCGCAGGCACAGGTGACAAAGAAACTGAAGTTTAAAATGAATATAATGCAACTGGTATGACAGAAGTATATCATTGATTCATAATATAGATCTGTCATTTGGATATAGGCACTGTTATTGAGCGCTGTGTTTGTCATGGATTTTTTATTACAGTATTCATTCTTAACATATTTGTTAGCAGCTTCTGTAATACCTGTGTTAATTAAAATAAATAAATAAAACTTTATTGCTCATAAATACAGTGTGGCGACAAAAAAAAAACATTTGGACAGTCGAAAGAGCGCACTTATCCCTAATGATCTCTGCCAGCCAACCCAGTAAAAACAAAGACAACATATAGGTATAAAAATTGACTAAACAATAGATAATGCTAAAAAATATACAATTATAATAGAAAACTTAAATATGTCTAAAAAAAAATAAAAATACTACATATATAAACATATAAATACAATATGTGGAGATACACAATGACATAGGGAATAGGGATAGGATGGACTAGATGTTGGTGAGAAATTCTTTCCTGATGGGAGCCAGGTGTCTAAGATATGAGGTTGTTAACCTAGAAATACTCGAAAAATTAGAAAAAAGACAGAAGTGCTATTCTTAGCTGGCTACCCCATGGCCAGTGTGTTTATGCCTCAATTAATAAAATATTTCTGGCGTTTAAATAAAGAATTGTAGGGGCCCAATTGTTCCTCACCACACTGGGAACTGCGGACAGTTTAACATTTCTTCCTGTAGCAACAGTATGGGTTGGCTGGAAGAGATCCTTCGGGATAAGTCCGCCCTTTGATTCGTATGTATGTGTTCAAATTGTTATTTTAATTCAATTAAGTGTTATTTATATACCTACGTATTGACACCCTTTATTATTGTCAGAGCAACAAAATATATCGACTTACAGATGAAGAATGCAAAAATCTTACCATAATAATTCGTTAAAATTTGGTTTTGATGGACGTCTATTCTTTCAACAACATAGAATATCGTAACGTGTATCACATGTGATTTATTAACTACTACACCGCCATCTCTTGGATTTTTTAAAAAGTTACACATCTATTGAGGAATTTAATATTATTGTTTTTATTACAAACTTATGACCCGTCGAACTTTATCCCGCATCCGAATCAACAATAATTATTACATCCATAATAAGAGTACCGTGACGATGGATGAATGGCTGGGGGTTTACCCAGTCTAAACGGTGCATCTCCGATACCTGGGCGCCTCGGGGATTAACCTCAGCCCTTCAGCCGACATGCGGGGCTCTGTCGGCTGTGACTTCTTTTCCCTTGCTAAACCTGGGACGGTCATGAACGTCAATACAATCACTAATAAAGTGAACCCTTCTGAAGTGAGAACTGACTCTCTCGGGAGTAACACCATCCACTAACTAAGGTAACATGGATATCAAAAAAATCCGCAAGGAACCTACTGTTTTACCTTAGCAGGAATATGCATCACGAGGTCCCTAACGGGGCACTGCAGGCTGAACAAGCATGCACATGTGCTCCATAGGGATATTGGACTGTGGCATGTGCAGGGTGTGTGGGGTATCACTTGAGACCCCAATGCACCTCCTGTGTGAGTGCCTACCGATAATGCATAATAGACACAAAAATCTGGGCACTTTCTTGATGTGCCCAGATAAAATTGAGGAGTTCAACGCCAACAAAGTCCTCCGATTCTTCCAGGAGGCTAGACTAAGCGACGAACTCTAGATGCAGGGCAAGTCACAATAGTTCCATTTTGGGACGCAGTGACGGCGACCTCCTTGGAGGCAGCAGGCCCAGTAAATAATAATAATACATCCATAATGAAATAAATTGTAAACTTAAATTTAATTCAGTTTTTATGTAAACTGTATTTAATTCATGCAATAAGTCAAAATTATTTTTTTATTCTGGATTATGTCGAAGTTCGACGGGCGGGTCAGCTAGTAGAAAATATTTCTCAATAAGTGTTTCAACGAAAATACCAAGTTACAGACGAACTTGATCAATTATAAAATATAGGATAATAAATGGTACATACCATTATAAGATATTTTACTTCCCACAAATAGATCCAGACGCAGAAGAGTGAAATAAATATTGTTTTAACAGACACCGTGGACCAGTTTGATTTGTAAATGACCCAACAAAGGATCAGAGTCATCACGGCCATAAGCAGAACATTCTGAAACATACAACATAACAAATAACTTGTTGATGGTTTTCTTTTTTTGTCATTTGGCCGGGAACTTCTTTATCCCGATAACACCGCGACCCTCGTTGGGTCTAATGTGTTTATCACGTTGATTACAGAATGCCATCGAGCCCAATGTCCACCCAGAAGTCGACAATGGTTTTAGCAGCGATGTTTGGGATGACCTCCTGTGGGTATAGTATGAACTTCCCCAGGTGGTATTTGCATTTTGAATCTTCCGGGTCATCATGTGCTTATTTAGCCCACAATGACCTGTTAGAGTTCTCACCATGATGCATAGTTTTGTTCTGCTAAGCGCTAAGAGCTCTTTAGCGAATTTTTCGTCATAGCCGTGTTGATGGTTCGAAAATGTTGCTATTTTTTTCTGGCAGCATGCTTATTACAGTTATTGCTTGTAGATTAAACTTAAATTTCCGTATACCTATTTGATCCCGCAGGAAACCCTTTTTCCATTTCCACCAGGCAGTGCATTGCAAGATGTAAAGGAGGCAGAAAGTTCAAATGTAGATTTTAATTGGGATTTTAAAGGTCAGTCTTGTTAGTTTGTGTAAATTAGTCTGGATTTGCAATGTGGCTCTCTTTACAAACCTGACTTCTTCTAAATTTATATTTTTTCAATAATTAACATTTTTTCTAGAAGTTAGTATTTTTTAGAGAACTTTTTTTCTTCCTGTATCCACATATTATTGTAAATAATACTTATTATCTTACATCTTTTTGGAAATAATTTAAGCCAATGCATTCAATGTATCAAAAGTTATTTAAAAAAAACTTAAGTAAGTACCTATGTAATTTAGAATTTCACAGCGATAAAGGCAATAATTTTTTTTAAATGAATCTGGGCTCACTCAAAGGGAACACACATACACTCTTTGATTCTTTCACAGTAAGCTACTTAAAGCTTGTGTCGTGAAAGAGAAAGATGGTTGGCACCTGGGATCGAATGAAACAGTACGAAAGGCGGCGTCGTAACCACTAGAAATATACATATATATTTACATCTAATTATAGTTGAATATACCTATTTAACAGTTTTAAAAATGCAAATTAACTTTAGATAAAAGTTCAGTGATTCTTAATGAAATAAAAACATACACTACACGCCGGATATTGTGATCATGTTTTGACTCTATTAATCGGTGGCCATATAGAATACAGGTACATTGTACATGCTTACTTATATTTCACACAAACATAGGTAGGTACTTAGGCATTATAAAGGTTTTTATGAAACAAAAAACGATAAAAAAAGAGGCTGATTTTTTTTAAGTACTGTGTTACATTGTCTCAGATAGTTTTCGAAAATCTGTGACTTCATTCAAGCATTTGTGTGAAAAATGTACATAAATCACTAGCAAGTGTTTCACACCTGGGAGATTTGCTCCAAAATGTCATCAGCCAGTCATAGCCCACGTTAAAAGTACATACCGTTATTCCGTCTTTTATCTTTTTGCCTTCTCCAGGGTCCAATTTTTTTTATTACCAAACAATAAATAAAAGTATGCACAGATGGAAGCAGTTCAAATCTGAGCTTGGTTATTAGCCATAAATCTTTGGGTATACACAATTTGGGGGGCGTTCAAGTATTACGTAACGCAATTTTTGAAGATTTTTGACCCCCCCTCCCCCCCATGTAACGCGCCGTAACGTTTTTCTGTACCCCCCCTCCCCCCCCCCTAAATGTTACGTAACACCCAAGAGACTATTTTTTTACTGAACTCTCGTAAAAAAATAAAAGGGTTTCAAAGGGTTCCTTCGCTAACTTCGGAGAAAAAAAAATACTATTTATATATTCCATAAATTTATCTTTATTTTTTCTTTTGCTGTTTTCCAAATTTTGGCATAGCTGCGTTGGCAAGTCCAGTTGATGATGTTAATCCCCCCTTTTGACCACTAACGAATGCTGACAACGAATATAAAATAAAAATGACGTACGGTACAATCGAGGGACTTCCCGTAAAACATTGTCGAAAAGGGTTCCTTTGCTAACTTCGGAGAAAAAAAATGATGTACAGTGCAATCGAGGGATTCCCCGTAAAACATAAACGAAAAGGATTGCCCGACTTGGAAGATTTATTTCCCAATTTTTTTTATTTAAGAAAAAAAATACCGTTACGTAACGAGTTGTTCAAACCCCCCCTCCCGCCCTCGTAACGCACAGTAACGTTTTGCAAGACCCCCCCTCCCCCCCAAATTGCGTTACGTAATACTTGAACGCCCCCTTGTCTATTGAGTACCTAGAGATTAAAAAAAACATGTTCGTGGCAAAAATATAAGAGTGTTGTAAATTTTTTGAACAATTGATTCTATTAACCGAAAATGTGATTCTATTATCCGATTGAAATTGTATGAAATTCTTCAATTTGAATCAAGACTTGGACTTTTGATTCTATAAAGCGGCTGATTCTATTAACCAGTGATCACAATAACCGGCACCTACTGTAATTGAAAATACTTATAAAATAATTACCCAATATTGGTGAAATATTTCCAAGAAATATTCAATGGCTTTGAGTGCTCTAACGGTTCTAGTTTGGCAAGCAGTTTCTGTTAAAATACCATCAATATTTCTCAACTGGTATGATGTCAAGTGATCTTCAGATTCAACATAATCCGTTATGATTTTATATTTGTTTTCGGAAATTTCGAAACATGTGGATCCACTCAATACATCACCGTTATTCTGAAAAAATAAATAATAACCTTCAAAATCAAATCCTCTCTTTCTTCCTCTCAAAATCATTAAATTGAGGTCCTGCAAAGTGCTTGTGGTTGGAAGCTAAGTGATGCATGTATGTTATATTATAATAATATTATTTCAATGTGTCTTTTATATGATGTCACATTATATTGTTTGAATGGGTGTTTTTCAATCCCTTGGTTTGTTTGCTCATGGGAGCTCTTTCAAATGCATATTAACCCCTCATTTAATAACATCTCTTGATCTTTAGATACGTCTAACTGAAATCCTGGATACAAATTGCCCTGCTTTTCATAGCTAAGAGATCTCTATGGGTATTTTCACAAAACTTTGCCGATGCCACCATGTTACAGTGGTTATTGATGAAAATCAATTGAATTATGAAAAAAGACAAAGGCGCACTATTGCTGTTTAAATCATCCATAATCTTTAAAAGAATTAATCTAGTAATGATTAATTTAGTAAGTTCGCGGGATGATTAAATTTATCACAATTTTTTTAGAGTTTATAAAAAACTTGAAAGTTTCCATTTTTGTGGATTCGAAAACATCCCCGAATGACAGTACTACGATTTGAATGTTGGAACGCAGTTATAGAAGGGGGTTTGGGGATCAAATCCCCCATACTCATTTAAACACACCTCCCGAGTAATAACACTACACTATGCTAGGATAAAACATATTAATTTAAAATGATTTGTCAAAAATCGAACCCGCGAATTTAGTTACCTTAAATTTACTCCTAGAAACTAGCATGGCAACTAATTTCTTATACAAAACATTTGCTAAAACATCACTTTTGCCCACACGGTTGTTTTCGCCGTCACTTTTTTTGTTAAATTCAAATTTCCCACCCGGTTTTACATCCACGTCCCACGGGTCTATGGCGAATAGAGGAGAAAACAAACAAAAAATACAAATTATTTTAAACATAATTAATTATTAGACATGGCACAATCAGAAGATTAAAATTGACATAAAAATTCACTCCAACCATCCAAGACAGTAGGTTATGTTATGTTGACTTTGACAGATTGTTTGTTTTTTTTTTAAGGTCACTGTCTGTGGTCACTGTATTCCAGCGATGCAAATACCGCGGCCCGCTGCCAGTTTGTCTGCGGCCCGCCGACGAATTAAAATATAAAAAAATCAAAAGAATGTTTAAAAATATAGGTACCTGCCTATGTAGATAATTTTGTACGTCTATCTCCCACTTAGGGGCATAGGGAGGCAACAAGAGCTTTCCATTGCGCTCGATCTTGCGCAACGTTTATGACCTCCTCCCACACCATGTCCAAATTCCTCAGCTCTGCTTCGAAGAAGCGGAACACAGTATGAGAGGGTCTTCCTCGTCTTCGGGACTCTGATGGGAGGAAGAACAGCGCTCTCCTCGACCAACTGTCATTCGGCATCCTTAACGCATGTCCCAGTGTAGAAGTGACGCTCTAATCATATGAAAAAATATTATCACACCACACTAATCCAGACTACTAATGCGGTTGATGGTTTTTTCGACAATGAACCCATATGGATGCACCAACCAACCAGAAACATAATATACCGGATAATGGGCATGCCGGAAAGCGGGTTCCTGCTTTTGCTGTGCGTATCCCCATTCAAGGCCTTGCCCATTCAAACAAAATACATAGCAACATTTTTTGCACCGGTCGGAGGTAGTCACCACGTTGTATTTTTTAATTATTGTGTTGTTTTTATTGAATAAAGTTATTATTATTATTATTATTAAATGGGCATGCCGGAAAGCGGGTTCCTGCTTTGTCTGTGGGTATCCCCATTCAAATGCATAGTAACATTCTTTGCGCCGGTCGGCGCGGATCGGAATCGGCTTTCTACGTGTTCTTACCCATAGACAACATTCTTTACGCCGGTCGGCGTGGGTTGGAATCGGCGCCGACCGGTGCAAAAAATGTTGCTATGTATTTTGTTTGAATGGGCAAGGCCTTGAATGGGGATACGCACAGCAAAAGCAGGAACCCGCTTTCCGGCATGCCCATTTAATGCATTGAAACCATGACAACATTCTTTTCGCCCGCCGGTCGGAATCGGCGTTCTACGTGTTTTCATCCATAGGTCGAACACGTAGAACGCCGATTCTAACCCGCGCCGACCGGCGCAAAGAATGTTACTATGCATTTGAAAGAGGATACACACAGCAAAAGCAGGAACCCGCTTTCCGGCATGTCCATTGAAATGCATTGAACACAACATTCTTTGCGCCGGTCGGAATCGGCATTCTACGTATTTCCACCTATAGCTGGAACTGGAATTCGTGGGTTCGAATCCCGGCGACATGGACCTATTGAAAGTACTTACTTCATACATCCATGCCCGGCGGCAACTACCATTTCCACTTTCACGACATAAGTATTTGCTTAGTGTGAAATATGTCAATTGTGTTCACTTTGAATGAGAACAGAATCATTTTTCTAAAAAAAAAAAAAAAAAAGCATAGGGGGCGTCCATTAATCACGTGAGCCCAAAAGGGGGAGGGAGGGTCTAGTAAAAAATCACGAAAGATCACGTAGGGGGGACTAGTGAGAAAATCACGTGCATTTATTTTTACTGATGAATTTAAAGAAACACAGTTGTACTTTTAAATTTTTAAAAATTGTAATCATAAGTTTATTCATTCTTGTGGTAAGTATAGGTACTAAAAAGTACACGTGATTTTCGGCGGGAGGGGTTATTTTGAAACATCACCATGGGGGAGGGGGGGACTAAAAAGTTCATCAAAAGTACATCACGTGATTAATGGACGTCCCCATATTCACTCCAATTGGACGTCATCCATTTTGTATGGCAATAATAAAATAGGTCCACTTCACCATAGAATAAGTTAGTATTGTAACCATTCACAATCACTCCAAAATCCAAATGGATCCTTTGTTATTATTAAATTTAAATCAGCAACAAAATAAATGTACCTACCCTGGTAGAAGGATGATGACAAAAAGAGACAAATTTGCACCAATTTTTTAACACTGAAAACCGAGTGAGACAATGACTTGGACTACGTTCACTCAAGTTTCCCCATTGACAAGCCGTTGGAGTGATGGACTAATGGCTTGACGCGATGCGATGTCCAATACTTCTTCGTATTGCTCCAAAAATCTTCCATTTAGTTTTTCCCATTTACAGTAAGTAATATTCTGGAGTGGCATTGATCCATTTGGACACAGGAGTGATCGTGAATGACGAGGTTTATAATACCTACTATTTTTAAAACATACTATTTTGCCTACTAACCTACACCGCTAAGTACCTAGAGGTTCTCATAACATTATAGATTTTCAGTTTCATTTTTAATGCTTTTTTTTCTTTACAAAGAAAACGAGGGACCATATTATGCCTTTTGCGACCAAAATCAGGTCTATTGTGACATCCTTTTTGTCCCACGAGTGTTGCCTCTTATTGGGCCTCGTTTCCAGAGGCCTCTTCCCAACTGCTGCCCTTCGCAGGAAGTCTCCTGTATTGTTTTTAATGTCCCCGATACATAGGTCCTTACAGAATTCTCGTCTCACAGTGGCAGCAATAAATTGATTTGGTCAACGGACCTAAATTCTTTGACTACTGATGTGCAGGTACTGGGAATACTCTTCGATTCTCCACAGTGGTGCCAGGCGCATCCTCCATCAGAGTCTACCCCTTTCTGAGACCTGCATGTTGTCACTCGAGGTTGCATAGTATCACCAAGACTTGGTTGGTTGCCTACCTACCTGTTAGTCAAGCATCCTTCGGCACGGGTCGAATGTCACCATGGATTGGGGATTTTTGGGCTGAAAGATTTTCTCTTTCCTGATTAATAGGATAAGGTGAGTAGGATAGGAGGGCTTTTAGAAGGAAGGAGAATAGGATAGAGATGTAGGATATGCTGTGCATGTTCACCAGCCATGCAAACACCCTCTACTCTCATCTGCTGGAAAACCCCTGGATCCATTGGGACCGTTTGTAACACAGTTTCAGCCTGGACCATAACATAACGGGGTCCACCATGAGTAGGTGATGATATGGTGAATTGAAATGCAGAGGCTCTTATGTTGGAAATGACACTTCCATAGACCTCAAATTGAAATAAAATATGACAATAAAAAAAATGGGATTGAAATCAAAGGGTCCTATTTCTAAAAAATAATTCCTCTCAACCCTTTGACCAACCCCAAAAATTTGTTACCTAGATACTTAGACAACTTAGTTAAACTGATAATTTTGTTTTATATATTGAAAATTTCAAAGCAAGATTTCTCGTATATTTTGAAGTTTTCAGCAAGAGTAGGTAATCATTCAGTCTTGATTTTTTGCTTCTCAAATTATAGAAAAGACATTTTTTGAAGGAGAATTGAGCTTACTCAAACTGTCAAAAATCTGGATCAAGTGTCTATGAAACACACCACACAAAATAAACTTTTAAATAAAAAAAAAAACAGTTTTTTTTATTAAAATTTTAATACAATAATGCTTAATAATTTTGGTAACAATGGTAACAATTCAATGTCATAATAAATAATTAAAAATAAATAATAATTTGTATAGTGGAAATAAAATAGGTACGCACTAAACGCCAAAAACTTCATTTTGAGATAATCTAATAAAACTGATTTTTCCCCCATACAGACATAGTACTATGATGGTTTTTGGATCTGTTTTTTTACGCCTTTAGATCATCAATATGGACTAAGTGCAATATTTAGGCAATGGTTTATAGAACATTTCCTCATACTCAACAAATTTTTTTCATTTCTGGCGTTTAGTGCGTATTTTATTTCCACTATACATTTGTTTATTCTATACTTATTATGCTATCTTAAAAAATAAATAATACTATTCAGTTCACAGGAATGTGATTTTTTTGAGTAAAAATACAAAATCAGCATTCCGAAATATTTTGGATTATGGTCCTGTGAATGACAGAAAATTTTTAATAATACATAAGTATTTCAAATAAATATAAAGTTAAATTTTTGATAAAATATACTTTATTATGCAGAAAATTTATTAATAAAGGGGGTGCTTAGTGCCAAATAATGGGATTTCAACCAACCATCCCCGATACTATAGGTTGCTAGGTAAAAAAATATGATTGTCACGTAAAAGAAGTTGAAGGTGAAGCAGTTGGTAACGTAACGGTTCAGTCGCCAACTTTGTATTGAAGGTTATAGGTTTGATCTCCAGTAATGACCATCTTCCTTTGTCACAACACAAATTTGCTTCTATGAAAAGTGTGATTGCGTTCACTTTGAGGTAAATTTATTACGATTAAATTAAAGTTTTGGACTTTTACGTTAACAATATGGTGGTCAAATTTAAATTCCGTGAAACTCCCATCCTACGACATGTGTGTTAATTTTGAAGTGTAGGAACTATTTCATTTTTTTACAAACTGGAAATAAGTTTATTTTTGTTTGTAAATGCAGTAAACTATTCTAGATGTTTTGGATTAATGAGTTCATTTCACTTAACTTGTGAATGGATGTTTGCCACTACAACCATGAACAGTAAAATCATCATTTTTTTTCTTTACCTATTTATCAATGTAAACAAACAGTCATTTAGAAAACATAATTAACTCTTATTATACCTATTACGGCAGATGGACCAAAAGGGTAGTGGAGTGGCAGCCTAGACAAGGCAGAGGAAATGTCGGCAGACCCCAGGCCAGATGGGCGGACGACATTGCAAAGATTGCAGGCCGCACATGGATGAGAGAGGCTCAGGAGAGGAATGATTGGAAGGAGAGGGGGGAGGCCTATGTTCAGCAATTGACGGAGACAGGCTGATGAAGAAGAAGATACCTATAAATTTCAATGACTTTCTTAACAACTTATAATATTTTAAGTATCATCGACAATAATTTTAAATCTATAAATAAGCAACAACAATAATTATATTTTCAATACTGAAATAATACCAAATAAATAAATTCCTAATAATTTTTAATTTTATACCATCACTGAGATCAGTGGATTCCTTATGTTTCCCTCATTTCCCTATAGGGTACATAAAAAAGGGGAAGAATATATCCCTGAAGCAATAATTTGTGCCTTTTAAATAATGTAACGTAACATTGCGCAAGATTGAGCGCAATGGAGTTTTACTTGCCTCCCTATACCTCTAAACAGAGTTTAAAGGGAAGAGAACTTGTCTGGTGATCCCGTCTTAAAGATTTATAATCCAGAATTGGAAACAGAGTTGCACACTGATGCGAGTATAGATGGGTATGGAGCTATCCTTCTACAACGAGATCCGGTAGATGGCGAAATGCATCCTATATATTTTACAAGCAAACGAACTAGTGGAGCTGAGAGAAATTATCCCAGCTACGAGTTAGAAGTGTTGGCAGAAGAAAGACATGGAGACATTACAAAGGCGAATCATCCGAGGCTGATGATCTGCAGGAGGGCCGAGATGTGGGCCACAGCTGTCAGGCGGCAGTTGATGACGCACCACGGAGGTATACGGACGTCATAAGACGGGTGGTTTTGTATTAAGTCGTGATAAGTTGCAATAAAGAAGTGTTAAGAAAAGACGTGTATTATTATTTATTCTCACACACTCCCACATAAATGGTATAAATTTTGTTGATGAAGATAATACAGAACTGCGTTGACTGGGAGACAATAGAGTCTGTCGAGATTGATGAAGGAAAATTTACGAGGACTTTCCATGTTGTGAATGACTCAGTCATGCGCCCATGAGTGTGCTGCTAGGTAGAGCTATTTTTCAACACGTGAATGTTATGATGACTACGGAGGGGCGATAACAACCAAGTTTGTCGCAGAGGAGGAAATAAAAATTTATTCCTGATTGATTTCACTCCAGCAAGTGAAGTGAAAATAGGAAACCAAGAGTATGAAGATCGTGTTTTGAGTGTGAATGAGGAACACCAACGAGATCCAAAAGAGAAGAAAAGTAGTAGTGTTAATATGAAAATAATTTTAAGTGAAGAGACCCCGGTTTATCAACCATCAAGACGATTGGTGCCACGGGAAGCAGAAGTAATCAACAAACAGATAAATGAGTGACTACAAGACAATATCATTCAACTCAGTAGATCTGACTTTGCCAGTTCGGCAGTTTTGTCAAAGACAAAGAACGATGATTATAGACTGTTAATCACAGACGTTTCAATGAAACGATAGTTAAAGGAAGATTCCCACTACCGTAAATAGATGACCGACTGGACAAGCTGTGGGGTTTCGTGTATTTAGCACCCTCGTCATAAAGAATGGGTTCTTCCATGTACCAGTTGAAGAAGAGTACCGCAGATACTCATCATTTGCGATATCAAGCGGTCAATACGAGTTCAGGAAGACAACATTTGGTTTGTGCAATACACCAGCTGTGTTCCAAAGATTCGTCAATTGGTTGTTTAGGGATATATTAATGAATGGTATGTTGACTGTATTGATCTACCTCGATTATTTAATCATCCAAAGTATAGATAAAGAAGATGTCATGAAAAAGCTTGAAGAAGTTTTAGATGCATGTACGATTGTAGGGGGTTTTCTGTAAATTGGAAGAAGTGTAACACCTTGACAAGGTCAGTAGAATATAGAAATAAGAAAGATCAATTG
The DNA here is from genome assembly GCA_963576905.1 of Mystacides longicornis. NCBI lineage: Eukaryota > Metazoa > Arthropoda > Insecta > Trichoptera > Leptoceridae > Mystacides > Mystacides longicornis. The sequence goes on from OY756423.1 coordinate 1,435,905, forward strand.
AAGACCCATGCGGTAATCAATTATCCCATGGTCAAATCCCAGGAGAATTATCAGTGACAGAAGTGCAAAGTTTATATGATATGATTTTGAAGAATACTGCAATGAAGAAGGAATTCATCGTACTAATATCACTATTTACAGGTGTCTCCCGAAAAGTGGTCAAGTTGAGAGGGTTAATCAGACCTTTAAATCTGTTATACCTAAATTAAGTATGAAAAATCCCTGTGAATGGTTCAAGTACGTTCCCCGAAGGCAAAAGTGTCTTAATAATACATTGCAAAGAAATGTTGGGACTAACTCCCGGTCAGCTAGTAATTAATAAATTCAATCTTCAGCCCAAACAATTGGATATTTGTAAATAGTTATTTGCTTAAAATCATGAAGTTGCTGCAGAAAACAAACATTAGTCTTTGTGTGAACTACTAATAGAATGGTCGTAATCATAGTGTTTCATGTAAGATAAAAATATATTATAAAGCATTGTGGCTCCATTCACATACAACACCCTGTATTTGCCATCCAAAAAGTAGAAATTCAAAAACTGGGCTGGGGGCCATACGCACCAGTCCACCTGTAAAAAACAGTAAACAGTTGATTAAACTATTGATTATGTACATAGAAGAAACATTATATGTATAGTGGAAATAAAATACGCACTAAACGCCAAAAATGAAAATAAAATGAGTTGAGTATGAGGAAATGTTCTATAAACCATTGTCAATAACCTAAATATTGCACAAAGTCCATATCGATGATCTAAAGGTGTAAAAAACAGATCCAAAAATCATCATAGTACTATGTCTGTATGGGGGGAAAATCAGTTTTATTAAATTATCTCAAAATGAAGTTTTTGGCTTTTAGTGCGTATTTTATTTCCACTATACATATTATTTTACTCCTTTTACTGTTTAAATATTTTTATTTTATTTTGTTTGTTTGTTTTTCTTTATTTATTCTGTTATGATGTGTTTTTAATTGAGAATGTATTGGATCATTTTCCTTTTGTGGCTTTAGAAGAAGGCTGTTTCTACGGACACTAGTCGACACTGCCTAGTGAGGGTGTCCGAGATCGCACTTGAATGTGTTTATTTGTCTTGAATGATTTTTTATTTTGTTTGTATTGTTTTCATGTATCATATTTGATGTAATAAAGTTTATTATTATTATAAATCATTTATTCATTAAATCACAATATATCATATGAAGTATACATCATTGTAAAAAAAATTAATAAAAATAAATTAAAATTAAATACAATGCTATATACTAAATATAAAAATATCGGTATTATCTCTCATGATACATCACGATGTAATGTAATCATGAGAGATCTTCGAACTACAGATAAAGGAACCTTCTTAACATCCTACACAGTGGCGTTCCGTGAGTTATTGGCGCCCGGGGCGGGAACCACATAACTTTTCCTAAAAGAAAGGTCATTTCTAAAATTTGGTATCTGGAAACATGACATTTCCTAAAAAAATAAAAGTCATTTCCAAAATTTGGTACATGCCTATTTCGAAAACCGGACGTATAGTATAGCGCGAGCATATTTTGCCGCCCTGCTAATAGAGGCGCCCGGGGCAGTCCGCCCCTCCGCCCCCCTCCTCAGTACGCCACTGATCCTACATGAGGACAACAGAACTGCCTTTTGGATGGCATATCTGAGACCACAACAGATGCCAAGTTTCCCTAGATTGTCTTTAAGAGACTTAGGAATAACTCCATTCGTCGATATCACTATAGGTATTATGTGTGTTGCTGGTGTATGCCACATATCCTTGATTTCGTGAGCAAGATCAAGATATTTAATTATCTTGTCTTGCTCGGCTTTTTTCAAATTTTCGTCATACGGTACAGTGATATCCACGAGATAGGTTATCCCGTTCCTACGATCAACCAATACAATGTCCGGACGATTTGCGTTAATCGTTCGGTCGGTCTGTATTGGTATATCCCAATATAACTTTGTATTATTGTTTTGCATTACCGAAATTGGGGTGTACCTATAATAAGGTACTTCAAAATCGAGTAAACCATATTTCAAGGCAAGTTTTTGATGAACTATTTTAGCCACATCGTTATGTCTGTGCAGATACTCAGAACCACACAGGAGAGAACACCCAGACAAAATATGTCTGAGTGTTTCTCCCGTTTGGCCACATGCACGACATTCATCAATAGTGTTTTAATAATATATTTTTTATAATTATTGGTTACGATGACTTGGTCTTGTATTGCACAGACAAAACCTTCTGTTTCGCTAAATAGTTCACCAAACCTCAACCATCCAGTCGAATCTTCAAGACTTACATGTGATGAATTTAAAGTTTCGAAGAATCGACCGTGGAGAGACTTGCCTTTCCATATAACAACCCGATCTTGTACCCCAATTATCGGTGGTGAAACAGGATTTGATAAATTTAAGGGCATGTACTTCAAATCACACGCAATGAGGTCTTCATAACCCAATTTATTCCTTGATGAGATAAAGTAAGATTGGAGGAGGTTTATCTCTTTGTTATTCATGTTTTTGATGTTTAACATGCCTCTACCACCAATCTTCCTTGGTACATATAATCTCATCAAGGAACATCTTGGATGATGCATCCTATATTGCGTGAGCAAACTACGTACCTTTAAATCTATCTTGTCTAGTTCCGTTTGGTTCCACTTAATGATTCCAAAAGAATACAAAATTTTCGGTACAACCCATGAATTAATGGCCATAATTTTATTTCTCCCGGAGAGAAAACTTTTCAAAACTTTTTTTAATCGTTTAATAAATTCATTTTTAATGTTATTTTTAATAATTTTGTGGTCAAAAACTAGTTTTTGTTGAAAGCCAAGATATTTGTAATTATTATATTATTATTATTAGTATCATAATATTAAAAGAGTTGGAAATTAGCACTAGTTTTTTTTTACGCGAACCTTTTACCATCCATAATGTATTATGACAGTGAAATGTGGACATGGACAATAAGAATAATGTGGTTTAAATCAAACATGAAGTGGTTGGTAGCCTGGAGTTTACGATGCCGGATTTCCTACTGTTTGATTCCAGGTGCTGACCATCTTTCTCTTTCATGAGATAAGCTTTAAGTAGAAATAAGCTCTTAGAGCTCTTCTAAGAATACGAGGAAAGATTCTGTGGAACACAGAAAGGAATGTGGTATGGAAGTTAGTGTTGTTACAAATATGAAAGTTGAGATGGTTTGGGCATGTTGAAAGAATGGATACAATGGCGTGGATAGAACACATCAATTCCATCCTAAAAGAAGACCAGGTCAGAAACTAAAGAAATAGGTGAGGTTGTATGAGAAATGGTATATTGGTGGAAGATGTGAAAGAAGAGTGCTTGGATAATATTATAATGTGGAAGTTCGTTCTCTTTGTCTACCCCTTAAGGGACGTGGTGTGATTGGTAATAAATTTTGAGATTTAATTTACATTCTGTGTGGGATATGATACTATGAAAAGTGGTTTTGATACTTTCGCCAAGATTGAGTGATTTCCAGGACCTATCCACACTTTCTTGGTTTTGGTCTTCGTTGGAAGTTTGTGTTAAATATACCAAATATTAAGAAACTTTGGATGTCATCTCTCGCAGACAACGCTTGAATTTCCAGTTAGCTAGTTTGCAGAGGGAGAGAGATATAAAACAAAATTCAACTTACCACTAATACGGTAAGGAATTTTTCTCGAATTTCATCCCAGCATTTGTTGATTGACTTTCCTTCCATCAAACCCATTCCCATAAAAAAGCCAACGATGCAGAATGGAGATGCAATAAGTTGATCTAGAAATATTTTTTTTGCCACTATCCGCAAGCTGTTCCCAGGCATCATTTTGTCCATAGCTAAATAGAACCAGTGTTGAGGCGTTCCAAGAACTAGGCCCACTACTAACATTCGAACTGGAAAATAAAGTTTATCTCATTTAAAGATTTTTACGTGCTAGTATTAATCTTGTGCATAAAAATAATTAGCTGTGCGTATGTCTAGCTAAATCTCAAAAATGTTTGGACCGATTTGAGTACTCGTGTTTTAAAATACCTACCTATCTGTATAAGCTTAGGGTAGTTTAAAACTGTGAAATCCTTCCAGAATATGTGCAAGGAAAATAGAAAAAAAATAGTTTTTCATACTTTTTTAATAGGTAACTGCCCAATCCAATCCAAACTCCCTTTAGACCCCACTTAGGGGCATAGGGAGGCAACAAGAGCTCTCCATTGCGCTCGATCCTGCGCAACGTTAATGACCTCCTCCCACACCATGTCCAGATTCCTCAGCTCTGCCTCGAAGGAGCGGAACACAGTATGAGAGGGTCTTCCTCGTCTCCGGGACCCTGATGGGAGGAAAAACAGCGCTCTCCTCGGCCAACTGTCATTCGGCATCCTTAACACATGTCCCAGCCAAGTCCATCTCCTCCACATAATAGTAGAGGTGATGGGCTCACGCTGGGTGCGTCGGCGTATAGCGTCGTTCGTGATGCGGTGGTACCATCTTATACCCAAAATTCTCCTGAGGCACTTCGTTTCGAATGCAGATACTTTTTGTGCCTGGGCCAGAGTCAGGTGCCAGGACTCACACCCATACAGGAGAATGGGCAACACACACGCATCAAACAGTTTACATTTCGTCTCGACACTAAACGCCGACGCCTTCCATATCTTTGTCATGTTGTTGAAGGCGCCACTTGCCATACCGATACGTATCGGGAGCTCAGCCCCGAGGTCACCAGTGGTGGTAATGGTTGCTCCCAGGTACTTAAATTTATCCACCCGGGAGACCTGGTGACCATCGATGGTTATCGGTAGCTGTTTATCGGGGCAGGCATTATTTGCCATGAGCTCCGTTTTACTGGCATTGACTCGAAGGCCGAGGCGTGCTGTTTCGTCGCAGAGTCTTGAAACACTGCGCTGCAGGTAACTGCCAGATAATTTTATTTTATTAATTCAATATAGACCCCGTTTCTAAAGCGAAAAGACGCTTGTGTGAAACGGGGATATAATACAATAAAGGTATTATGCATTTTGACATCACATATTATATTATCTAGTAGTTACATAAAGTTTTATTTCCCAAACAATGCATCAACCAACGCCAGAACGTGGGGAGAAAAATTGTTTTACTTTATTCCTAACAGGGTCCCACTCCTGATTTTCCTAATATCAATTGGCAGTTTATTGTACTCTTTTATACCAACATACTGGAAGTGGTGCTGAGCCGCAGCGGAGTTGCACTTCGGAATTCGGAGTGTTTCCATATGTCTGGAGCCAGTTAAATTTTGTGTCTTGTAATTTTTAATAATTTTCAAAAAGGTAGTTTTTTTTATATATTATATCAAAGATACAAATTTTAAGTTCCTGAAACAATCTTCAATTCACAATACCTACAGGATTGTTATTTTTTTTTCTTGGATGTTGGTAATGCAATGTTTATCGAGTTATCTAGTAGATAATTATATTACAAGTGTCAGTAAAGCTGGTAGAAATTTATGGCCAACGGAATTTTTTCAAGGCAATCAGTCTTGTCTAGTGTGAGACTGCCTTCCAACCACAAGTAGAAATTTCAAGTCAACTAACTAGAAAAATTCTGAGCAAACCAGGGATAATAATAACTAATTTTAATTTGAAACATTCAAGTGTACATTTGGAGAGTACGGTGTTGAATCAAAGACTAATTACATTAAGCCACTAGATGTCTTTTGAAGTGCGGATATACAGAAGAATATTACACACAACATGAGTCAATAATATGGTGTTAAAAACTGTATTATGCTTCCAAAAGAGGCTAAAGAGATGCTGATAAAAGGTGGTGTTTTGGGGCTTAAGAGTAGAGGTGAGAAAAGAAGACTGCAACATGGTGTTCGCACGGTAAAAGATTTTACAGAATGGAACTGTTGAGATGTTTTAAGCAGACAAGAAAATACAATTGTGTGTCATAGAAAAGAACTATGAAAATTTGTGCCTTTAGAGTTGTGTTGGTTTACACAATGGCAATGAGCTTATATAATACATTAAAATAAAAGATAAGAAAGATTGGAGTATCTTACAAGCACGATCCCATTCATAGCGGTGCGGTATAATTCCGCGTTGATATTCAATCTCTTGTTGAACTAAATCTCCAGCAACCATTAAAATTCCGGAACTAATCGTATTTGTGTAAATAAGATATTTACCAAATAGATTTCTAACTCCACGTTTAAAAACAGTTTTCTCTCGTACTGGAATAGAGTAAATAATGGGATATCCCTTAGGATACACCATTTTTCTAAATAAATTGCACAACCTTAAAGCCATGATGACTAGAACTATTATAATTCACTTGAATCATAGAAACTATCCAACAAGTATAAACTACATATTAATACTATTAAAAATTGCACAAGCAATAATTACTAATTAATTATTGAAGTATCCGCTAAGAAACATTGACAGAAGTCAAATTATGTCACTTGATCACACAACATAATATTAAACAAAGCATGACATAACCATAGATAACATTATGTAAATTTTAAATGTCATCTCACGAACTCCTATTTCCAACAGGGGACATGCCTCCCGGAAACTGCCGAACCAACCCGAAGTGTAACTAAAACGACAGTAGTATGATGATTCGATGGCATTAATCTTTGAAAATTCCTTCAGTTTGTAGGTATACACAATCTCTCTCAATTATCTATGATCTCTCTTTGAAACCCACTTAAGGGCTCTCCATTGCGCTCGATGTTGCTCAATGCTTATGACCTCCTCCCACACCATGCCCATCTCCTCTCCGTAATGGTAGAAGTGATGGGCCTGCGCTGGGTGCGCCGACCTATAGCGTCGTTCGTGATGCGGTGGTACCATCTTATTTATTTTTATTTATTTTTATTTATTTTCTGTCAAAAATTAAGCATTGTTCACCATTACAGAGTAATCCTTTGCGGTGAACAATGCACATACAATACAAAACAACAACAAATACCCAACATTCTCCTGCCTGAACTTTAGTCGTGCCAGGACTCACACCCATACAGAAGAATGGGCAACACACACACATCAAACAGTTTACATTTAGTCTCGACACTAAACGCCGACGCCTTCCATATCTTGGTCATGTTGTTGAAGGCGCTACTTGCCATAATAACATTAATCATAATAATTAAGGAGAAGAGACGGACTTGGCTGGGACATAATTTCAGTGGCGTAACTAGGGGGGGAGCGGTCCGCCCCGGGCAGCACTTTTCAGGGGGCGGCAAAATGAGCCGAAAAATAAAAAAAAACTTTGTAAAAAACACAAAACTGAAATAGTATAGGTACGAGAATTTGTGAAGGAAAAATAAATGAGAAAAAAAATCGGGTCCCCGAGTTTGTGAAGGGAAAATAAATGAGAAAAAAAATCGGGGCCCCGAGTTTGTGAAGGGAAAATAAATGAGAAAAAAAATCACTAAAATTCTTAAAATTGATAAAATATTTTTTTTTCCTTTTAACCTGTCTCAGCGTAAGCTAGTACAAAAAGTGTACACCGGAGTGAGTTAATTCAAGTTCCTTTTTTTCTTCTTTAAGTAATTTCGGGTTAAGGTCTTAAAAAAAACTTTTACGGTGATTCCGCAGGTAGAAAAATCTGTGTCAGAAGTAAGCTCTATAGGCATTCCACTCATAGAGGGTGATTTGTACCTGTCAAACTTCAAAATCAAACTGCAAATTTTTTCATTAAATCTTTATTTATTGAGAATAATAAGATTTGAATAACATTTATATGTATAACAAATCAATCTACAATTATTTTATTACATTTTCATACCGTAATACCAAGATTCCATTCAACGTTTACATGAGTAATTTTGTTTCCAAAAGATGACTTACTGTCTTTTTGAGAAATTTGTATGAAGATCCTAAAAAAATAGAGTTTTTTAAATAGCTCTAAATATATTAAAGTTAATGCAGCAAATTGTATTTAAGAACCTTCTCCAGCATTTTGTACGGCTCTGGGCATATTAATATCTGACGTAGCATTTTGTATTTTGAGCGTGATGTTCACATATAAGGTAAAAGTATTGTCAAAGGCAAATAAAAAAACAAACATTTCTGAATTATTATGTAGATTTAAACCTTTTATTATGTTTCAATATCTCAGAACATAATATGATGGAATCTGCCCAATAGGCCAAGCCTGTCTTGAGGAGACATAAATTATGATATGAAAAATAGTGCAAAACACAAAATATAAACATAAATGGCACAAAAGGACCAATAAGTTGGCCGAGGAGAGCACTGTTCTTGAAGACGAGGAAGACACTCTCACACCGTAGTTCCTTCGAAGCAGAGCTGAGGGATTTGGTCATTATGTGGGAGGAAGTGGTTAAAGCCGCGCAAGATCGGGCGCAGTGGAGGGCTCTTGTTGCCTCTCTATGCCCCTGAGTGGGGTCAGACAGGGAGTATTGATTGAGGTATACAATCAAAGTATAGGTAAGTATAGGTGCCTACTTATATTATGATATAGTTAAAGTCACCACCTGTGGGGCTAGTACTCGTAGGCACAAGTTTTTTCGAAAGCTAAGTGCGCTTTTTAGCGTACAAATAGTGTTTTTACACCAAACTAAAAAAAAAATCGTTCGATCATTTTGTATGGATTTTTTTCGAAACTCTTTCGATATTCGATCATCGAAAACTTATACTAGGGGTACTGTTTTTATGACATCCCTTATCATTAGACTCATTAGATTCCATTTTTAAAACTTTATTTATAAAAAAAGTCCCCAATTTTATTTTCTATAGCAGATCTTCTTGACCCTCGGGAGTACTTAGATTAGACGTGGTTGGTAGACTAGCGGTTACAATGCCGGCTTTCGCACTGTTTCGTGCGGAGGTTGTGGATCCCAGGTGACAACCATCTTCCTCTTTCATGACACAAGCTTTGTAGCTTACTGTGAAAGAGTCAAAGAGTGTATTTCTCTTTGGATATCATTCGTCTTCTCCAGCAAAAAAGTTATCTATAGTTAGACGGGATTTTTAGAAATAGGTATTGTACAGAGTATAGGAAGGTATCATCATGGTGTTTCTTTCACTCTCGCTAATGCGCTCTACGGGGTTTTCATATTACGCATGTGGAGTAGTTATAGGTACATTTTTTTTTATAATGAGTCGAAATCAATTATGGACACCCAGATAGGTAGTGCCGTAGGTCCACCATATAAAGCCAATTAATCTTTTCTGCAGACTCGGTCCCTATGACTTCGTGGTCAACCCGACTGTCTATTCTATTGCTAATCCCTTTCTTTAACTGATAGGTAGGTACCTACATTAGCGTATTCGAAATCTCCCAGATAGTTCTGCAATGAATAAAAACCTACAGTTCTAAAGTGGGCTAGATTACGGGATAGCGTATTACGGGAAATAGGCAATAATAATTGATTGATTTTGTATGCAACAAGATGTATTTTTATTTATTCACTAACTTTCCCGACAGACGTTGTCCTGTAGTCCTTACTGTGAAACAAAAATACAATTAAAATATGTTTGAATGTTAAAAAAAATATTTCTGAATGGTTGAAAGAAATTGTATAAAAAAATCTGCGTACTTGAAACTCAAGGAGGATGGCGTTGTTATCAATAAATCCGTTCTATACTAACTTTAATATTATATTTTATAATATTTTCCACCCCCCTTTTCGATGTTTTATTTCTGTTATCCGGAGCAGAGAAGAAACCGATAAACCAAGCATCATAAAAATCTGTTCAGCCAATCTCGAGTTATAAGTGTTCGCAGTTCGCACTAACCCGACTTTCTTTTATATTATAGACTAGCTTTCCCGACAGACGTTGTCCTGTAGTAAAAATACGTTTTAAATATTATGTTTGAATGATAAAATATTATTTCTGAAAGGTCAATTTTTGTTTTATTTATTGAAATCATATTTAAGGAGTTATAACAAAGGCTTGTGCTATAAGATTCCATAAAAAAACAATGGTTGTCAGATAAACAATAATGTTGTTGTTATAGAATTTTTCATAGATGGAGTTGTTGTCAGTAAATCCGTTCCACACTAAATTTATTATTATTTCTTATGCATTTTTTCGAATATTTAATAAGTATTCTATTATCCGGAGCGGAGAAGAATCCAATAAATCAAACATCGGTAGAATCTGTTCTGCCGATCTCGAGTTATAAGTGTTCGCACTAACCCGACTTTCTTTTATATTATATAGATAGATATAGATTTAGTACCTTCACCTAAAATCGAATGATTTCAGTGATGAATATATAAGAGCTTAGAGTGGGTACATTGCTTAGAGTACCTTCTCTAGTGTGATTATACCTAAGTGAGGGCCATGCGTAGAGGTGTAGACACAATGTTTACGAACTACGCCAGTATTTCGTAGAACGTTTTCATGCGAGGTTGTTCGCGTCTCTCTACACTTTCTCTCCTCATTCGAAATACGATATCAAACTTTTGTTTCGCCCAAACGGCTATAAAAGTTGTTAAAAAATGAGAAATAAAAAAAAAACAAAAGTTTCTTGTGTTGAAAAAGTAAATTTTGCAATATGATGGAAATAATAAGAGTGTTGGTTAAAAATCTGTGAAGAATTCGAAAAAAAAAATAAAGTTCTTATGCATGTACCTAAATAAAATCATAGAGAAATAAATTACATTGCCAAAAAAATTGAATAAAGAATAAATTTGAATCCGACTAATAAACAGAATAATATGGTTCACGGTTTTTTTTCAAAACCAATATTTGCGCGTGTTTACGTGTTGGTGAATAAATGTTTTACTTGATTGCATGTTTTTAGTAAATAAGACTATGAATAATTGGATCAGAGTTTCATCTATGTGTTCTTGAATACATCTTTACACCTTCTGGTAGATGTTTTGAAGTGAAGTGAATGCTTTAGTTTTTGTGTAAAGTTGGAAAATAGTTGACAATTTTGGATATATACCTACTCACAAATCTATAATCGGTAAGAACTAACTATGTACATTGAACATATTATTAATTATTTATTGTAAGACGCCTTTTAGCGATTTCGAGATATTCTTTGCCCTTTTTACCACGAGGGCTTTCACCTAGCAATAATGGCTGGGTTACTATAATATAAGATTAAAATAAATTATGATTACTTCCGATTAAAAACTCAAAAACATTATATTATTATACTGATAATAGTAGTAGGTAAATAAGTGAAAAAATGCAAGGATAGGAAGCAATAAACTCTCAATGAAAAAAGTTATAAAGAGATGACTTTTAAATTGTACATTATACGTAACTGATGCAGTGCAGTTTAAAAATGGGAAGAAGATACCTAAAATAAAATACACTTTATTATTAGATATAGTTAATGTTATAATATCTACCTACATAATGCGGACAAAGTTTAGAAATTCTTTAGAAGCATTAGCTACTCCAATAAAATGTTACTTCAATATTATATTGTGGTAACACATTTCGAAGGTATATCTTTCATTTAAGTGTGTACCTAGTTAAATTTTATGCTTGCTCTACGAGCAAGATGAAACATAAAAATATAGCAAGTACCTACTTAGGTTATAAGAGAATCTAATGTCACCTTATGCTAAACGTAGACAAACGAATTTTCTTTCATTGATCGAGAAATAGATGTGTTTTTGATTATTAACAAACTTTCGACGAACTGACAAAGGGATTATTGACCTTAATGATTAATTAGGTATCTATATATTTAAATATAGAGGCTATCGATTGGGCTAGCCACCCATCATGACGTGTCGGAGCGAGATGGCTCAAAGAGGAGTACGGATGAATGCAAGTTAGGAAAGAGGTTTGTTTGGATAGGAAAGAATGGAAATCCGTACTCTCTGCCTACCCCCTTCGGGAAACGGCGTGATGGGGAAAATTATATTATATACAAGAATAAATATACTTATTTGGTGATTGAAATGTAAAATTTTATAGCGCCCTTGGAGTGCACTGCACTGAACGGCGCTATAAAAATTGACAGATTATTATTTTTATTTTGGTAACTAAGCTGAGTATAGATGTTGACCTCTCTCCACTCCACTATCACATTTTAGATCCTCATCCAACATATTATTATTTCCCGCCTGTGCAGGTTCGTGCGGGTGTCAGAAGGTGCAGGAATGGTAGGAAATAACCCGGTCACATTTCCTCCTATATCACGAACTCTCTCCCGCTATTCTGACAATTCCAGATTTCTGATAAGTCCTTTCTGGTGGTACTTAAGAAAGGATGTGGTGTGAAGGAAACTTTTACGTGATTTCAGTCTTGATGGTGTAGGGGGCTCGTGGCCAAACAGAGGATGTCTTTGGGGTCTTTCTCCGGTTTTCACCCTTCTTCTGACGTTGGCCGAAGCGATACCAATAATAATAGTTGTTGGGAATTTCATCCAATCGAGAAGGTATCCAAAGACTAGGTATTCCAGCCGTTTCGTTCAGAGCCACATCTATATGCTTCCTATGAGCCGATGAGAGCCATACAGGTGAATCGTACGCGGCAGATTTTTACTTCTGACTTCCCATACATGTTTAAATAAAGTATGCTCTTTATGTAATATCTACCTACCTACTATAAATCTGATCCTATTGATTAGTATTAGTATTGTAGGTAGGTGTTAAGTCTGAGTGTTGTTTGTTCAGTTCGTGCATTACAGATAATGTCTGTGTTATCAGATGCTCAGATATTTGTCTGTCTCTCTGCAAACTCAACAGGATCATGTAAATATCAGATTTTTTTTACTTGAACTATGGTTATAGGAAGATCTTTTCAAAAGGTATCTCGATATTACGTGTTCCATCCACTTCTTCATGAAATTTGACATCAACGTGGATATAATTTATATAGTTTCTGGGTTTTCACTGGTCGTAATGATCACAATGCTTTGAGATTTTGTAGAATAACACATAACATAGAATTCTCCCTTTAACACCTCACACAGGAGCATAGGGAAGCAAAAAGAGCTCTCAATTGCACTCGATCTTGCGCAATGTTTAACATGTGTACCTATTATTTGTTTTGCAGGAGAAAAGATTTTTTTGTTATAAAAATGAATCTATAATCACTCAAAGAAATCACAAATACACTCGTTGACTCTTTCACAGTACCTAAGCTCTTTAAAGCTTGTGTCGTGAAAGAGGAAGATGGTCGGCACCTGGGTTTGAACCCACAACCTCCGATGCGAAACAGTACGAATGCCGGCGTCATAACCGTTAGATTACCAACCATTTCCAAGATACATACAAAATACGTAGATAGGTATGCTGAGCAGACTTCACAAAATTATAGGTACCTACTCCAAGTTTTCTGTGAGCTTTTCGTTTTGAATTTGCATTTGAATCTTTATCACGAACGACGCTATACGCCGGCGCACATTATGGAGAGGAGATGGAAAAAGCTGGGACATGTATTAAGGACGCCGAATAACAGTTGGCCGAGCAGAGCGCTGTTCTTCCTCCCATCATGGTCTCAAAGACGTGGAAGACCCTCTCATACCGCGTTCCGTCCCTTCGAGGCAGAGCTGAGGGAGTTGGACATGGTGTGGGAGGAGGTCACAAACATTGCGCAAGATCGAGCCCAATCGAGAGCCGTAATTAAGTAGGGTTCAAAGAGAGATTGTGTATACAAACTGAAGGAATTTTCAAAGATTAAAAGATTTTTTCAAGTAGAATTGACAGGTACAAGGGTGCAATCGAGAACAGTAAAGTTAATCTAGAATTAAATAAATAATTAATTAATTGATCATTTTTAATCGAGATAGCTCGTTGTCTGTGATAAGCTTTTCAACTTGATAACTTATTTAATAGGCACCTACCTATCTATATAATATAATATTATGATGCTCATCCTTTTTTTTTTTTTTTTATTTATTTTTCAGAATATGTACATAATTATTACAATAATAATAATAATATAACACTTTTCTATACAAAGGTGTAAGTATAGCCGGCGGAACTTATTGCCTGAAGCAATTTTTTCCAGTCAACCGGTCCCGTCCAATCTGAGACAGGCCAACCCCGGTTGGAAATTTCTAGTGAAAAAACACTTAGAAAAACTCTGACCCGACCGGGAATCGAACCCGGGACCCCGGATCTGAAGTCCACGCTAGTACAACTAGGCTACCGAGGTCGGTATATTCTTCTTATAAACTATTTTCTTAAAAATAAAACGTTACATGAATTTTACAAAGACCTTTGTGCCTGTAAATTTGTAATTCGTTTAGTTAGCACTTGTCGTGTTTTATTGAACAGCTGCCTAATAAAATGAAGAGACCGGAAGATGACATCCCTAACCCCACTAGCTTGAGCATTACTTTTACTTGTTTAGGTAAATCACGCAATGTGGGTCAGTCAGCGAAAAATGGGAAACAGTTCTTTTCAATTTCACTCGTCTGAGGTTGTCTCCATAGTGGTGTCAGGTGCATTTTTTATAGCCAGAGCTAGGGAAGTAAAAGTCTGTCCCTAATACAAAGCCCCGCATGTAGAGGTAAGGCAATAAGTCACCCTGAGGCTGCTTGGTATCAGGGGATGAGCCTCAGTTAGTTAGTTGGCCCTAGCATGCACGGTTTCAGCCTGAGCCAACGTAACGAGGTTTGCTACTGACTTGCAGGTGAGAGTAGAGTTGAAATGCTTTACTCTTTCCCCATAGAAACTATGCTATGATCTTCATCACCTATCATCTCAGTCTAGGTCTGCCGACTCTATATTCAGTCTTTCGTACAGATGGCACTCGAAGACTTTATTAGCAGCCCAATATTAATATTCTTTCCATCATATCCTTTTTAATTTCACAGAAAGCTTTAGGAACTTCGTAGATATTCTCGTCATATCCTGTTTTATAGGCTTCAATAACATGTACATAAGTACTTTCTAGGATTTTATTTATTTTTATTCACCGTGTCTAGCATTTCAGTAATTCTTTCAACTGTTACCTTTCACTGTTTTTCAGTGTGTGTGTGTTTTTTAATTCGATACTCAGAAAAATTGCTAAAAGAAATTTCAACCAAATCAGAATAAGATTTAGGGGAACTAAAAATTAATTAAGTTTATTCTGCTGCTGTGTTTGCTGATATCTTAATTTTAATTGAATCGTTACGAGTCCACGGCCCAATATTAAACACTGATTTATTGTAATAAAAAATAAAAACACAAAACCAATTCAAATATTGTTTTATCAACGCGAATTGTTTTCCTGATTAAATTTCGTTATTATTCAGCTTAAGAGTCTTATTCGGGAGATTTCAGTTCAAGATCACAATTATAATATTTTAATCTCCATCTTAAATGATGTACATAGATACATACATATGTAGATTTTGTTATGGACATCGTAAGTACAGTAAATTATTTGACTAGACGCTAAACGCTTCGAAAGTTAGGTTATGGAAACATAAGTATTTCGAAATGTAGCAGTTTTGAACGTGTTTTTAGACAAATTATTTTCGTATTAGTATTTTTTTATCTATTAATAAAATAATCTTCAGTGTTTGTTCCTTTCAATAGAGCTGTACAATAGATTTAGCTATCACTGGATGAGATTTCATGACATTTCCAAGAAATCATGATAATTTTTAAGTCACTTATACCACAAAAGACAATTACTAAGATACACACACATTACGAATTGTGAAGTTCGTAGCCTAGCCTAGCAGTTCCGTCATCTACTTTCGTATTGGCGTGCTGAATGTTATAGATTCAAACCCCGGAGTCGACCGTTTCGTTAGTCTAAAAATGTCTAAAGTGCATTTTTCAATCGATAAAAAATACCAAAACCCGACATGTAACTTTGATCTTAGACCTAAAAGAAGTAAACTATTGTTTTATATAATATAATATGTATTCTTTACTTAATATTTAACCCGATCTTATTAGCAAAATGAGCAATATATCCTCAACTCCAGAGAAGATTGATAAAATCCAGCCAAGGATTTCTATCTTACGATTAATAAAAATATGATGAGTCTGTGAAAAAACAACTAATCAGGACGTCAAAAAATCTGCAATCCAAATACATGATCAATAATTGTAGAGATTAAATAATATGAAATATTGCTTTAGTTTTTGGTAGCTATAAACATACATTCAAGCTGTGCGATGTTCCTGACAGTTTCATCACAATATTATTTAGGTGATGAGAGATTTACGTTGTTTAAACAAGTTTCAGACATTTCGAGGAATGTGTTTCTTTGAATAACACATTTTTGTTATTTTTCTTGCATTTTGTCTTGTTTATCGTGAAACGCGTTGAAAATATTATACAACAGGTAATAATTATTTTAAATAAAACTTTGTTTATTTCACGTTTATTATTTATTGGCAGAGGCCTTTCGGTCACACGACCATCTTCAGTGCCGCAAATACTTAAACTTAAGTTTAAGTATTAGTTTAAGTATAGCCAATAAATAATATAAGTGAAATAAACAAAGTTTTATTTAAAATAATAACGCTGCTTCAGTGGAAGGAGATTGAGGTGAGTGGATTATACCATCAGATAGCCTAAATAACTCGCTACAAAAAACTTCGCGACGACCCCATAGTGGGAGCTTCTATTAAAGAGCTATTCAGCAGAATACCATTTTTTCACCAGTAAACTACCCACATTTTGGGTTTCTTTGAAAGAAAGAAAAACCTGCGTTGAAGTTTCGCATTCTTCCACTACCAATCTCGCTATACAAGATTACTAATTGTACAATACATATAATGGAAAGTGTACGTAAGACCGAGAAAAGAAGGACATTATCTTCTTCCTCCTCACCCAGCTAAGGTGACAAACCTCAAAGTACAGACCGGGCTCATGATGCCGTGTTTCGCGGTCAAAATATAGCATCTGGCAGTGGCGTGCGGTGGTTTTATTTTTTCAAAAAATTGGGCAAGCCGACACAAAAAAAAGAAGAAGAAGAATTTCACCGAAAAAAAAACGTCACTTGTTCCGCATTTTTATCCATGAATCATCAATGTATGTACAATGTAGGTAGCTATCTACTGTTAAATTTTATTTTTTATTTAATAAAAAAAAATTTTTTTTTTTTTAGAAAATACCTAAATAAAATTTAACAGTAGATAACTACCTACAAACATTGATGATTCATGAATAAAAATGCTGAACAAGCGAAAAAATTTTTTGGAAAAATTCTTCTTCTTCTTTTTTATTACTGTTATATCTATTTGTCTAATATTTATCTTGAACACTGCCTCACTGACTGATGTCATTAACGCTGTAGTTCCTGCGTTTCCCAGAAGATCGCAACTAAAGACAAATTTTGTTCTAGTAATATGGGTGACAGTAACATATTATTATGACTGGTGGCTGAGCACTTTTTTTAAAGGTCTTGTTGTGGAGAAAAATAATTTTTCGGGTCATTTAAAGACTCATATGCGAAGTCAGCCATAAGAAAGCATAGTTTACCAAATCAGGAAACTTTTACGCACAGCGCGACTTCTAGCGAAGAAAAGCCTTACTAATGCAATGTGTGCAATAAAAAGTTTGCGGACTCGAGTAATTTAAAGAGTCACATGCGAACTCATAGCTGAGAAAAGCCATACGAATGCTATGATTGCAATAAAAAGTTTAATCAATCAAGTAATTAATCACTCTCATGATAAAAGCCATTTGAATGCACACTTTGTTATAAAAAGTTAAAGATTTTTTTGAATTTTCATAAAAAGTTCTATCATCAAGTGCTTTAAAGTCTCACATATGAATTCGGCCATAAGAAAGCAAATGTTTGCATGAAAAAGTTTACCAAATCCGGAATCTTTTACGCACAGCGCGACTTCTAGCGAAGAAAAGCCTTACTAATGCAACGTGTGCAATAAAAAGTTTGCGGACTCGAGTAATTTAAAGAGTCTCATGCGAACTCATAGCTGAGAAAAGCCATGCGAATGCTATGATTGCAATAAAAAGTTTAATCAATCAAGTAATTAATCACTCTCATGATAAAAGCCATTTGAATGCACACTTTGTTATAAAAAGTTAAAGATTTTTTTGAATTTTCATAAAAAGTTCTATTATCAAGTGCTTTAAAGTCTCACATATGAATTCGGCCATAAGAAAGCAAATGTTTGCATGAAAAAGTTTACCAAATCCGGAATCTTTTACGCACAGCCGGACTTCAAAGCGAAGAAAAGCCTTACTAATGCAATGTGTGGAATAAAAAGTTTGCGGACTCAAGTAATTTAAATTATCACATGCGAACTCATAGCGGGGAAAAGCCATTCGAATGCAATACTTGCAATAAAAAGTTTAATCAATTAAATAATAACTCATGATAAAAGCCATTTGAATGCACACTTTGTTATGAAAAGTTAAAGATGTTTTTTGAGTTTTCATGAAGAGTTCAATTATGAATCAAGTGATTTAAAGTCTCACATATGAATTCAGCTATAAGAAAGCAAAATTTGCAAGAAAAGGCCATGGACGCACTTAAAAAACTAGTATTCTGAGATTAATTAAAGGTTTACTGTTAAACATTCTGAGATTATTCATATAAAAACATATTGCGAAATCAAACATACCTTGACGTCAGTAATATTCTTGATAATGACTGGACACAGAAAACATGATTAAATCATGATCAGGTTAAACAGAAACTGTATTATTTTATTAAAAACACAACTTTTGATGTTTTTTTTTAACCTTTCATTGATAAACTTTCTAAGGCCGGCTGCCTTAAAAGGCCAACAGGTTTTGAATCGTCGAGACACTAAATTACCTAAGTATAAAGTTCACATTAAATGACAAAAAAACTATAATATAAATTTAAAACCGATATAATAAACAATGACCCTTTACCTTCAGTTTAAAAACACCGTGTTAAAATACATTTTGACAGTTTATATTACCGATTAAATTGCCATAATACAAAAATAAAATAAATCGAAATAATGTGAATATACTGTTGTTATAGTAACCGATAAAATATGTATGTGTTAATCTGCTCCGTGATACATTCATTGTTTATTATTAAAAAAGCAAATAACAGGATATTTTGTATGCAATCCTCATTAATTTCTGAATTATATAAAGTAATTCCAATAATTCCATTTCGTGATTTTGTTGTAGAGTTGGCAACTCTTAATAATCCCGGATTAAATTTCCTTTGGAAAAGATGAACCCGTGGTGGGCCTATTGAAATTGACGGCGGTGTCGACAAAATCAAAGGGAAGGGATCGGCCTGCAAAATGCTAGTGCGAAAGAGACGCACTGAGCCTTGACCAAGGAGTGCTTCAGGAACGTCAGAGGAGATGAAAGCAGTACTTTCTCGTTATTTTTGGTCCATAGAATATAAAAATACTGTTATACCATGGCAACCAGGGGTCATGTGAGAATATTTTTTGACGTCCATCAAAAGTTTTTTTGATTTTTCGTCAGAGTTATAGTAATCTTTGAAATGTTTTTATTTTTATATTCCTCTCGAAAATTCTAGGGTAAGCCAGGATTATTGGCTTGTACCAGCCGCTCGCCACTGGCATCTGGGGCAATAAGACTTTTAAGTGGAGTCACGAATATGAAAAGAGAGACTAAAGATGCAGTAATTAAAGCATTTAATGACTTAACTAAGTTGCTTGAACAACAGTGTCTGAAGAGGGGGGAGTCTGAAACAATGAAAAAGATAAACCATGTCCTAGAAGCAATCGATCAACGACTTAGTGTCGTCGAAAACCAGAACAATAAGTCCACATATGCTGATGTCACTAAAAAAGACGACATTGTATTGGCAAAGAGTTCTGATTATCCTCTGATTGTATCCGGAAAGGACAATTTAAAAACAAGCAATGAGATCGAGGGAATTATCAAGCGAAACATTAATGTACGCTCACTAGGTATCGGTATTACCGGTCTCCGAAAAGGAACAAAAAATCAGATCGTAATTAAGACAAGTTCAAAGGAAGATATGTGCACAATTAAGAAAGAAATAGAAAAATCAGCAGAACTTCTTGCAAGAGAGCCGGTCAAGAGAAATCCACTGATAATCTTCAAGGGGGTTATAAAGGGTATCACAGAGGAGGATTTGAACTCTTCATTGCGTGGACAGAATAAACACATAGATGTTAAGGAGGATATCAAAATTAAATTCAGAAAGATACACAGAAATAACCTGCTAGCTAATATAGTTTGTCAAGTGACTCCTCAAACATGGAAAAAGCTGACGAATTGCGGCAGGGTATTTGTTGGGTACCAAAGGATAAGTGTAGTGGATCATAGCCCATTGGTACAATGCTACAGATGCCTTTCATTCGGACATATATCTAAGTACTGTACACATCCAACAGTACGATGTGCCTATTGCTTTGATAACCATGACTCTAGAGAATGCAATAAGAGAAATAATATGAACAATTATACGTGTGCGCTATGCAAAGAAAGCAATAAAGAAAACACACAGCATTCAGCATTTAACGCGGCCTGCCCGATACGTGCTGTATATGAAAGATTTGCAAGAGAGGCAACACAATATTGTTGCTGAGGTTGCAATGGACGTTTTCTTGGCAGATGTGGATGATGCGTATGGGGTGAATGAGATAATATGTGAGAACATACATCAGTGCAATCTAGCACTGGGAGAGAACAGGGATACACTTAGTATTCTCTTAATGAACATCAGAAGCCTAAGAAAAAACTTTGATGAATTTATTTTGCACCTTAGCTGCATGAAGATTCTGCCTGGTTGCATAGTGTTAACGGAAACATACAATAATGACATTTCATATAGTATACCATGCTATACTTGCTATGACACTTCCAGTAAAATAAACAAGAATAGTGGTGTTGTCCTGTACATTCACGAAAGGTTCCTAAATGTTAGAGTGAATGAAATTACTAGCATAAATTTTACCAATTGCCTCTCTGCGCAGATATCTCTGAATGACAAAATTGCATACCACCTATACGCCATCTACAGAACACATAAATCGGATCCTTCAACGTTTGTGGAAGATCTGAGGCGTGTCTTGCTCAATGCAAGACGTGAGTTCACAGTTGTATTGGGTGACATTAACATAAACATCAGTAATGACTCCCCGAATAGTATTAAAGACGACTATTTAAATATGATGACCGAATTAAACTTCAAATCGTGTATAAATAGCAATACTAGAGAATTCGAGGGTCAGCAACCATCGTGCATCGATCATATTTGGTGCAACACAAAGCATACTGAATACTTAAAGAGCATAGTCTGGAAAACAAGCATTACTGATCACTATACTTGTATTCTACAGTACACCTGTCCAATTGAAAGTACACATAATAATACTAATAGACAAGATGAAACAAAAAGAAAAACTATCAATATTGGAGTCCTGAAAGATAATATAAAATTTGAAACTTGGTCCTCTATCTTCCAGGAAAGGAATGTCGACATAGCTTCTACTAATTTCGAAAACACCTTTGAATCTTATATTGAAATTGCATCCCATGAAAACAGAAATACGAGCAAGAAAAATAAAAATTTGAAACCATGGATAACACACAGATTATTGAAATCCATTAGAGAAAAACAAAAGCTCTTTATATCAACAAAGAAGAATCCAAATAATGAAAAACTATTAAAGAACTTCAGAAATTTTAGAAACAGACTAACACTTACAATAAGGGAAGCAAAGAATAAATACTTCAGTGAAAAGATCGTTAAATCTCAAAATGATGCCGGGAAAACATGGAAAGCGATAAACGAGGTTATAGGTAATGTGCGCAAAAAGACACATATAAAACAGATAAAGCACGGTGATAATTATATACAGGTGTCCGAAGAGCCAAAAATTGCAGCAAATATCATGAACGAATACTTTTCCAGCGTGGGTAAGAATCTTGCAAGTAACATAAATGTCTGTGATGACGGTGCTAGCGAATCAGAAGTGCCTAGAAACGCATATCCTGCTCTTAATGAATTCAAAGAAGTATCTCAGAACGATGTAGAAAAAACAATAACGGAATTGAAAAGGGGAGCAGCTCCAGGTTTTGATGGAATAGGAGTAGACCTATTAAAGTCCGTAATAAAATATATAAGTAAACCATTAACACATATCATCAACTTAAGTTTAAACCAGGGCAAATTTCCTCAAAATTACAAAACAAGTATAATCACACCAATACATAAAGCAGGACCACAGGATGATATAGGTAATTATAGACCGATCTCACTTATCTCTAATGTGGCCAAAGTTTTCGAAAAAATTATCAAGAAACAATTGATGGATCATATTGTAAACAATAAGATTATAAACGAAAGACAATACGGTTTTATGCCAAAACTTGGCACACAGGACGCAATTGCCTGCCTCACTACTGACATATACAACGCCTTAGATAATGGATACAAATGCATTGGTACATTTATTGATTTGCGAAAAGCATTCGATAGCATTTCACATTCTAGATTGGCAACGAAGCTGTCTAATATTGGAATAAATAATAAAGCACTCAAATTGATGCAAAGCTACCTCCATGATAGAAAACAATACACAAAAGTCTATAGCACCATTAGTGACTCAAGCACCACTGATTTCGGTATACCACAGGGAACCGTTCTTGGACCTGCTCTGTTTATTGTATACGTAAACGACTTGTTTACATTGCCACTAAAAAGTACCATAGTATCGTACGCAGACGACACAGTCCTTTTCACGAAAGGAAGAACATGGGACGAAGTTAACGAACGAGCCAACCACGACATTAACAAACTTAAAAGGTGGTTTGACCATAATATTCTGTCATTGAATGCAGACAAAACGACATGCATCCCATTTACAATAAATCAGGCAAGTACTCCAAAAGACGTTAAAATAATCATACATTCGGATCTATGCAGAGTTGACAATAATTGCAAAGACACATGTAATCAAATTAAACAGGTAAAAACAATGAAATATTTAGGTATAACAATTGATCAAAACGTTAAATGGAAAGAGCACATAGCATTGACAACGACAAGATTGAGAAAACTGATATATATTTTCTTAGAATTAAGAAATATACTGATTGTGACACAACTAAAAACAGTTTATTATGCCCTGTTTCAATCTATTGCTCAGTATGGCATATTGGGATGGGGAGGCGCCTACCCATCAAATCTGTATCCTCTTGAGGTAACTCAGAGACTTATTCTCAAAATCATTCTGAAGAAGCCCAGAGATTATTCAACGAGCCAGCTTTTCTCCGAAATAAAGGTGATGACAGTGGCACAGATATTCAAAAAATATGCATTGCTGCAGGTAGTTAAAGAACGAGAGTCTCAGACTACCGTGAGTACTGAAACCTCCAGAATCTTAAGGACCATCAATTGTATACCAGTACCACTGTGCAACAGAGATGTGGCTCAAAGACATTATACATATCTAGGTATCAAATATTTCAATGATCTGCCCAGTGAAGTGCGCGCAAATAGAAGCAACGAACAATTTAAAAAAGAGGTGATAAAACACATTTTGTCACCAATAGTATGACAATAATTAATAGTGATAAATTTAAAAAAAAAAAAAAAAAAAAAAAAAAAAAAAAAAAAAAAAAAACAAAAAAATTGAATGTGTATAGTGTATTGTATTTTTTACGTGTGTGTTTATTCCTGTGAGTTAAGTGCTTAATCTAAAATTCTCAGTTAAACTCCTCCTTTACACGAGACTTGTCTCTATAAGGAGGAATAATAATATAATTATATTTTGATTATAATTTAAATTTGTCCATTCTAATATTGTTGTGTATGTATTGATTTATGTTGTTTTAAATAAATAAATAAAAAAATAAAAATAAATAAATTATTACCTGTTCAAAAATGGGATTTCACAAAGTTTCCGCCAGCAACATCAATAATATATTATACAACAACCACATACTTGAATACGGGTTGAAGATTTGTCTGCACCAATTTAAGTTCATTGTGTTGGGTTTAGGATTAAGATGGAAAGTTCCAGATTTACAAAATTTATGATAAAACTTTTCCAATGCCGGAAATTGTGAATTCAGTAACTCATCATTTTGTTTATTTGTTACCAAACACCCATTATGTTTACTTCGGGTTTGTGTGTGTGTGAGTGTGTGTAAGATTATACGATTTGGGCACTGCCATAGGCAATGTCCCTTAATTTATATCGCCCAAAAGAGAGACTCGAATTACAAACGTGACAACAAACATTTTGATAGTTTCGTTTAAGCTCCATTTATATCTACGGATAGTATTTTGCTGAATATTCTGCTTATTTGACAGTCGAATTTAGTATGTAGTATTGTTATCATTGGCTGGTTAACATTAAGTAAGGTTAACGGTTCTCCTCTTTTCTTCTACTTCAGTTAGAACTGCGTCCTGTCTTCTCTCGAATCATCATTTTTATGGGAAGCGGATATCCAGCATTCCCTCCATCTCTTGGGCGATCTGCCTGGTGATCATCTGCCAGTTGGTACAGAGGCAGCTGCTATTCTTATAATCCTTTCAGGATCTGGCTCTCTCTCTACGTGATTTCTCCAGAAACGCCTTCTAGATAGTATCCGCCCCATAGTACAACATCCTGGACATCGCAAGTATTGGAGTTCCATACTCTGTCCCGGACTGCTGTTACTTCGATGGGGCGGAGAGTCTTCATCTCTGTTGTTCGTACGAGTTGTACCTATAAAACCTGCTATAAACCAATCCTGACCTGTGGTATAGAGTCAAGAGGCCGCATTACCCATTTGGAAAAAGCAAATGAATAATGTCTATATAGAATAGAAAGGTAGGAAGTTCGTTGCTTTTTCTTAAGTTACTCACCTGATGTCTTGAGTAAAGAAAACAACACCTTGAAAATTTAGTACATTTTGTTTTCCCATTAAAATTATCATATTATGCTTGTCCGAAAGCCTAACAAAACTAATAGTTTTAACTTCTTACTTCTGTATCCGGTAAACCATTA
Organism: Mystacides longicornis; assembly: GCA_963576905.1. NCBI lineage: Eukaryota > Metazoa > Arthropoda > Insecta > Trichoptera > Leptoceridae > Mystacides > Mystacides longicornis. The sequence goes on from OY756423.1 coordinate 1,460,769, forward strand.
AATCTGTAACCCCCAATATATTCGGCCACCCGAATACCATGCACTATGATTTGCCATCAGAGCCTCTTCGTGTGTGCTCTCCTATCAGGGGCATGTGAATAGGTGCGCGTTGTCCTGCACAACGCCACACTCGATTAAAATATATTTTTTGCAACGTTTAAAACATATTCTTTGTATGTCTACGACGTAGACTCTACATGACAAAAAACGGATTTACAATGTTTTCCATTCGAGGTTGGAAAATTACGTTACCATGTTTTTGAGTGTTGTGCCTCGTGCGGACACTTTTGATAGAGACGAACTCGAGTATTTAGTTGTCCAACTTTAGTCCAACAAATTGATTAGATCGACCCTTACAACTTTAGGTACCTACCTATATTATAATTACAATTATATCCCAATAGATTGTAACTACCTACCTACTTATCTCACAACATATTTGTTGAAGGAATATTGATTTGGTTTTGAACCTTAATTTCTCAATAAATACCTTATATCTTAATGATTTTAAAATGACAGTTTTGCGTTGTTCTCGTCAACTTTGTCGGCGAATATCACTATATACAACAAAAATAGATAGACTCAAAATCGTTGAAGATAATTTGTAGAATAACTTAGAAATTTTAATAAAACTTAAAAGCAAAAAAAAAATTAAATAAATTTATTTCACAAATTTTCAATCAAGTAGGTATTAGGATTCACTAAGATTTCCATTTTATATTATGACTTTGGTTAATTTTTTTTAGATATTTAGATTTTCTAGCTTCCAAATGAGAATAATTTTAAGAAAAAAGACCGCTTGCTTGTAGAGAAAATAAAAACACAAAGTATGATTTTTCTAATATCCAAAAATTAGTTCGTATAAAAGAATTGTGGTTGGATGTTAGAGATTGCTTCGTCTATAATCCCGCCATTGCCACTTTTTATACACAATTTTTTTAATATGCCAAAAAATAAATAAATAATTTAAAAGAATTTTTCGGAAAAATTTTCGCATTTTCATCGGTATTTTTTTGTTAAGTATTCGCTAAATTCGTTTGATCAAGTGTCAAAATAACACATCGTACCCATATGCAACAAATTAATATTTCAATATTTTATGTGTGCATAATTATTGTTATGTTAAAAATTATTTTCTTATTCAATTCCAACGATGATATATAATTATACGTACCTACAGAAATGAGCCCACTATTATTTGCCTTTCTGGTATTATTTTATTAATGTCCCTTACCTACCTAATTATTAAAAAAAAACGCACACTAGCACGAATATTTTTTTGAAGGCCAAGCTAATTAATAATCGTTCAAAAAATTTGCAGTAAAATAATATTATTATTATTCTTAATTACAAAATTATCGTGAAACCAATTGAAATTATGAAAAAATGTTATTTTTCAAACTGTTGAGATTCGTATAAGCCTCTCAACAGTCATCACCGTTAGCTTCTACCATTTTAATTAAAGCCTATTAAAACGAACCATGATCTCTCAATAATGCTCCAATTCTGAATAGGCATATTTTTTAATTTTTGGCATATTTTTCAAATTAATAAATGAAGCGATGTTTATTTTTTTGCGAATTCTTTAAAATTGATTAGAAAAGATGTTTAGTAAATATTTTTCAGAATCTATCTAAGAACTATCTAATAATATAGGTATATACTTAAAAAAATGCAATAGAATTGAGATCTTTTTAAAGATAATTCTTTATTAGATATTCTTTATTCTTTCTTTTCATCCTTAGGCCATGAGTTTGGCACTTGCAATCGTCAAGTATACAAAAGCACAATATAAATATATAACATGTTCATGTTAATTTTATATACTTTGTAAATCTTTAATTTTAAACAATAAAAAAAAAATAACAATATACATAATTTCTTACTTGCAGGTTGCAGGTATCAAAAATAAGAGAAAAGAAAGTACATTTAAAGATTGAAAGATTGAAGATCAATAATATCAAAGCTATTTTGAGTGTAAAGGGCTCAAAATAGCTTCACGTCAACCTGTTTAAAAAATGGGCACCAAGTAACAAAATGAACAAAACACAATTTAACCTAAATTTCAGATAATAGAGTCAACGGTCCCATTTAGCATATCGTCAATATTGTAAAATACTTGTTCAACAAGATACTTCTTCACCTCTCTTTGAAACTCTAATAAATTAAGTGTTCTGAAACTGCTGTTACATGAGGCAACTTGTTAAGCAAACGTATACTACTACAGATGTAACTTTTTGAGACCTTTGCCAATCTATGTTCCAACGGCCGTACATCTTTTTACCCCTAGTATTATAATAGGCGTGATGGTCGAGGTTAAGAGGAGTATTGGGCAAATTCTTGTAGGCATATATTAAGCACTCATAAATGAACACACTTGGTAAAGTTAGTACTCCCAGTTCGCGAAAGGCATTTTTACATATTTCTCTGGGTTTTATGTCCATTAGTTGCCGTATTGCTCTTTTTTGTAAAACAAAAACTCTACTCCAATCGGCTCCCATTCCCCAGAATAATATTCCATACGACATTAGGCTTTGGAAATATGAAAAGTAGACAAATTTAGCTGACTCTTTTGTTTTTTTTTTTAGCGTAGTAAGTAAATGAATCTGGTTTTACTCAAAGTGAACATTACGCAAGATCGAGCGCAATGGAGAGCTCTTGTTGCCTCCCTATGCTCCTGAGTGGGGTGTAAAAGGGAGAATTGATTGATTGAACATAAAAATAAAATTTTGTCATTTTTCACTTAATGGAGTTTCTGTTGCGACTGAGGAAGATGGAAGGCACTATTGGGGATCGAATCCAAGACCTTTAGAACGAAAGTCGGCGATTGGAAATGTTGAAAAGTCGTTTTGGAGGCACGAAAGGAATGAGAATATAAGCCTCTTTACCTTCTTTCACTATCTTATGGGTAAATAAATAAAGCTTTATTGTGTAATAAAAAAAAACAAATTTTTATAAAAACATTTAAAGAGTCAAAGGGCGGACTTATCCCGAAGGATCTCTTCCAACCAACCCAAAACACAAAAAAAAATGGGTAGTGAGGCGACGGTAGATGGCTCAATTAAGAGTGGTGCTTCTTTTATGGCCGCGGCATTTGTGTGGTTTTCGGGAGCACCATGAAGAATCAAAGTCTTTCTTCTTCGCGCTCTCTCCAGAGTCTCCACACCGTCCTCCAGTTTACTCATTTTGGCATCCATAGCGATAAATTTCTCTTCCATTGCGAATTTTAGAGAGTTGATCTGCTCTACAGCCTCTGAAGGGGTTCTGCCGGACTTGCAACATTCGCACCCATAGTTGGCCATCTTCTCCTGAAGCATATCTTTTAGAGTTTCTAGCTTATCCTCCTTTTTCAATTAGCGCTTTATATTTAACTGCATTCGCAGGATATAATGAATTTATGGTTGAAATATTAGCCCATAAGACGGATGCTATCGTCGAATTGACAGCAGCTGTCAAACTCCTTTTTTTTTGAAGTTTTTAATGAGTTGCAAAGTTTTTAGAATATTAAAAAAAGTGATAGGCACTTTTGGTGAGACATCTCACACATCGACACATTATTAAGGCTGTTTACTCAGATAATTATCGTGTTTCGATCAGACCATGTCGTCTCCACATTTCCATAATCAATTACCGTCTCTTAAATTCACAAGCGAATAACAAAACACGGTGGGTGTGTATGCCAAATTAATTATCAAGCCTTTTCAGAACACTTGGAGAGATTACGGTGGAGTGTTTTACTGAATAATGTAATATGGGTACCTACGTTAAAATATGAATTAATCATATGTTTGCCAACCTTTTTGGATGCCCTGTTTGATAGACGAGGGGTTGATTTGAGGACCACCTACCCCTCTGTATAAATATAATAATTAACAGACTCTTTATAAAAACCGTTTTTATTTAATTCACACGATCAAATTGTCCCCAGCTCACCATGTCACAAACTGTCACGTAAATTTTTTGAATTATTATATTTCGAAAGTAATCTGAAATCGAAATTTTTGTTCATGTTAATGTACCTACCTTTTTTAATTTCTTGCTAATCCTTGTTTGTTTTTTTTTTTTGAAAATATTACAACGATTGATCCATATTTTATCCTTAGGTTATGTATGTCTATAAGCAAATAGAAAAATGTAACTTTCAATGAAAGATTTCCTAGTTAACGAAATTCAAGTCTTTTAAATCTCTTAAAATTCCGAACCTTAAGACAATAGAAGGCAAAAGAAGCCTTACCGTGCATTTAAATTGCAATACCGATTCATTCCAATCAAGATGACGATTTCGTTATGTCGTTTTTACTTAGGTCTTTTTTAAGTTCGGAATTTCTTGGAAAAATGTGCTTTTCCCATCATTTTATTCATGTTCTTACAAGAAGAGTGAAAAAGTGAACTCAAAATGGAAAATGTATAAGTACTTTGACTTTTTTAATTGAATAATTCCTACATTGAAGTGGTTGGTGACCCAGCGGTTACAACGCCGGCTTTCGTACTACGGACGTCGTGGTTCGATCCCAGGTGCCGACCATCTTCCTCTTTCACGACACAAGCTTTGAGTAGCTTACTGTGAAAGAGTCAAGGAGTGTATTTGTGCTCACTTTGAGTGAGCACAGATTTATTTAAAAAAAAATACTTCATAATATTATTATCGTGTTTTAATATTTTGAGAATGTTCAGATCTTAGGATCTCTTTTTTTCCTATAATCGATAAACTTACAACAGGAACAGTATCAAAAGCGTGACAAAGTGACAAAAATAAACTTTTTTTTTACCCATCACGCCGTTTCCCGAAGGGGGTAGGCAGAGAGTACGGACTTCCATTATTTCCTATCCAAACGAACCTCTTTCGCTTCCTCCAAACGCATAACATTCCACATACATGCTCTTCTATTCCTTTTGCTCCTGACTTGGCCCTCCTGTAAGACGGCACCGATATGGTCGGACCATCTCATTCGAGGTCGGCCTCGTCTGCGTGCACCCATTCCTTCAGAATTATATATCCTTTTAGTCATTCTCTCTTCGTTCATTCTCTCTACATGCCCAAACCACCTTAATTTATTCACTTTCACTACGCTAACATCCACTCCACATTCCTTTCTAATATTATCATTCCTCACCTCACCAATCAGTCTCTTTCCGCATATTAGGATAGTGATCTCATTTCTACAGCAGTGCGTTTAAAATCTAGTTTCGTTTCGTATTTTGAAGCTTAATTTCAAACTCCAATGCTTCATTGCGATTCGTGGTATTCGCCTTAACGGTCCAAGTCTCGAAGCTAAGCATAGGTTTAACAGAATGTAAAGAGTCTGAAAGAGTTTCAGTGCTAAATTGTAATGTCGTTGCAGAAAGGACACAACACGGGTCGCTTCAATTCTGTATTAATTCTACCCTCTTATGCGTAGCGTAGAGTCATGCCTTAGGTAGTTGAAATTAAAATCAACAATTTGATTTAATAGGCGCGTTGTTTGTTTACTACCTTTCATTTTAACTAAGCAATTTTATGATGTTGAATTAATTCAACCCCTTACAAAAGAGTAAAATCTTAAAAGCTTAAGATGTATTAATTATTACTATGTATGGCAAGTATTTTATTGTATTTGATTTATCGTATTATAAAACATCGATTAGGTACTTATCTGTATAAAAAAGAGATAAGTATTTTTTTTCATTTAGTCTCTGTGTCGTCGCAAATTTTTGAAGTGGAATAAAACATGTTTTGCAAGAAAAACGTAGGTAAGCTTTGTTCAATAATTTTTCAAGTTTGAGATACTTGTGTGCTCACCGACATCCCTTTTTCATTTCCTTCTTCAAACAACAGAACCCAAATGTTACGGACATGTCTAATTTCTAGAAGATTTGACGGTTTGTTTACATGGAGTTATTCGAGTATTTTTCGTTCAAATGTCTACCATTTATTATCTTCTATATAGCTTTGCCGACAGACGTTTTCCTGTGATCTAACTATGAATATTGGATTCGAATTTAAAAGAACGATAAAAATGACTTAACCAATATTATTCCGACCGATGCATCTGTTTTAAACCATACATTTTCCATCAGAATTCTGTCAATAATATTTATTACCGCTAATAATCGCACCAACTATTCTACAACTGACAGTTTGATTTCAAAATTGTATTTATTCACTTTTCACATTTGATGTCAACGGTTGTCAAAAGTAAAACATAATTATGTTTCAAAAGTTTTTTTCACAGATGGCGTTGTTGTATCGAAATTCGTTCCATGTTAACTTTAACATTTTATTTTGTATTATTATCTATCCATTTGACATGGACGAAAAATCTGGAAGTTGTAATAAATGCTGTAGAAATGAGATCACTGCGTAGGATATGCGGAAAGAGACTGATTAATACGGTGAGGAATAATAATATTAGAAAAGAATGTGGAGTGGATGTTAGCGTAGTGACTAGAATGCAAGTAGAATTTAGGTGATTTGGGCATGTAGAGAGAATGAACAAAGAGAGAATGACTAAATTATATAAATCTGAAAGAATAGGTGCACGCAGTCGAGGCCGACCTCGAATGACATGGAACGACAATATCGGTGCCGTCTTACAGGAGGGCCAAGTCAGGAGCAAAAGGAATATAATTATTAAGAGGAATGTTATGCGTTTGGAAGAAGCGAAATAGGTTTGTTTGGATAGGAAAGAATGGAAGTCCGTACCCTCTGCCTACCCCCTACGAGGAATGGCCTGATGGGTAAAAAAAAATCATTGTACCGAAATAGGGGTTTAGTTAGACCAATAAAGAACACAGTGACCCACCTCGAGTTCATTCCCTTGTCTCAATGAGTTCACTGTGCTTTGGTCTAAATGTCGAACCTTTATGACGCTTGACGCCACCCATTGTAACGCAATCACGATATGTTTCATTAATTTCATTAATCATCTTTTATGTCTCAAGGCGTTGTATTAGTAAAGAAGTTTTGGAACGGCGAAAACAAATTGGATATTTAAGCAGGGAAACGTGAAGATAATGAAGAAATTTCTCATAAACTTGAAAATTTTATCTCTTCTCATAGATATGACATAGTTCGCCATTGGAATTGTCAGATTTCATATCGTCGACCCAGAACACACAAACCACTGTTCGGTTGAAGTTCTCAAAATGTTAATGTAATGTTGGCGAAAAGTATTCTTATTTTATTTTAGAAGACAAAAATATAAGTAGGTACAGTGATGATACAAAAAAAGATTGCACAAATTGTATGGAAATTGGTCAACAAAAACACCAGTTAAGTATACCTATACTCAAACATTAACAGCGATAAGTAAGGAGAAACAACTGAAAAAAAACTTACGTAACGATATTACGAAGGTTCGGGTGGGGGTAATCGGACGAAAGCCAAGGGTGAGGGATAGGAATAAGGGACATGGTAGGAACAAGAAGAAAGGATGAAGCAAGTGGACAAAATAAGCGCCGGTTCATAATATTCGCCAACATTAATCATTTTTCTATGAAGAAAATTTTGATTGGCAATTTTAAACTTGCTCGGCGGAGGCGTCGGCGTTTAGTGTCGAGACGAAATGTAAACTTTTTGATGCGTGGGTGTTGCCTATTATCCTGTACGGGTGTGAGTCCTGGCACCTGATCAAAGCCCAAGCCAAGAAACGAAGTGCCTCAGGAGAATCTTGAGTATAAGATGGTATCACCGCATCACTAACGACGCTATACATCGGCGCACACAGCGCGGGCCCACCGCTTCCACCATTACGGAGAGGAGATGGGCATGGCTGGGACATATGTTGAGGATGCCGAATGACAATTAGCCGAGGAGAGTGCTGATGTTCCACCCATCAGGGCCTCGAAGACGTGGAGCACCCTCTCATACCGTGTTCCGTTCCTTAGAAGCAGAGCTGAGGGAGTTGGACATGGTGTGGGAGGAGGTCATAAGCATTGCGCAAGATCGATCGCAATGGAGAGCTCTTGTTGCCTCCCTATGCTCCTGAGTGGAGTTCAAAGGCAGTTTTGATTTGATTTGAATTTTAAACTTATTTTCTGACAGACTAATTTAACTATTTAGGTACTTAATTAACTACTCGCTTACAAAGAGATATAAAATGATGGGAAAACATTTTAAAACTTCGCTCATCTGCTTTATCTCAACTCAATGTTCCGTCCGGACGCGCTGTTTCTCTGCACTAGAATAAGTCTGTCAGGTAAAGAGTTCGCGTTTATCTCTTAAAATGTCACCTTCGGAGCTTTTTCTTACTCCTTAGTTTTATTTAAGTTCAGTGTAGAAGTGTTCGTACTTTGAGCTATAAAACAAATCAGAAGAGAAAACAATATTCATTCTAACTTGCTTTACTTTATTTATTTACCTTAGTGCGACTTGTACCAAGCTGATTTATTCAAACAAACTATTGCTTTAACATTTTTTTTATTATGATTTGAAGTTTTAAAAGTTTTGGCATTACCAACAGGGAAAATAATTGATAGAATAAAATCTCTGTTTCTTTTAAATGTTTCCTCAATAAAAAAAAATGTTATGTTATACTATGCAAAAACCTTTAATTCACAGATAAACCCATATTAATAAACTGTAGATAGTTTCGGCCGAGGGTGCTTGGTAGTCATCCATTTTCACTGATGTAAAATAAAACGAGTCTTCACTTTCGGAGACTACCGTCTCTATTATCAAATGTTTAAGTCAAACATTTTTTGATAATGAAGACGGTAGTCGCCGGCAAGACTCTTTCATTTTTATATCACTAAGGGTTTTTACAGTAACTTTGTAACGCTTCATTTTAACTGAGTAAAATTTATATTTATTTTAACTTTGTAAAAGTGTTAATACTTGAGTATCAATAAAGCACGACCGGTTTCGGGAGGATCAGACCTACCATCATGAGGTGCAAACTTAATACTAAATTTCTCTAAGATGTCTACTACTATTTAGTATTAAGTTTCAGTATTAACACTTTTACAAAGTTAAAATAAATATAAATTTTACTATCATTTTTATATTTTTCCCTTGAACGTGCTTTGGCATAAACAGCACTAGCACGGTGAACATTTTAAATTAATAATATTTCGGTGTCTACTGGTGATTAATGAATACTTTTTAAAACATTAGCGTCAGCAGCGAAAATTTATTTTTACCTTTTATTTTCTCGTTAGTCGTATTCGTTTCCAAAAAGAAAATTATCCGAAAGAATCTTTAACAACTAACTGGTTAGTTTACAAAAATCTACGTTATAGTGTGTAAGCATGAAGATAGTATGATCCACAAATTACTTATTTCGCATTATTCATGAAGAAATATAGTGTTTGCCCCCAATTTTGTTTGAACGTATTTTACTAGGTAAATTTATTTATGAGGCTGAATTAGAAAGGAGTTATTATGAATGGGGCTTTGTCCCGCCGGCCCGCTGCTAGTCGAGGAAAAACGGTATCAACTCGCAACAATGAGACTCCATGATTAATGTGCTTTCGGCCAAAGTTTATTATTATTTAAACTCAAACGCTCACAAATGCGTTACAAAATGAACCGCAAATTCACAAGGAGGTGTAGCTTATTTAATATCATTTATGTGGCGCATATCGTAATGAAAAACATTAGCTGGATACACACGTAACGATTTATCTTTAAGATTTGACCGTTAATCGCTCATTTTTCAAATCTCAGTGAAGTAAACAATTGAAAAATGAGCGATTATCGGTCAAATCTTAAAGATGAATCGTTACATGTGTATCCAGCTAATGAAATTGAGAGTCACAGGTTCATAAATTAACTGAATACCAATCAAAATCAAATTCTTTTGATTTTAAACCAGACGAAAGCTCGCAGTGGTTTAAATTGTATAAAATTCAATAACATTCTCCTTTTTTGAACCCATTTTTGAAAGAAACAAGAGCTTTCCACAGCGCTCGATCTCGCACATACTAAATTGCCATTTAAAAAAATCGAATTTCCATTGAATTAAAGACAGCATCAAATTAGCAAAGCTTAATTAGTCGACGACTTTCGTGCTTACAGCGTACTATATGTCGTGGGTTTGAATCCCGGTGCCGATCACTTTCATAATACAAGATTTGTTTTATTTGAAAGATGTCGAAAGTGTATTTGCGTTCACTTTAGGTGAGCCCAGATTAATTAAAAACTAAATATTTCTCCTATACAACTCAAGCTCTGTTTAGTAAAATCTGATACCGTCATGCTTCATCTTCAAAAGGTGATAATTTTTCTAAAGACAGTGATATGTCATAATATACCACTGTCTAAATATGGCTATTTTCTTTTACTGATATCTTTATTATTGAGATCCTATCGCTTTAGTTGTTTATTAAAACCTTTAAAATACTTTCGAGAAAACGGAATAATTTGTATCTAAAATGACCAAGTATAATATAATAATTGAAAGGTTCATTGATGATTTAAATTTAACGAAAATTCTGTGGATTAAGCGTGATGCGACGACTCAGGGTACCTAATAATTACAAACAAACATGAGATACATGTTGCATACATGAGATTTTTCGACATGTTGAGCATGTCGAGAAGTTTCATGATTAAGAGTTTCGGAGACTCAAACATTACCACCTAATGGCGAACGTTGTTAACGTAAAGTGATCACACTAAGCCAGTCTTCGAAACAACAGTAGAAGACGGTCGTAAGCCCGTGGTGGTTTGTTCCAATAAAAAATCTAACATTAGTAATGAATTTTTAGAGTCATTTTGTTGTTAGATAATTCTTTACAAACATACATACAACATAAATCATGTTTTTTCCCGAACGTTGTGATACTTCTCCATATTTTTAGAAGGTATTTTAATAAAAGAACTTTACTAATATAACTTAAATAGTGATATTAGCAAAGTTCTTTTATTAAAATACCTTCTAAAAACAACATACCTAAATGAAGTTTAATGTATGTACCTAAGTAGATAAAAATATCTCCTAACAAATACACAAAAACTTTGATTACTTATATACTTACCAGTGTTAGTAGACTTTCTTTAAATTATTGGTATATACCTACCTACCGATAAACTAGATAGGTACCTAAATTGTGTTCCAATAATTTTATGTAGGCATAAGGCCTAAAAAAAGACCAACAATAAAACAAGTTCTCGTAGGTAGGTACCTTATCATCGAACTTACAGGAAAATTCAAGGAGCTTTTAAATTAAAAACGTAGAATACTATTTTTGTACCATTGTTATTTCATTGAAATTACATGTATTTGAAGAATCCATTTCATCCGGTCCACGAATCCTTGGATGAGGGAATAATGAAAATATCCCCCCACCTTCTTATTTTGTAGACTTTTTTGTGTGGTGGTACTCACAAAGCCATCGAAGGCCTTTCAAATTCATATTGCTGTACAAAACGTACAAATTAATGAAAATTAAGAATGTTTAAAATTTTAGTTTGATAAGAACAATAGGCGATATTTTAATGGATAAAATAAATCTACTATATAAATTAAAGTCGGGTTAGTGCGAACACTTAAAACTCGAGATTGGCTCAATAGATTCTTCTGATGTTTGATTTATTGGATTCTTCTTCACTCCGGATAAGAGAATAACTAATAAAAAGTTAAAAAATGGATAAAAAATGATGTAAAATACAATATTTATGTTTGTATGGAAAGGTTACCTGGGACGCGCCCACGACATCGCGGGTAGTTCCATCTCATTCTCGCATACGCTCTTACAGTAGCCCATCTCACTTACTCCACCGCACCGTTTCGATAGCTTTAGAAATTTTTCAGTCAACAATATTATCGGGCATATTCGTGTTGGTAATAGGCGAGGTAGGGTGTGTGCGCGAGCGCATTTTTTCTCGAGTTGTTCCCGCCAGAGCTTTGAATACGAATGAAATAAGGATGTTTCAGAAATAGTTTAATGTTATTATTTTATTAGCTTATCTAATCGAATTAATTTTGTATTGTTTGACGGGGTCGCAGTGCACATCATGTACATATTAACGGGCCACTTCGGGCTAGAACCACAGGACAACGTATGTCGGGAAAGCTAGTAAATAATAAATAAATAACACTCTTCTATACATAGGTGTCAGTATAGCCGACGGAACTTAATGCTTGAAACATTATCTACCAGTCAACCGGTCCCGTCCAATCTGAGACAGGATTCCAACCCGAAATATCTGACCCGACCGGGAATCGAACCCGGGACCTCTTGATAGAAGTCGGAGCCTTTGCCACTAGGCTACCGAGGTCGGTAATAGAGGGAATTGTTCACACTAGATGTAACGTTACCAATTATTTTTAATTTTTTTAAGTTTATTTTCTGATTTGTCGAATGGCTCTCAAATACCACAAAACTCTTCTAACATTTAATTTGATAAAGGTAATAATTATTTTATATAGGTAATCTTAGCTGTAAAAAATTAGAAAAATGAAATTTTCTTTAGTTTTTAACCGTTTCGAGTTTGCACAGGTATTTAACTAAGAAATGACAGATCCTATGTAATAATCAATAAGTCACGATACTTTGAAATTAAAAACATAGAAATTCTCTATTATATTTTTTTGAAATTATTCCTAGTTATTAAATTCCAGCTACACCAAAAGACGATTTTGGTCACGAGTTTCCGTCCAATTTAAAAGCAACGAAATTGATTCGATACCCACACAACATCCTATTTTCTTGATTCTTTTCTGTCCATTTAACGCTGAACGATGACCTCCATAGCCTCAGTAAATATCCAGACATTTATGAACCTTCACATAAATACACGCAAGGGTTAGGCAAATGGCATTAAAAGTCACATTTTTTCCAAGTCCTATCACGTTGGCTCAAGAGTCAATCTTACATAAAGAGCACGATTTCCAAGAAGATTTTACTTTAAGGTATGGTTAGATATTATGAGATTAATAGAAAAGAGTGCAGTTAGGTGTTCCTCGTTTAATTATTATCATACATACTACCTTTATGCCCCCCCCCCCCCCCCCCCCCGCACAGACCGATCCGCAGCAAACTTGACCTGCACGAAACCGACCCCCTAGCTCGATTGCAGCAATCAAAACGAAAAGCCGGCCCCACAAAAATCAAGCCTGCCGCGGATCCCCCCAACTAAACACACAATGTGGGAGGCCTAAACTCCACTAAGGAGCATAGGGAGGCATCAAGAGCTCTCCACTACGCTTGAAGGCGTCCGAGGCTCATTGTGCCTTTTCTAACCGGTTGAGGTTTTAGATCGGATTTTCCGATTTCCTGCCTCTTACAGGATGCTCGAAAAACCAGCAAAAGAGCACAGGTGCAATTATTAGCGGGGACCGCGACAGCTTAATTATTATCAACTTTCGTAAAATGCTATGAATAGTTTGCGTATTCTAGTTAAATGCGGTTTATGGGTTTTAATATCCAGAACTTCGACAAGTGTGCAAATCGAGTTCATTTTGAAGGATTCATAGTATCTACTTATTATTTAATAAAAGGAGAAAACTTGACAATTATTTTAGAGCCATTCGATGTAAAAAAATTAATACTCTCTTAAATGACAATATAAATAACAACTTTCCAGAATAAAAGCGCCCTGTTAAATTTTCTACTGTGAGAGAGGTGATAATATTTCAGCAACAATTCCTTAGGTGAGCGCTGCATTTAAGGATTTTTAATATAAAGAAGGTACGGTGCTTCCCCGTAGCTGGAACATTATTAGAATCGTGATAAAAGCGACGCTGGCCCATACTGAAATTATACATTATACACACATACTCGTATTTACGTAGCTAATCAATTGTCGGGCGTATTATTTCAAAGGTGCTGGAAAAATCCGCTTCTATTAACATTTTCTTATTGTCGTGAAACTTGAATAACTGTTGCTTGCTGTAACCAATAGTATGATAAGTTAAGCTCTTTTTTTAAGACTTTCTTGCCTTGGTAACGTTAGTTATTCGTTGAAAAACAAAAATGAACATGCAAGAGCATAACCCAGCAGTATAGGTATAAGACAATTTTCGCAACTCTGCGAATATTCACCATGATTTGGAATACCAGAGGTTTCGACGAATTTGTCGACCACCTAATTTGCTAACTTTGGTAACGTAAAGTGGTTACACAAAGCCAGCCGTCGAAACAGCATTGGAAGAAGGTGATAATTCCTTAATGGTTCAAATTTGTAAAAATCTAACTCACATTTTGAGACATATTGTATTGAGGTGGTTGGTGGTCAAGTGGTAGCAATCGGCGGCGTTCGTACGTTCAGCGTATTGGAGGTCGTGGATTCGTGTCCCGGCGGTGGCGATCATTTCAACGACGACGACACAAGCCTTTGCTGAAAGATGTCAAAAGTGTATTTTGTGTTCACTTCGAGTGAGCACAGATTCATTAAAAAAATACATTTCATATATACCTATATTATATAAACTCACATTTAAACATAATAATATATAGAGATACCTAGAGATGATTTGAACTATAACCTGTTATATAAGCTAACCGATCTGGCTCCGCTACAGAATCGTCGAGTTTATTTTGACTTAATTTTTCTATATAAAGTTATAAACTCTACTTACGATTGCCCAGACCTCCTGAATGAAATAAAACTAAGAGTTCCTGCGAGAAATACCCGTAGCTCAGACTTGTTCCATACTGATGTACACCGGACAAACTATATGCGCAACATGATCCTGCCTCGTTTGCATATGTTAGGTAACCAACATTTGGGGTCTATTGATGTATTTAACAATAACTTGTCTCAATTCAAGACACGTTTGAGGGACTCAGTGTCTATGGTTTGTCGCAATAGTGGTTCTTGTGTTTGCGTATGTATGTTTGTATATATGTATAATAATAATAATATGATGATCCAACTGCCCAACTTTGTTGCATTCTTTTTGGCTTGCTGTTTGTTCTTTGCTTATCGTTCCATCGAATTTTTTACCTATCTTGTTTTTGCATGTGTGTGCCACTTTTAATTTTTTACTTATCCTGACAAAAGTTTACTGGATTATTGCATGTTTGTGTACCTATTTATTGCTTTTACTTGTATGTTTTGTATGTTTTTATTATTATTGTTTTAAATTGCTTATACACTGTTTTGTTAAACATTTGTTTTATTATTCTGTTGTCATTGTTTCATGTATTTGATATTTTTATTGTAAATTAATAGTATTTTTTGTTAAATTCTGATAAAGGCAAAGTGTTGCCGTATATTCACTAATAAATAAATAAATAAATATAGGTGTTTGTGCTCTTTTTTGCTGCTGTATACCTATAGGTAATATCTTTTATAGGATACAATAAAATGTCTTCATTTCAATTATACTTATCTCAAAACAACTCTGAGAAAGTCCATTAAACGAAACAATTAGAAAAAAAAACATGTATGTTCTGATTATACTCTATGTGGACAATGTATTATTGAATTGAGCTGAAATGGCTCGCTTATTCTACGACTTGCAAATAAATACATAATACATTGTCGACATGTCGTTCTAGCGTAAAAAAATATTAGGTAAATCTCGTTACGCTCGGGAAATTTGGCGTGTTCTATTATTTCATTTTCTTGGATGACCTGTTGTTTTCCAATAGAGATTACTCACCATGAAGACAACGAAATAATAATTCAAGACACTACTTGAAGAACAACAACTATTCAATATTGCGTTATTTCGACACTTGATCAAACGAAATTTGCGAATAAAAAACGAAATGCTTTTTTTTTCGAATATTGGTAAACAAATTTTTTACAAATTCACATGTAATTTAAATCTAAAGACATAAAAGAAAGTCGAGTTAGTGCGAACACTTATAACTCAAGCTCGGCTGAACAGATTTATATCATTTTTGGTTTATTGGATTCTTCTCCGCTTCGGATAACAGAAAAACTAATAAAACATCGAAAATGAATACATATGTACATACATACATCCGTGGCGCTACAACCCTGTGTGGGTCTTGGCCTCCTCCAGAAGGCATCTCCATGCCACCCTGTCCTCCGCCATGCTCCACCAATTGTCCACCCCCAGCAGTCCGAGGTCTCTTTTCGCTCCGTCCAGCCATCTCAGTCTGGGTCTCCCAATGCTCCTCCTTCCAGCAGGTCTCCCACAGAAAACTTCCTTGAGGACGGACGGTTCGCTCGATCTTTGAACATGACCCAGCCAGCGGAGGCTAAGCTTTATGAATTTTGCGGCGTTGACATCATATAAATCATAAAGTTCGCGGTTATACCGAATGCGCCAGTGTTCTCCATCTCTGACTGGTCCGTAGATTCTTCGTAGTATTCTCCGTTCAAAGATGTCAAGCCTTTGCTCGTCACGTCTACTCAGCGGCCAGGTTTCCGCGGAGTATGTGAGTACTGGTCGGATCATGGTCTTATACAGTTGCTCCTTTGACTTTCTTGAGAGCAGCTTAGATCTAAAGAGCGAAAATGAATAACAAATAATAATATAAAATTAAAGTAAGTTTGGAACGAATTTCGATACAATAACGCCATCTGTGAAAAATTCTAAAGCTAACACAGTTTTTATTTATTTTTGACAACCATTCACATTAAAAATATTGAATCGCAGATTTTTCGATGATTTATTTTCAAGCTTTTTCCTAATTTGTTAATATTGAAGCGTATTTTTTATAAATTAAAACGCGGAAAGTGAAAAATTCTAACTTTGAAAAAATATTTGATAGTTGGTGCGATATTTGGTTGAAAACAGATAAATCGGTGGGAAGGACATTGGTTAAAAGTCATTGTTATCATACTTTTAAATTCGAAAAAAATATTTATAGTTAGATCACTGGACAATGTCTGTCCGGAAAGCTAGTTTTTTTTATATAAAAATTTAAAGATATAGTATAAAGATCTAATAGAAAATTGAGAAAAAAACATTTTTAGTCTAAGGTACTTAGACTTTTAGTATGTTTTGAAAATTAATAATTTATGAAGTGTTTTGTAGCCTAGCGGTGCAATCGGCGACTAGTAATCCGAAGGTCGCGGGTTCGATACCCGGAGAAAAAACTTTGTTTTTTTTTTGTAAAATAGGTACATCAAAATTGTATTTGAGTTATTTGATTCATTTTTATTTAAAAAAATCTATAAATAATCTCAAATAGTTTTGGATGTCATTTTTCCGCCGTCGTGATATTCATAGCCGTACATCATTCAAACCATCAAAGTATTTCTATAAAAGAAGAAAATTTCCCAAAGTTTTGCGCACTTTCATCGATAATTTTTGTCTATTTGTACAATTCGTTTGATCTAGTGTCGACATAACAGATTGTATAAGAATTCCTTTCGTTCATGTTGTTTGAAAAATGTTTTGTTGTTCATTTATCTACCGAATGTGGAAATCATTGTTAAGAAATAAGTTTGGTCTGTTGGATCTAGGTTGTCACGCGTGTGTTGCCATTTGAATAAAATCTCTCGTGGGCATCGAAATAATCGGCTTGGTATTAGATAATCCGAGAAATACTTTTATTTGATAATGACGTATATGAACGCATGTTTGGCTTCTTATCATTCATTCACACTTTTTGACCTACTCGTCACGTCGTATCCCCGAGGGTATAGGCAGAGAGTACGAACTTTTATTCACGCTTTTGCTTCGTTTAAGAGCATAACGTTTCGCATAGATTGTCTCCTATTCCTTTTACTCCTTACTTGGCCGTCTTTTAAAACGGCACCGGTATGATCGGGTTACGGCAATATAGGTCGGCCACGTCTCCGTGCACCTATTCTTTCAGATTTATATATCCTCTTTTTCATTCTCTCTCCTCATCATGTCCGCATCTTCTCAATTTATTCACTTTCATTCTAGTCACTGCGCTAACATTCACTCCAAATTCTTTTTTAATATCATCCATCATTCCTCACCTTATCAATCAGTCTTTTCTCATATATTCTACGTGGAGATCTCATTTCTACGGCATACCAACTTCCAGATTTTTCAATGAATCAAAGATTATTTATATTAAAAAAATGATAGCTAGGTACTTTAGGTTAAAAACTTTTTTATAGGTTTATTTATATTCTAAGAATAAAAAGAAGTGGTTGGTGACCCAGCGGTTACAACGCCGGCTTTCGTACTGCGGACGTCGTGGTTCGATCCCAGGTGCCGACCATCTTCCTCTTTCACGACACAAGCTTTCAGTTGCTTACTGTGAAAGAGTCAAGGAGTGTATTTTGTGTTCACTTTGAGTGAAAACAGATTCATTTTATAAAAAAAAAATGATACTGATTATTTAAAACCAAAAAAACTTAAATCTTTATCAAAACATCATCGGAGAAAATTGTCGTGAGCTTGAAAAATTATTTTTGAATTTAGGTATTAAACCAACTTTTAAGGTTTTGGTATCAAATTTAGCCAACAAAGAATGTATATATGTATAGAAGCTGTGGAATTTTGTCATGTGGCCTATTTCTCATACCTTTATGAAATATTTTTTTTACGAAATAAGTTAAAATTTCTTTATAAAACTCAAAGCATTTGATGTATGTTGAAAGGGAGTATTTGGGTATTTCGGGAGTGGTGTAGAATAGCGGGCCAAGTGCCCTGAAAGCCGGATCACGTGTAACTTTTTATTCTTTGTCAGTTTTTTGGCTTCCCTATTACAGTACGCGTTTGACTAAGGTGGTGAGGGTACGCTATCAGCTGTAAATTGACATTTTAAAGCCACGAACATCAAATTCTTTAGTCGCATTCATTATTTGACATTTTATTTTGTTTAAACGCTTTTTATACCGTATGTTATCATTCGGTAAAGTTTGGGTTTAATGGTGTTTATTCATCCAACATCACATAATAATATAAGTAACACGCTTCACATGTGACTTCTTAATTCCTACTACACCGCCATCTCTTTAATTTTTTTAAAGTTATGCAATAATGGAGGAATTGTTTTTATTACAAACTTATGGCCCGTCGAACTTCATCCCGCATCCGATTCAACAATAATTATTACATAATGCAATACCTATATTATAAGTTAAATTTTATTCGCTTTTTATGTCATAAACTGTATTTAATTCACGTAATTAGTCAAAATATTTTTTTTCATTCTGGGTTTGTTAAGAAGATGATAATAATAATTATGTGAATAATGAGTAAACATCAGACACTATACAAATTAGATGGCATCATTTATCCTTCTGGCTTTAATTATTTCAAACGATACAAATGAAGATTATGTTTTTTTATGTTCCGAGGGCTTAATCCATTTATTAATTATGTCTTATCCCCCGTGGAATTGATTTCAGAGTAATTTAATCTTTTATTACAGTACATAATTAATTCTCTTGATTTCTGCGAAGCGGGCTGGCTTACCGACGACTTAATCGTAGGTAACAAGTTTTTTTACAGACTTGCGTGACTAGGAGGAAAAAGGTGGAGGAATGCTCATATTATAAAATCTAATCACCTTCTAGCAGCAAAACCTATCGGATGACGGGTATAAATTGAGGTCAATGATTGTTTGATTTTCATATTAATCAGTTATGTATATCCTCCCTTATTTACCACGTTTAGGACAGAGGTGAATTTGACATACCTATTACCTACTGCAAAAGTTGTATTTATCAAGTATCACAATCATATGTTTTCTTCTTGTTGATGTTGCAATCGCTACCGAGAAATTGATCTACTATCACATATTTTTTCGTCGATATAATATTTCCTGCGGACACCTATAAAACAACGAACATTAACTTTGACAGAATAACAATACCTATTCATTAATACATTCGTCAACGCTTTACAACCCAGCTCGGGTCTTGGCCTACTCAAGATCTTACCTCTACGAATGACGATCCAGCGCAGGTGGTTTTGGTACTAGTCTCGTTTAAACAAAAAGTTATTATCCAATACGTATTTTAGGGGAGGGTAGGTAAGTATATTAAAAAACAAAGGAATATGTTTTTCTCATTTAATTTAAAAAAAAATAGAAAAGATTATAATCAGTTGCTGTTAAAATTTTGCTGTTTCAACACTACAGTCATTGTGGAAATTTCTTGCCTTACCTATCCCTGGTTCATTATGGCCCACTGTTGGATTTTATTTTGAAGTAGACAGAAGTCAAGGATTCATTCAATTTTTTAAACGCATGAGATCATGCGTTATAAAATATCGAAGATCTTTCTTGATAAGTTCTGCAGGTTTTTCGTATCAATTTTCTCCACACGCCTGCCATTATGTACATATTCTTTGTAATATGAAAATGGCTAAATTTAATTATTCCTGAGAACGTTTTATCCATATTATTTTTCTTTTAATATAATTATTATGATATTTTTTGTTCATTTGTTTCTCTACAAGAGGTCTTTATTTCCGAGAAAACGAATCTCAAGACCGACATACTACCATTATTTCGAAATACGTTATTATGATTTCGGCTTTCACTTTTTTTTTGCCAAGAATAAACTCGCAACAAGCAATAAAAGCCCCGAAATTGGACAAATTCAAGACGACAATTTGATAACCCCCTCGCGTTGTTTTCTTGCCCTCCTCGTAGAAGAATAATAAGTTCCCTACGCATTCAACATAAAAAAACAGTCTTCAACTAAAGAGATTCTTGACTTTTCCTAACTCGTATTATTCGGGATCCTTCTTTACAAATTGTTTTTATTTTTCTATTATAATTTATTGCAGTTTGATTTCATCTTTTATATTTACGGTTTAGACATACAAGAACACGTGGATTGTATTACTTATAGTTTTTTTACTAAATATTTTTTTGGAAATATCTATAATAACTCGATATCACAGTTTTAACAGTTTAAAAAATATACTTAGGTACCTAATAAATTAAAACTATTGTTATTGTCTGACGACTGAAGGTCGTGGGTTCGAGTCCCGGTCCCGGTGTCGATCATTTCCACATTCACAATACAAGCTTGGCTTTATGTGAAAGATTTCGAAAGTGTACCTATATTGTATTATGTTTTCACTTAACTTTGGGTGAGTTCGGATCCTTTTGTATTAAATATCTTCAGATCCTACATGAATAAGACATGTTTACTTTTATTGAAAATTAAGATGTCGTATTTAATATAATAATATAATTTACCTAAAGGGGGGGGGGGGGGGATAAAATGGATATAGCGGAAGCGCTGAAAAAATCAGTTTAATAAAAATTCATACAAGAGATTTGGAAATATCTGATTTTCGATATCACGTATGGTAAACTTCGTTATTGTGAACAAATATTTTCGCTGTAGAGAAAATGGGTGCTTTTCGGCTTGTTAGTCTTCAGTACTGTGTCTACTCACAATCGAATTCCGATTTTTCAAAACAACAGTAGGCTGAATTAAGGTAGACTTTTTTTTTTCTGTCTGCACCGAACGTATGGATATATATTTTTTAAATATTTACTGTTATTCTCATATTCACGTTCCAACTCATCAATGATTGCAATTGATTCCATGGCAATCACAATCCAATATTTGATAAAATGTTTATTATGAGCGGCCAAATGATTTGTTTTTGTATTTCTACGGTCAAATCACAACAGCCCTGTCAAAAAGTGAATAGCCGGCGCAATCCTTTTTAGTCAATTTTTAGCTCGCGGTGGCCAATTTCGGAACTACATACGCCGCTCTCGATAAAATACAATCCACATCAATGTCCCTATTCTATACCTTTTGATGTGATAATTTTGCAAATATCGATGTCTACAGCGCAACTGATATCGCTAGCAACATAATAAATTGAACGAAATTGCTAGACCGTCAACTAACATAATTAAATTCTGGCGAGTGACTTATGTGAACTGTCAAGTGAGTTGTCACATATGGGAGGTTTTCTAGGGAGCTTCCGACTATACACACTAGGTGGCAGCGCTTCTAATCTGGTCTATTGTCAAATCGACAGCTAATTATGACAGCTGTTAAACATATCATCTAGTATTGACTGATGAATATTATGCTAATATATCTCCTATCTTTTTTTTTCTCAATTAAACAATTTAACGTTTTAATTATTGATGATTGAAAAAGTGGCCTTTTCTAGGAGGTAAACCATAGTGTGTCCTTTTACACTACACACAAACAAAATATACAGTTAACATTAATTAAGAAGGTATGTATTTGTCTTCAAGGGCGGATTTGCAGTGCTGTTCTGTATCTTCTTGTTTTATTGTTTTCTGTTACGGTATTTTTTCATTTGTATTTAGGTACCTAGGTATATAAAAATAAAATAAGATAAACAATTATTTTATTTGTAAAAGTATGTTTTTTTTTTTTTTTTTATTAAAGACTAGCAGTCTGTTCCTGCTTCGCACGGGTAGGTACATAGGTATTTAAAAAAATAATTCAGTTTCCTTATGATCTTTATAGATCCCTAACTTTATCAAAATATTCTATAGGCTATGTTAATCTGGAATAATGTAGCATTCCAATGGTCCCCTCCCGTCCGGCTCGTACCCCAGTGACGCCTATATCTCTGCCGCATTTCAAATTATTTTTTTTTTAATAAATCAACACTTATTGTGGCATTATTATAATAGTTAGACGTATGCTGTCGCGACACTTTTTGTAGATAATTATGTCTTCTACAAAGTTGTAGTACATTATTTTACTCTATCTTCAATAGTTTTCGCAGCGTTCGCGATGTAAAGAATATTTTAGGTAATTTTTGCACCTTATTGGAGTTTTAGTAAGGATCAAAGGCTATATGAAAATAAAATATAGCCTATGTTCAGCGGGAAGAGTGTAGCTTCCCAACAGTGAAAGAATTTTTCAAATCGGTTCAGTAGTTTCGGAGCCTATTCCCGTCAAACAAACAATCAATCAAAACTTTCCTCTTTATAATAGTAGTATAGATACATGTAATATACAATAATTGCACAATTGTGTCACGCCAAGTCTCGACAGAAGACTTGTCGGCGTGTTCACTTTTATATACACACTTATAATTTTGAAATAACAATAATGAATCACTTATACAACCACTTAACATATTATGACTTAAATAGTCATGTCACATTATATACAGGAATTATAATATACATATATCAGTTATAAATAAATCCACACTTCTGCAACCATTCCTTGATAAGTTTCTTTAATCCATCTTTGCTCGAGCACCTCTTAATAGATGCGGGAATCATATTAAGCAGCTTCGGCACACTATACTCTAACCTTCTTTTACCGTATTTATTATTAAACTAGCTGACCCGTCGAACTTCGTATCGAAATAAATAATATGGGTACTCTAGGTTTTATGCAACAGAGCTCAAATTCGTATTTTAGTTATTTAACACGAATGACTATTTACTGGCATTAGCAAAACCTGCATACCACGCTGCATTCATTGGGTCTGAGTTTATTTTTACATCAAAAACTTATAACCTATGTTAATATGACGTGGGAAGAGGTCACCATTGCGCAAGATCGAGTGCAATGGAGAGCTCTTATTGCCTCACATTGCTCCTGAGTGGAGTTCAAAGGGAGTTTTAATTTTGATTGATTTGATGTTAATACCTAAAAAAAAGATTTTAGGTATGTCATTATATTCGATATTATAATAGTTATTTTGCTCAGTTAAAATAATATTGATTGATTAATCAAAGTACGATAAGGAACATCTCCGTACCGATTCAAAATACACATTGAGGTGTCAATACTTTTTTTGCCCATCATCGCTAGGCAGAGAGTATGGACTTCCATTCTTGCCAATCCAAACTCATTCGCTTCCTCCAAACGCATAACATTCCGCATACATGCTCTTCCTTTTGCTCCTGACTTGAGTGACTTGGCCCTCCTCTTAGACGGCACCGATATGATCGGTCTATGTCATTCCAGGTCGGTCTCGTCTGCGTGTACCCATTCTTTCAGATTTATATATCCTTTTAGTCATTCTATCTTCGTTTCTTTTTCTTTACATGCCCAAACCTTCTTTCTTTATTCACTTTCATTCTAGTCACTACACTAACATCCACTCCACATGCCTTTCTTATATTATCATTCCTCACCTTATCAATAAGTCTCTTTCCGCATATCCTACGCAGTGATCTCATTTCCACAGCATTTATTCCAACTTCCAAATTTTTCGTCCATGTCCAAGTTTCACTCCCATAAATCATGGATAGTATCAGGATTGCATTGTGCATCAACTATCGATTTCAGAGTTATCTTCTTAGAGGTCTAATTGCACCGCCAACCCTTCTTCCAGCCAATTTCCTTCTTTCAATCTCTTTTCACACCTTGCATCTCTTCTAAATAAATTACCTAAATAGACATACTTCCAAGTTCTCGACATTCACTTTCACACAACATTGCGTTCTTAAATCTTCTCTTTCAAAACAGTGGAAATAATATTTAAAAGCTCATTTAATGCAGTATCTGTGATTTTTTTTCTAACTTCTATTACAGCATGGTGAAAGTGTAGCAATTTTTATTTTCAAAAAAGAAACAAATGCTAGGTCATTAGCAAATAATATCCAGCTTTTTTTAAATATTAACGATGCAGATTATATTTATGTTATATGTATGTACTCATCCTCTCTAAAAATCAGCCCATAAACGAAGAATTGATTTTCAAACAAACATAAAAAAAATTCTACTTGTTCTTCAATATAATCATGTATTCCTTGTGTTAAAACTTATCAAAACTCCTTATAAAATGAACTTCAATTAAGTATAACTCCTTAATAGCAACGTTATATAAACGATTCTGTTTGCTGGCGGTTTTAAAAATCTCTGTAAATAAATAAAGTTTTCAAAATTCCTTACACTTCATTACAATAATGTATTCCTTGTATTAAAACTTAAATGGATTGAATATTATATGACTTATCCAATCAATATATTTCATACGATATATTTTAGATTCGCATTCTATCAATTGCAAAACAATCAATCCACTGACAGTTCTTTCAAATGTCAATTAATAAAAATTCAAAAGTAGAACAAAATTTTATTGTAAAAAGTACTAAAAAGATTACCTACTCTCTGTGTTTTCTTAAATTTCCTAATTTTCCATGAATGATTTCTTAATTTTTTTTCCTCGAATACAACCTTCTTCTGATAAGAGCCTACACGCCAAAAAAAGAATTAGCGAAATCGGTCCAGCCATTTAGGCGCGATACGATGATATCGGGAAATAAATCTCCATTTTTATAGTGTTCTTAAATTTTCTAATTTTTCATGAATTTTTCTTAATTTTTTTCTTCTAAATCAACCTTCTCCCGATAAAAGCCTACACTACGAAAAAGAATTAGCGAAATCGGTCCAGCCGTTTAGGCGTGATGCGATGATATCGGGAAATAAATCTCCATTTTTATAGTTTTCTTAAATTTTCTAATTTCACATGCATTTTTCTTAAATTTTTTGTTCTAAAAGTACACTCTCCTGATAAAAGCCTACATGACAAAAAAAGAATTAGCGAAATCAGTCCAGCGGTTTAGGCGTGATGCGATGATATCGGGAAATAAATCTCCATT
This sequence comes from Mystacides longicornis, assembly GCA_963576905.1. Taxonomy (NCBI): domain Eukaryota; kingdom Metazoa; phylum Arthropoda; class Insecta; order Trichoptera; family Leptoceridae; genus Mystacides; species Mystacides longicornis. Next base: position 1,486,131 of record OY756423.1, read on the forward strand.
TTTATAGTTTTCTTAAATTTTCTAATTTCCCATGCATTTTTCTTAATTTTTTTGTTCTAAAAGGACACTCTCCTGATAAAAGCCTACACGACAAAAAAAGAATTAGCGAAATCGGTCCAGCCGTTTAGGCGCCATCCGATGACAACGCGAAATAGGTCTCCATTTTTATATATAAGATTGAGGAACACTGTATCCGTCATTCAAATCAAATCAAAAAATCATTCAGTTTAAATCTCGTACAATGAAAATGTCGCGGTTTATTTTTAAAATCATCCTTTAGAAACTGATCAAGGACCAACCTCTGCCAGTACAGACCCTTAGCTGTTAATACCTTCACTTTTTTAAAATAAACCGAGTAATCCTTTCTTCGCATTCTATTCACGTACAATATAGTGTCCCTCTTAACAATTAACCTTAAAATTGACTTTTGTGCTAACATAATTCTTTTCAAATTCGTATTTGTGCAACAACCCCAACTCGCGATCCCATATCTAATTATCGACTCAGCCAAGGATCTGTATATCACCAGAAGTGTGGATTTGGGCACATAACCTCTTATTCTAAAAATTCTACCAGCTATAGTTCTCAACCTACGACAAACGTTATCTACATGCATATCCCATTTGAATCTATCATCCACAACAACTCCCAAATATGTGTATTTTTGTACAGTTTCAATATGCGGCCATTCGCATTCACTGGAGGGCTCAGCATTGGAGTGAATACACTCGTGCGTATGAGACACAACACTGGGACACAGCTGGACCCTCGCATGAGGCGTTCTGATGTGCATTAACTTGGTCTTTTTGGCATTTATTAATAGTCCACAGTCATGAGACCATCTCAAAAGCCTGTCATAGTCCAGCTGTAGCTTTCTACTTGCTTCACTCACATCAGGACCAGAGGCCACCAATGCAGTGTCATCAGCATATACAAAATGTTTCACATGTTTAAATAACACTCTCATAACAGACACAAATATTATATACAGCGTTGGGCCCAGTATGGAGCCCTGAGCCACACCCGAGAAAATACCTCTAACATCACTATATGATTCAGAAATTTTCACACTTATACTTCTATTTTTAAAATAATTTTCAAAAATCTTCAACACATTTCCCCTAATACCTATGGACTCTAAAACTGCAATGAGCTTTCCATGGCTAATTGTGTCGAATGCTTTGGAGTTATCTATAAACATTACATTACAAAAAAGAAAATATGTACAATGATTATTCTAAACATATGGTTGAGGTTATAAACGTTAATTTAACCAGTGTTGCCAACGCCGTTTTTCAAACGCAAAGTAGCCAAACTGAAAATTTGGTATGCGGTCATTCCGAAAATTTTAGTATCCGAAGAGATGTGGGAGTTCACTAAAAAAAGGTAATTTAGTATCCGAAAGGTGAAAATTTGCTAAAAGGGAAGTAACCCAAGTGCCTACCCGTCGCCTTTTAGATTTTTTCGTCGCATATTCTCGTTCCAAATGGCCCAAATAGAAGTAAATCGCCCCCTTTGGCAACACTGAATTTGACAATAGACCGGATTAGCTAGGGCGCCTCTAGTGGCACAAAATGGAAAAAAAAATCCCATTTTCTAAATAAAAACTAAAAAGGTAGGTACACAAAAATAAACCTGATTCATCGGAGAGAAACGTTTATCATTTATGTTTTTATGGAAAACATCGCGGGTGTTCCCCATCTTAACATCGCACCCGCCATTATCGAAGATGGCGGAAGGCGGAAGCTTTCAGTCTGGAACGATAAACTGTTGTTATTGCGAGCCGTAAATCTCGCATTAAAAATATTATCATCTTAATGAAATATACCCAGTGCGCTAGCAACTAATTAATACGTTAACCAATAAAGTGAGTTGTTAACGTCCTTGCAATGTTATGGCCCGTTAAAATATTGATATAATTATTCGCAATTCCGCGTACTTAAATAAATAAAACTTTATTATGAATTTTAAAAACAATTTTATATACAAGCATTTAAAACAGTCAAAGGGGGGACTTATCCCTAAGAATCTCTTCCAGCCAACCCAAGCATAAGCATAGTTCAGACTAGGTCAAGTAGCGAATTAATGTAGTTGATAATTTACAGGTTACTCTACAAAAAATCGTTCCTACCCTATGGTATACCTATGTATGCAAGTAGAATTCATTAGTGCAAAATGTCATTTTTGATTTTTACTTATTTTTTAAAAATTTACCTTTGATATTATTATATTCTCTATAGTTCACACACCCATGCATCCAATCCAAACTCCCTTTACTTAGGGGCATATAGAGGCAACAAGAGCTACCTCCATTGTGCTCGATCCAATGATCTTGTGATCTCGATCACACACGCATAAAAAAATGGATTGACTCGACTAAAATGTCGGCTAATCTTCTCATCCAAGAAACATTTTTTAACTTAATTTCTCACCACTCGATTAAATTAAAATAATTATCGACTAATGTGAACTACACTTTATGTACTGCCAGGAAGAAAAAAATAATTTGACAGTGAATGTTATAATGTTTTTATAATATTGTAATTATTTATTTAGATATTTATATACTTAAGACACGGCGTTAACGCCTTTTAGGCAGAGCTGTTCCGAGTACAGGAAAAAAATACTCGAGTACTGAGTACAAGTACTGCACACAAATATACTCGGAGTACAAGTACTCAGATCGAAGTACTCGAGTACAAAATACCGAGTACAAGTACCGAGTACATGAGTGATTAATTAAACGCAAATCTTTTATAAACCTCTAACAACTTTGCGCATGTTTCAAAACATAATGTAATCGCGAGCAATTGAATCGATCATTACAACAAACTGCATGAAATAAAAATTTTACAAAAAAAAGTGTATAACTATTATATATTATTATTACATTAAAAAATGGGTAAAATAACGCCTCTACGTGGTGCACCCCCGGGCAACGTTATAACGGCAAAATTCTATCAATAAGGAAGAGAGAAAGCAAATAAACCAAAGAGGATTGAATTAAAAACAAGAAAATAGAACATGGTATGGTAAATGATACAAATCGCAAAAACAGCTCTCCTCTGGGCAATAAGACAAGAGACCTTGGAAAAAATCAATAAGGAAGAGAGAAAGCAGATAAACCAAAGAGTGTATAACTATTATATTATTACATTAAAAAATGGGTAAAATAACGCCTCCACGTGGTGCACCCCCGGGCAACGTTATAACGGCAAAATTCTATCAATAAGGAAGAGAGAAAGCAAATAAACCAAAGAGGATTGAATTAAAAACAAGAAAATAGAACATGGTATGGTAAATGATACAAATCGCAAAAACAGCTCTCCTCTGGGCAATAAGACAAGAGACCTTGGAAAAAATCAATAAGGAAGAGAGAAAGCAGATAAACCAAAGAGGATTGAATTAAAAACAAGAAAATAGAATATGGTATGGTAAATGATACAAATCGCGAAAAATAGCTCTCCTCTGGGCAATAAGACAAGAGACCTTGGAAAAAATAGAAGACAGAAGAAATAAGTATGTAGTTCTAAGACCGAATATCTGACAAAACTGACAAAAGAGCTATGTATTGATGTTATACTGCTACAGGAAACCCACACAGCAAACTTAAACCAACTCACCACCAGAGGTACCTACGGTTCCCGGTTTCAACCTAGCTGGCGCTGTCCACGGCGTGGCCACCAACGTACGCGACGGCCTGATTTGGATTTGGAAAACATTGTTTTAAATCAGGTAATGTGTCCTTGGTCACCAGTCACCATCAAAATAGGACACAAAAGTCGTCAACGTTTACAAACCTGATAGATTCCAGTGGCCACCCACAGTCATTACTTCAGCCCTCCCACATCCATCTGTCATAATGCGAGACTTTAATAATGGGAGCAATCACACCAACTGGGGATTTAGAACCTCAGACAATAATGGTGAGGACCTCACGGAATATATAGAGACTGAGAATCTTCACCTCGTTTATGATGCCAAAGACAGAGGCACCTTTTTGTAGTGTTCGCTATTAGCTTACCATGCGGAACTCGTCTTGCACGGGCTCACCACTACCTGAGTCCAGGGTGCAAGCACACGTCCTACCCTCTGCGTCTCGCACAGCGACTGACCCGTAGCTCTGGTGGACAGCTGCACCCTCTACCGAGTGTACGTGAGACCGCGTACTGTATCTATTGGATAGTACAGACACTACATCCCTTCCTTTTTCTATAAATGTACAATTTTCTAAAATCATCATTTTCATTTTCTAAATGTGATAATAATATAGCATGACGTAATGAATATATTATTATTTCACATAATGTTGTTTCACTCTCTTCGTTTATTCGATCTTCCATTTCTTTAGTCTCACTCGCTGATTTCCACTGGACTACCAAATTTTTCTGGATTTCCATCTCTCCTCTTACGGACTCTATACTCCTTTCCCTTTTCTTTATGAACTTTGTCTCTATCTCTAACTTCAGTGTCAATTTCCATTGCATTTATGCCTTTCAACATAGAGATTTTATCCCTGTTCATTATTTTGAAAGAAATGTTCTGACGGAGATTTTCCAGTAACCGAATGAGTAGTAGAATTATACATAATGAGGTATTCGTATAGTGTGCATTTCACGTCAAGTTTTTCACTAAAACTGATTTTGAGTTTGACGTTCCACTTCTACGTTTATTTTAGGCCAACATGGTACAGTAGTGAAAAGTTTGATATGAGAAGTATTACGAAACTTTTTTAACTCTTTATAACGACTGTAGCAGTCCATAATGTGTAGTATTTAGTAATTCAACGTACCCGATATATCCATTGCATTATACAACCCATGCTTCTGATGGAAGTTTGCGACATTTCATTGGTACTGGAGGATTTGGTTACCTAACAAAAGTGCATCCTTTTTACTACCGATTCCACGTCCTTGCCCATCTTGGCCACCAAACCTTAGTACGAAGGCGACTCTTCATAGCCACAACACCTGGATGCCCCTCATGAGCCGTTGGTATAACAACTATTCAGTTCCCTCTCAAGAGGATGTTCTCCTAAAAACATACCTTATTCATTCGAAAACTTTCGAGTATTTTACACAGCCGTGATAGTAGATCCGCAAATTGGTCTTACCAGGTTTATATTATTTACTAACCCTAAAAACTTTATGATTCTTGTATTGTTTGTGGTACTATAAATTCAACAATACTTTTTATACGCTAAAAATGCTCAAGTATAGGTACCGCTTGGCTTATTAAATTCTTTAAGATACTTCCAAATCCAAACCAAACTCCCCTAAGACCCCACTCAGGGGCACAGGGAGGCAACAAGAGCCCCCCATTGCGCCCGATCATTGCGCAACGCCAATGACCTCCTCCCACACCATGTCCATTCCTCAGCTCCACCTCAAAGGAGCGGATCACCGCATGAGAGGGTCCCCCCGTCCTCGGGACCCTGATGGGAGGAAGAACAGCGCTCTCCTCGGCCAACCGTCACTCGGCATCCCCAACACATGTCCCAGCCAAGTCCATTTCCTCCACATAATAGAGATACTTTTTTTTTTTTTTTTTTTACTTTGATGCATAACTATTGTATTTATTGTTTCTTCTTCTGTTTTGTAAATTGTATGTAAAAACAACTATTGGTTGCGTAGATTTCAAACAAATAAATAAGTATTTAGGCCCATTCTGGTTTTAATTTATAGCCCAAAAAGTATATTGTTTGTATTTATAAATGCATATTTTATGTCTAATTTAGAAAAATATTTCGTTTTATTTTTTATTGCTAATAAGTTCTTCATACAGGGTAATCGGAGGTCTTCTTTTAAATCGGTGTGTTAGCACGCCGCATGTCTACGCATAAACGTACATCCCCTTATATTTCGGAAATGGTACAATACTGGATTCCTCTTCAAGATGATTTACACTCGCACCTAACCAAGAACACCCAATCGCAATGCGGTATCGCAACCTAGTAGGTTTCGTTATCCGTTTTTTATGACGTAATCAGAAGCGCGTTCACTTTTTCATTCGCTTTTATTTCTGCTTCAAAAGATCTTTTGATCTGTAATGGTGTCTTACTTCCGTATGCCAATAATATTTCGTTTGGCTGTTACTTGTTTCTCACACTTCATTTTCTTTTCTCTTAAATATTCCCTGGTTTAACGTGATATTAAATTTAATTTACATCCCGAATCAATCATCATTTCTAAATTCACCCTTCTTATTCCGCATTTCATTGTTGCATCGTCGTTCATATTTAATATATACCTACTTCACTTCTTCTACCTTTTCTACAGAACTAACCGCAGTTCCTCTTCCTTGTCGCTTCTTAAGGTTCTCTGCTCCGCATTGTGAAAGCTTATGCTTCTGGTGGTTTAACTTTGTTCTACCGCATTTCCGGTAATTACCAAGTTTTTCTTTTTTTTTTTTTTTGCTCATAACTATCTAGCTGATAGTTCACAATTTCCAAAATGTTTGCTATAGTAATTACTTTGTCTAATGTGATTTCATCACCCGTAGTTACCATTTTTTTTCTTAATTCTAATGAAGATTTTTCTAGTATATGATCAATTATAAAATATGCTCATCTGGTTTTTTTTTTTTTACATTTTGCTGGTTGATTTCTTAATTTAATAAGATATTTTCAAAATATTCTTAATGAGCCGGAAAGTGTGCCGTTCAAATGTCTTGTTTTGTTTAGGAAGGAAATAGTTATCTAACTAACGAACAGCTATTTCGACAATGTTACTTTTATCTCCAGGATCTGCAATTTCCCCGGGTAAGTTATAATATATGTCCTGCAGTGCATCTTCCCTTGGAACTAACAATGTAGCCCTCTTTTTTGCTGGATGTGTGATGTCCATGGCTTCCAGATAAATTTTAAGGGTGCGTCAATGGTTACAAACAATTTAATGGTCGTCAATGGTTACAACCAATTTAATAATCGTCAATGGTTACAACCAATTTAATGGTCGTCAATGGTTACAACCAATTTAATGGTCGTCAAGGTTACAACCAATTCAATGGTCGTCAATGGATACAACCAATTCAATGGTCGTCAATGGTTACAACCAATTTAATGGTCGTCAATGGTTACAACCAATTTAATGGTCGTCAATGGTTACAACCAATTTAATGGTCGTCAAGGTTACAACCAATTCAATGGTCGTCAATGGTTACAACCAATTTAATGGTCGTCAATGGTTACAACCAATTTAATGGTCGTCAAGGTTACAACCAATTCAATGGTCGTCAATGGTTACAACCAATTCAATGGTCGTCAATGGTTACAACCAATTTAATGGTCGTCAATGGTTACAACCAATTTAATGGTCGTCTGTGGTTACAACCAATTTAATGGTCGTCAATGGTTACAACCAATTTAATGGTCGTCAATCGTTACAACCAATTTAATGGTCGTCAATGGTTACAACCAATTTAATGGTCGTCAATGGTTACAACCAATTTAATGGTCGTCAAGGTTACAACCAATTCAATGGTCGTCAATGGTTACAACCAATTTAATGGTCGTCAAGGTTACAACCAATTTAATGGTCGTCAAGGTTACAACCAATTCAATGGTCGTCAATGGTTACAACCAATTCAATGGTCGTCAATGGTTACAACCAATTTAATGGTCGGCAATGGTTACAACCAATTTAATGGTCGTCAGTGGTTACAACCAATTTAATGGTCGTCAGTGGTTACAACCAATTTAATGGTCGTCAGTGGTTACAACCAATTTAATGGTCGTCAGTGGTTACAACCAATTTAATGGTCGTCAGTGGTTACAACCAATTTAATGGTCGTCAATGGTTACAACCAATTTAATGGTCGTCAGTGGTTACAACCAATTTAATGGTCGTCAGTGGTTACAACCAATTAAATGGTCGTCAGTGGTTACAACCAATTTAATGGTCGTCAGTGGTTACAACCAATTTAATGGTCGTCAGTGGTTACAACCAATTTAATGGTCGTCAGTGGTTACAACCAATTTAATGGTCGTCAGTGGTTACAACCAATTTAATGGTCGTCAGTGGTTACAACCAATTTATTGGTCGTTAGTGGTTACAACCAATTTAATGGTCGTCAATGGTTACATCCAATTTAATGGTTGTCAATGGTTACATCCAATTTAATGGTTGTCAATGGTTACATCCAATTTAATGGTTGTCAATGGTTACATCCAATTTAATGGTTTCAAGGGTTACATCCAATTTAATGGTTGTCAATAGTTACATCCAATTTAATGGACGTCAAGTACATCCAATTTAATGGACGTCAAGTACTTCCAATTTAATGGTTGTCAAGGGTTACATCCAATTTAATGGTTGTCAAGGGTTACATCCAATTTAATGGTTGTCAATGGTTACATCCAATTTAATGGACGTCAAGTACCTTCAATAATAATAATAATAGATAAATCCAATATAATGGATGTCAAAATTACCTTCATCCATTTCCAATACAACCCGTATGTGTTTATTTTTTTTTTTTTTTTTTGAAATGGTCGTGATGATTCTGCCAAAGGTCACACTTCTTTCGATGTGTGGTTTGTCATTTCCGATACAGTGTATAGGAGTTTAATCAAATATTTCATAATGTAATTAATCCCCCAAAGCACGAGCTCTGCTCAACCTTGAGGGCAAAACATATTTAAAAAAAAATTACAAATTTTATTATCGTGTAGGCTAAAAAATAAGAGACTGTAACTTGAGTGTTTTTCACTCTCTCAATAAAAATATTTGAATTTGAAAATTTGAATGTTGTATGTAATAATGTATATCACACAGTAAATATCGGCATTAAATTGCTGTAAAATGTAATACAACCGAATAATCACGAAATTTGTTTGAAAAACGTTTTTTTATTTTCATATTGATTTTACAAAATTTTACAAGAATATTAACGCATACAAACCTGTACTTCTATTAATGTCAATTTGAACATAGATGAAATATTGCTTTATCTTTATTTTAATTAATATATAGTTATGTTCAATATTGGTCAAAATATTTTGTATTGTAATGTACAAGATGTTGTAAAGCAGTTACATTTATGGCTTTTGTTATGGTTTCATTAAAATTTAACACTTTTATTCAAATATAATAATATATACATTGTTATCACATCTATGTCATTCAATGTTGAAATGAAACAAATACTCGAAAAATAATATCCACGTTATCTTATAAATTGCTTCTCAAACTACCGTTTGGGATGAGCCATTTAAATCTTTAGTACCATTAAAAATCTAATCACATTTTTCATAACTTAAGAGAATTTACAGGCTTTCGCAAATTAAAGCTTCTATTGCATAATATTTTTACTAACCTTTTACCTCGTCGCCATATGTAGTGTTCGCTATTACATAGCTTACCATGCGGAACTCGTCTTGCACGGGCTCACCACTACCTCAGTCCGGGGTGCAAGCACACGTCCTACCCTCTGCGTCTCGCACAGCGACTGACCCGTAGCTCTGGTGGACAGCTGCACCCTCTACCGAGTGTACGTGAGACCGCGTACTGTATCTATTGGATAGTACAGACACTACACTTTTATCAGCTAGATGGAACGGCTACACCCAGGACTTGTGCTTGTCCTCGAAGGTCTCGCAATGGAACTTCCAAAATAACAAATGGGACATCTTCGCCACCCATTTCGATGAGACATTGATGTCTCTCGTACCACTGCTTACTCTCTCTCTCTCTTTGAGTCACAATCCTAGGATTGGTCTGCACCAAGCATGCTGACTCTTCTTCTCCACTCCTACTAACTACCATAAATTTATAACATCAGTTTCAGAGGCCGCCAAACAGTCTATACCATGAGGATATCGTAAAACATACATCCCGGATGGAAGGAACACTGCAAGAATCTCTACAACAGTTAATCCGTAAGGCATGATCCCTACTCCGTAAAATGTGGCAAATTAAACCACCGGACCGCACAGCAAAGATTTCAGCGAACCTTGATGCAAACAAAATAGTAGAGAACGGCAGAGCGCCCGGAGACAAAACATTCCAACCTAAGGTTAAGGAACAGCTCCACACAGCACAAAGGACTGTCCAATCCGATCTACCCTGGTTGCTCCGTTCACTGAAACAGAGGTGACTTCAGCCGTTTAAACGTTAAAACAGCCGGAAAGGCTGCTGGGTCTGATGGCATGTTGCCTGGCTTATGCGGTGTTCACACGAGGCGATATAAGGCCAGACGATTTCGCTTGCATAAAAAAAATATCGCTCGGTCGCCCATTGATCGTCTGATGTGTTCACACGAGCCCGCCGGCATACATTCAATCTGTCAGGTGCGCTGATAGTTTTAAAAATGGCGGACGTCGAGGTAGAAGTCACGCAGTAATTGGGGTTAGTTGAAAATATTGTTTTAGACGATATAAGGAGACTCCTAATTGAGGAAAAATAAAAACAACGCAGATATTGGGTGCGGAATTGGATTCTAAGGAGAAATAAATTTAGCGCAGTGCTGTCAACTGTCAATAAACAGAATATACGGATGCCGCGCATATCTGCGCATGCGTGCACCAGATACAAAAGTTGAAGGGCGTTCAACTTGAGGCGATATCGCTTTCAACCATTCTTATCGCTTCAGATTTATCGACAATCTGTTCACACGGTTCAATTGGCTGGGGATATTTTAGTGTCCTGGCGATATTCGCCTCGTCTGATCCTGAAAGCCCCTGTTTTCATCTAAACCATCCTTGGGTAACCCTCGACATCTCCAATTTTTTTCATCGAAATCCGTCCAGTAATAAAGGAGGAGTTAGGTAACAAAGAAAACGGCTAGATTTTTATAGAGTAAGATATAGAGTTGTAGTGCACATTAGTACAAGGATAAATAAAAAAAACTCACAATTAACATAATAATAATATAACACTTTTCTATACAAAGGTGTCAGTATTGCTGGCGGAACTTATTACTTGAGGTAATTTTTTCCAGTCAACCGGTACCGTCCAATTTGAGACAGGCCAACCCCAGATAGAATTTTCAAGTGAAAAAACACTTTTGAAAACTCTGACCCGGATGACTTCGGATCTGAAGTCCACGCCAGTACAACTAGGCTACCGAGGACAATTATTAAAATAATAGTGACTAATATAATAAGAATACACTGCGAATATCCTTGACGCGGGCCACCAGCCGAAATAATTTAAAACATCTAAAGTGCTGGTCTTGTAAAAGCCTGAAAAATTTCCGCAAGACCGTCTGCTACAAGTTGCTTGAATATCTCACTCTCAACGTCTTCTTTTTGTTGTGTCTAAATACTACAAATTATGGGATTTAGCAGTATCGAAGTTCTGATTTTTTTGTTTTTTTTTTATATATATATTTTTACTATTCTATTCTATTCAACAGATTAGAGCCCATCATAAATCACAATTTTTTCATATAAATAATATACCTACTTCAGTTTTTACGTAAAGGAGCAATAGCAGAGCAGATTTCAGACTATACTCTATAACTATAAGACTATAAGACTTATTTAGTTTTTGAAATAACCAATTCAATCATAATACACGGGTTTTAAAAACAACAATTTCGTCACCAACACTCTCGAATTAAAAACGAGAACCATACATTCACACTTTACCACTACCAATAACCACGACACCTAACAAGTCTCTACTTGCAATATAAATACAAATTACGTATCATAGTAGGTTTAACGTATTCCAATAAATCCAAAGATGTACTCGAGAACTTGAAATGTACTCGAGTACCTTTAATGTACTCGAGTACCTTTGATGTACTCGAGTACTTTGAATGTACTCGAGTACATTCAAAGTACTCGAGTACATTTTAGGCTCAAAAACGTACCGAATACAAGTACAAGTTTTAGAAATGTACTCGTGGACTGAGTACTGAGTACACCAAAAGTACTCAGAGTACAATCTACGAGTACTTGTACTCGAGTACCGCCCAGCTCTGCTTTTAGGTACATATAAAGGTTAAAATAACAATATAATAATACTTTTTGTAAGGTTTGTGTATTCACATAGTGAAAGTTCATTTTGATGATTAAAATTAAACACAGTTGCACTTTCACAAATTTTTTATGAATCTCGAGCGCTTTCGTCCGACTCACGCAGACATTGTCAAGAGACTAAAATAAAAATTATAAACTCAAAGAAAAGTATGGTACAATGATGGCGGGAGAGGATACTATAACTAACAGATGACAAGATATTATTATTATTGTATACATATTTTTTAGGCTAGATCTTAATAAATTAACTAGTAGGTATCAATAGGATGGTTAACCGAAATTATGAATAGGTGATAAAGTGATACATTAATTTAAAATAAATACAACTAATTACTTATTCATAATACAATACATATCTATGATAATAAAGGAGATGGTGCAGGGACTTGAATGTTAACAATAGAATCGCGATTTTTATGTATCTCGAGCGTTTCAAGGCCTAATCTACGATACTTGTGATCTTCTGAGTGCAATACCCTCACGTTGTTCATACTAAAAGAATGGTTATGTTCAATGCAGTGGTCCGCCATCTCAGAGTAACCAGATAGACCTCTAAACGCTCTATGATGTTCCTTTATTCTAGTAGTAATGGATCTGCCTGTTTCTCCAACGTATTTTGCTGAGCAGTCACTGCACCATAGCATGTTCTGCTCAGCAAAATACGTTGGAGAAACAGGCAGATCCATTACTACTAGAATAAAGGAACATCATAGAGCGTTTAGAGGTCTATCTGGTTACTCTGAGATGGCGGACCACTGCATTGAACATAACCATTCTTTTAGTATGAACAACGTGAGGGTATTGCACTCAGAAGATCACAAGTATCGTAGATTAGGCCTTGAAACGCTCGAGATACATAAAAATCGCGATTCTATTGTTAACATTCAAGTCCCTGCACCATCTCCTTTATTATCATAGATATGTATTGTATTATGAATAAGTAATTAGTTGTATTTATTTTAAATTAATGTATCACTTTATCACCTATTCATAATTTCGGTTAACCATCCTATTGATACCTACTAGTTAATTTATTAAGATCTAGCCTAAAAAATATGTATACAATAATAATAATATCTTGTCATCTGTTAGTTATAGTATCCTCTCCCGCCATCATTGTACCATACTTTTCTTTGAGTTTATAATTTTTATTTTAGTCTCTTGACAATGTCTGCGTGAGTCGGACGAAAGCGCTCGAGATTCATAAAAAATTTGTGAAAGTGCAACTGTGTTTAATTTTAATCATCAATATAATAATAATTCAGTGGTCATCAATAATAATAAAAAATAAATAACAAAGAATCAACAACAACTAATACTCAATAATAAATAAGTTAACAATTTATATACAGTGATGTATGCTTTATAATGCGACTCAATGAATAAATGTTTGGAAATAACAATAAACAAAACAAAAAGGAATACACCACGAACATCACCACAAATACCAGAGAACACGCCAAAAACATCCAGCAAAACAAGAGAGAACACTAGCAAGCACACCCAATCAGTCAACTATTCATTAATCAAGAGAGAGACTGCATATAGATTAAAAAAAAGTGGTTCAACAGTTTAGATCTCATCGTTCTCTCTGTGTCGTGGAACACATCAACGGTCCGGCCGAACTCATTACCCTCAGCATGCAACCGATTCATTATAGAGTTCCGTTCGTAATAATTAGTTTGGGCATTACTTACATTAAACAGGGCTCTTTGACGGGTGGGCCTAGTTGGTTGTAATGTCGTTTTGTAACACAATTTTATTTTTCTTAAAGCAATGAGTAGCTATGCCTTAAGGTGTACGTGTACATACTTATATCAACCTACCCTTTTAACAGAGAACTTCATGCCCTTTTCGCGTTTAGGGTTAGATGTGTAAAGTTTTGAGAAAAGCTCAAAAGACATTGGTGTGCGCTAACTTTTAACAATATTTCTTAAATTATTAGTAGTTACGACACAGTAGCACCTACATATTTAGTCCATTTTTTTTAAATTTTAATAAGTCTCATTTCCCGCAGATTGTATTGGTACCCTACGATTAAAATTCAAAAGACAGAGTAAGAATAGACAGTTAAATTTTTTGATATTGATGCTAATTTGAAGCATAAATTTTAAGAAAAGTGGGGTACACCTATCTCCATAATAGTTCCTACACGGATAGTGTTATTAAAAAAAATCTCTTAAAGAAATTTTTGAAAATTAGACACCTGTAAAGGTCTCGGTATGGTCAATAATTCAAATGGCATTCTTGTTGTCCATGCACTATAAGAATCCTGAGCAATGTCCTTTCTTTGTAGTTCGAAGGAGTCTCATCATAACCCTATGCATTTTAGACGTTGTTCTTGTGCCGTTTTATCATTTATCTGAGATGCCCTGATGGTAATAAAAAAGCTTAAAAGCAAAGTTAAGTTTATAAATCTGGTTAAACAGAAATAACTATTTTCTATTACTCTTTTGTATATGAAGATGCAGTCGGCGAAACTTATTGTCTGAGATTTTTTTTCCATTTAAACGTTCCCGTGACTTGATCTTATGGTTTGTTTTCCTACGGATACGCCGCTACTTTTAAAAGCGGTGAATATGTCAGTTGAGAACGTTGTCAATATTGTTTCCGTAGTAATGAAAAACATTGTCATATAATTTTGAAAGACGCCGTTTTGTCAGATGACGGCCCGTTCTTTAGGAACCCACTGCATTAGACAGAAATTCAACTTTCAATCGAAAAACAAAGTCTGGCACGACCGTAATGGTCCGTTTTACTAGGACTACGGTACTGCTATAGCGGTAGCGGTGAAAGTCAACATAGAACATTGATAAGACTGCATTAGCGCCTATAACTATCGCTAAATAAGAAGGAACATAAAAAATCCTTTAATCAACACATTTCAATACATCACACTTTATAACGAAACCTTCAAACTGTGTAGTGTTATCTTTCAGATTCAAGCCAAGAAAACTGCTGAAAGAATCGTAGTTTGGATAGAATTACGATATATACAACTATAGCGAAATATGCGTTACTAAGATATCAAGGTTTACCCAACTTTTATATGGAACATAAATGAATATGGCAGATTTTTTGTATATTTAACCTTCGAGTAAATATGAGCCTACCCCATTGATACAGCAAGGCTCGCCGCTGTGCCGTGTCATACTGCGTGAGCGAGAGTCCAACAGGGAGAGAGCTGCCTTTTATCGCTGCCACAATCTATCGGTTTTATTATTCATAACTGTTATAATATGGTTCGCGAACCCTCGTCGTTATTACCGCGAGACTTATGTTAGTTCGATACATTTTGGACTTTACGTTACGTCATAATAATACTCGTACACATAAAAATAAATTTTCAACACGATGTGAGGTTAAAGGCAAGGCGTAGGAAGCGCTTTATGACTTTTTTTATTATCATAATAATATGCACCTTGTCTTCAGTTAGGGTGCAAATCAGAAAGATGAATAAGCTTACATCGGTTTGACTTATCTATATATTAATAAGATGGGCAAAAACTTTTTACGAAAATCGCGCGGACGGAGGAGTATGAAAATTCGCACACTTATGGTTTATATAGGAGTGGCGAAAGCAAATACATTTTTAAAATTATGCTGCAAAATACAATAAATCTATAAAAAACCATTACAAATATTACTGTTATTTTATGTATTTAATACTCACACACACTTCGATGTATTTGACATTGACACAGACGCATATATTCTTTTGTTTGTTTGTGGTTAAATTGAGAATAGATTAATATTGTTTGTCTTCAATAATAATAGCTTTGTACATATCAACATTTAAAATCTGACGTATCCAATATCCATGTCATTGTTTTTGAAAGAAAATTGTAAAATAGCGTTCGCTCAGTCTTCGACAATGGAACCAATGGAAGGAATGGAATAATGTTCAGACTTATAATTTAAATAAGTTATGGTCTGTAGTGGTATGTTTATTATATGAGTCTACTGCAGTACATTGTCATCCCAATGTTTATTGTTCGCCCTAGTCCATTTGTCTTGGGTCGTCCACATCCATAGATTCTATCGAGATTCACTCTTACCTATCTGCTGTTGTTAATTCACAATTCTTCAGTAAGTTTTTGTTCCAGTCTTTCGTTTCCTTCTGGCCTACGCCATCCATCATCGCTGAGGTGAGCTTAATCTACCAGCTTATTGCCAATCTGAATATGAAGACGAACGAATGACAGCCAATATAATTATTATCGAACTTGTCGTTCGGTCTCATTCAACTTACCAATCCTACAAAAAGGATATTATTTTATCTAATCAATAGGCTGTTTGAGCAAGTCGTTTATTTGTACTTTTTACATTTTTGTCTTTTTTACATGTTTGCCCATGTCCTGAGTTAAATTGATATACCTCGTCTTTATATACCCCAACACTTATAAATCCTAGAATTCGATCGCGGGTTCATGTTTCATTTTATTTCCTATTTAAATATACGAGGGTTGAAATTTTTGCTCAAAACCAAAAAACATGAAAAATTTATACAGAAAAATATAATATGTAGAAAAAGTTTACAAGAGTGGTCAAAAATTTATAATGAGTGTAAAAAATCAGATTCAATGTGTGGCATCATTGTCATATCGAAATAAGATTGTTTTATCAATTCAACATTCACATTCTGTACATGAATGTAAACTCTTCATAACTCCTCCCGATATACTTATATTTTCCACTCCATCGGAATTCGGGATGTTAAGGTATTCTACGTTTGTTTTGATAAACGAAACGGTGGAAATTTCTTGCCGTTCGTACAAATCACTAGATGAGTCTATCTATTGAAAATTGCGTGTTTTTTTTTTTTAATATCTCTCTGAGTGATATTTCATAAAAATATATGTAATTTTGATTGAATCGAAATTTGAAAGCGTATGGAGATTTCGCATCAGTGCTATCTTACAGCAGTCAATATCGAATTCATGTTGTACATTTTATATTCAGCTCCCCCATAATTTCTAACCACAATCTTGTATAATATTCGAAAGAATTTAGCCGGGAGCCACAGCAGCCTTCGAATTTACATTTCGCAATAAACTGATTAAGCAATTTCATTCAAATCTGGTGGCCATTTACATTTATTATTCACTACAAGTATTGGATATAAATTCGCACCGTCGATTGAAATAAAAATCGTATTATGTGCATAAAAATACATTTATGTACTCAAAGAACCAAAATGTTTATATAAGCGTTTATTCAAATTTGAAGTAAATAATGAAATTAATAATTATTAGAATTTTGCAATACGAAAATAAGGATATTATAGTGGTTAAATTCAGGAATAGGTACTTCTGAAATCTGGAAATGTAATTTGGCGGTTACTACTGTGTCATTGAGGAAGAAGTTTAAATTTAGAATTAGTCAAATATTTAAGATTTAAGGGTGGGTTGCACGTAAACACCCGTTTCATCACTTTTACTTTAACAATTTTAATTCATGATTCCGTGAGTCCTTAACATACGAAACTGAAAATGAATGGAGGGAAAGATGGATGGCAACAGATATTGTTAACAAGCATCTAATAACAGATTCCACAGCCATGGTACCAGGAAGTGACCTCCCACGCAGGATCTGGGTGCAGCAGAACAGGGTGAGAACGGAGCTCGAGTGCTGCAAATACTCACTCTGGAGGTGGGGGAAACGAGAGAGTCCGAACTGTGAGTGTGGAGCAACGCAGACAGTGAAACATTTGGTGACGGAGTGCCGAACAAAAAGGTTTGAAGGAAGCCTCCGTGACATCCACGAGGCAAGTCCGGAGGCAGTAACCTGACTTGCAGCGCTGAACCCAAGACTCTAAAGGTGCTTAAGATGAAATTAACGCAGCCTGGACTGGCGGAGTAAAAACACAAAGCCACACGAAAAGTAAAGTAAGTACCTATACGAAACTGACATTTCTATTTTATTGTAGAATGAACTTTGATAAAATAATTTACAATAGGTTTGAGTATTTTTTTTATTCTAGAATGTCTCTCAATTTTTTTCTCGTTCCCTAACTCAAAAAATTTAATATAGGTATTTAGAAACGTAAGCTGCGGAAAAATGCGAGGATCAATCTTAATAATAATTGGAATTTGCCTCCATTTACCTAAAATTTCTTTCTTTTTAGCGTTATAATGATCCTTAAGTAAAATAATAAGTTTAGTTCGAACTTAACTTTTCCATTTCAAAATGTCGAAAAAAATCTGTATTTTTTGACGAACCTAATATTCTTCAAAGTTCTAAGTATCAAATAATTATGTTTTACCAAAATTTTATAATATGTAAATTAATTCGTGTAAAGGAGAATATTTTTGTCTAAGATTTTATTAAATAATGTTTAATATATGT
Organism: Mystacides longicornis; assembly: GCA_963576905.1. NCBI lineage: Eukaryota > Metazoa > Arthropoda > Insecta > Trichoptera > Leptoceridae > Mystacides > Mystacides longicornis. The sequence goes on from OY756423.1 coordinate 1,504,465, forward strand.
ACAAATTTTAATAAAAATGTATTTATTGACGAAGGATTTGCGTTTCGTATATTTATTTTAAATGACGTGAACGAAATACCACTGAAAGCTAAGCTAAGAAAAACAAATTTATATAAACGACTAATGCAGCATCTTTTATTATGCAGAACATTGCTCAGCATATCGTAAATAATATTGCAGACAATGAGTTATTATTCCATTCTTATCTCAAGAAGGTTATAATATTATTTGCAATAGGTATTCTGCATGAATCTGTTTGTGGAGACAAAAATAAAATTGTCACACAACTTTGTTTTCATACTAAACTTTTGTTCTGTATGTATCATACTGAGTGAATAAACCTTTTCTTCTCAAAAACATCTATTTGCTTTTATTATTTCAGCTATGCTTTAGAATTATTGTTTTGAAACTTTGTCTTCAGTGTAATTTCATTATGCTCTGCCAATATCACTATTAAATTAATTTTATGTTTAAATTTATCATAATTTTATCATGTCTCGTGTCTTTATTGGACGAGCTAAGCTTGTATAGTTATAAATAAGGTTGTCAAGGTTATCCACTATCCAGCCAGGCTTAGGTAGTATTGGGCTCTCTGGTAGCGAAAACCTTAATTTCTCATCAATTTATGAGGCGTATATTACTCTCTGAGGTCAGGGCCCTTTTCGTGTAAACTCTGCACAGCTCTTGTTTTATTTTCCCTTTTAAATTATGTTTTACATAATTTATTTACAGAACTAACTCTCTTTGGGATGTCCGTTGTACGACTGAGAAAGAAACAAGAAGCCCTGGTTCCGCTTTTTACTAAGAAATAATTTTGACCTTGTCTTAGTACATGTTCAAATCTTGCTCCCACGTCTTGAAATAAACGGTACACAATTTGGGAGGTTCTTACGCGATTTTCAGTAACTTTAATATTAACCTATTTAACTTTAACCTATTTTATATTTTGAGATAACCATTTTGCCTGAAGTAAAATTTTTTCAAGCAGATAAATAAATAAAAAAATGAATCTGTGGCAGATTTCATAAATTTTAATGAATAACATTTGTATTACATATATATAAATTGTGATGAAATGGCCATACGCTAAATAAATAAAATGAATGACGAAATACCTATTGACTTTTATAGTATTCAACAAAAAATATTTCTGTACCTACCTTAAACCCGCCATTTACGATGGATTACTTTTCGGCATCTAACTCATGCTACGCGCTTTAGACGAAAATGACTATTCTAGTACTAAAAGTTTGCTTGGTGTCGATGTCAGCCATTAGGAAGCAATGCTCTATTTCTGACTCTGGCTCATTTCGTTTGGTGAAAACGCACCCTTAGATAGCGAGACGCGTGTGGCGTGTGTACCCACACGTATATCTTACAAGTCAGTGGTAAGGGATGAATATAGACAAATAAATAGTTACGTAAAATGTTTACGTTCTTCAACTGGTGGGTTTTGATATTTCGTGTGGGTGGAGAATTACAGCAACTGACTTTCAGAAGATATATTATTGCATGTAAAAATAGAAATTGAAAGTTGTTTTCGGAATTCTCATTCGCATCGGTAATATTTTACGAAAGAAAAATGATATTGTTTTTGTTAAAATTAGAAAACAGATTTTATAATTTAATTACGTGATCACACATATCTCCTCAGGCGCAATCTACACAACTTGGGATCCATTTAATAATAATGGGACAAAAATACATCTGATTGTATTTTTTTTTCATAAATTATATAAACAAACATCACTTTGAATTCTGCATAAATTATTTGAGATTGTCCGAATGAATATTATATTATAGAATGATAACTTCAATTATTATTCTCCAAGACCTTTACATGAATCACTCGAGACTGTCGTCAATCTCTCACGTAGGTATGTACGAAAGCCGTCAACTTATACCGCTGTACTACCAAGTACCAACCACTTCAATAGACCATTAACGGCCACGTGGATTTTGATGTTTGCGGGGCGGCATAGAGTGTGTTTATCGGGTCACGGATAGAGTGAATCTACAGATGTTACGAATCAAATAGAGTATGAGATCGACTCTTCAATTAGGAACGTATTGTGCGGAGTGCATATTTTATGTCAAAATAAGATAAAAAGCACTGATATATTATATTTAGCATATTTACTTTTTATTTTGGCTAACACAAAACATCATTGCGTAACATAATAAAATACCAAAAAAGTTTCACATAAAATTTTACTTCTGATTGATACTAAGCTTATTTTTATTTTTTTTCCAGCTAAATCTTTTACACAATACACCTTGAGCCGTGTATATCATCGGAAATGGCTTAACCTGGGGTCTTACTCTGCATTTAAATCGCAATGCATATTCTTTTTTTTTAATAAATACCTAAATATAATTTCTTAAATAAATTGTGACATAAATAAAACTATTATTTAAATATTCAATAAACATGATGATGACAAAAAAATGGGTAAGATAAATAAAATTAATAAAATAAGAAGAATCATCGATAATATGGAATAAGATATTAAATGCGTAATAAATAACTAATAATGAATACGAACAGTATAAAATTTCTGTATTCTACAAGAAAACGAATATATTATTATTGTACTTTATTGGTTGAAAGTATCACAAAACTGACCAAAGTGAACCAGAAAACTGATTCTGATCACTATTGATTCGGGCAGTTCGGGTCGCTATGCAAAGTGATGTGTTACCCATCACTATGGTTTATGCATGTGTGGTGTGTGTGTCGCCATGGCGCCGCCCGGTAAACGTCAGATGACGTCATCCTTTAATGGGTCTATTGATACAGTAAAATTGTTATACGAGTAGGTACCTAATTTCTAAGGTGTTTCGGTTTGAGGAATAGTTTGTGAATTACGGTTGACAAATCTCGCCTCTTAAGCTAGTTCAACAATATGTTTTTTTTAATCCGGTGATCAATTAGACTAGTTAGAAAGAACAATGACATTTTCAATATCTTATAATATAAAAAAAGACGGGTTAGTTCGAACACTTATAACTCGAGATCGGCTGAACAGATGATTTTTTTTAATGAATCTGTGCTCACTCGAAGTGAACACAAATACACTTTTGACATATATCTCACTAAGCAAAGGCTTGTGTCGTGAAAGCGGAAATGGTCGGCACGGCCGGGATTTGAACCTACGACCTCGAATACGCTGTGCACATGAAAGCCGCCAATTGATACCGCTGCACTACCAACTACCTCATTCATTGGATTTTTCGCCACTCCGCATAATAGAATAACTATTAAAAAGTTGAAAAAATTCAAAAGAAATAATATAAAATATAATATTAAAGTTAATATGGAAGGTATTCCTGCGACGCCAACGCCAAAAACAAAATTATTGTTTATCTGACAACCATTGACATTATAAAAATTGGTTCCTACGCAGATTTTTGATGGAATTTTTTTCAAATTACAAATTTAAAATCAATATTCAAAATAAGGACTACAGGAGAACGTCTGTCGGGAAAGCTAGTAAAGATATAAAAGAAAGTCGGGTTAGTGCGAACACTTATAATTCAAGATCGGCTGAACAGATTTTTATCATTTTTGGTTTATTGAATTCTTCTGCGCCCCGGATAACAGAATAACTAATAAAAAAACGAAAAACGGATCCAAATGATATAAAATATAATATTAAGTCAGTATGGAACGTCGGGATTTTTTTTTCAAGCTTTTTTTCTAATTTGTTAACACTAAAGCGCATTTCTTTATAAAATAAATCTAAATTTGAAATCAAGTTGTCGTCAGTTGTTGTTTGATAGTTGGTGCGATTGATAGAATTCAGATGGAAAATGTATGCATGCATGGTTAGAAACAGATGAATCGGTCGGAAAGACATTGGTTATATTATATACATTCTCCCTTTAAGGCACCCCGCACACCGCAAGCCAGCCCGGAGGAGACAATCCGCAGCATACCCGACCCGCACGAAACCGACCTTCTAGCTAGATCGAAGCAATCAAACCAAAAAGCCGGCCCCGGACAAATCAAGCCCGCCGCGAATCACCCCCAAACCAACCAGCAATGCGGGGGCCTAAGCCCCACTCGGGAGCATAGGGAGGCATCAAGAGCTCTCCATTGAATAATATCATTGTTTATTGTATTTTATCATCCTTAGGTCCATTCGGACACTTGGAATCGTCATTTGAACATTATTTATTATAACAATAAAAAAATCAGAAAACAAGACAAAAAAAGAAATAGCACAGGCACAGAAAAATATACATGGAGAAAAAATAATAGTTTATAGTGGCAGAGAACAGTCCAAAGAACATCATACAAGAGCAATGCTGGTTGCAGTGTAAAGAGCTACGACCAGCATTTTGTCAGGTAGTCTATATACAGAAAAAAAAATATCACAGTTTAGGAAATAATGTAACTTCATGATGAATAATTATCAAGGCAATCGAACGCTGGGCAGTATGTATAAGTTTCTGACCAGCGTTCACGTCAATAATTCTTCATTCCTTTCTAATATTATCATTCCTCACCTTATCAATCAGTCTCTTTCCGCATATCCTACGCAGTGATCTCATTTCCACAGCATTTATTTCAACTTCCAAATTTTTCGTCAATGTCTAAGTTTCACTCCCATAAATCATGGATGGTATCAGGAATGCATTGTGCATCAACTGTCGATTTCAGAGATATCTTCTTAGAGGTCTAAGTGCTTCTCTTCGACCGCTCGAAGGCGTCTGAGGCTCGTTGTGCCTTTTCTGACCAGTTGATTGGTTATAAGTCATTTTTATTATTCTTCTTACCATAGGTAGATCACAGGACAACGTCTGTCGGGAAAGCTAGTTATAGTAATTATCTCTTTTAAATATAGTATTTTGCTGTTTTATAAAGAACGTGACTTAATAATGTTTATTGGTGCTTCAATTATTATAAATCTTAATGGACTGTAATTCTAACAGACCTTTCTGACTTAAGTATGTAGGTATACCTAGCAATGCGCTGGATAAAAATTAACTTTTTATGTTTTATATTTTGAGAGAGAACGAAATCTTAATCAAGCGACATTTCAAGTAAAAAAAAAAACATTCTCTCTAGCTAGACTGTCTAGACACATCAAAATTATTTAATGAGATTTAACTTAACATTAAACGTAGTTTAACTTATTAATCCGCTGTAGTTTGACAGTCATCAGAGTTATTACATATATAATGACTTTGGTATAGTTTCGTCGGGTGAACTTTTGAAACAGCAAATAAATTATGAAACATCTCTTACATAAATGTGTGTTTGAAAACGAAACCATTTTAGGCACCCGGTCTGGGCTCAATAAACAGTTTATCATATTTTCAAATAGACTTTTTTTCTGGGATATTTTTATTTACATAAGTAGGTAGATACCTTTTTCATAAGTCTCTAAAAAAATTAAACAATAGGTACCTACTTAAATTCTGTTATTTGAGCACATGGCGAGTAATGCCTGACCCGATAACCATCAACGGTCACCAGGTCTCCCGGGTGGATAAATTTAAGTACCTGGGAGCAACCATTACCACCTCTGGTGACCTCGGGGCTGAGCTCCCGATACGTATCGGTATGGCAAGTGGCGCCTTTAACAACATGACCAAGATTTGGAAAGCGTCGGAGTTTAGTGTCGAGACGAAATCTAAACTGTTTGATGCGTGAGTGTTGCCCATTTTCCTCTATGGGTGTGAGTCCTGGCACCTGACCAAAACCCAGGCACAAAAAGACTCAGCTTTTGAAATGAAGTGCCTAAGGAGAATTCTGGGCGTAATATGGTTCCACCGCATCACGAACTACGCTATACGCCGTCGCACCCAGCGAGGAGAGCGCTGTTCTTCCTCCCATCAGGGTCCCGAAGACGAGGAAGACCCTCTCACACTGTGTTCCGCTCCTTCGAAGCATAGCTGAGGGACATGGGCATGGTGTGGGAGGAGGTCATAAACATTGCGCAAGATCGAGCGCAATGGAGAGCTCTTGTTGGGAATACGTCACGGGACGTCACCCGGTATAGTCGCACCCGCTGTGAGTCTCTGTACTTTGCGTGTTTTAAGTGATAATTGAGATTGTATCGATACAAATACCGGTGTGTCTTTCCAGTGGATTTAATCGTAAACAGAATTATAATACACGGTCATTAATTATAACGTAAATTTCGGGATTATCATTGCAGATATCTAAAAAAAAAATCATAAGCGACAGCGAGTGATAGTATTGTTACTGTTGCATTCTCCCGCCCGCGGCAGTAGTCATGAGTCCGGTTTGTGGTGCGTGTGGTGTAAGTCAAAGCGAAGATGACTCCATTAAATGCAGTAAATGCGGAGGTGAATACCACCTCACATGTGTGGGTCTTACCCAAGATGTTTATAGAAAAATGACCTACTCTGCCAGGGACTCTTGGAAATGTTGCAAGCCAAAGAGAGGTGTGGAACCTAAAGAAAAAAGCATCACTGAGCTCATGAACACATTAAAAGATGAGTTGATCGCCTCGCAAAAGATTAGTCATGATACATTGCTGGGGAGGTTGGATAAACAGACTGCTCTCATGGGGAATATATTGAAGGAGAATGAAGAGCTGAAAAAAAGCCTTGTGTTTCTATCAGAAAGATATGATGAATTGCATAAAAAACTCACCATATGTGAATCAGCTGTGAAGAATGTTGATCAACTTACACAGCGAAATAAATCAATGGAAAGGCGTATGGAATATCTTGAGGAAAAACTGGACAGAGCTGAACAACAAATGAATATTGCTAAAATAGAAGTCAAGGGAATCCCGTTTGAGCGCGGGGAGAACTTAAAGGAGATGATTGTTAAGATGGGTGAAGCAGTAGGTGTGGGGACCGATGAGGGTACAATAACTGAGGTCAAGAGATTCTTTAACAAAAAAATTGATGAAGAAATAAGTGTGAAGAGCTCTAGCCTAAACTTCAATGTACAGGGTTACGTCGCGGTCACATTTGATTCAAGAGACAGTAGAGATTGCTTTCTGACTGCAGTAAAAATGTACAATAAAAATAAGAAAAATAAGGAAGATAAATTGAACACACGGGATTTGGGAATGAAAGGAAATCATCCGGTATATGTGCAGGAGAATTTAACACCGAGACAGCATCACTTGCACATGGACGCGCGAAAATTTGCCAAAATCAACGGGTATAAGTTTGTCTGGATAAAAAATGGAAAGATCCTTACCAAGAAGGACGAGATTTCTAAGACTATTCATATTCGTAGATCTGAACAGTTGAGGGAACTGCCGTAGTGTCATTGCTTGATCTGTGTGACTTATATAGAATCTACCTATTTGAAAATGTTTTTTGTTTTACGTATGGTGCGTTATGTGAGTATGAGGATTTATCACTGTACGATTGGTGACTTGCACAACTTTAGATCCACACCGTGTATCGCAAGAGAACTGTCAATTATTACACTTGTTCATATTTTCAATGTATTGCTAATTGATTTATTTGATAATAATAAGAATTTGATGATATATGGAGATCTCGTGAGTTGTGGATCCTTTGTAGGCTGTCCGAATGTTTTGTCTTTTCTAATGTACAGCAATTTTTATTTTTTGTGGTTCTGTAATTATCTTAGATGGGTTCCTAACTTAATGATTTCATATTTGAGGAAAAAAGCAGAGTCTGCCTTGTGTTGTTTATCGGGAGTGTATGTGTCTATGTCTATATTTCATTTGAAACTACAAACACTTCATAAAATTTTAAGTTACCGAAAAATTATTAGTCTTTTAAATAGTAAAAACATAGTGGAACACAAAAATAAAACTGATTATTTGTCTAAGATGAGCAATTGTCATAGAATTATTTTTAGCCACATCAGAGAGTTATTCATTGTGCTCATGTTGATTGTGCTTAGCGTAATCTGTCTATATGTGCTTGGGAACGGTAGCATAATATTAAATTGTTGTGATTTTTTTTACATGGGACTGCATATTATGAAAAGATTTCATTCTTTTGTGCATACTTATTGTGTTTGGGTGGTTACATAGCAAGTGGTTACATACCGAATTCTGGGAAACTTTCTCATAGGATTGTGTTTGAATTATAATATAAAAATGTCATTCTTTTTGCTCGTACGATTATGTTTTAGGTGTATACTGATGTCACTTGATGTGTTGACATTGATTTGGCCTGAATTAATCTTTCTATATAAGTAGTGGCATACCAAATTATGGGGAACTTTTTCATTGGGTGTATATGAACTATGACATGTTTTTGGCCTGAGTTATTCTTTCTATATTACTATATGCTTGGAAGTGGTAACATACCAAATTCTGGGGAACTTTTTCATAGGATTGTATATGAATTATTCTATAAAAATGTCATTCTTTTTGCTCATACGATTATGTTTTTAGATGTACACTGATGTCACTTGATGTGTTGACGTTGATTAGGCCTGAATAAATCTTTCTATACATGCTTGGAAGTAGTAGCATTCCAAATTATGGGGAACATTTTCATAGGATTGTATATAAATTATAACATAAGAATGTTTTCCTTTTTGCTCATACGATAATGTTTAAGATGTACAGTCACTGGAATCACTTGCTGTGTTAACATTGATTTGGCCTGAATCAATCCTTGTATATATGCCTGGAAGCAGTGACGAAAATATGGGGAACTTTTTCATAGGATTATACATAGTATATGAATTATAACATAAAATGTCAATCTTTTTCCTCATACTGATTTTGTTTGATATATATACTGAGAGTATCATTCGCTGTGTGAATAATGATTTGTTTTTGAGCTATGCTGTCTGTTTGTGGTGGGAAGTGCTGGCATACTAAATTGTGGAGAACTTTTCATAGGAATATATTGAATCATAGTACGAGAGAGTTATTGATTGTGTTCAGATTAATTATGCCTGATGAACTGTTATGTCAATGTGATTGGGCCTGGGAGTGGTAGCGTGCCACACATAGGGGTTGCTTGGACACGCAATTTAAGATATTTGTGTGTGGAGTTTTTAGCTGAACTAAAAGTGTGACTGATATGCTGAACGAGACCGAGGATTTGGATGAGGCGGTATGTACAGTGAAACTCCCAACCTGGAATTGCTCTAGTGTCATTGGTAATAACCCAGGTCTAAAGATAATTCACTGTAATATACGAAGTATCTATAAGAATTTTGATAGCATGGTGGCGCTTATATCAAATATTCAGGTTGACTTCGATGTCATAATACTTTCTGAATGTTGGATAAGGGATGGATCTTTTCACCATCATATTGACAACTATGATGCGTATTGTACTGAGAACAACCAGAGACAGAACGACGGTGTAGTGGTATTTGTGCGTAAAACGCTCGGAGCAAATGTGGTTGAGGCTAACCTGGTAGATGCCAACTGCTTGAAAATTAAAATAAACAAACAGACCACAATCTTTGCAATATATAGATCACCGTCAAACCAAGACTTGCGTCCCTTTCTCGAGTCCCTCTCCACATTGCTGGAAGCAGAAAAAGGTCAAGAGTGCATACTGGTAGGTGATATCAACTTGAATATCCTGCAAAAGAACAATAGGTTTGTAGATGACTATATGTGCCTGCTTTCTGAACACGGGATGACTTCGGCAATCAATTTGCCTACTCGAGATGGGTCGCTACTAGACCATATGATGATTAGGACAAGGGTGGAAAGAGAACATATTGTGGGCATAGTTTGCGACTCCCTGCTGACTGACCACTATCCTACAATAATGGTGGTGGGCAGGAGGGCACTTTCAAATTGTGATACGATTAGGACGAGTATTAAATGTGTGGACTACGATGGTGTTAACAGGGATCTGGTAAATGTGAATTGGTCCCCGATCTATGCTTTCGATAGTACGGAAAAAAGTGTTGACTACTTCGTCCAGATTGTGAAAGGTGTCATCTTGTCTAACACAACGACAAAACATATCCCCCATTCAAAACGCAAACTAAAGCCCTGGATTAATCCAGGACTACTTCGTAGCATAAGAAGCAGAGACAGGCTTCACCAACAAATGAAGAGAAATCCCCAAGCTAGCCACCTGAGAGAAAGATACATCGAATACCGCAATGCATGTAAAACTCTGTTAACGACGGTTAAGAACAACTATTATAAGGCAAGATTTCGGGCAGTATCTAATGACCCAAAAAAAACATGGGAAATATTGAATGAGGCAACCAATAGAAGGAAACGAGAGCATGAAATGCGGGAAATAACGATGGATGCTAGGACGTATAAAATGGATGGAGAAGAGTGCAAAGAGGCTCTTAATAAGATTAATGAGTACTACACACATGTAGGTAGCTCATATGCACAGAAAATACTTAATGGACTAAACAAGACAGAAGTTGAACTATCGGCCACAGGTCGAACATATGGTGGACAACCGCAGCATAGTCTAGACAGGTTTGAAAATGTAACAGCTGATGAAATAGTGAAGATACTTGCTGATCTAAAGGACAAAAGCTCATCGGGAACTGATCTCATATCATCCAAAGTGCTGAAAACTTGTCGTGAAAATGTCAAACTACCTATAACCCACATCTGTAATTTAAGTATTTCCGAGGGACTATTCCCTGAACACCTGAAGGAGGCAATTGTGTGTCCAATATACAAGGGTGGAAACAAAAACGATATAGGATGCTACAGACCAATAAGTATTTTAAACTCACTATCAAAGGTCATAGAAGTTTCAATAAAGAACAGACTGTTGAAGTATTTTGATAGGCACAATATTTTGTCTGAGGCTCAGTTTGGTTTTAGAAGGAATATGGGTACACAGGAGGCAATTGGTTATCTGACCCAGAAACAGATTAATATACTGGATAGTGGCAATAAATGCATTACAGTCTTCCTTGATCTGGCCAAGGCGTTCGACACAGTGTCTCACAAACTGCTGCTGGCAAAGCTAGCGGCGGTGGGTGTATGCGGGACGGCATATAAATGGTTTGCTAATTATTTGACAGGCCGTGTGCAGAGAACTAAAGTGGGAAAGCAACTAAGTGACAGGTCTGAAATCCACTTCGGTGTTCCTCAGGGAAGTGTCTTGGGACCTGTTCTCTTTTTGGTCTACATAAATGATCTCGCAAAGCTTGATCGGATGGACGGAGATATCATTTCATTCGCGGATGATACGGCTGTTGTATTTAGTGGCAACAATTGGGACAAGGTACATGAAAAAGCTGAAAAGGGATTAAGAGTAATCAAGGAATGGTTGGATAACAATCTTCTTTAAAAACTTCTTTAAGACTCCCAAGACTAGAACTACCTTTGCTCACAGGCATTTTACCTTCCTGGCTCCGAGACTCCTTAACAAAATACGAGACGGGCCGCTTACCAAGGAACAGATGACTAGAAATCCACCACCAAAAAAACTTATAACAATGTGGCTACTCGAGATAGGCAGGGAGGAAACGGAACGCCATTTGAGCTACATACCGACCTGAGATGGACTACTATGCGGGTATGGTACATCGTGGGTGCTATATTTTGCTATTGTTGTTGGTTGGGACTTGTGCGAGTGGACGGTGTTGCTTTGGAGTGGACGGGAGGATCATCGTGTGAGTGACTGTATGTGTGGATGGATATCTGTGGATGAATATTATTATCTTAGTAAATAAGTAATTTTTAAATGACTGTTATTGTAATAAGTTTAATAAGAAATTAAATTCGTCTTCTCCCTAGTACAGGCATTGCCTAGTTGGGAGAGACAATGTAACTGAACATATTATGTAACATGTCTTAATTAAATAAAGAATTATTATTATTATTGTTGCCTCCCTATGCCCCTGAGTGGGGTGTAAAAGGGAGTGTTGTTGTTGTTGTTGATGTCCCAACAAAATTAAAATAAACAAGTATGAATAAATACAAAGTAATTTAAACGAAACTAATCGTTATTCCACAAATTATTTAATATACCTACCCTGACTAGTTTCGCAGGTACAGTACCTACCCGTATTCTATGTTTTATCGGAAGGTAGTCACGGAAGTAATGTGAGTAGGTAACACGATACATGTTGTATGGAAAACGTCTATACGTATCGAACGCGAGAATAGCTTTTTGTTTCTAGAAATATCTTTGTGGCGGCGCTATATACGTTTTCCATACAACATGTATCGTGTAATACTCACTTTACTTCTGTGACTTGCGTGAAAGTGAATGATGTGAACTTGGATCAAGTGGATGAGTATGTCTATTTAGGTAGTCTATTTAACAGAGATGGAAGGTGTGAAAAGGAGATTGAAAGAAGGAAACTGTAGTAGTGGTAGTGAAACTTGGACATGGACGAAAAATCTGGCGTAGGGTATGCGGAAAGCGACTGATTGATAAGGCGAGGAATGATAATATTAGAAAAGAATGTGGAGTGGATGTTAGCGTAGTGACCAGAATGAAAGTGAATAAATTAAGGTGGTTTGGAAATGTAGAGAGAATGAAGGGGGAGAGAATGACTTAAACTATATATAAATCTGAAAGAATGGGTGCACGCAGACGAGGCCGACCTTGAATGAAATGGTCCGACCATATCGGTTCAGTCTTAGAGGAGGGCCAAGTCAGGAGCAAAAGGAATAGAAGAGCATGTATGCGGAATGTTATGCGTTTGGAAGAAGCGAAAGAGGTGTGTTTGGATAGAAATCCGTACTCTCTGCCTACCCCCTCCGGGAAACGGCGTGATGTGTAAAAAAAAACTTCTGTAACTACCTTCCGATAAAACATAGAATAGAGGTACGACCTGCATTGTTACATCTGGGGACAAAGAATCTGCAGTTTTATATGAATAAAAATAAATGCACTTATTGGTAGACATACAATTAGGCAGTTGTTGCCACATGTTATGTAAATATCAAAATTTCAAAAACATTTATAAAGTTGAAAGGGTAAACCTAGAACCAATAAATTATACCGTTAACTGATACAGGAGGACGATGGGGAATGGAATAGGTATAGGAGCAAGTGTTTTGTACAACACCACCTATATAAGAAGGCCTTAGCGCTAAGTCACAGCGTGAGGCCCAGCATTCACTCTTGTATATCTGTATGTACTTACCTGTACGCTATGATATCTGTCTATACGCAGGCGGCCGTGACGCGAGAGGCCAAAATGATAATTTGTATGGTAAATGTTCTTTCGTCCCTTTTCCACACTTTTAAAGTGTGATGGTTGCAGACAAAAAATGTAAACGTTACTTCTCATTTATTGGCTTTCTCTCTCCCGCATTATTAACCGAAATGGTAGCCATGTAAACGGTTTGTAACTCGATACAACACTCCATGGAGAACGAATGTATACCTAGGTATATTATCTATAAAGTCAGGATGTAAGTAGGTAGCATTTTACCGGAAATGATGAAGTACCTACTCAGCCATTTACCCTTATTTATGTATGTATTGTTTCAGCATAGATGTTACTTCCTTCTGTAAAATTCGTTTTTAGATAATTCAAATTTAAATATTGGATGTGAAACAGTTGATTGCGTGGAATTACTAATTAAAATGTTTACCGCGAATATTGGGCAATTTATTGTTGTTTATTTACTAATGAAACAATGGATGGGGTGGTGACCTTGGCTGTCTGTGTCTATACGACTGAAATGATATTATATTATTTGATATTTGTGGTTAAAATTGTTAATCCTCATGCTTTTATGGATCTTAAAATACCTAACTCTATATATACAACAGTCATGCGGCAGATACCTATTATTGGAGTGTGGAAGTATTATACGATTTTGTGTCATAATATCTGTTGTTAAGTATGCTGTCGGTGTCTTTAACAAATACATTTAATGAATATTTACAGTTCATGTTTTGATGCTTCTTATGGTATACTACGACAACATATTAATACATAGGTACATCTTTGTTCTTTAAAGTTATGTTCTATTATTTTTTTTATAAACGAATCTGTGCTCACTCAAAGTGAACTTTGACTCTTTCACAGTAAGCTACTTAAAGCTTGTGTCGTGAATGAAGAAGACGGTCGGTACCTGGGATCGAACCCACGAACTCTGCACGAATCAGTATGAAAGCCAGCGTCTTAACCTCTAGGCTAGCGACCACTTATACTTATGTAGTAGAAACAAAATTGGTATTTATGTTCTTAGCAAGTGCTTAGATTTCAGCCAAAACGATACAGTATATAAATTGAACGCTTTTAGCTTCTCATATCTGTCAGCAGAACTTTAAAAGGAAAAGTGATTTAATAATGATTAAGTATGTAAGTTTTATATTTTGTTAAATTATTTATGAACGATTGAACTCTTAACAATGAGTTGCTTAATAAGAAAACATTTTACATGCTTACATTCATACGTCTATTCTTTCTAACGGTATGAAAAACTGGTCCGTTTAATATCATATTTTAATAAGTGCCTAAGAGTAATGTTTTACTGAAGGTGTAATAGCCCAAAGTATCAGTCATGCCCTAACTGTTTTTTCTCACGCAATAACCAAACGATTCTCGTAATAATCTATACCGTTTTTACGGGCCAGCGAAAAACTTTCCCAAGCCAAAAACCGTACAATTAAGGCAATTTAAGGCTATTGCAAAGAATAACTTCCTTAATATGTTCACTTTACTCTTACGTTTGTATCACAATAATAATAAAGCTGGTGTAAAGACTATTTTATCAAGTGTTAGTTTTTATCCTCATTACTACCTGCATGTAAAAAGATAATTATAATAATTAATACTTTATTGGTAAAAATACTAATACAATGATAATAAACCAAAATTGGCGGGCTTATTGCCTGGGGCAATTTCTTCCAACCAACCTATAATCTATGACGGTTGTATGTATAATTATTATGATGCTACAGAAAATTGTTGGAATGACTATTTTTTTTAAGCCTTCACTCGTTTGCGAGTGTTTTAGGCAGGGTAGGGTAAACAATATTTAAAAGCAAACTCAGTCAGCTAAATTACTCTATCGTTAATTTTCAGGAACTTTAAAATTGCAATATAGTTTTTAATCGAATTTGTCGCGATAACCGATTTGATATATAATGGAAATGTATTGAATTCCTTCTTTAGATATATTAAAAACTCCACTCGATTCATTGAAGGACAGCTAAAAAATATATGGTCGAGAGTCTCGTCGTCCTGCCGACAGCTACACACCGGGGAAGGCAGGACTCCGATTTTCGCCAAGTGCGACTGAACCGATTTATAAAAAGAGCCAGTTTCCGAATTTTGCCAATGAAGAAACCATTCTTGTTTTAGTTGGGGCTTTAAATCAATTATCAAATCACTGACAACAGGCAAGGGTATGTGAGAGTGAACCCCACACGAACAACCGATTCTGGCAAGCTGATCTGCCCGCTCGTTTCCAGAAATGCCAATGTGGGAAGGTATCCAACATAACTGAACTCTTAAATTTTGCTGGAATGACTATTAAAAGCAAAAAAAAAAACTGTAAGAACAGGAATTTCGGCAAAAATAATGTTTAAAGTCTTTCATTTATTTTCAACAACGTTATAAAACAACAATTTTGTATCGTGGCATAATTGACAGGCCTGGCCTGGCAGGTTAGATCAGTATGAGGGTAGGATTATAATGATTGAATACCTATATTAGGTCCTCCCTTATATGAGTTAACACTCAACAAACCCTAACTTGAAAGAAAAGACTTGAACGATAATGATGTGAATCGAACACATCAACTCAGAAGCAAACGAAATAGGTAAGGTTGTATAAGAAACGCATTGTCAGTGGAAGAAACGAAAGAAGTGTGTGCTTACAAAAGTATGCAGATCTGTTCTCTCTGCCTACTCTTTAGGGGACATGGCCTGACGGCTAAATATAGGAAAAAAATCACAACAAACCGATATATTGCTGTGGCTAAAAGAGATTTGTTTCATCCGCATATTTCAAATTTGTTGACCGATACCTACACACAAAATGTTTTTCACGTAAATTATTTATTAAGTGATTATGTTATAAAGTAAGGATAATGTGTCAAAAGTTTTGGACACATGGCCGTTATCTAAATTAATTTAAAACGCCCAGTCGGCTCTTTGGATATCATCAAAATTATTAACACCCCATGAAAAATATTTTTGATGTTTTCATTACGTCATAATAATGAACGCAGGGGAAATAATATCGTTGTAAAATTTTCAGCCTAATTTATAAAGCAAACATAATTAAAAAAAAAGTATTTTCATACGCCTACCACCTTAGAGTTTGGTTGTATTTCATTATGTTATAAAAAGCATCCCTATGTATTTCTCGCTATTTTATCCCTTATAAACAATTAACAATAACATACCCCATACCTACACTAAAAACAGAAGATTCATCATACAGAAAAATACTATACATTAAAGACACATCCGAACAAATCAATAAAAAACTACACACAGATCTTACTCCAGCTTTATACACTAACAAAACATTACAGAAATTAATAAACAATAAAGACAAAACACACATACTAAACAAAAACGGAATATACACACTATACTACAACGACTGTAATCACAAATATATAGGGAGCACAAAGAGAAACTTCAAAACACGCATTAGGGAACCTTCGGTGTCTAAAAAATAACAATTTTTCGGAATATGTTAATCATCTTTTAGATAACAATCATACCCACAACATCAATAAAACCACTTACAAGCACACTAATGGTTACACATATAAAAACTTAACACCCTAGAAACAATTGAAATTAATAAAAATATCCCTATAATCTAATAAACAAAGAAATGAACCCTTATAAATCTCCGCTATTATCTTTCTTCCCTACCCTATCTCCTTCCACGCCCGTCGCCCACCCCTAATATTCCCCTCCATCACAATACCTAAAATTTGTAAGTCACAATATTTTGTTATCTGTGCACATTAGTTTTAAGTTTGGTCTGATGATGGCTGGTAGCCGAAACCGGTAACCAAAGAAATAAATATATAAATAAAAAACAGTTAAAAAATAGTTAATTTTTCCAAAACATAAAAATGTTAGGAAACTGTTTTATCGTAAGCCCAAAAAATATAGAAAAAATAGTGAATTCAAGAATGACAATGTTAACTTGAAACTTAAGACAGAGGATGATTAAATGTTATGTGAGGTCCGTCTTTTGTTTCTAAGAGAGGGGACCGGAATTTCAACCGTGGAAGAGCTGGTCAAAAAGTCAAGTTATTGTAATCTAATATTGTATTCTAAATAATATCCGTTTTACATTTTGTTAAATTCAGAATACCCCAATAACCTATTGATTGATTCTAACTAAATCGTTCACGGCCGGGTCGTTCGGCCAATCGATAAGGTCTATTTATGGCCCTTCCGTATAACCCCTTATCTTTAAAGGCATTCGCCTCACTAAATTTATACTTCTTTTTTTGTTTAGGTACTGGTGAAAAATAGTTTTGTATGTATAAGTTTAACCCATTTTATGAAACGTAAATTAGTAAGTTTGTTATTTATATTCGTTATTGATTTTCCTTACTAGGTCAAATTTTGTCTTTAGTTAGTTAAATATTTATTTAAAATCATTAATAAGTTAAGTAATTATAAGTTCGAGGTGGTTAGTAGTCCAGTTGTATCAATCGACGGCTTTCGTACGCACAGCGTTTTGGAGGTCGTGGGTTCGAATCTTTTTTTTTTTATAATAAACATTAAATGGATTAATTAAATGATAGTAAATTATGCTGATCAAAAGAAAGATCGGCGTAAACATAGAAAGTTTAATCCCAAGAGGCAAAACCTTACTGAAATAGGTAGATTTCGATCTAGAACGTGAAGAAGAATCAATGTTATTGTATAGTTGTATGTAACATATTATTTTTTAGATTCATATCCAGATTTTGTGAGGCTTTAAAAGTATCTATAATTTGGTCACCTCACGACCTTAAATCTCAACTGGTCAGAAAAGGCCCAATGAGCCTCGGACGCCTTAGAGCGCAATGGAGAGCCTTTTGATGCCTCCCTATGCTCCTGAGTGGGGCTTAGGCCTCCCGCATTGTGGGTTGGCTTGGGAGGGGTGGGGGGTCCGCAGCGGGCTTGATTTGTGTGGGGACGGTTTTTCGGTTTGATTGTTTTGGTCGAGCTGGGGGTCGGGTTTGCTGCGGATTGGTCTCCTCCAGGCTGGCATGCATATGGTGGGGGACCTGCCTCTGTAGACAAATTCAAATTGGCGTTCGACTACAAACGAAGATTTCGCCAATGTATATAGTGCGAAAAAATTAACTGTCCACTGGAACATACAAACAATTATTTGAATCAAACAAAGACACTTGTATAAAAATATAAAAAGTGGACAGTTAATTTTCTTCTTACTCTACATTGTCGAAGAATTCGTTTGTAGTCGATCGCCAAATGCAATTTGTCTAGGCCCACTAAACGGGAGTATGTATGTATAATTTGGTCAAAATGTCAGTAGAACATTGTATGGCAGCGTTGGCGATCTATCGACAAAGATCTGACCAGGATATTGTCAAACGATTTTATGTCTACTAGCTGCGAAAAATCTTTATATAATGTTTGAAGTTATTCTTATGGTCCGATCATAATATACCTTTTCTAAGACTTTTTGGCCCGCTGTTGTGTATTATGAAACCATTATTTCCTTCCAAGAATTTTGAAATATTTATTCTTAAAAGGTCAAAGTCAAGGTTCATTGCTTTCATCAGGTGACTTGGAGTTTTGTGTTCGAGTAAAAAAGATAACAATAGGAATAAGTTCTTTGTTTTAATAATATTAATTTATTAAGTCTTAAAATTTTATTGTTATAATTTTTACGGTGGAATGTAGGTACAAAACATAAAGTTTGTTTTCACATAAACAACCACATAAAATACTTAATTTATAACGAATGGGAGAAAGATAAAATAAAAACAAAGGGAATTGAAAAATAAAACTCCATTCCACCATTTTATTTCGCGTCAGTTTGGAATTGTTTAGGGTGAGCTGAGTGCTGACCTCCGTTAAGGGCTGTCAAACGATGCGAAGGGTGGTTCGTTGGTTTGAGATCATCCTTGTGTCCGGTCTGTATCCAGCTACCTCAACTCTCTCAGCTGTTTTTGACTTAAATTACTGACGATCTGCGTTTAAATCATAAGGGTTCATTTTGGTCATTAATATAATAGGTAGGTGGTATGTAGAAAATAATGATTTTGTGTAATGAGCTTAAATTTCATGAAGGAAGACGAGTTTAAAAGTTATAAGGTAAAATTTCGAAAGTTTGATTTATTTTTATTTATTTGTTTATAATTGGGTTAGTTGTTAGAGACCACAGCACCGTTGATATATACAAAGTTTTTACTATCATTGTCAAAGACAAACAATATTAATCAATTTTCAATTTATATCTTGCCATTTCAATTATACCGCCTTCAAGAAGCTGATGTTCTTATAAGTAGTCCGTGGAAGTGTGTGTGAGTATCAAATACATAACATTACAGTAGTGTTTTTAATGTTTTTCTATTGATTTAATGTATTTTTTAATTATGAACGGAGGAGTATATGGAATGTGCAAAATTCCATACTCCTCCGTCCGCGCACTTTCGTAAAAATGGTCACAATTTAATATACGTACACGTATTAATATATAGATTAATGTAGAATGTGTATTACGATACTATAAAGCATGTATATGCATAGATAAAGAAAGCAATTAAAAGTAAATTTGTAAGGGTAGCTATCGGACAATATATAGGTGTATTTCTATCAAAAGTCCTTTAAGGGGATTCCCAAAGAGGTGGAGGGACAGACAGCGGCCCACCTCCCAAGAGGTATACGTGTAGTAATAGCCTACCGAAATAAAACGGAAGGAACAATAATGTATAAGTTAGTAATTATATAAAGTACCTACTGACTTCTTGTTGCCGGTCTGGATAAGCTTTTACGTTTCCCTCGGTAAGTGCAAAGAAAAAATAACTGCTGTAATACTTTCAATAATAAGAACCTATAACATCCATATTTCATTCGTATTCAAAGCTCAGGCGGGAACAACGTGAGGATATATGCGCGCGCACACAAGAAGTATGAAGTACCGACATGGATGTGCCCGATAATTTTGTTGACTTTGTATGACTTTTTTTAAAACGCTCGAAACGGTGCGGTGGAGTAAGTGGGATGGGCTACTGTAATCACGTATGCGAGAATGAGAGGGACCTACCCGCGATGGCGTTGGCGCGTCGCAGGTGATTCGTTCCAAGCTAACTTAAATATTATATTTTATATAATTTTTTACCCAATTTTTAATTTTTTATTAATAATTCTGTTATACGGAGCGGAGAAGAATCCAATAAATCACACATTGAAAGAATTTGTTCAGCCGATCTCGAGTTATAAGTGTTCGCACTAACCCGACTTTCATTTACATATGTTAGAGATTAGCGATACACAGTTTAAAACTCCATGGCGTATCCCAGTAAGAGTTGATTTCTGATCAAAGTTCCGAGCTTGATTCCCGTATAAGTAAGACCTTTTCTAATGATTTTGTAACTTTCTTTCAAATAGGTAGATATGCAATAATTTTTGCAAGAGATCAATTTTGCAACGGGCTTGATTCCCGAACGAATGGGACATTTTCTAAGTTAATCTCACTTGAAATTTCTAAGCGAAATCGACATACAATTTCATTACATTGTTATATTATGTTTAAGCAATACAAGTAGTGCAGGAGGAAGGGAATGAGATGGCAAACTGGAGTTCTATGGAGGGCCCTTAAGCTTCTCTGTTTATTTGGCCGTGCTGTTCAACTTCTGTAAACAAACTCATGACTTTATTCGAGAAAGTATGTCACTATATAGAGATTCATAATCTTAAATTAAAACTCCTTTTCATACGGACGAAAAAGAATAATGAACGGATGAATTCCTAAAGTTGACAATTTCAATAGTTTTATATTATCATGACGTATGGAAACTTTCTTTTTCTAAAATTCTTCTGCCGATCACCAAAGTAAAAGATGTACTTACTCCCCGATATAGCGATTTTATTTACGTAAATGTTCGCCATTTCTTTTATAATACGTAGGTATCTATCTTCAAATCTAATGTGTCACATGTCAAAATTGAGAAAAATGAGTATGAAGTTTTTAACATTCAGAATATTTAGTCGAATTGTTGTTTTACATAATATAAGAATCAAGAAATTGTCCGTGGCAATATGCTACAGTGATGAACTGCCTCATATAGTGTTGTGGCAGTTTTAAGGTTTAAAAATGTTCATTTTTTTTTCATGTTATACATATGTAGAGTGCCATCATAGTGGTGTCTAGTTTTGTACCGATTACGTCTTAGGTTGTGGTAGCTAACCAACACGAATAGTACACACAAAATACTATCGAATGTTTTGTTTAGCCCGAAACACCAAATATTTGACTCGAGGATCTTTGGATCTAGGGGTACGTTTTCAATAAGGGAAAAAAACTTCCCCTTTTTGACTTTCACGTGTCAAAATAGTCAGTATGGTGACTCTTTTATGGTCCTAACAACCCTAAGTGGAATATGGATGGTAATCAATGCTGAAGTACCACATTATTATTTTATTATTTATCAATAACTAAAAAATATCATAATTCAGCATCACAGATTTGCACCTTTTTCGCTGAATAATGAGATGTTTTTAATGTTCAATTATATAACTTCAGATAGCCAAAACTAACGATTTTGAATGAAAATCTTTGAAATCAAAATAAGATTTCATTAGTTGGGTGGCACAATCAAGTGGCGAGAGACTTGGAAAGGTATACCTACATTGAAAGAGGCTTTAGCGGACAAACAGAATGAAATCACTGGTATTTGTTTTGAATTGGAAATTGGAATTGCTTTCTTAATTAAAATAACAACAACAACTCGTGAATTAAATCAGCAAAAGCAGTCTTTTTGGAAAAAAAAAAATAACAGAAATTTAAAATATCTAAGTACCTACTTGTCGCCGTCTCGTTTTAATGAGAAAATGACCCTTTACACTCTAAGCCACATTTAGTTTTGTATCGAGTTCGATATGTCTGTTGTTTAAAAATTATTATTCTCTTTACGTAAAAAAAATATCGATAAATTTCGTATTTTTACAAATTACTAGGTATATATTTTTTTGTTTATTTCCAGTTATTATAACTTTAACATATTCAAATACTATGTAAGATAACACATTGCATCAGAGACGTTTTATCCATTTGTCGTTTGTGCTACGGGCAATATGACCAGTCCAGCGCCATTTTAATGTGGCAACTATTTCGACAATGTCCTACACTCCTGTTCTGGCTCGAAGAAAGAAATAGTTATCCATAATATTATACATGTAATGAATTATATAGATGTAAGTAATATTTAAAGCTAAATTTCGAATATTTATTATAATAATTTCATAATATTTAATGTTGATTTCCTATGAAAAGTACTCGTATAATGTGGTGCTAAAATATTGTTGCGAAATATGAGAAACACATTCGTGCTAAAAGTAGTTATTACGCTTTGGTTATTATGGCGTAATAATTCATGGCTTAATTAAAATTGCGTACGAAAGAAATTTAAAACCTTCGTTTTGTACCGCTAGTTGAAGCTACGGTTTAACATCCCACATCATTTTAAGCTTTAAAAGCACATTTACAATAATAATTATACAAAATAATATCACGCGTTACTATAGATAGACTTTTGTAACTGCGAGAAAATTGGTTGGAGTATTTTTTTATAAATAAGATAAGGGACTACAGCTAATCTCAGATATGCAGACGACAAAACAACCATAGCAAAATCCGAACAAGATACGGTTCTTATTCTGAAACGTATTGAGCAAAAGAGCAGACTTTTAGGAGTCGAGATAAATAAAGCTAAGACCAAAATTATGATAGTTGACCGACACATCCAATTAGAAACATCAAATACGTTAAATGTTTGTGTTTGTCATTACTTTTGGACAACGGTGGTTGTGCGGAAGTGGTAAAACGTCGCATTACAGTGGCCGAAAATGCCATGACGAGATTGGACAAGATATGGAAGGATGGCGGCATCTTCAGAAGCACTAAGTTCGTTTGGTTATGGCACTAGTCTTCCCAATATTTTCTCATGGAGGCGAGACATGGACAATAAAATGTAGTGCTGGAGACGTTTACTTCGAATCCCCTGGACGGCCAGAAGAATCAAAGTGTCAATATTGAGAGAGTTGGGTATAGGGGACATACTTTCCTCTTTATGTTTCAAGTGGATTCTCCAGTTCTTTGGACACATTCCCAGGCGAGATGAAGAGAGTCTGGAAAAGTTGGTAGTCCTTGGTGGTGTTGAAGGTCTAGAGGCAGAGAAAGACCACCCATTAGATGAACAGACAAAATCAGGACTGCTACATTATACATGATGTCGTTACGGCAGAGAGATTTCCAGGTCACGACCTTCAGTAATGAGGAAAAATGACGTAGATGACGAAGAGACGTATTAGTGCGACTAAAAGAGTTAGTGACATCCTTCTATTCATTCATAGAGCACTGCCTCTTATTGTCTCGTCTCCAGAGGCCTCTTGAAGAGTGACAATGCCTCTTCCCGACTCCGCAAGAAATGTCCTTAATCGTCTTTTTGATGCTCCCGGAAGAGAGATGCTATCGAGATTTCAATTTATCGGTTCTAAAAATCTTTTTTTGGTCCTGTGACCTAGTTTTGAGGAGATACAGAAACACTGATTAAAGCCCTTCTTCCGAGTGATTTACCCATGTGGAGTAGTGGTATAAGGTAAAATCTTCCAAGACGGAAGAATAGTCGACGTTTGATTATAAACATAAATTTGATGCGATCCATTATACATAATGCTGTGTCCAGCAACCTTTTTTGATAGAATGTGGAGGAACTTATAATGCAAACATCAACAGATTCTCAGGAGCTTTCTTAAAAACTTTGCATGTTTGAGGCTATATTCTCACAATCTAATATACGGCGACGGAGATCGCCTTGTCTTATGTTAGGATTAGGACTTCATCATGACCATAGCTTTCTCCCAGCAGTAGGCAGATGAGGAGGTGGCCTGGATTGTCGTCCAATGCAGAGAGATATGTGTCCCAATGTTTGGAGATTTTGGAAGCTAATGGAGATATTAATATGTATGTAAATTGTCTGAAAACAAAATGAGTAAACAATTGGTATGAAGAAAAACATAAAGTTAACGCTGTCAGTAGAATAAAAACTGGCATACACATTATACCTATTATGCAAAGTTCGTCATTATTCTTACATTTCCTTTGTGTATTTATTTTTGTGTCTCTTTTCAAAACATGGCAAACAGCTTTAGAAGCCACTTATAAATAACTAGCCTTTTTACCCGTCCATAAAATTATTGATGAAGTTTGTTGAGAAAAATGGGAATTATAGAACCTGATTTCTGGATAAAATAAAAGTACCTTTAAAGTATGACCCTAAGTAGGGTCAAAAAAGGGAGAATAATTGATTGATTGATCTACTTTAATCTTATATTACTTATATTTAAAAAGTTTGAGGGTTTGAATTGGTAAATAGGTAGATATAATTAGATAGTAGGCGTGTCTGTATGAGAAATATGTAGAATTGCTGTGGAGGCAACAAAAGTGAGTCACAAATATAGCATTTTTATCTATTTACCATACCTTCCCCATCATGGACATTAGACTTGATTTCTGTAAATGCTGATCTTATTCTTCTGAAACAACATAATTATTATGTACCTACAAAGTTATATTTATTCTTAATATCAAATTTAACAGGTAGGCACATAGGTAATTATTTTAGTATTCTAGACCTCTACCGAGCCAGCGATTTTGTACATGAAAATCTTTTGTATGAAGAATTTTCAGTATGTACAGCCAGCAAGAAATATTGCATAAAAAACTATAAAAATTCAAACCCATCTGGGAATTGGAACCAGAAATTCCTTATCAGTAGTGGGCAGATAGTAATTTTAATGTTGTGGCCATCATTATCAGGATTCGAACCTGCACCATACTTCGTGTAAGTAGAAAAATCATTGTAGATTGCTTTTTTCAAACAAAACTGGATTAGGGTAGTAATTAAAAATTTTCAAATTGCTATGGCATCCCATCAATTTATTAAAATATTTCAAAAATTTAATTTGCTTACATAAATAAAACAATTAATACAATTGGTAAAGAAACACTCTTGTATAATACATAACTAAGGGGTTTTACAGTAGCTGTTTAAACTTCATTTTTACAGGGTAAAACTTTTATAATAATTTTTTAATAAATGTTAATTTTGAGTATAAATATTTACTTCTAGAGGATTAGACCTCTCATCTATAGGTGCTTAATATAAGTCATACCAAGAGTTGACAATTAATAAGAGGTATACAAAAGTTAAAGTTATTGTTAGAGAAAATATTTTAAAAATTTTGACACACTTTAAAATTCTGTAGACATCTTGGCATTGCATCAATGATAATATATAACTCTAGGAATCCCAGCTCCATTGAAGAATTATTGAAGACATAAAAGCATTGAGCCGTTGGCCCTATGGCTAGCGTCTTAGCAGATTGTTGAATTTGTCGAATACTCAAGGATTTCAATTTGACCACCTAAATAAGGAAAGTTGTTAACGTGAAGTAATTACACAAAGCTATATGAAACATCAGGAGACGAAGGTCGTAATCCAGTACTGGTCAAATTGATAAAAATATAGCATTTTAAAATCGACCATAAATAATGGTGTAATGTTGAAATATTATAATATATATCAGTCTGTATAATATAACACTTTTCAATGTTATAGCAAAAAGGCCTGATTTTAGATTTCAACATAAAAAAAACATGTTGTTTACAATAATAATAATTCTGAAATTAAAATAATTGTCTCCAAATAAAAAAAAATTAATGGTTTAGAATATAGATTAAACTGCTATAGGCTTACAATAATTATTGTCCTCCAAGGCAATCACTTGTAAGTTTCTTTTAACTATGAATGCTTATTTTTACCTACTTAATACACATAATCTGCAAATTAAATATAACATAGGTAATCTTTATATTCATAAGAATGATATTAAAAATTCAGTAAGTAGTAAAATAATGAAAAAGTCAGTGCGCGACGGTTGGGTTTAGTTAGAGTCACGCTGACCATCAGCGCTGACATGCGAAATGTATAAACTTCTAAGAAGCGTTTTAGAATAACGCGTAGCTGTCAGCACGGACGCTTCTTAGAAGTTCATACATTTCGGCTGTCAGCACTCAGCGGCATAATCTGTAAATTAAATATACATAGGTAATCTTTATATTCATAAGAATGATATTAAAAATTGTGAGAAGTTTAAGTTTTTTAGAAGTTTTTAAGTAATAATTTTTTAATAGTCCAGGCGTTGGTTATTATAACATTTGTTAAGATTATAAGGCCTGTTCCAATTAAAATCTTCTTTTTCCGATGGTGTTACAGCCCAATTCTAGCCTTGTGTTCCATAATTCGACTCCTCCAGACAACCCTGTCTCTGTCCTAATTTCGAGAGTCAAGAAATTGCTCGCATCCTTCCTGACTTCATTCGCACATCGCAGCCAAGGTCTGCCAATTCAGCATAATTTTCTCTTTGGTGCCCGCAATGATGGCATTCTCTGTCCATATCTGGCCCACCGTAGCCTATGATAATTAACCAATATTAGGATGGGAGGTTAGATATCTCAAAATTTCTTACGCAAAATTTAAAAACATATAATGGGATTACACTTTATAAATAATAAAGAAATGAATATAACATGAGTTTAATTAAAAGAACATATTTTAGGAGTGGGAAGTAAAATTAAATGTACTGAATAATAAATCTACAATGTTAAATAAATGTTGATATTGATAAAAGTAATATTTACTTACTTACTTTGCGTTTCCGGTCTACACTTTGCCACACCAGTAAGCAGCAACAGTCATCGCCTCGTTCGCAAGGATAAGGTATTTGCAGGTTACATGTTTCACCAATCAGCAGGCATGTCAAGAGGTGATTGTCATCCTGGAGCTCACCACATTCAGTTTTGTCAGCAGAGAGGTAGCCCCATTTATGTAGGTTTTTCCTACACTTGGTGACACCAACCCTAAGTCTATTGAGGGCAGTCCATAAAGTGAA
This sequence comes from Mystacides longicornis, assembly GCA_963576905.1. Lineage (NCBI taxonomy): Eukaryota > Metazoa > Arthropoda > Insecta > Trichoptera > Leptoceridae > Mystacides > Mystacides longicornis. Next base: position 1,531,483 of record OY756423.1, read on the forward strand.
TGGTAGGTGTTCAACCGTACTGATGCCTTGTAAAGTAATATTGAGAAGATGCAAGACTTATCTGCAATAAAAAATTATGTGTGTTGAAAAATGTTTTTATTGAGCCCTTTAAAGTTGCTGCATTTAATGTCTATTTCTTTTTATTATTTTTATTTTATTTAAAACATTTATATACAAACAGTGAAATTGATACAAAAATAAGACAGTACATACAATTTGCAAAACATACACCAGTGAAGTAGGTATATACATTTAAATCAAACATATAAAACTGTGAGGTAAACATTTTTTTTTAAATAGGTTACATGTTACATACCTGAGAAAAAGAATTCCATATTAATGTAAATCTCAGTCCATCTATCAAACTCATACTGACTTGTATGTTTTTGGTTTTGCAAGGAATGAATAATTTCTGACGGCTATTTTCGACAAAGCTCAAACAATAAAAATAACCTTTGTGTGAAACTAATTCGCTATATTACTCAAAACTACACAAAAGCTATAATTATCAAGACAAACAAATGATAATATTATTATTACATATTGCCAATTATCTCATTTTTATTACGCGTTGATTATTTACTGCGTATAAAATTTTACACTTTTGACAGCACCATAGACCATAGAAGTAGAAATTTATATCATTACGAAGACGCATACAACACTATAAGTAGTCTGTGCACACAACTTTATTCCAACCCTTTCATATTGAAAAAAAAAATTACAGTATATAAATAATTCATTCTATTTAAATATTTATAAAATTGATAATATTGAAATTTTATATTTTTTATTCATTTAAATAATTAAGACCTTTTTTATTTAATAATTAATTATGACGTAGCAAATTTGGTAATTTATTATAGATGACATTTTATTCTGCAATACATATTTTCTAGATTTGATATTGTCTGTAAAAGTAACCTTCATAAAAATATAATATGTATTAGATGTCATTTGCACACAATATATATAATTTAGTTAAGCAATATTAAACGTTGCTTAATATTGCTGTTTTATTTTAATTAGATGCGCTGCCGAACCATAGATTTACTTATACATAGATTAATAGAATTCCTTGTCAATGTCACTTGACACTCAATATCTTTGGTAAATATTGATATGTCAAAAAAATAATAATAGAGTGATGGAATGCTTCCAATTTCAAAATAATTCATTCAAAATAAAAGTTATTTGCTGCTCAATAGATATTTTCGGTAGGTACGTAATGTTGTTTAAGATTTATTATATAATCGCTTCTTTGTAATTTTTAAGTACTGACTCAGAACCATAAAAAATGATGACCTTTTCTGTAACATTCTTTCCATCGCTTACTATTTAATTTTTTTAGTTTAAGAATGCATGAATCACTTTGTAATGATTACGGAATTGAAAACAAATGAACCAAGGCTTACTCTTTTTCAAAATATATAAGCAATATGATTTATGCTAAACTATAAGATTTGATTTTAAATTCAACCATTAGTGCAAAGGGGTTAGTAAAGAAAAATAAACGCAAATATTTATTGACTGATGATAAATTTATTCATTTTCAGTGTCACAAACCTTGGTTGGTTTTATCTGTCATCAAATTGTGCTGTGACTGAGACACCTTTGGGTTTTTTTTGCGTCAAAACCTGCTGCACAGACTACATCCAACGATTGCAGTTTTGGTCTTTCAAGGATTCTTTATTCGATCATGTTTGAGATGTGTAAAGAGAATATGTTGTTGACGGAAGAAACTACTACAGCAATAATCCCATACCATATTTTTTAATATAATGCTTCTTGTCGTATTATGAAACATTCATGAAGATTGTTATATTAATGCAATAAAAAAATCATATATATTTAACATTGTTTTTACTTTATCTTCATACCTATTAATTAAGAATTTAGATAATTTTGTTATTATATTATGTAGTTAATAAAATGATCTTCGAATAAAGTGATATTCAATGATTCTGTCCACAAAAATCTGTTTTATGTGAATAGTTCAGATATGAATATTATACAGTATTTCTTAATTATTATGATGTGGAGAAAACAAATATATTTTTTACTATAACAAACATGCACACATACCTGACAAATCCATTATGATTTTGATAAACAGGAACGTCATTAGTTCCTGTCAAATTCGCTTTCTTTCAGAGTTCTTTTTTACCGACCAAATCTACTAAAGAATTTTTATACTCATTTCAATTTTCAAAAATCATTTTTACATGAAAATCTTCCTGAAGGTACGATTGATAGATTTTAATGTATTATGAGTTTAATTTAATGTATATTTATTATTTACCAACATTTAATATGATTATATCAGGTACTTACTCATCTAATGGCTACGACAGTTTTACACAAAATGTGGCCATAAATTTTTTTAAATGTGTCAAATTTCAATATGGAGGAATTATATTTCCAAAATTTTTCATTAAATCTTTATTTATTGAGAATAATAAGATTTGAATAACATTTATATGTATAACAAATCAATCTCCAATTATTTTATTACATTTTCATACCGTAATACCAAGATTCCATTCAACGTTTACATGAGTAATTTTGTTTCCAAAAGATGGCTTACTGTATTTTTTGAAAAATTTGTATGAAGATACTAAAAAAATAAAGTTTTTTAAATAGCTCTAAATATATTAAAGTTTACATTGCCAATTGTATCTTAGAACGCTCTTCAGCATTTTGCACGGCTCTGCGCAGATCCATATCTGACGTAGCATTTGTGTTTTGAGCGTGATGCTTCCATAAGCGTAAATACATAACTGAATTATTATGTAGATTCATGCGCTCAGTCGATCAGTGGTAGCTGCTAGGTAGGGACTTTAATAACAAGACCAGGATGAACTCACTATACCCAAAAAACGAACGAAAACCTGGATAAACCCAATAACGTATCTTCGTATAGATAGTCATAATATTGAATTAGGTATGTATTGTGAAGGCAGATCTACATATTTTTATACATATGACATGCTAGGTTACCCCATCAGCCTCGAAATGTTCCCCCACTTCTCTAATACCCATCCAATATTGGACATTTCTTCACCATTGTCTTCTGCCAACATCCACAATTCACTCAATAATACTTCCAAACATTGTTATGTGATTCATCTAGGGAGCGGATATGAAACGAGGATAAAATATTATTTTATGTAAGTACATCTTAACTCTTAACGCTTATCAGAAACATAATACGCTGAAAAAAATTTACAAATAGGAAACCGATGGAAGCTTTCTAATCACCTTCTTAGCTCTTTGATTGGCAAAATTTTAGTCTTTTTGTAAGACAGCTTGGCCAGTAAATCATATCTCATTCAAGAAGGTATATTTTTTAAGGCATGTGTGTTTACATAGTGAAAGTTTGATGAATTAGCAACCGTGTTTTCTTCAAATTTACCAAACCATATGTAGCGAGATATTCTATACTGCGTACATTAGTTAGAGGGAGTATACAATGACAACCGCGAAGGTGCGAGTGAGATAGAAATATCACTTGCTTCGTCACGCCGGGAACGAATAAATGATAGAACAGAATTTGGTCGGACACGTAGACAGATAGTTGGTACGAGGCAAGCAGTGTAAGAGACAATTGCCCAGCATGTCTCAGACACGAAAGTCATTAAAAAAATTTAACTATAAAATGTGATCCCTACATATTGAGGGCTAATTTAAAGTTTATTCTGTTGAAAAGTCATTTAATGTTAGTGCAATACCAAAGATGGAATCCGCAACGAAATAAGGTACGATTTCTTCCGATAAAATTGATTTCAAATTTATGAATTGTAACATTAGTCGACAAAAATAAAATAGTCAAGTCAATATTAAATATTAAGTATATCTGAATGATAATTTTCAGATATGCGGTTCTAGTCTCGGGGTAAAAAATACCTGGTTATAATTTCTGTTTGGATAAATAATTTTCGGATGGCTGATGTGGATAAATGTATTTAGTTGGAAGGGAGGAACTATCAAATTACGGCAAATATTCAACACTCCGTCGAGTCTTGTATGCCTAAATATTTGGATGGGGAAGACAGAAGCTCCCGGGTTGTAAACTTCACATATATTGTCAAAGACGGATTATCTTGATACTTATTCCATACGTGTTGAACAGTCGACCTGTGGGTAGGTCAGTTCAAGGGTGAACAAAAGGATTTCAAGGCGAATTCTTGGGAACCAGTAAGAGAGGAGGAAAGATTGGAGGTTCAGGTCGTGTCCCTCAAATTTAGCAATGAAACACAGCTGAGTAATCTTTTCTTAATTTTTTTATTGAAAATAGATCATGGTATGCTCATATTCAAATCTGTAGTTTAAATATTCTTATAGAATTGAATGATTAAAGAAGGCCTTTTATGTAAGGTGATAAAAGAAGTTGAGGGAAAGAAAGATGTAATAAGTCAAAGCAATGACAATATTTTACTGTAGTTTTGGAAATTATATAATAAGATAACCTGCAATTATTTGCAGAAAGATTTTGTAAAGACTTAATTAATTTTTGTTATTGGGATTTATGTAGTTTACAATGCTTATTGATTGAACGAATAAATTCAGATTTTTATGTGAAACCCATGATATTTATAATTGTAAATACCTAACACTTTTCAGGACATGAACATAGTCGTTACAGCTCACCCCCTGTAGAGTCTCAAAGTCCGTGGCATAGTATTGTATGAGAGCAATAGATAACGGTTCCTGTCTTTTTTTGATGCTAAAAGGAGAGGCAGAGCTTCCTTGCTTAAGAGAGAGCAAGGGAGGGTCGAGCCCTCTTAATATAGTAACACTTAACGTTACACATATTTACATCAAAGTTGTCGGTTTTTTTGACAAACGACTCGGTATCAACAATCTTTCTAGCGTTTTAATAAAATAATATAATGTTTCTTTGTGTATACCTATATGTTATTAGAAATATACTATCAATACATTTCAGCAGGTTTCATAATAAAGCTCATCTCAATGTTTTTGTTTATAATATGATGGTATTGTCTTCTATTCAAGGTACGAGTATCTATTAGTTATATAGCTCTCTCTGCTAGTAGATGTGAATAAATTATGTTAATAAATCCGCATGGGAATTCTGGCTTTGCTCAGGCATCAGTCATCCTATAAAACCTGGGCTTTTTAATATTAATGGCAGTATAAACCCATGCACTCATCTCCGTCTCAACATCAACGGGTAATTTTTTGCTATATTAAGTATCTTTAAAATCATATTTTTTGTATAACGAAAACATTGAAGCTAATTTTTCTCTTCCTATCTTAATTAAGCATCAACATATCGAAAGATTGAATTTCTGAAGAAAGTTGAAGGTTCTTGATTTGCCAGTTGGTAAGGGTAGATACCGAACGAAAACCGATGATTAAATAGACTTTAGAACAGCGGAGGGGTAGCTTCAAGAGTTAAAAGAGGAGGTACCTTTATCAACCTTTGTCTATTTTTTACAAGACATATGAAATATTAAAACGGATGTATTGTTTCAAACTATCTGACCTTTTCTAGCTTACTAAAGCTGGTATGCGAGGTCGTTACACTCAGCTTTGAAACGTCTAAATAATATTGTTCTGGCTGGCTCGTTCTGGGAATTACGTGACTATACTTAACTCACTTGTTTGAATTCATAGTACGATAATCTGTTTCTATTTCTCAACAGTAATATAAAAAACTCTGTCTTGTTTATTTGTTTAGCTAGAGTCTTGTCTTGGTCTTGTCAAGCTAGTTGCATTTAATATTTAATGTCTGACGTGAAACCATGATGAGGTGTAAGCTCTAATATAAATGAAAGTCGGGTTAGTGCGAACACTTATAAATCGAGATCGGCTGAATAGATTCTTTCAATGTTTGATTTATTGGATTCTTCTCCGCTACGGATAATAGAATAACTACTAAAAAGTTGAAAAAAAAAATGGGTAAGAAATGATATAAAATATAATATTTAAGTTTGTATGAAACGGATCACCTGCGACGCGCCAACGCCATCGCGGGTGGTCCCTCTCATTCTTGCAAACGTAATTGCCGCTCTTACAGTAGCCCATCCCACTTACTCCAATTTTCATACAAAGTCAACATCGGTTACATAGAGGTAGAATGTGTCTGCGCGCACATATTATATTCTCGCGTTGTTCCCGTCTGAGTTTTGAATACAAATGAAATATGGATGTTTTGGAAATATTTTAATGTTTGTATTTCATTAGCTTAACTCAATCGAATTAATTATGTATTTTTTATGGGGGCGCAGTGCACATTATGTACCTACTTACATATTAACGGGCCAGTTCGGACTAGAACCACAGGACAACATCTGTCGGGAAAGCTAGTTTTTTTAATAAAATAAGCAATTTTATATGATACAATGGATAATTTAGCATCATTAAAGGATTTTATTTGAGTAAGCAAAAGGAGTAGAGTGGAGCAAATACATATATATAGCTCCGACCTAGACCATTATGTTTCTAATGCATTCTCACCTTTTCATTCACCTACCTTCTCACTACGCGAATATTCAAGAGTGTATTGTGGTCTATCCACCTATACTTTATTTTAATCTTTCTTAAAGATATAATATTTCCTACCTTAATTCTAAAAATAGATTCATAATCTTAAAATAGAATTCATGACAAATAAAAGGGACAAACTAAAGGTAGGCGGAACTCTTGGCACAAAAAACGTTGTTTTGAAGGCTTATTATTTTTTAAAAATAAGTTTTTAGGTAAGTTTAAACAGGGAGATGATTCCTATGACGAAAAAATAAATGGTATCTACCTACACTCCTCACTTTAGAGGGGCTTTAACATTCACTCAGTATCGTGATTAAGATCATATTGAACAATATGTACCTATTTCTGTAAGAAACAATGTAATCAAACAAAGGCGTGAAGATAATCGTGGTTCCCATTTTTTTTTAATGAATCTGTGCCTTTTTTAATCGGGAATCGAACCCAAGATAGAATCAAAGAAATACAGGTTTATAGTATAGGCAAGGCAGCTATTTTGATTATCTGGATTCTGTCTGAAATTTATAGATTCTGTCTGAAATTGATAGATTCTGTCAATTGTTTTGTTCCAAGGACAAGTCTTTCTCTCAATGTTTCACAGTCGCCAGTCAGTCTCTTTGTCTCGGATAAACCATCGGGCATCCTTTAAATTTGCTATTGTGTGTAATTTATTGTTTCTAAGGAAAAAACTGGAAATTCCAGCATCAATCATTCGATCGACGACGATGAGTGCTAGATTTGAGGTCAATTGAAATTGACTTCTGTTGTGTCATAATTTGACGAGCTTCCTTGTTCCTCTAATTTTAAATTATTAGGTACTTACCTTACCTAAAAATTTTGAATTCTCGGATAGTTTCCATTCGAAAAACGGTAGTTTATAGATTCTTGATTCCGATTCCATCGATTATTTGTAAACTTTTTCCGCTATCTTCTTTACACCGCAATGTCTAATGTTTTTAATAATGAAAAAGTTTATTTCGTGCGTGTCCCATTATCACAACATTTCTATAAGGTGATATGAATACCTCATTCCCCAGTTAGTACTTATGTGGTTGTGTCTGTTGAGAATCGACAAGTCTCCGATACAAGTTCATACATACTATGTTAATCCCTCTAGTAATTTGCTACGTGTCGACCGCATACAAACGAATTGTCTAGGTGTCTAGGCGTAGACATTCTTGAGTCTACTTTCATCAAAGGTTCTTCTATATTGTTTTTGAACAAACCATTTTTATCAAATTTAACAAGTAAAATTCCAAAATTAAACCAATACAGCCTGTGAGATAACACAATATTCACCGTGATTTTCTGTCACACATAATTATTATAAATAGGTACCTTTTTTTGTATCCTTAATCTCTAATATAAATTAAAGTCCGGTTAGTGCGAACACTTATCTCGAGATCGGCTCGACAGATTCTTCTGATGTTTGATTTATTGGATTCTTCTCCGCTCCGGATAACAGAATAACTAATAAAAAGTTGAAAAAAAATGGATAAGAAATGATGTAAATTACAATATTTAAGTTAGTATGGAGCGGTAACCTGCGACGCGCCCACGCCATCGCGGGTAGTTCCCTCTCATTCTCGCTTACGTGATTGTAGTACAGTTTAGCCCATCTCACTTACTCCACCGCAAAATTATCATACAAAGTCAACAATATTATCGGGCACATTTGTTTTAGCACTTACTTCATAGTAGAGGTAGGGTGTGTGCGCGAGCGCATTATTGCCACGTTGTTTCCGCCAGAGCTTTGAATACGAATGAAATATGGATGTTTCAGAAATATTTTAATGTTATTATTTTATTAGCCTCAATCGAATTAATTATTTTATGGGGGCGCAGTGCACACATCATGTACATATTAACGGGCCACTTCGGGCTAGAACCACAGGACAACGTCTGTCGGGAAAGCTAGTTAAAATTAAAAAGATAACAAGGAGGAATCCATGTTATAAATAAAAATTCTTAAGCAACTTACATAAAGAATAATTATTAATTAACTTGGCACTTTGTTAATTAACAATTATTGTTTATTAGTCTTATTATTATTTTATTGTCAATGATTTATATGTCCTAAAGTGCTAGGTTTTCTAGGTATAGGGTACTGATGCCATTTAGCGGCAATAAGAACGGTGAATGATACGATACCAGTGTAGAACGTTGTCCATGTTTTATCTTATGTACTGGACCTCTATTCTGTAGCAAGTGTAGGGTAGTCACTTGAAAAAAAGTGACTATTAGGCGATACATTTTGTATGAAAAACGTCTATATGCGATTCTCGCATTCGATACGTATATACGTTTTTCATACAAAATGTATCGCCTAATACTTAGTCACTATTTCAAGTGACTACCCTACACTTGCTACAGAATAGGGGTACTGGATTCCTAGGGAGCGGTCCGTCATCTGACAAGACAGCAGTCTTTCAAAATATATGACAATGTTTTTTGTTACGACGGTAACAATATTCTAAACTGACATACTCACCGCTGTTTATAGTAGCGCCGATTACCGACACAGAACTTTGTCTCAAATTTCAAAGACGGCCGTATTGTCAAACCAAGGACCACTCCCTAGGAACTAATTGCATAACACTGCAGATATTTCGAAGTATAAGGCAGAATGAGAAGACGACTTGGCGCAACCAGAGTACAGATATCACCCACAGTAGCAGGCACAGCATATTGGTGGGAAATTGGCAACCCAGAATATCCTCAAAGACACGGTGAACCAATTGGAGCTCGTTTTTTCAAAGAATTCTCTCTACAATGAAATAAGTCAAAAGACATATATTTATGGGAGCGGAGCACTTTAACATTGACAATGTTCGCCATTGGGTGACAAAATTTCAAATCTCTGCTCATCATGAGTGAGTGTCTTCGATAAGCCAATTCAAACATCGTTCTAATCCTTCGACAATTTTGCGAGAAACTAACAATCTCCATCTTTAGTTTTCGCGGTCACATAGCTAATACAGCCCGAACCATACCACGTAAGTTTTTCTAAAAAATGCCTCTTATAGTTTTCTTAGTATGTGACCTCTTTAAAATAAAACAAGAGCAATTTTGATTCAAGGGGGGATTTCTTAGAGGTAGAATCATTCTTGAGCTGAAAGATTTTATTTGCTCTCTGTTTGAGTGTTTTATGTCGAAAACCTATTTCGCATAAATCGCACAGACAGACAGCTAAGGACGTTCATTGTAATGTGAGTTTAAAAACTATTTTAATATTCGTTTCCCAGTAAAACTACGAAAAATATGAAATATTATGAACGGTTTGAAAGTGCGACCACCTCATATCGGCTTTTCGCGTGGCGAGTCGGTTAGTCATCTAGCAACCCTTATGCTGCGGCTCTACGGAGGGGTAATTTGTAAATCGATACGTTTGTAATACGTACCAGGCGTAATTATCTAGCCCGGTGCTCGGAGCTTACGCGAACCTGTTCCACTGCTCCCGTCTGCGAAGCTGTACCCTTAGTACAAGTCTGTATGCGCTGAAATCTGTTTTTAATGTTTGAATGAATTGCAGATATTATTGAAAATTAGCTTAGAAATTGTTGGCGTAAGCCCCCGACGGGTCATTGTAGGGCAGCAATTATCACTTTGTACCAACACATGTCCTTATAGGATCTCGGAGATATCAGCTATTGACATCTCCGCTAGTTTGCTAGCAATGAGCCCCCATTTATGTGTTGCCATCTAGAAATAAATTATTGTTCGCTCCACCAAAGACTTTACTAGATACTTTTTCTTCTTAAACATATGAATTTACCGACCGAACCGACCTCGGTAGCCCAGTTGTACTTACTTGGACTTCAGAACACGAGGTCCCGGGTTCGATTCCCGGTCGGATCAGAGTTTTTCTGTTTTTTGTGTTTTTTCACTTGAAATTTTTATACCCGGGGTTGGCCTGTCTCAGATTGGATGGGACCGGTTGACTGGGAAAAATTGCCTCAGGCAAAGGGTTCCGCCGGCTATACCTACTGACAACTTTGTATAGAAAAGTGTTATATTATTAATTTTCATTTAATGAAATAAGTTATTGTGTTTTTTCCCCCTCAATTTTGTTTTGAGATCTCTACCCGATTTTGAGCGATTTTGGAATTGATTTCGTTGATGTTCTGTGATGGTGTCAACCTTGAACACGCTTCTGAAGAGAACACAATACATAGATAGATAGGAAACCAGATTCGGATGATCCGAGCGAAGTATAAAAAATCCAAAACGTATGCTATTTGGAGCTTAAAAATACAATTTGATGTTATTTGGGTAACAATCAACGTAAAAGAAGACGAACTTGATCTAGGTATATACGAATACCTTCTTTGCTTACTTTTTAAAATTACTACGAAATGATTCGATTGTTGTCAAACAAAATGTTGATATAGGTAACATACATTAATTTACAAACAGGTAACTCGTACTTAGTACAGTGTTCAATGTGAATTACTAAAACCGATTGATTTCTGGAACCCTTTGCGTACACAATGTAACAAGAATACTATACGCTACTTATACGCAATACGGTCCTGGTAATCGAAGTAGGTACCTACTTACATAAAAAAACCTCGGCACAATACCTAAGTGGGTACTTGATTTATTTTCTAATTGCAATTTTGATAGTTTTGGTATTACCTAAGTTATTCGTTGGAATTCGACACATATTCTAATGAAAAGCCAAAAACACTGACTGAATAATGCCGCCCTCCCAGCTAATACACACTTCTATATTTTATCTAGTGGCGCATAAGATGTTTTGTTTGAAAAAAAAACACATATAACCCATACAGGAAGATCGTCTGTAGTTTCCGATTTTGTATACGGTATACACGGTCAAATCACTGGTTTTCAGCGTCTTCCAATTCACCTCTGAAACTTGGACTCTGAGGGCTCAAGAAAGATGGATGGATGCATCAGCATTCGAGATGTGGTGCTGGAGACGTCTGCTCCGTGTTCACTGGTTTGAATACAGAAATAATGATTCTGTACCCAGCGAACTCCATTTATCCGCGGAATACGAGCTGCGCATCCTTTGCGTTTTCGGGCACATCACACTAAGAGGGCTGGATTCCCTGGAGAGGACGATTATGGAGGGTGAGGGGAAGGGGACGATTGACCACGACATATTCCGATCTTATCAAGCGGGCAACGAAGACGACCCAAAATGGTCCATAATATCTTTTTTCACAGATATGCGGACGGTCATATTCATTTTCGCTGACAGTCAGCGTCGGCGGATTCAATACGGGTTAATAAACTGTGCTTGTTATTCTATTACGTCTGATTCAATACGGGTTAATAAACGGTGCTTGTTATTCTATTACGTCTGATTCAATACGGGTTAATAAACGGTGCTTGTTATTCTATTACGTCTGATTCAATACGGGTTAATAAACGGTGCTTGTTATTCTATTACGTCTGATTCAATACGGGTTAATAAACGGTGCTTGTTATTCTATTACGTCTGATTCAATACGGGTTAATAAACGGTGCTTGTTATTCTATTACGTCTGATTCAATACGGGTTAATAAACGGTGCTTGTTATTCTATTACGTCTGATTCAATACGGGTTAATAAACGGTGCTTGTTATTCTATTACGTCTGATTCAATACGGGTTAATAAACGGTGCTTGTTATTCTATTACGATTCAAATTTTGTAGATGGTGACCGAAAAAGCATTTAGAAATGGTTCTAGAACTATAGAGTAGCTGTTGTATCTTACTGTAGAAAAGATATTGGTAATCTAATTACAAAGATAGGTACTCTATGTAAGTATGTCTTTTAAAGCGAAGGGTTTAAATATGGACTCTTAGCAAACTTTTATTTTTAATCCTTTTTTCGTCTTCCTTGTGACCTCAATGAAAGCTGGAATAAAATTAATTTAAAATCACCCCAACTTTGCTTTCTTCGGTTGCTATCTCCCTCTTCTCTTCTAACATTTACTCTTTTTCCTTCTTTTCACTTTCTTTTTGTTGACAAGGCATTAAATCCTTCGTCTTTTTACATAATTTTAAATCACCATCTTTCTCCAACTCAAACATCTGCTCCTAACTGCTTTGAAATTATTACGATTTTTATTAATTAAATAAGTTTGAAATTGGAAGTTCTAGAGTAAACAATGTTAAGAAATGGATTAGGCCCAAATAACAACGAAAACGCTGTACACCTTTTAACATTAACCCAAGAGATACTTTTGCGAGAACTGGGCTGTATTGCAGTTCGTGAATTAAACTTCTGTTTCACTGGTTGGCTGCTGTGAGCTTACTCAAGCTCAAACGTGTCTCGGTGATAGCATATCGAATGTTTCTATTAGGGTAACAAACTAACGTTAGTGATACGAATGAGAACACAATTATTATGGCAACTCAGAACTGTATTTTTAGTTTTTTTTATATTATACTCTAGTGAAAAATTTTCATTTCAACTAACAATATTCTTTTTTGCATCTGGTAGGTAGGTACCCTTTTTTAAAGATACCTTAATAAAAGCCGACATTAGATTGAATTGACTCCAATACAATGCGGCTTTGTTTACGAAAGTGCGCACAATATGACTTCATAATATAAGTTGGCTGTTAGACCATGCTATGTTTAATTCATCAATGATACCATTATTAATTGAGATAATCAGTAGTTACCCCTATTTTTAAGGTTGTGAGAAATTCGCGTGAATTTTGTATGAACTGTCGAACTTTCTGAAGTATTATGTGGCGGCGTTACAACATATTTTTTTCATATTATTATGTAAACTTCCCCGATTTACTTCGGCGTGTCGTTACAACGCGGAGATTCAGTGTAATCGTATATATATATATACATTTTAAAAGAGAGGATATAAAAATGCGATGTTGTGTGAAATTGAAAGTTGGAAGACCTAGGCTCATGCAGATGGGAAGACGTAGTTAGGAAGCATGTGGCATAACTTCTGCAGGTGACTGATTGGCGGACCGCAGCGGAGGACACGGAGGACTTGGAGGCGTTTACAGGAGGCCAAGGCTCGATTTGAGCTGTAGCGCCATCGGAGAAGAACGAATGAAGAGAGAACGACAAAAAGACATCTAAAATCTGAAAAAATGGGTGCACGGAGACGTGGCCGACTTAAAATTACGTGGACCGATCATATCTGTGTCGTCTAGAAGGGCCAAGTCTGAGGAATAGGAGACAATATATGTGGAACATTATGTTGATGAATATAGAGAAAGAAGTATGTCCGGATAGGAAAGAATGGAAGTCCGTAAAAAAGTTAGTTGACTTGATCTGGATTGATATCACCAAATTTTGGTATATGTATGTAATCGGTTAAAACCACTGCCCTATAGATTGCTATAAAAATAAAACACGAAAATGCGTAGGCGGTTGTTTGGATGCCAAAAATAAAACGTTTGGTAACCTTAATTCAAATCATGCAAACAAATAAATCACTCTACGGCCTCAAGTGTTTATATAGTAATTACGTATGGTTCAGTATGCTGTGTTAGAAAATGTTTTCATTAATGAAATAAATATTTTCAATAAGAAGAAGGAATATCATCGTTGAACTATCACATAGCTACCATTTAAGTACCTAGGTACTAGAAGCGGCGTCTTCTCATATAATGTGGCAAGGAAACAAAGTTGACTGTAGTTGATTTTTTGACGAAAAGTCATTACTTTTCCTTCCTCTCGACAAACATAATATTTTGAAATTTTTGTTCCGATTGCTGTCTTTAGTATACGTAACACTTTGAAATTATTGTAAAATAATAATTTGCACATTATGAAAATTATCAAATATTTGAAAAATTACAAAACAGCGGTCATTTGTTATATTCAACACATTTATAAGATGCGACATTTAAATATTAAGTACCTAATTGGAAGATATTTTAAGATTAAGATTTGTAATATTAAATTTGTGTACTTAGCATTTTGCATGCTGATACTTATGTTTCTACATATATTGCTATGTTATTTCTTATTCTTAAAGGATTAACGTGAATGTCAACCTCTATAGGATTACAACCCCCAAGACTATTTCGATGGTACTAACATGAAGGAGTGACTATAATGTACCTACATTACTAGATGGTCAAATTTCCTACCCTCAACTATTTGAAAATGTTGACAGATAATTGGTTTGTTAAGTTTAGTTTTTGCTATCCGAAAACCTTTTTTTATTCGTTTTAAAATGATACGCAAAAGATTTATAATACTTATTGGGGTTGAAGCAAAAGGCAATAGGTACTTACCCCACCCGATCCTTTAAGGGGTGATGGTGCTTCATGCATAATCAGGTGGTTGATAACAATCGCAGCTATCATATACCGTTTTGCAATTTATAGAGCCCCTAACATGAAATGATTATTTATTTATTTATTTACATATTTCAAAACAAACACCACTCATCATAACAGCGACAAGCCTTTGCAATGAGTGATGTCATGATGATTATGTTATGATTAATACACAATAGATACTTGCGCAACACTCTAAAAAATAGGAAAGGTACAAACTTAACCTAAAATAACATGACATTATTATGGTATTTTTAAATCTTAAGGGCTTAACGTGATGCCAACCTCTATGGTCTTATGAACTTCTAATACAACTTCGAAGGCAGAAACTTGAATAATTTTATGTTATTAACTAACGTACAATATTATGTGGTCAAATTTCCAACCCCCAACCCATTTGAAAATGATGACAGATGATTGTTTTGTTAAGTTTAGTTTTTGCTATCCGAAAACTTTTTTAGTCTTAACACGATACGCACAAGGTTCATATATGTATAAGGGATGAAGCAAAAGGCAATACCTTCTCTGGTCGATCCTTTGGGGGTGAGGGTGCTTTATGCGTTACCAAGTGGTTGATAATATCGCAGCTATCAGATGCCTCTTTGCAATACACCTTACGCTCTCCACAACACCCCGTTCTGTAAAAAATAAACATTAAAGAGTTTTCCACCCAACACGTTTCCTTTGATGTTCCGGCTTCGCTAAATACGCAGACGACTATTTGTATAATAATATTTGTCAGCACCTATAAAACTCTCACCAGTCTGTTGCGGTCTCTCGAGACCAGCTTTATTTAATAACATACCTCCAAATCATTTCAAGATTATAATATTATGATTGAATTGGATGTTCTTTTCAAAGTGCCAGATCCCAGATCACATTCCTTTTTCTGTTTAGATTCTGGTCGATTCTCATTTCAAGGCTTTTCAGAATGTTGCCATCATCATTGCAATGTGAAGAAAGTTTGAAATAAATTGTTGTGATAGAACTATTATTATTTATTGAGTTTAGGCTTTTACAAGAACAAAATATGTAGTGCAGTAATTATTATATTATGTACTTTAAACTGTTATGTTTCAATAAAATTTGTTATTATTATTATTTAAGACTCTTTTCATTGAAAGAATTATCGTGATAGAACTATTTAAGACTCTTTTCATTGAAAGAATTATCGTGATAGAACTATTTAAGACTCTTTTCATTGAAAGAATTATCGTGATAGAACTATTTAAGACTCTTTTCATTGAAAGAATTATCGTGATAGAACTATTTAAGACTCTTTTCATTGAAAGAATTATCGTGATAGAACTATAGGTATAAGACTCTTCATTAAAATGATAATTATTGTGTAGGACTATAAACATAAGACTCTTTTTTTTCGATTTTAAACAGATAATTTAACATATGACATAATATTTAAGTGCATTATACGAAACGAACAAAGACCCATCAGAGCTTGAAAATAGAGATATTTTTCCTAATCGTTGATACTGGACACCATGGAAACAACAACTTATTAGTAGGCGATGACAGTTCATTCTGGTTATTTATTCCTTGGTGACCATATTATCAACGATTTATAAAACCTTTACTATATTTTCAAGCTCTGTGTGTTTGTTCGTTTGATATAAATGCACCTTTAGGATAACATTATTTTAAATTTGCATACCTACTTAGTAAAATTTGTAAAGACTCACCCAGGAGACAATATCTAGTATTTACTTAGCACATACATACCCACAGGAAACCCAGTTGAAGGAACATTGGAAAGACGACTGGAATGACTTGGTGAGAAAACATTCCTATGTAGGTACCTGCTTTATAAATTCGTTTAGTCGTCTTTGTAGTCGTTCGACTCAGTCGAGAACATACTGTAGGTCTATAATAATAATATTATCTATTTATGTAGAACGCAACAAGGTTATTGAATTAGAAACGTTAATTATTAATACTTTATAAAGATATTGTGCCGGTTTGTAAATAATATATTTTTTTTGTTAGAATAAATGCAGTAGAGAAGAGATGTCTACGAAAAATATGTGAAACGACTTTGTGGGACATGAAAATGAATGTGAATATTAGGTAAGAATTTGTTATGCAATTTGGTGTTGTTACAAATGAAAGTTAATAAGTTAAGATGGTTTGAGAAAATGAATCTGGGCTCACCAAAGTGACCAAAAATACACTTTCGACATATTTCACATAAAGCAAAGCTTGTGTTGTGAAAGTGGAAATGGTCGGCACCAGTAGGTATATGAACCCACGACCTGTATACGAAAGCCACCGACTCACACAACTGGTTTACCCACCACTTCTGATATCACTGGTCTACCAACCACCTCTGATACCATTGGTCTACCAAACACTTCATAATATGTAAGAAAATAGATTTACAAAAATAATTT
Source organism: Mystacides longicornis (assembly GCA_963576905.1). Taxonomy (NCBI): domain Eukaryota; kingdom Metazoa; phylum Arthropoda; class Insecta; order Trichoptera; family Leptoceridae; genus Mystacides; species Mystacides longicornis. Next base: position 1,548,675 of record OY756423.1, read on the forward strand.
ATTCCCGCTGCTGGAAGAAAAGGTGTAAGAAGGTAGAGAAAACGGATAATGACATGAGTTGAAAAGGTTTCAACACATGCATCGATTCCGAAAATTCCTATTTAATAGTTGGTATGATAAAGGTAATGTCAGTGGAAGAAACGACAAAAGTGTACTTACTTGTATGGAAAAGTGTGGAGGTCCGTTCCCTCTGCCTACTCATTAAGAACATGGCGTGATTGGTTAAGGGCCGATCTTATAAACGAGAGACCAAATATCCGTAAGTTTATCGATGGTTTACTAACAAATTGTCGTACTGAAATTTGAATAACGAATTTTTTTAAGACGGAATAACGAGCAAATGGATCATATTTCGGTTTATTTGGTTTGACTTTTAACTAACGGATGTTTATAAGACCGGCCCTAAAAGTATCTCATGGATTTAAGCGCCGATTTAACGAATGAACGAGTGTCATTCCTTAAGAGTTTGATGAAATTTAAAAGGATAATAAACACACAAAAAACTTCATCATCACTGTCTTCATGTAGGTACATATAAAAATTTGTGTCTCTTGAGAGTAACTGTCTTTGAATTGTGTTAATTTATAAAAAAAAAACGGAAGTGTATTGCTTAAAGGAATTGAAATAAATTTAATGAATTCTATATTCTATGAGAGTAAAAAATTTGCAATTAATTTGATTTCATTAACCCATGCAATGTGCTCGACACTCCATATTTTTAATCAAGAGTTTGTTTGCACAATCTTTCATTAATTTTAATCCATTGATAACTAACTACATAGTTAGTTAGTTATCAATGGATTAACTTAGTTAGTTAGTTATCAATGGACTAGTACATATTATGTACTAGTTTTAAGGTGACTAGATAGCATAAAAATCAAATAAGAAACAACTTCATTATTTCATTTATATTTTACTAGCTTCCCCGACAGACGTTGTCCTATAGTCCTAACCAGAGGCGACCCGTTCATATTATGTGCACTGCGCCCCCAGAAACAAAAATACATAATTAATTCGATTGAGTTAAAAAAACAAAATAATAACATTAAAACATTTCTAAACCATCCATCATATTATGTCATTCGTATTAAAAGCTCAGGCGGGAACAACGCAAGAATATATGCGCGCGCAGCAAATTCAGATTGGCGTTCGACTACAAACGAAGATTTCGCCAATGTTTAGTGCGATAAAATTAACTGTCCACTGGAACATATAAACAATTATTTAAACCAAACAGAGACACTTATATAAAAATATAAAAAGTGGACAATTAATTTTCTTCCTACTCTACATTGACGAAGAATTCGTTTGTAGTCGATCGCCAAATGCATTTTGTCTAGGCCTACAGACATTCTACCTCGTCTATGAAATACCGGTACGAATGTGCCCGATAAACAAAATTATTTAGTTGTTTTGTATGAAAATTTTCTAAAACGCTCGAAACGGTGGAGTAAGTGGGGTGGGCTACTGTAAGAGCGGCAATCACGTATGCAAGAATGAGAGGGAACTACCCGCGATGGCGCTGGCGCGTCGCAGGTGATGCGTTCCATACTAACTTAAATAATATATTTTATTTAATTTCTTACCCATTTTTCAACTTTTTATTAGTTATTCTGTTATCCGGAATGGATTAGAATCCAATAAATCAAACGATAAGTCCAGTCGACTTTCGTTTATATTAGAGATAAGTCCAGTCGACTTTCGTTTATATTAGAGATAAGTCCAGTCGTTTGATTTGGCGTAAGTTTGATACAGGGTTTTCTTCGTGCTTCTATTATGGTGATTTAGTTCTATAAAGATAATATGGTTATATCGCCGATGCTCGCTCACCATAGCCTCGTAAGTTTTTTAGCGGGAGGTACCATGTGCAGGTGAGGTGTACTGTTGGTTCGGCTTGGTGTTTTTTCTCCATCCCCTCTTGCTCTCTACTACATACAACCATGAAATAAAGAAGAACAGTGTTATTCGGGGTCATATGTATTTCGGTATTATCCTGATAACTCGTGTAAGAAGTGATAGAAGTGTTCTTGGATAGAAAAGTGGGGAGGTCCGTTCTCTCTGCCTGCCCCTTACGAAACACGGTATGGTGGGTAAAAAAGAACTTGTCCCAATCATCTCTACCTTCTATATCTAAGTACATACATTGTGGTTTTTATAATCCCTGACAACGGAAGTAGGTTATAAAAGTTGAAACAACTCACATAGCAGGAAATAAAATTAATTTGATGCTCCCTGGGCACGAGAATCTTCCATTTTGATAAAAGATCAAGACTACACAGCAATGTTCCAATTGTCAAGGGTTTGAATTGCTCGTATAGAATATAACTGTCCCTTCGCGTGATAGGGGCATATGAACGAATGTACTGATAGGTACCTACTTGAATGAGATGGAATCATAGGTTTAACAGCTTTAGTACGAACAAAATTTTACCTATGAATCATTTGAACCTATTTTTATTTATTCTTGACAAGCTTAAATCTTCACTTATTTAATAGCTTTAATTATCTAAATGACTATATAAATAATCAAACAGACACTTACGTAAATAAAAAGAGGAAAATTAATTATCTTCCTAGATAGCTACTCTACATATGAGAAAATTCATTTATCAAAATTCAAATTACTACGAACACTATAATAATAACTTCTGTACAATAAAGCGACTTCGATGCAAGTATACAAAAAATACATACATACATATACCTACAATCTCCCTTTAAGACCTCCCGCACACCGCAAGGCAGCCCGGAGGAGACAAACCCGCAGCAAACCCAATCCGCACTAACTAGAGTTTTTTTTTTTTTTTTTTTTTTTTTTGAGGCCTTCCACCCGATATCGAGTGACTAACTAGAGTTCGATCGAAACAATCAAAACCAAAAAAGCCGGCACCACACAAATCAAGCCCGTCGCAGATCACCCCCAAACCAACACGCAATGCAGGAGGCCTAAGCCCCACTTATGAGGCGAGGCTTATGGTACCTTTTCTGACCGGTTGAGGTTAAAGGACGTGAGGTGGTCAACCTCACGGTCTCGATCTGATTTTTCGATTTCCTGCCTCTTACAGGATGCTAGAAAAATCAGCAAAAAGATCAGAGTAGCTATTCTTAGCCGATAACCCCACGGCAACAAAAATACAAAAAATAGTGGTTGATAAACCAGCGGTTCAGAGAAAGAGGTCGTGGCTTCGAATACTGGTTTCGACACTTTCTACTTTCACGACACAAAGCTTTACTCTCTGTAAAAGATATCAAAACTGTATTTGTGTTCATTTTGAGTAAGCTTAAATTTCATAAAAAAAAACTAGTTTGTTAGTATTTAAAGCAGATATAGAAACAGCTCTAATAGATACGGAAATTGTATCACAGTTCTGAGAAAATTAAGGGTGTTTCCTCATTATAATTGGGGTGTTCTAGAAGGTCTGCCTTGTTTGTTGATGTTGTGTTCCCAATGTTGCGTCACTTCACGTGACTTTTTGTTTGAAGATTTGCGTTATGAAATATGGGGAGAAAGAGTAGGTTTGTACCATCGACTAACGATTTTTCATCGGCCGACTAGTTCTAAAAAGCCGACCGATTGTTTAATTAAGACAGCCCATCAAACATGTTTATGGATTCAAAATAACTAAAGAAAAAATAATAACTAATGACTCTAACAATTCATTACTAATGTTCGATTTTTAAATGGAACAAACCACTACGGGCTTACGACCGTCTTCTACTGTTATTTCGAAGGCTGGCTTAGTGTAATCATTTTACGTTAACAACGTTCGCCATTAGGTGGTATTGTTTAAGTCTCCGAAACTCCTAATCATGAGAATTCTCAACATATTCAACATGTTGAAAAATCTCATGTATGCAACAAGTAGATATTTAGTAATTATTAATGAAATATAGAGATAAAAGTTGGAAATTATTGAGAACAAGAGAGCAACCAAATTTAAAGACTGCGACTGCTGTCATGTATTTGGCGCCAGGATATATAATTATATAAGTGTTTATAAATAAAACTAACTTTGCAGTATTACAATAGGTTATAAATTTTTTCCGAAATATATTATTTATAAACATTTATAATGTCTAAGTATTACAAAGTTGAAAATAATGTGTTTGAAAAATTATATAAGTATTTTTTTTATCTTGTGAAAACTCCAAAAAATATAAACTTCAGACCTGTGTCTTATATCACGCCCATACTTGTAAGGCCATAGATCAAACAATAATTATAATTAACATTATGTAATGATTTATTAAAAAATTACAGGCAAAAATACGTAATTCCGGCGTTATATAATAATAGGGATGGAAAAATACCTGGCCGAGAGGAGGAAACTTTTAATTTTGTTGCGTAAGGTTTCATTCATGACAACAGGTAATATTCAAACTTTGGTTTGTCGTATTGGCCAGGAATCCGGAAATCAAAAGGTCTAAGATTAATTTTAATGATATTATTTTGAGCATTCACTAACATTGACCATTGATATGACATTTAATGACAGTGACAATATAAAACCCTCTAAAAATATCCATCGGGTTCTAAAAGCTCTTTTTGCATTTTCTTACCCTTATTCTTGAGGCTTTTTCACTTTAAGCCATGACTCTTAATATTTTACTCTTCCTTCATAACAAAAAATCCCGAATAAGTGTATTGTTTATAACAAGAGAAATTAAAAAGAGTTGTGGATTTGATTTATCTGACGTTTAAAAAAAAAACATTTTATCTTGTTTTATTTTCTGACCTTCTTGCGTTGTTGACCTGCCTTTCAACATGATGATTTTTTCAACTTTCTTGATGACGCCTGACCTTCTGGTTTAGAAAATGCTGACATAGCCACACGTGACACGCAACACTACAATTTTGGTTGAAGCGATTCTTAAGGCTTCTTCTTTTTGGATGCTTCAGTTCTGTTGATATTCTGAAAAGTTTTACGTTCCTGAATATAGGTATAAGTATTATATATCATTTTACATTTGAAGAGCTCTTGTTGTCTTCCTATGCCCAGCAAACTTACACTCTCATTAGGATAAAGATTAAAACCATTAATCAATACTTTAATGTGATATGTCATTAATTAGAGAAATTCAGTATCTCATTTGCACAATTGAATTCAAACTACCTCCTAAGTATGTATGTAAAGCATGATTAGATCTATTTGAATACGTGAAAGTAAATAATCGCTGTAGCTAATACCTCTTTGGTAACCATTTCTATACTGAAATGTTATGATGGAAATACATCGGAGTCGTGGCAAATAGATATTATGTACTAGCGGATTCCCGGCGTATGATACTACGATAAGTTAACATGATCGACGCTAAAGCCACGTGTAATGTAAAAAAATTCTGATAAGAATGACATATAAGTATCAATATATTATGTGTATAATGAACATCTGTATAATGCGCCAACTTCACACCAATACTGTCTATAGGTACATATTATAAAAAACTGATACGGAAATTGCACAAATAATGTTTTTTTTTAAGTAATGCCTTTGTTTGGTGAGGTTGTGAACACTCAATACCCGAAGTGTACTATTACGCAATCAACTAAACACTAGTAGTTTTTTTTTTGTTTTAGTGTGGTCTAAAACCATTTTCGTGTTATCAACTACCTTCGGGTAACATCAGTTCTATATGATTTCATAGTGTGTAACAGACAAATCAGATTTTTTTTTATATTTTGACTAACACCCGAATTCATAGTCGTTACTTGAGTATTCCCCGATACTTGAGTGCTCGTTAAGTAGCTGTTTTCATTTCATAGTCATACAAAACTTACCCAAGTAGTACTCAAGTAGCTGTCAAACTCAAGTCGTCGACGAACACGACTTGAGTGTTACTTGGAAATGTCAAACGCTGCTTTTTGTAATGTATTTTGTCGTTTTCTTGCAGTTTGTGTTTAATAAACAATAAAAAAGAAATGTCCTAAAACATAATTAAAAATACATTTTGTTTTGTGGCAACGCTTTTCGCCACAATAATATTTACCCCACTACTCAAGCGTTGACTTGGCGAAGTAAAGGGGTAGTGTTTGTCTATAGAATGCATCCGCTACTTGAGTATTGCCTTTTACTTGAGTACTCCTCGGCCAAGTATTACTCAAGTAAACGACTATGAATTCGGGTGTTAGTGGTCTTAAATCACCTTCGCGTTTTAACTTTCGAATGAAGCAAATCGATTTTATGGTTTCAGAGTCTATAGTAGACATGGAAATGTTTTTATAGGTTAAGATTGTGTACTATTCCCATGTTGTGATACAGCACTAGAACCAGATTGGATTAGAGTGTTTGAGAGAGATTAGAAAGGCTAATAATAATTATTATAACAACTGTCGATAGAGAGATTGATATGTGGGTCTAACTATTCAAATAATATGAGCCTGAGTAGGTAAGTACCTTCACATTATTCTATTTTGAAACAATGGATCAGCCCGTTGGATCGGTCTATCTATTAATTAACACATCACACCAGGAGCGTTACTTTTGAAATTCAGTCCTAATTTCAATGTCTACTGATCGTTTTTGAAATTGTTGCTTTCATAATCTTCAATCGAACTTTTTTGAAATTGAGTTAGTGTTGTAAAATATGTTACCTTTACGTAATGGTGGTCTCCGAATGCTCCTGATAGTAATTCTGGGTCTCTAGTATAACGTCAAGTTTTTCTAGTAATATCTGGAAAAAATCATTTTTAGTAGGTAGGTATTTAACATCATCTGGTGAATTATTTTTTGAGAAACAAAGGCATACAACTTTGTACCTACTGACGATGATTTTAAATTTTGGCTACCTGCCAAAATTAAAAAAAAAAATTTTTTTCAGTTAAAATATCCCAACTGTGGCATTCAATTGTTTTCTTATTAACTTAATCCTAGGGCTTAGCATTGTTGAAGGCTAATAGAAAACCTTCGCTTTTTCCTTTCTTAATAATAATTTATGTGGGGTCCAGGCTATGAGAAAAACATGCCTCTATAATAATTGATTAATTTTGTATTTTATTAGGTAATTTTTTTTTTCATAAAAATAATAGATACATATTAATTGTTCATACACCCACGTTAAGTTTTTCATATTTTTTTATTTCCAATTATATAAAAAGTAGATCCCTTAATGTGGACACAATGACATGGTGAGATAAAGCAAAAAGGGGATTTTCTTCCGGGATCATCTTGAATCGATTGATTTAACCAGAAATGGTTTATTCGTCTTACAAAAAATCCCCGAGGTATGCTGAGTACCAGATCAGAACGCCCTGAAAGAGATAAAGCAATATAGTTGAACTTGATAAAAGAGATTGTTGATGTATAAAATATTTGAAAAAAAAGACGAAAGATTTGAAATAAATTTTATGATTAGGTTCCACAATACCAATTTGAAATCGTACAACAAATTTACTTTCTTTGCTGTAGGTATATTGTTTATTTATTTGCTATAAATACGCCGGCGCACCCAGCGGAAACCCATCACTTCTACCATTATGGAGAGGAGATGGACTTGGCTGGGACATGTGTTAGGGGTGCCTAATGATATGTACTGGTCTTCCTCCCATCAAAGTCCCGAAGACGTCTAAGACATTCTCACTCCGTGTTTCGTTCCTTCCAAGCAAATCTGAGAGATTTGGACATGATAATATGATAGGAGGTCATTGGTTCCCAGCAAGATCGGACGCGGCGAAGGGCGCTTGTTGCCTTCCTATGCACCTAAGTGGGGTCAAAAACGGAATATTAGATTGTTGAATTGATGTTATACAGTAGGTATGTTGGCAATATTTATTTTCAAAAATTTAATTCCAAGAGATTTTTACTTCTAGCAAAGCACTACGCGATCTTTACTGTGAGAATTTTTTTACAAATTATTCTGTGAGTTTTTGTTAATAATATCGTTTAATATATTTAACCCAATTTTCGCAGGGCGTGTTTGCATATCCACCAGGGTGGGATTAATTTTTTTTTTATCGCGAATCATCTTTTGCCTGTTCTAAATTACCCACGTCATAACACAATAATAAGATTAGGTGGAATTTTGGGAGCGTGCCTACCTAGATGATGGTTGCGTAGATTCATGGTATTTAAATGGGGTAATCTCCTGTTAAAGGTGTGAGCGTCAAATTGTATTACATTACACTCCACAAATCTGTTTTCTAAGAGATGTAACAATATTACTTTTGCCGCGTTGTAATCTCGAAGATCACAGGCTTGCGAAGTGAGAAACATTATATTTGTCTGACTTGTCTGTAGGTACTGTGATGCGGTTTTTTGGTTGTTGCTTATTTATAAGAATAGCAACAATAATAATGCTCTTTTTTCATGCTAAAACAACCAAGTTTATAAGAATCAAGAGTTAGGAGATAACTGTAGGTACTAAAATGATCAATTTAAGATAGAATCGAAATTAAATACCTACCTTTAAATTTTAATTTTTGTATTGATCAAAATTTAATTCATAGTGTAATTATTATTCTGTTATCTTCCACAATTCATTAAATTATGTTTTATTCACAATTAGCTTTCCCGACAGGCGTTATCCTGTAGTAGTTCTTATATTATTATTAATTATATAAATTTATTACTATTAATAGGTAATTATTTATTGTTTTCTAGTTTTTATCTATTTATAATTTATGATTTTTGTTTTATTTTATTGTTTGTTTTGTCATCACTCATCGCAAAGGCGAAAGCTGTTATGATGAGTGGTGTTTATTTTTTACTGTAATAAATAAAATAAAATACCATGAATATTGATTTCGAATTAATAAATTATATAAAAATACGTTTAAAGTATGTTTGAATGTTAAAAAAAAATATTTCTGAAAGCTTGAAACAAATTCTATCAAAAATCAATGGTTGTCAGGTAAATTTTTTTAGTTCTTATGAAATTTTTCACAGATGGCGTTGTTGTTGGTAAATCCGTTCCATACTAATTTTAATATTATATTATTATTCTACTCATTTTTCGATTTTTTAATAATTATTTTGTGATCGTTTATATAAAATAATATAAATAATTTAAAATAATAAAATAATTATTTTGAGAAGAATCCAATGAACCAAAAATGATAAAATTCCTTTCAGCCGATTTATAAGTGTTCGCACTAACCCGACTTTCTATAGATTTCATATAAAACTTTATTTTAGCAAAACTTCGTATAAGGATCGTTTTATCCCACTACGCATTTTGATACTTGGAGATCATTTTACCCCTAATGATTGCCAAAAGATGCTGAAGTAATTGTATAGTGGAAATAAAATACGCACTAAGCTCCAAAAATGAAAAAAAATGAGTTGAGTATGAGGAAAATGTTCTATAAACCATTGCCTAAATATTGCACTTAGTCCATATCGATGACTTAAAGGCGTAAAAAACAGATCCAAAAATCATCATAGTATATATGGAGAAAAAATCATTTTTATTAGATTATCTCAAAATGAATTTTTTGGCACTAAGTGCGTAATTTATTTCCACTAATCAAAAAGCAATAAATAAAACAATACTTCACTTCAACCCTTGAGAGCCAACGTTCTGGAGTATCCTGTTTAAACAAACGGTTTGTTTTCCTAGGACTACGATACCTACTGCTATTATAGCCGTAGCTGTGAGTGTTAACTTAGAACATTATCAATATTGTTACCGTAGTAACAAAAATCATTGTCATATGTTTTAAAAGACTGCAGTCTTGTCAGACGACGGACCGTTCCCTAGGAACCCAGTGCATTACCAATGTCGTATTAGAAGAACGACATTTATTAAGTAATAAATCGCAATCCTAGACAACGTCTGTCGGGGAAAGCTGGTTGTATATAAAATGAAAAAGATAAGCATGCCGGTTATTGGCGCATGTACATTAGGCTGGGCCGTCGGACTAAAAGTGTTTCTGATCTTAATGTAGGTAATAGTGAGAATTTGTTTAATTACAGAAATGTATGTAATTAAATAATTACCCAAAAATAAAAAATGATTTTTTTTACAATTTTTATGTACATAAAGTAACTTACTTGAAATTCTGTTGTTTTGCAGTAATTGTTCTTGATAAATTGGGCTTCTTTGACAATTTTCACAGATCGCTTTGATGACAGGAAAAATTCAGAAAACTATATTTATTCATCTTCGCCATTGTATGTAATGAATGCCGTAAGATCCTCGTCGGATACTTGTCGATTGGTGTTTCTGTTACATTTTGCTGTCAATCTATAAAGAAATACAAGTAAAAGGATGCTTTAAAATTTACCTTCGATACTTCAAATGATACGGGTGATACGAGCTTTCACAATCTGGCGAGATTTTCAGATTTTCTGAAAGAAACGCAGATGCAGAATCCTATAAGCTAGATGGCTAACATTTTAGATACATGGGACATTTTTGAGCTCTGTTGGCTAAATCATTAGGAAATGTTCCTGTTGGTATGAATGTAACAATTTGGAATAAATATAATCGAATTTTTCGTAGATCTTGAAATGATAATAAAGTAGTTTCTGTTGTAACCACCTGGAACATATTATCAATCGGTTATATTTTTTACATTTTTCCAGTTGTTTTTCAATTAGGCCAGAAAGCGTATGATGACTTGAGAAAGCACTATCAACACATCATACAAAAACCTAAATAATTGTTACTTGTCGTTTTTTTCTAGATTACCGGCGACATTGGGATAACTTGTCGTTTGCAATGAGCAAATAAATTCTACTGGTTTTATTCGTCTTTTTTCCTGCAAACGAATTATTATTCAATCATGTTTTCCGGTATTTACCTACGCTTTTTTTCATCACATCAGACGACAAGTAAAAGATTAAATTAATAATTGTTTTGATTAGAAATCTGTAATCGATCTTTTTATCGGTTTCGGCGTTCCAGATTTTCTATACATTTAGAATTAGTTCCCTTTAACACTCTCTTTTATTATTGTTCATCTGTATTTTTTGCCCATTTTTTCTAATCACTAGCTAAAGTTTTGGCTTACCGGCCATCAAAATACAATGCTGGTATTTGTAAGCCTTTTTTCACTTCATGAGAATATTTTATTTTGTTTTTCGCGGCGCTCTATGTAATTTGTTGATGTCTAAAATTGCATTATTATCATGCAGAACTGATTATTAAGTCATTTTTATGACACACAATCTTAACAAAATATTATGTTAAATATATTTTTAATTTATTTATACCTGCTTCAAAATACAATAAATTTTATAATTTTTTGAAATTTTGAGCTCAATTTGGAGACAGAAGATATCTTTTAAATTAAAAAATATTTTGCATAGGTAAGTAATTTAAACAGCATTTAGCACTTAAATATAACCATTACATTATCAATTTCGGGAGAAAAAAATTCGACCCGTCCTAATTTAGAGAAGGTTCGGTCTATGATTCGGTTTTGTATTGGAAATTGTTTTCTTTAATTGAATCCCTCCTTCCATAGTGGTTTGTGTACATAGACTATTGTTTGAATAGACAAGAACAACTAACACTACAGTAAGGTTGGTACACTATGAATAATATAATTACCTTCTAGTACCTACTATCACTATTATTGCAATAATTTCCAAATAACAAATTTATTAACTGCTGTACTCCTGAGACGACAGCATGTTGCTCGTTTCGTAAAGAGAAGACTCATGGGGGGTGTATGTAGGTATCTACCTTATGTTATTAAGGCTCTATAAGGCTGTTGAGTTAAGGGTAGGTGTATAAACCTTATTATATCGACAAAATAATATAACGCCGTACTAATCCTCAAGAGGGCTGTTTGCAGAGAAAACATTCACAATTTGGTTCAAAATGTACTTCACCCCCTGCTTATTTTAATAAACATTCAAATGTTAATAACTCGTGTCGAAAACGGTGAATATTTAACAGTGTAAAAAAAGTTTTTTGATAACTTCTTGATGCTATTGACGATATAAACTTTTTTTTTTGTTTAAATGTCTTTCAAGACAGACGTTGTACTGTAGTAATTTATACAAAAATACGTTTAAAACAAGTTTAAATTTAAAAAAAAATATTTCTGATAGCTTGAAGGCTATCAAAAATCTGCGTACCAATATTTTTAAGGTTAATGGTTGTCAGGTAAATAATAATATTGTTGTTATAAAATTTTTCATAGATGGCGTTGACGTCGCAAGAAATCCATTCTTTTCTAACTTTAATATTATATTTTATATTGTTTCTCGTTTTCAACTTTTTAATAGTTGTTCCGTTATTCTATCCGCAGCGGAGAAGAATCAAATAAATCAAACATCGGAAGAATATGTTCAGCCGATCTCGAGTTATAAGTGCTCGCACTAACCCGACTTTATTTTATATTATAAGATTTGGTTATTGACCGAAACTGTCATTTGTTTATAGTTGGTGCGATTGATAGAAAGAGCCGTTCAAATCAGATGTGTCTGTCGTAATTTGATCATAGTTGAATAGGCAAAAAAATAAACATTCACATATTCGAATTTAATATTCAAAGTTAGGACAGGACAACTTCTGTCGGGGAGGCTAGTTTTTTTTTTATAAAAAATTCAATTACGAAAATAATTTGGAATGACTTTGTTATCTAAAATATTTAAATGGATCATAATAAAATTGTTGATGTTTTTATTTATTCATAAAATCTCCATAGACTCTTACCTGGGGTGGAATCCAAATTTGAGTATTTCAGGTATTTTATTTTGAAAAAAAAATAAATAATAATGAAATATTTAAAATACTGACTTACCTATGCCAAACCCGCTCTAGAAAATTTAGAACATTTAGAATATAATGTTAAATTAAGTTGAAAATAAGCTTTTTATCTTTTTATTTAACTACTAATAAATAATAATGATTTTATTAAGTATCTATGTACTGAAATGAAAATTTAAGACATTCATATTTTTTTGTTATATACTTAATAATTCTCACATATTTTATTTACAAAATTATTCACTAAAATTAACTAAATCCCTCGCAAAGTTTATGAGTTCCTACTTTTAGAAAAAAAATCACTTCCTATTTGCTTTTATGGGTTGGCTGGATGAGATCCTAAGGGCTAATTACGCCTTTTGAAGTCCTACGCCCTAAGTACCCCATCTCTTTTTTTCATAATTTTATAGTCCATTATTAATACAAAATATACTTAGATACATACATTTTTTTTTTGCAAATTAGGTGAGTAGATATATAGCGTTCTATGGAGGCAACAAAGAGTCTTACAATAGAAATTGCGCAGTTTCAATGACGTCCTCCTACACCATGTCCAAATCTCTCAGTTTTGCTTCACAGGAATGGTACTTGTACAACGTTATAGGGTCTTCCTCGTCTTAAGGACCCTGATTGGGAGAAGAATAGCTCTCTTTTCGGCCTTCTGTCATTCAGCATCCTCAACACAATACAAGTCCTTTGTATAGAAAAGTGTTATTTATTTTGATTCCAAAAATAGCCGGTTCTAACATTGGTTTGTTCATTAATATTTGTTGTAATAGTTAATGTTTTGGCACATAAAATAAATCTCAGATCTTAGCTAAATCACAGTTGAAAAAGACATACCTACATCTTATATACAGTGTGACTGGTAATTCAATACATTCCTTGTAAGGGGTTATACTAGAGAAAATTTGCAACAATTTTGTTCCCATTAACCAGGGGTAAAATACCAGTGGTTTTTGATTTATTTAACTTTTTAGAGTTTTTTTTCAATTTTCCACCTTTTGACCTAAAATTTAAAATTGTGAACATTTAGGAAAATAAAAATATGCTTTTCCAATAGCTGAAGAATAAAGGAAAGGCTGATGTAAAAAATCAAGAAGAAAATCTTAAAAACCTCAGAAATACAACGTTTTAAAATCACAATTTGGTGTTTTTTATTTTTTACTTCGATTTTTCTAACGGACTTACTCCAAAAAAGTATAAAACACTTTGCGTACAAAACACAAGAAAAACTTCCTCAATTAAAGCTTCAGAAAACGTATGAATGTATTCTATTTAACACAGTTTCGGAAAATAAATCTTATTAAACGATTAGAAGGCGCGGAATCAGTTCAACTTCGCTATACAAATGCTGGACTACCTGGTATAGATAATCATAAAGAAGCGCAGCTTTGAATTTTATTCATGTTGAAGTAAAGTCGTCTGTATGAAAACGCCTTCATAGCACTATCTGATCGTATAATATTGATTATTTTCCAAAACTGTAGTAAATTGGTAAACATTTTTATCTTTTCGCAAAGCTTATTAATTGGGGAAGTTTTTCCTGTGGTTTTTACGCCAAGTATATTATACTTTTTTGGAGTAAATAGCTTAGAAAAATCGAAATTAAAACTGAAAAAAACTGAAAAAAACGCAATTCACTCTCTCGAGAGTGAATTGCCACATTGTAAGGAAGAAGAAGAAGTAAAGTCGTCTGTATGAAAACGCCTACGGCTTCATAGCACTATCTGATCGTATAATATTGATTATTTTCCAAAACTGTAATAAATTGGTAAACATTTTTACCTTTTCGCAAAGCTTATTAACTGGGGAAGTTTATCCTGTGGTTTGTACGTCAAGTATATTATACTTTTTTGGAGTAAATAGCTTAGAAAAATCGAACTGAAACTGAAAAAAACTGACTTGTGATTTAAAAACATCATATTTATGAGGATTTTGGAATTTTCTTCGTGATTTTTTACTTCAACCATTCTTTTATTCTTTACCTATTAGAAAAAAATATTTTTACTTTCCTAAATGAAGTAGGTACTTTGTTCACAATTTTGATTCTTATGGGTCGTGTAGGCTTTTATCAGGAGAATGTCCTTTTAGAAGAAAAAAATCAATGAAAAACGTATGGAAAATTAGAAAATTAAAGAAAACTCTACGTAGTCAACCTTATTAGTACTTTTTACCTTATAATTTTTATTCCAATTATGAAATTTTGATAGAAATTGTCAATTGGTGCGATTGACAAAATGCGGATGGAATATACATGGTTTAAAACAGACGCATTGATCGTAATCACACTGGTCAAATGATAATTAATTCATCACCATACAAATTCGAACACAATATTCATATTTAAGAACACAGGACAACATCTGTCGGGAAAACTAGTTTTTTATAAACTTCTCGCAATTTCAAATAATGATTTAACCCGTCCTTTTTGATGTTTGTAGATTAGAATGACTCTGTGTTGGTCCTAGCGCACGGTGACCCTTGTGTTGTATTGATTAAGTCGTAAAACAAACGACCCCTTTGCAGACCTAGTGCTGAAGCGGAGCCAACATAAATATTTGACACGTTTCCACTACAGAGCAACGAGGGTTTTAAATCAACCTGTCCTTACTTCCTGTTTTTATGTGCCACATGCTTATTCAACCAGCAGTTTCTATCGGCTTGGCGGCGTGGACATTATCACATAGCTTTCCATACAAGTTCTTATTAAAAAAAAACTGTGTTGAAAGACCGATAAAGCTTGAATTGCCAGGAGTCAAATTGACTTTTGAATTTCGAATTGTTTTTTTTATGAAATGAATCTGTGCTCATTCGAAGTCTACACAAATACTAACTATAGGTATCACAGTAAACCAGCAAAATCTTGTGTCGTGGAAGAGGAAGATGGTTAGTAATAGCGGTTTTAATTACGACCGTACCTTTACAACGAAAATCGACGATTGAACCGCTTGGCAACCAACCATTTTTTTTGTTTATATTAAAAAAAAAACCATCGCAGGTATTCGAACATATTATAGAAAATGTTAGGAAGGCAAAAATCTGTATTGATAACATTTTTATCGGTTAGTAGGTACATTTGAATGGAATCATTGTTTATGAAAATACTTGGTTATCTAGTGTTCAGTCGAACATTGTTTATGAAAACACTTGGTTATCTAGTGTTCACTGTTCAGTCGAACATTGTTTATGAAAACCCTTGGTTATCTAGTGTTCAGTCGAACATTGTTTATGAAAACACTTGGTTATCTCTAGTGTTGAGTCGAACATTTTTTTATAAAAACACTTGGTTGTCTAGCGTTAAGCCGAGCTGAAGGTCCTCAGTTCGATCCTCAGAGCAGACAATTTTACTATATAAAAATCTATTCAGTGTGCAAGACGTAAAAATAAGTTTTTGTTCATTTTTGGTGAGTAATATTGTAGTAATAATATTGCCTATTCAATTAGCTTAGGTAAAATTAACTTATACAAAAGGCGAACTAATTTTTATTAAAACATTGAATTCTCGGAAGTCAGGTTATCATTATAATTTATTTTTTCTTTTGATAATATAAATTAATAATCTTAATATTTTCCGCTCCAGTACATAATTGTTCATAAAAAAACTCATTACCATCGGGCGTCTCATCGGGAATATCGTTATTTCACAATTGGCGTTTTTGATTAACATCAGCATTTTTCGGTTCGTAATTATTATTTTAACGACAATCCGTTATCGTTAAAACTTATCGATTCAATATTTGGTGATCTGTGTACAATATTCCGAAGCCTAATGATAAATATTTTTTATAGAAATGGAAGAAAACATTTCATCGCGTCGATATAGTAGATGACTGGTTATTCGGCCTATTCCTTGAAAGGCGTTATAATATAGAGCTAATTTGCAATAATTTTGTTCCCATTACCCAGGGATCTAATGCCAGTGGTTTTAGAATATTTAAATAATTGTTTTTAATTTTCCATATTTTGTCCTTTAACTGATATTGTTAAAAAATTGTATTTCTTTTTAGGAACTAAAAAATAAAAATACATTTTTCTATTAGCTCATGAATGAATGAATGTTTTAAATAAATTAATTAAGTATTTTTTCTATATTTTTTGGGCTTACTATAAAACAGTTTCCTAACATTTTTATGTTTTGGAAAAATTAACTATTTTTTAACTGTTTTTTATTTATATATTTATTTCTTTGGTTACCGGTTTCGGCTACCAGCCATCATCAGACCAAACTTAAAACTTTAAGTTTTAAGTTTTAAGTTTGGTCTGATGATGGCTGGTAGCCGAAACCGGTAACCAAATAAATAAATATATAAATAAAAAACAGTTAAAAAAATAGTTAATTTTTCCAAAACATAAAAATTAATTAAGGTTAAAATTTTCCTTGAAAACCTCAAAAAAGTCCAAATCAGTTTTATTTAGATTTTTCGTAGTAGATTAGTCTAAAAATGTGCGACAATTAGCATAAAAAACACAGAGAAAATATCTTTCTTAGCTCATGAGCTCTCTGAAAAAGTGCAAATGTTGTCAATTTCAGTCCACGGGGGCTATTCGCGAAACGGTTTTCACGATTTAGTTGTGATCTTATTGAAACCCTAGCCCTTTTAGACTCCATTTAATTTTCATAAAATCTTTTTTAAGAGAATTACTTCTGGCTAATCTTTAAAAATGGCATGAAATTAAGAAGAAATTATATAGAATGATATTTATTTTATCTCTTAACTAATTGATTGTTAAAGTAGTTTTGTTTGATTTTTTTAATGTTGTTGCATATTTTAAGCATTTTAATATGCATAGAATCATCGAGAAATTCACAAGGCTTTCTATTTAACATAAAATATCTAAAATGTGCTGTTAGAAGCCAGCTAGCCATAGCCAGCCATTTATAGGTAGGTACCTATCGAAGGGTAAATACAGTATCCACCTCCATCCCTATCAGGTAGGTAGTTAGGTATATTTCATAATTCCGGCTCTCTGATATTATTTCTCACGTCCAGCGTGAGATTTCTTCCTTAATCTTTCCCGTTTCATTCGGGTCCTTCACCCAGAAATATGGTTGGTTGAATTATCATAATATTGAGAGTACATACTAATGTTAAGATGCGCCAGACGAATGTATGAAATTTGCTTCTTTACGAAATGTCTAGCATGATAAAAATATTTTATAATATCATGGCGAATAAATTTTGAGTGCTAAGAATGGAAAGAAAAGAGTTTTTTGTCGAGCTTGGGCACAGTCAAAATAAATAAATAAAGTTTCGTTTAAGGATCTGAAACGGGGACGCTCAACGTGAATACGATGAACAGACAAGTAGTTTTTTTAGTAGTGGATTGATTGATCCCATGTACGGATATAGGGCAAGTATCGATAAAAAATTGCTGACAAATATTTTACAACCGTAAGGTCACATATTATCGTACACGAACTCAGAGGCGATAACACTCGTTTATGCAACTAATCATCTAATGCACTGGGTTCCTATCTGAATAATATCTGAGCTTGAGAGCTTTCATAGCCAATTTCAAACCTGGGCTCAAAATACGAAGAGCAAGTGCCTACGAAGAACGCTGAACACAGTTATTAGAGTTTTTACGTAAATAAAATAAAATGGTAAAATAAATATATGCATTTCACAAGATTCACAATATCGGTGGAAGAAGCGAAATAAGTATGCTTGGATAGAAAAGAGTGGAGGTCCCTTCTCTCTGCCTACCCCTTTTTTTGTAAAGAAGGTCAAGGGACCATATTATTATGCCCTTTGTGTCATCGCGACCAACTTAGATCTATTGTGACATCCTTCAATGAATTTATTGAGCGCTACCTCTTATTGTGCCACGTCTCCAGAGGCCTCTTGCAGAGTGACAGTGCCTCTTTCCGGCTCCTGCCCTCCGCAAAAGGTCTCCTTAATCTTATTTTTGAAAGATAGGTCCCAACAGGATTTACATCTCTCGATTGCAACAAATGCTCTTGATCATGTGACCTTATGTCTACTTTGACCACTGATGCGGAAGTACCTATTATATCCACCACACCAGGTCGGCTCTACAAAGGTGCCATGTACATCTTCCATAGCCAGAACTAGGGAAATAAAAGCCCACCCCTACAGATCCCTGCATGTAGAGGTAAGGCAAAAAGTCACCCTGGGGTTGCCTGGTATCAGGGAGCCTCCGTTAGTTACTAACCTACCCGTTAGTCACGCATCCCTCGGCACGGGTCGAATGACACCTTGGATTGGGGATTTTTGGGCAGAAAGGTTTACTCCTTCCGGAATGATAGGACTAGGTGAATATGGATGGGAAGGCTCATAGAAGGCAGGAGGATTGGATTCAGGTGTAGGAAATGCCCTGCATGTTGGACAGCCATGCAAGCACCCCGTACTCTCTTCGGCTTGTTGATGTTGATCCTAGCGTAAACAGGGACCGATTGTAACCGCCGTTTCAGCCTGGGCCAACGTATCAGGGTCCACCGCTTGTAGGTAGAGAGTCGAGTTGAAATGCAGAGGCTATGAGGCATTAAATGCTCTTATATTGCGCGTAACATTTCCTTGGACCAACCCTACCCCATACGGGACACGGCGTGATGGGTAAAACAAAATATGCATTTAATTTTTTTTTTACCCATCACGCCGTGTCCCGTAAGGGGTAGGCAGAGAGAACGGACCTCCACTCTTTTCTACCCAAGAATACTTCTTTCGCTTGTTCCACCGACATAACATTTCTCATACACCCTCTCCTATTTCTCTGACTTCTTACCTGGCCTTCCTTGAGGACGGAATCGATGTGTTCGATCCACGTCATTCTCGGTCGGCCACGCTTTCTTACACCTTTCAGCCTTATAAATTATCTTTGTCATTCTGTTTGCATCCATTCTTTCCACATGCCCAAACCATCTTAACTTATACCACATACCACATTCCTTCCTAATATTTTCATTCCTTTCCATATCCCATAAAGTTTTTCCACATATTCTTCGTAGAGATTTCAGCTCTACTGCATTTATACTACATTCTTCTTTTTTCGTCCATGTCCACGTTTCACATCCATGCATCATCGATGGTAACAGGATTGCGTTATGCACTAGTTTCTTTGCTTGTAGTGAGACGTTGTTGTTTCTCATTATAGGTCTTAGTGCACCGCCCACCCTGCAACCAGCAACTTTCCTACGTTCGATTTCTTTTTCACACTTTCCATCCCGACTAAACATGCTTCCTAAATACACATACTCATTCATTTGCTCAAGACATTGATTTTCTACGGTTATTTTACAATTTGTTATTGCTTCATCCCTTTCAAATACCAAAACCTTTGTTTTGCTGACATTCATTTTTAGACCGTTTTTTTGCACAATTTTAAACACACTTGACACAAGTTCTTGCAAATCATTTTCACACTCATCCATAAGTACAAAATCATATGCATACATAAGCGCACATACCTTTATTCCATTCAATTCAACCCCTATATTTATATCTTTTAACCCACTGACGCAAAAATCAAAAAACAAATTGAACAACCAGGGTGACATGACGCACCCTTGCTTCACGCCCTTCGTAAGACAGAACTCCGGTGAAAGGTGACAGTTCACCTTCACACACGCAGTACTTTCCGAAAAAAGCGAAGCAATGCCACGAATCAACCATTTTAGTAATCTTATGATATTTTTTACGTATGTTCCTAAATGATTTAGTTAAAGAAGATTCATGAAACACCTAATTCGCGTCTTCATCTGTGTCACTACAGAAAGAACCAACCTATCCATTTTATTTATCGGTCCAGTTGTTATCTATATCTAGCAACCAAACGAACCATATTATTGAGTATTCCGGAAAGATTTCCCTTTACAATAATTTTATGCGAATTCAATGGATGAGCTCCAGAAATTTCTGGAATTTACTGCTGAAGAGAATTGATTTTAAATATCTTTATTATAAGGTGGGTGCTATTGATGGATATTCACGATGATCCCTTCATCCTTCCTATCTACATATTATTTACCACAAACAATTGGCTGGTGCACGTGGATACAAGTAAATATGAATCCTTTGTATATCCGATATCCCATCTATGTAGGTACCTACTTTTTATTATCAACTAGCTTTCCCGACAGACGTTGTCCTGTAGTCCTTACTATGAATATTGAATTCGAATTTGTAAATTATACAAAAATACGTTTAAAATATGTTTGAATGTTAAAAAAAATTATTTCTGATAGCTTGAAAGAAATTCTATCAATAATCTTCGTACCGCGGTGCCGCGGTGTTTTGAAACTCAATGGTTGTCAGGTAAATAAAAATTGTGTTGTTATGGAATTTTTAAAATATGGCGGTGAGCCGTCCGTTCCATACTAACTTCAATATTATATTTTGTATTATTTGCTATCTATTATTTATTTTTTATTTTTGTTCTATCATCCGGAGCGAAGAAGAATCCAATAAACTAAGCATCATAAAAATCTGTTCAGCCGATCTCGAGTTATAAGTGTTTGCACTAACCCGATTTTCTTTTATATTATAAGAAATCCCTTAATTCATATAAAGGAATCTACAAAAATGATGTACAATTCATCGATTTTATTGTAACCTTTGACTTACAAGATTATTTTGTCCTTGATACGTAAGATATCTGTCAGATAAGTGTATCATCTTTTTTACTGAAATGGAATTTCGAATATCCTGTTCAAAAATAAAATAAAGATTCCTACCTACTTAACATATCAAAATAATCTCTCTTTGTCAAGTTTTTTTTTAAATCAGTTTGAGAATTATTAACACTAAAATGTTAATAAACTGTCTCCGTAGACAACTTGCAGAATTATTCACCAAAAAAGTTAGAAATGTATTTGTGTTCACTCACAATGAACACAAACACATTCTTTATCTCTTTCACAGTAAGCTACTTAAGGTCATGTCGTGAAAGAGGAAGATGGTTGGCAGCTGGGATCGAGTCTATGACCTCCGCACAAAACAGTACAATAGATATGTATGTGGGAGATACCTGTTATTAGAGCATTGTAAATTCTATTCCTGATAATTTGCCAACATCTAGAAATATTAATATTTATTGTTACGCTTTCCGATTTTTTATTGCGTTCATTTAAATGTTTCCCTCCCGAAGCACGAGTATCAGCTCATTTTCGGGAAGTATCTTGAATAATAATTATATAGTTAGTTATAAATTATTTGTAAGCATGTTTTTTTTATATTTAATTGTGTATTTTTTTCAATAAAGGCTTTATATTATTATGTTTGAGAAAATTCCGTCTGGTTCACAGTATACTTACTAAGAATAAATCAGAAATTCTCCATAAAGATAAAACACACCTGCTTGCATTTAATGGCTTGAAAGGACATTATGCTTCGAATATTTTATCAGCGATTTTAGAACTTTGAGGTGATAACTTTCAAGACACTTTTTTTTTTTATTTATTTATTTATTTAAACAATAAATTGATGCTTATACAATAATCTCTTAAAATAATTTACATTCACTTTAATATCTACGTTATTATTCTCCCACTAAAGCTATAAGCTTGTGTACACTACTTTACATATTATTATTGTATAAAGAACTTTATATAAAGAACTTTTTGGTGACAGATTTTATGGAACAATGTATGTGGTGAAGGTATAAAAATATACCTCGTATATTAATATGTTTAGCGTTGAGTGCTGCGTGAACAACCAGATTTTCCTATCTATATAAGAATAGTAGTTGTTGATGATCTAACGCACGCCGCCTACTTGAATTTTAGGCGGCGTGCGTTAGTAGTGGGACACATAAACACACGTCTTTGTGGTGGTGTTCTGAGTTCTGTTGCTTGAAACGGGCGGATAAACACACATACCCAACATACATGTACTACGTCAGTTCTGTTGTCAATTTTTGAAGACAAGAAATTTAGGTAGGTACCTAGGTACATCCAGCGAACTTCCAAAATCCAGCGAGAGACAGCTGGCACTCGACATCACAGGAGGAACAGGCGGCGGCTCAAACAGAAAGAAGAAGACATACATCCATAGTTTTCTGGTCTAATCGAAATTATTATACAATCAATAGAAATTATTGCTACCCCCCAGCTCTAATAACGTATTGTACTTTTTGTGACTTTAAAATATACAGAACTAATGCTGATGTTTTCTTTTTCTAAAATATTTTAATTTGTTTTAATACCATCTTGTGAATCCAAAAGTACTAGTACATACTTATTGTATTGATCTATTTAATGAATTTATTGAATTTAAATGAAAAAAAAATGTATATCAATCGCACTGTATCTGCAATCGCTTCGCTTTGTTTGACTCTATAGGCAAAGAAAGCCACCAATCACAGCAAATACAAATTCAATTTAACCGATGCAAGTGCTGATTGAATTAATCAAAAGGAGTTTATTGACACTCATTATTAATTACAATATAAAATCACACAGGTTCATGAGTAGGTACCTATCTTATAATAATTCTAGTTGATTGACTCGTAATATCGTTATCATCTCATTATGTAGAATAATTAATAAAGAACCTGGGTAGAAATCTATCTATTCAATATTCTATTAATTTCTAGGAATATTGAAATTACATTATGATACTTAAATGTAGGTACGTAGTACCTATGTATTTTCAACTTGTGGAAATCTCACAATAAATTAATTCAACCAATAGATCTTTATGTACAACTAACTTTCCCGACAGACGTTGTCATGTGGTCCTAACCAGAGGCGGCCCGTTCATATGTATTGTGTACTGCGCCCCCATCAACAACCCCCATACATAATTAATGCGATTGAGTTAAACTAATATGATTAAAATATTTCTAAATCATCCATATTTCTGCGTATTCAAAGCTCAGGCGGGAACAACGTGAGAATATATTATGCGCGCACACACATATTATTATTATACCTCGCCTATGAAGTACCTACCGATGCTGCGTGTGCATATTTATTTTGAATGTGCCCGATAATTTTGTTGATTGTATAAACATTTTCTAAAACGCTCGAAACGGCAGAGTAAGTGGAGTGGGCTACTGTAAGAGCGGCAATCACGTATGCGAGAATGAGAGAGAACTACAATCAGGTGCAGTATAAACAATAATTTTGTTGTTACAGATTTTTTCATAGATGGCGTTGGCGTGTCGCATGAAATCCGTTCCATACTAACTTTAATATTATATTTTATATAATTTCTTATCCATTTTTTTTTCAACTTTTTATTAGTTATTCTGTTATCCGGAGCGATCGAGTGATCGCAAATGGTGGGCTTTACATAAAAATCGGTAGAAAAAAACTAAATATTGGGCATATGTCGTTTAATTCCAATATTCTCACATACATAATACACTCTTATTTACTGCATTGCTCGAAACATGCTTTGAACCACGATCCCCACAATAAAATCAGCTTGACCAAACAAAAACTGTCTACAAAATATACCTAATATGAACTAGAGGCTATGGAAAAGAAATAAAAGCTTTGAATATGAAATAATGAAATCCTTAAAATTACTAGACCTTCAGATGGGGATAAAAACTCGAACTACTGACCGTGAGATTCAAGTAGTTTTTTTTTTTAAATATATTTTAAGATTCAACACAAAAGAGATCAATATAGTTCCTATATATATTTTAAGTATTTTCGAATCTTTAACTTTCATAAAACCTATTTATAGCGACAAAGTGTTGATGAAAGTATCTCATAATGAAATCGATATCCTCACGAAACATAAGCCCTAAGATCTTATCATCAGAGAGGGTCGCAAACTAGGCAAGTGCCCGTTTCCTTATACTTGTATTAGGGATGAATGACCTCCTTCGTTACTGAGTAGCTGCTAAGTACACAATATGATGGCTGGAATGGCTTGGCCCCCATTTTACATTTGTCTTGAGGGATTTGTAAATTTTGACGTAAAATAGGAACTGTTTATTCAAAGATTAGATCCATCACTTATTGTTATTATATCTCCCAGACATAGAAATAGACGTTAGATTTTCATGAAAATCATATAAGGGACTATTTTTAGGGTCTATGTGTTGATAAATAAGTGTCCGAAAAATGGATTTTAGGATTTTAACCGTTCCAAAAATGGAACTCCGGGAAGATACCTTCATGTAACATTGGGGCTTGCATGGGGATTTTAAAA
Source organism: Mystacides longicornis (assembly GCA_963576905.1). Lineage (NCBI taxonomy): Eukaryota > Metazoa > Arthropoda > Insecta > Trichoptera > Leptoceridae > Mystacides > Mystacides longicornis. Next base: position 1,573,466 of record OY756423.1, read on the forward strand.
CGATATACGTATAGATAGAGCGTAATAAAGTACTATATTAAGATTTTTATAAATATTCAAATATTTAGTACCCATTAAACTACGATAAAAAAAATTATATTGCATCAACATAGTAAAATAATTTCACATTAGGGGGCGTCCATTAATCACGTGATGTTTGTTTGCAACTTTTTAGAAAGGTGATATTTGGTGAAGTTTCAGAATCCCCCCCCCCCTCCCCCTCGAAAATCACGTGTACTTTTTTAGTATAAAAAATTAAGAAACTTTTGATTATTTTTTCGTCTTTTTTTTTAATTTCTGAAAGTTTAACAGTGTTACTTTAAATTCACCAGAAAATAAATGCACGTGATTTTCTCACTATACCCCTCCCTCCCCCTTTTGGGCTCACGTGTATTATGGACGCCCCCTTATCATATTATCCCAGTGTTCCAGAAATGGAAATGAAAATACCTACTTATACTAATCATTATTTTTATTTATACTTAACTAGCTTTCCCGACAGACGTTGTCCTGTAGTCTTTACATGAATATTGTTTTCAAATTATATCTACAAAAATACGTTTAAAACATTTCTGAAAGCTTGAAAGAAATTCTATTAAAAATCTGCATACCAATGTTTGTTAAGTAAATGAAAATTGTGTTGTTATGGAATTTTTCACATGTGGCGTTGTTGTCAGTTAATCCGTTCCATACTTACCTACATATTATATAGTAGTATATTATTTCTATTACTTTTTCGATATTTTATTAGTCATTCTGTTATCCGGAGCGGAGAAGAATCCAATAAACCAGGCATCATGAAAATCTGTTCAGCCGATCTCGAGTTATTAGTATTCCCACTAACCCGACTTTCTTTTATATTCTAGATGAGATTAGAGACTTCAACTGAACTTTTAACATATTATTTGAATGTTAATTACAATAATTAAAAAAATATATACCTACTGACATCTGAATTTATTTTTAGAATATTCTCTTTTTCTACTAGTAAAAAATTTAAACAAAAATTAATTCATGTCTCTGATCAGTGAACATTTTCATTGAATCGGTTTATCCTTTCTTGTAGTTCATGTGTGAAATCAAGAGAAAAGACTAAAGTGAAAGAGTTATCCCACTTCCCTGCGTAGAAACGTTGTTTACTTCTACAAAAGTTTTGATTGATTCACCCGCATTTGACCTGTGAGGCGAGCTGAAGTGAAAAATATTAATTGATGTTTTCTTACTTACTTTCCTTTAAAATAAATTACCCACTAATTCAAACAATAAGTACCTACATAAATTTATAACCTATCAAAAAATATTACATACGTAGGAGGTCATAAACATTGCGCAAGATCAGGCGCAATGAAGAGCTCTTGTTGCCTCCCTATGCACCTAAGTGGGGCGTAAAGGGAGTTTGGATTGAATTGGAGTATATAATTATAGTATGACCTACACACACACCATGTCCAACTACCTCAGCTCTGCCCAAAGGAACAGAACATGGTATGAGTGGGTCTACCACGTTTTCGAGACCCTGATGGGAGAAAGAACAGCACCTTTCTCGGTCAACTGACACGTTATTCTTAACACATTTCCCAGCCATTTCCATCTACTGTCCATAATAGGGTGCGCCGGCGTAAAGTGTCGTTCGTGATCCGATGGAACCATCTTATACCCAAGTTTCTCCTGAGCCACTTCGTTCCAGATGCAGAAAATTTTGTGCCTGGGCTTTGGTCAGGTGACTGGGCAACACACCCATACAGGAGACTGAAACAAAAACGCATGAAACAGTTTACATTTCGTTTCGACACTAAACGCCGACGATTTTCATATCTTGGTCATGTTGTTAAAGACGCCATTTGCCATACTGATATATACGTATCGGGAGCTCGGCCTCGAGGTCACCAGAAGTGGTAATGGTTGCACCCAGGTAACTAAATTTATCCACCCGGGAGACATGGTGACCGTCATTGGTTGGCAAACTAAAATAACGATCTAATTTTTTTCACAATACACTAAATATAAAATAAATAAAATAATTTGGCAAGACAGAATAAAAATTACATAACATTATTAAGAATCGTCACTTTGAAAGCTATCTTGTATGAAAGTTAAATAAATAAAATATCTGCGAATCCTGTTCAAAACCGCAACTGTTTAAAATTGAGCTGGACTGCTCAGATTTCCCCAGAGGACATGTCCATGTTTAGTTAAAGAAGTGTCTTGTGTATTCTTGAGAGATTATACTGACATGTTTATACCACAGGAAAAACATTCTAGGAACTGGAATCCGGCTGTCTGTCTTTCTTTTTTCATTCATTCATGTTCAATTATTTGGATATTTTTCTCTCCAAACAAACATAAATTGTGACCATTTTTAATTTAAACCAATTTGAAAAAATAAATTTATAATTTTTGAACTTGCACAATAATTGATTCAATGTACCTACTAGTGGTCTGACAGATTCCAAGGCAAGAGACAAGATTCCCTATTAGGTCAAAATTTTGTATAGAGTTGTTTAAATTCCGCCGGCTACAGTGAAATTTCGTAAAGAAAACTTAAGTATAAGTTAAGTCATTGACATAGCTGAGCTATTCTGATAACTTTGATATCACAGACTTTCAGCATAAGTTGAGCTTCAAATAGTTTTCCAAAGAGCAGCCACTCACGAAAATATGTTTTATAGTAAAAAAATAAACCTAGTAAAAAACCTGATGATTTGTGTGCATTAACAATTAATTAACCCTTGGCCGTACATGTATACGTCCATATAAACTATGTGTATGTGCTATTCTTTTTAACGGATATGGACTTACTCTATGGACAATTGGACAACCACTTCTTGATTGCCAAAAGGTCATTATAGAAGAGCAATAAGTTAGCATCTGTGTGCTATTTCTCGATCAGGCATATCTTACTTAATCCATCAAATTCTCTTCCAAATTTATATTCTAATATTTTTATTGAAGTTTTACAACCGAGATAGTACCTACGGCACACGTAAAAAGTTAGAACCTTAGATAAGAGGGACGTGTACTTACGTATATTCTAGGCTACAGACATGCACACGGAGCTGTCAATAAACTTGAGTGAGGCTCTGTTGGTATCTGCAGAAAGATAAATCGATTCTTTTCCAACCTCAGTACCAGGAAATACTCTTAATTCTCTCTTCTTTTTACTGAGGGCTTTTCGAATAACAATACTTAAACTATCCCTGAGAGCTTATTGACAACACATTATGATAGAAATGTCTCGGCCCATCTCTTGATGGCTGTAAATTAGATTTACGATTATTTTTTTACGCCATGAGATGAGCTATTAAACACCATGACATGTTTGATTTATAAAAGCAAAATACTCACAAAGTGTTTGAACTCGCAAGGTTATGGAATATTTTCCTTAATTTTTCTTTGTTATCTTTTAAATTATAGTTCAAAGGTACTTAGATATAAATGCAGGATACTCATACGGAGCTGTCCTTATGCGGAGGGATGACCGCCATTTCAAATAGTCGTAGTCGTAAACAGTCGGTATTAAATTAACCATATTATTCGTATTTAATTGAGAAAACATAATTCAATTCAATTCACACATAGGTACTTTTGATTTGAATCTTCCCCATAATTTGTCACACCCGATCACCACCCACCCATCATTGACATTTGACTGAGAAACGTTTTTTTTAATAGAAGTAAGTGCAACAGCCCGCCTACGTCAGTAGGTAGGTAGGCATGTGCAGTGAATATCCAATTTCGTATTTCAATTTCTCGGGAAAAAGGGAATAGACAAGAGTTTTAGATAATATTTATATCCAACACTCGCCACGGATCGAAAATCAAAATACGCACTTTTGTATATTATGCCAGTGCACTTAGGTATTGTACCACCTTAAAAAACGGGTGACGAAGCCGCGAGTTTTTTATGAAAATAATGATAAAATATTCCACCGGAAGGCTTGAAAATGTAGAAAAGGTAAAGGTATATCTTCTGTCTAAAAAAATATTAAAAAATAATACTGAAAACGTGACCAAAAGAAATAAAATCTCTAAACTGGACCTTAGTTTTATTTTTACGACCAAACCTGACGGTCAAAGACACTTTATCTTTGGCGTGTTGGTACCTTTAGTCTTTAAGATATATCGTCTCTAAATCCTTTACATAAATTTTGCATTATCTCTAAAATCCCGAAGGTATTTAAACAGTCGAGATAGCTGTATATCACGAGCTATTCTTTTAATGCAAGTCAGTAGAAAATACTCTTCAATTTGATAGTGTTTTTAGTGAAATATCTTAGAATCAGGTAAAGAAACTTTTCATTTTTTCTGGAAATTAGATTCTTAATCCGTTCTTTTATTGCAGTCGGTTGAACTCAACAACAGTAAAATAAAAACAGTTAAATTTTGGGTGTTCAAAATTCCTTTAAAACTAATAAAGATTCCTGTGATTTTACCTATCAACAATTTTACATGTCAACGCTATATAATATCAACTTGTAACTTACATTTTCAATTGATAACTTTTAACCTAAGCCACTACGTGATTAAGTCTATTTTCTACTGCTGTTTCAAAGAAAGGCATGACATCTTCCGATATGTTGGACATATTTTGTATAATGGATAGTCTCGAAAATTTAAAATTGATCACCTAACGGCAAACGTTGCAAGCATAAAAGTGATCACATAAAGAGCTTTAGGAATATTATTAGAATTATTATCTTTTGATAAACTTGAAAATACTGGAAGGCTTGATTTAGAATTTAAACGTGATTAAATGTTCGTTGATTGAAATGTTGAAAGATATGGCGTCTATTGTTTCTTTACGCCGTCATAAATAAATTACCGAGATTATAATCATCAATAGAGTAGGAATCGTTTTGCAAAACCCAAGATGACGTACCAAGTAATGTATGTAGAATTTTCGTGGTGTAAACGTATGCTCCGAAATATTATTATTTCAACGATACTTACACCAAAATTCTTCCTGCAGTTCTCTAAGAATGGGTTGTTATTAAATGTATACGTATAACACTTCCGTGGGGTTGCCAGCTAAGAAAAGCACCTCAGCTCTTTTTGTTGGTTTTTCGAGCATCCTGTAAGAGGCAGGAAATCGAAAAATCAGGTCGGGTCCGTGAGGTTGACTATCTCACGTCCTTAAACCTCAACCGGTCAGAAAAGGCAGCATAAGCCTCGGACGCAATGCATAGCTCTTGATGCCTCCCTATGCTCCTAAGCGGGGTTAAAGCCCCTCGCATTGCGGGTTGGTTTGGGAGGGGATCCGCGGCGGATTTGATTTGTGTGAGGCCGGCTTTTTGGTTTGATTGCTTCGATCGAACAGAGGGTCGGTTTCGAGCGGGACGGGTTCGCTTCGGATTTGTCTCCTCAGGGTTGGCTTGCAGCGTGCGGGGGGCCTTAAAGGGACAATGTTGATGACAACAACGGTGGTTCTTATTCTTTATCCTACTAGGTACATTTTGAAAAAAAAATGTAATATTCACTGTCATTTTTTTTGAGAGTCGTACATAATTTTACGTATAAAATGCATTGAATTTGATCTTGGCACGCCCACGAATGTTGGCATTCCTTCATGGATCATCGTTTACTAAGTTGATGACAATGGGGTGAGTTTGTAAACAAAATGCAAAATTTCCACAAGTTAAAGTTTTGAATGTAGAACGAATTTGAAAGTTTGGAATATCGGCGATTCCCCAGCATGTCAAAATTTGTGATGGATATTTTGAACTTTTGCTTTCAGCTGAAACAACATGTAAGTGATACTTTGGATATTTGGAGAAAATTATAGGGTTGGCAAATGAACCTTTAAAAATCTGAAATAAAACGATTATTAAGTCTTCACATTTCTTAATTATTGGTCTATATTCTGACGAGTTTCGTTGGCAGACGTACGACATGGTAACAGGAGACTGTGTAGACATGCATTTACGAAACTAAGTCAAGTTCGCAGGGACTGTTCAAACGTGATCTACCTAGGCGTATTCCCGTAAAAAAATCCTTCGGGGTGCTTCAAAAGGACTAAGCTTAGGGCGGAGATTGTGAAACTTTTGTTTTCGAAAACTAATTCGCCTATAACAACCACGGGTTACAAAAACTATTATACATACATTTAGTTTGTAAAATATGTAGGTATATTGACAGTGGCGCAACATCAAACTAAGATAATGATATTTTTCTCCAAATAAGCATTCAATCAATTGTCTCAATGTATATTATTATTTCAATATAATATTGATAGGTATTAAAACAAAATTGCAGTTGTATATAAAAAATGCAAAATAATACCTTGTCACAGGTGCCGAAGCTGATTCTATGTGATATCCATAGAATCAGTTTGAACAAATTTGTTTAGTAAAATAACATTCAGTTTTTATTTAATATACGATGGAGACTGCGAACGATTCGACATTCCTTCCCTAAGCAATTGTTCCTGAACTGATCAAATATTCCATACTATTTCTTCGATATAATATTTCCCGCGGCTGCCTGATAATTATTGATTGGCATTGCAAAAACCCTCGACTTATAGACGAAAACCATTCCCAATTATTACATTTTTGATCATCGAGTTTAGTTAAGGTCGACCATTGTGTGTGAAATAAAACACAAGTTATCAATGTGTAGAAGTAGTATTGACATGTTTCGCTAGACAGAGTGATACGTATCTAATTTATCACAATATTATTATTATAATGATGCCGTCTCGTGTAACAGGTGACAGCCGCAGTGTGAGCTGTGGTGAGGCGCGTTTGATGCGTACTAGGACGGGGTGACGGGGTGGTCTTTATAGGGAGCTCCCTCAAAACTTTTCTTTTATTTGAGTTCTTTTCTTCCTGGAACACAAATCTAAGAGAAATACCTATTTTTAAACTGCGTATTACTTAAGAAGTGTTGTAAAAGAATATGTAACAACTAATGACTCTAACAATTCATTACTGATGTTCGATTTTTAAATAGAAAAAACCACTACGGGCTTACGACCGTCTTCTACTGTTATTTCGAAGGCTGGCTTAGTGTGATCACTTTACGTTAACAACGTTCGCCATTAGGTGGTAATGTCTCCGAAACTCCTAATCATGAGAATTCTCAACATGTTCCACATGTCGAAAAATCCCATGTACGCAACAAGTAGACATTTTATAATTATTTATGAAATATAGAGATAAAATTTGGAAATTATTGAGAACAAGAGATCAACCAAATTTAAAGACTGCGACTGCTGTCATGTATTTGGAGCCAGGATGTGACTATATCCATTTTCGTTATTATGTATTTATTGCATATATTGTAAAAGCGCATTTAGCTTAGAAACCTTTGTTATACCATATTATACAACATTTAGATTGCCGTAATAAAGGAAAAAAAAATCACAGAAATCAAAATAATTATATTCGTGATGCGGTGGTACCATCTCTTACATCAAATTCTCCTGAGACAATCAATCAATTCTCCCTTTTACATCCCACTCAGGAGCATAGGGAGGCAACAAGAGCTCTTCATTGCGCTCGATCCTGAGACAACTCATTCAAACATGTTGACTTTTGGCCTGCTGTCAGGTGCCATGACTCACACTCTTCTATCATTAAGTATAGGAAAAATACGGGGTTTGAAATGTGTTAAGTATACCGAATAGTTAGCAGTTAGAGAAAGTTTTCATCCATCAGGGTCCTGATTCCCCGCTAGACTTTCAGTATTGTAGACTTCAGAATTGAGTATTGTGAGAGAAGAGATCATGAGTTTTTGTAATCCTTTTTATGTTTTGGTCAATTTACGGATACTTTATTCTGGTCAAAACATTTCAAAGTTTCATCGAATTCTCCTTCATAATCGGGGTGTTTTCAACTTCTTTTCTTTAATGTGGCAATTAATAATCCACTCCCGATAGAGTAATCTATGCGTTGGTATGATTTGAAGTTAAAAAAAAAATCAGTTAAAATCACTCTGTATTTAAGGGAACAAAATAGGTGAGAAAGTACCTATATTCTAAACAAAATGATAAATACGTGTAAACATGTTTACATTGGTACTACACCACGTAGGCGTACCTACTTGAGTATGTAAAGTGACTCAGCTGTCAAAAGTGATGGATGTTTCAGGAAATGTCTATTTTATTATAACAAATATAATCATTTTTCTAGTGATTTCAAATACACGTGAAAGCATTATTTTGTTCAAAATTTGAGTATCTATAATAATAAAAGAAAGTCGGGTAAGTGCGAACACTTATGACTCGAGATCGGCTGAACAATTTTTATGAAGCTTGAATTATTAGATTGGTTCTTCTCCGCTCCTGATAGCAGAATAAATACTAAAGATTCGTAAAACGGATAGCAATTAATATAAAATATCGGTATTATCAAAATTGCTGTGGGGTTGCCGGCTAAGAATAGCACCTCTGCTCTTTTTGCTGGTTTTCTGAGCATCCTGTAAGAGGCGGGAAATCGAAAAATCAGATCGGGACCGTAAGGTTGACCACCTCACGTCCTTAAACCTTAACCGGTCAGAAAAGGCACCATAAGCCTCGGACGCCTTCGAGCGCAATGGAGAGCTCTTGGTGCTTCCCTATGCCCCTAAGTGGGGTTTAGGCCTCCTGCATTGCGGGTTGGTTTGGGGGGGGGGGGGGAATCTGCGGCGGGGTTGATTTGTGTGGGATCGGCTTTTTTGTTTGATTGCTTCGATCGAAATAGAGGGTTGGTTTTGTGCGGGTTGGATTTGCTGCGGATTTGTCTCCTCCGGGCTGGCTTGCGGTGTGCGGGGGGCCTTAAAGTGAGAATTTATGTATGTATTATCAAAATTAGTATGCAACGGATTTCCTGCGACGCCAACGCAATCTATGAAAATTAACAACAAAATTATTGTTAACCTGACAACCATTAACATTAAAAATATTGGTACTTTTTTTTTCGAGCATCACAAATAATTTTTTCACATCCAAAAATATTTTATACGTAATTTTGTATAAATTACAAATTCGAAATCAAAATTCATAGTAAGGACTATAACAGGACAACGTTTATCGGGATAGCTAGCTTTTACATAAATTCTCAGCGGAGTTTCTTTTTTACATGTTTTTTTTTCTATTAAAACGAAACATTACAAATATGACGTAGAAGCGTATGTAGGTGGGTCTGAGTATACTATATTTAAACAATTTGTATCAATGCACGCTGTATTTATATAGAAAGTATGTGTATATTCATGATTAGGAGTTTCGGAGACAAACATTACCACCTAATGGCGAACGTTGTTAACGTAAAGTGATCACACTAAGCCAGCCTTCGAAATAACAGTAGAAGACGGTCGTAAGCCCGTAGTGGTTTGTATACCATTTAAAAATCGAACATTAGTAATAAATTGTTAGAGTCATTAGTTGTTATGCATTTGCATTAATAATATTATAACCTACATGTTGGGGAAGTTTTATAAGTAAATCGTTCGACAGATGTCTCACTATTGCATTGAAAATCAAATAATCTCATATAAAGATATTTTCATACACAAATGCTCTCCTTCTGAGTTTAAGGCAAGCCGAAACAGTTGACAAGTTTAATAAAGACCCATTTTTTCGGATGTCTTACTGATGTTTTGTATTAAATTTGCATTCTTCCAATCCAATTGACTGTTCCAATCCATATTGACTGTTTACAAGTATCTATGGTGATTTCAAATATTTTATAACATGACGAACCTTGTGGAATTATTGCCATTTTTGTTATTTCATTATGTTTTGACAAACCTAATTGGTGATTATTACTCTTGGGCAGCTAGGGATGAGAGTTGGTCCTGCAAGGGGGATGGGATTGTTCGACAAGTTGAAAATGTCAGAGAATCCCCGATGGTAAATTTCGGGGATTGGAATATTGGAATATGTGTTTACGGAAGGTGATTTGTCAGCATTCACTTGGCATCTGACAGTTGTAATGTAGGCACGAGTATTATTATTATTATGTCAAAATGTACTATTTGTCTACAAAATATTGTTTAGCATCTTCAAAAACAAAATACCTACTCTAAATCTCAATTGTCTGGGTGTCATGTAACATTATTTTGAAAAGCCACGAATTCGTGTTCGTTTTGAGTTAACAGAGGTCTGATCGGAATGATATATTTCATAATATTGTCACAAATAAATACCAATATATATTGAACCAAATCTTCCAAGTAGGTGTGGGAATTAAGAGAAATATTGGAAATAGATCGAGATCAATGAATCGAGTGAATTCGAAATCGTGTAAAACATTTTTTTTCTGTAGGTTAACACATTATTTTACACAAATACACAATTAAGCAATGGCTTAGTGTGAAAGATGTCAAATGAGTTTTTGTGTCGTGAAAGTGATAATGGTCGGCACCGCGACTCGAACTCACGACTTCCAGTACGCTGTACGTACGAAAGTCGCCGATTATTACCTATACTATAGAAAAACTTTGAATCAGTTCCTACCTACTTCTTACTTGTTCTAAATATATAGAAACTGCCTACGACCATGATCTTTGAAATCTTTAAATCCTGCGTTTAACACGGGAATTTTATGTATTATTGAAATAAGTATTCGAAATCTCAGATTACAACTAACTGATAAATTGCCATCCATAAACAAAGTTGTCTAATCAACATGACTGCAGAACTTGGAATAGATTGGAATTAGCTTTTAATTTCGAGTCAATGAAGGTTGTCAAGTGGCAGTTTTTTCTCCGAGGCCGAGAAAGTTGTGCGACAAAACCCTCTCAAGATGAATATACTTAAATACAACGAAGACTTAACTCTTTGAAAGAAATAAAGCAAGAACGCATTGCAGCATTCCTTACAGCAGAAAATATATGCTTTTAAGTTGATAACCAAGCAGTATGTTGTATGTTTATTTAGGAGTGTGTTTAGGAGTGTTTTAATCTACATTTAATAATTCTACCTCGACTAATTATTTTGTTTTTCTTCTTCCTGTGAATTCCATATTTCTAAATAGGTACCCACATGAGTTTAAAATTTTGGCATGTTACTAATGCAGTTTTTTCTTTATGATTTCAGGACGTCAATTCGTGAATCTTCAAAGTCGAAAATCATAGAGCCGAAAAAACAAAATCAGGCAGACAAGGCTTTTAGTGATAATTTTTAAAATAAGTTCATGATGATGAAAGTGTTTTGTTTCATTTAAAATGTCGAACCGCTTGACTTTAGAAATGATGTCATCGATTGTTTGTTATGTGACTGAATACATTTTTTAATATTGTGAATTATAATGACATAAAATTAAAATGTAACTTTGTAGTTTGCTCTAGAAATTAAAAAGTAGTGAAATTAGTAGTTTAATTTCTGCAGTTAGCTAAATAAAGTGAAATTTGGGTACATAGTTGTAATAGATTATAGACCTGAATTATTCTTGGTGGTTTCGATAATGTCTTGTGTCGTTGGAGAGGAGACGGGAGCTATAAGAAAGACCCACAGAGACGCGTTTCTCGGGCGCGGAGGCAGAGCATGCTCGGAGCAAGGACCACATCCTTTGAATAGCCCTTTCCGTAAGTATCCTTTTAGAATTCTTAATTATTATAAAAAAAACACCTTAATACTGCAGACAAATGTCGTGCTTATGGTCGTACGGGAGAGACACGCAGATCAGGGTGTTTTCTCCTGTGTGATTTTGATTATCTCAACAGGCATGACGATGTGGAAAAAATAGTTCATCAAAAACTTGTCTTGATTTACCCACATACGTTTTTTTCGATCTTGAAGAGCCTTAGTAGTATACTTTTCAATTTCGGTTATGCAAAACTGTAATATTTTGTTATATCCACCTACTAGTTTTTGTATTGTGGTAGTAACCATTAATATTCTCTGTACCAAATATCAAAAAAAAAATCCTAAGATAAACTTTCTTATAGTGGGAATATTTCTGTATAATTTATTTGTAAATGAAGCAATAAATAAAAATTATAAAAAACTGGAATATTCCAATGCAAACTGACCGAACGATTAATGAAAATTGTCCGGACATTTTATTGGTTGATCGAAAGAACGGAAAATGTTATCTCGTCGATATCTATGGTCCCTATGATGAAATCTGAAAAAGGCCGAACATGAGATCAAAGACACGATGTACACCTGCCACCCACATATGTAGTGCCTATAGTGATATTGATGAATGATGTTATTCCTTAGGCTGGTTTTAGAATCACACTGTACCCCTATTCTGTAGCAAGTGTAGGGTAGTCACTTGAAAAAAGTGACTATTAGGCGATACATTTTGTATGATACGTCTATATGCGATTCTCGCATTCGATACGTATAGACGTTTTTCATACAAACTGTCTCGCCTAATAGTTACTTTTTTCAAGTGACTACCCTACACTTGCTACAGAATAGGGGTCCTGATCGCACGCTGACCGTCATCGCTGACAGCCGAAATGTATGCAACGCTGACCACCATCCGCGCTGACAGCTACGTGTTATTATAAAAACGCTTCTTAGAAGTTCATACATTTCGGCTGTCAGCGCTGACGGTCAGTGTGTGATCAGCGTGACTCTAAAACCAGCTTTAGTCTTTCAAAGACAATCTCGAGTAACTTTGTATGAAGGCATCTTACCGATGTTTTACGTTCGACCTTACAGCAGAACCAGGCAATCCGCATCTATGGGCGATGCAATGTAAGAGAGGCGGATGGGGCAAGAAGAGAACGTCCGCCCCTCAGATGGGACAGGGTGGTCCGGGGATCAGGAAAGCAGTCGTCCTGAGGTCGAGAAGAAGCTGGCCGGTTGCTCCACTTCAGTGTCATAGGTAAGTTTTATTTTTCAACATTATATACGTGAAAACAAACAATTGACAACCGACGTCGTTAATGTTTGTGTGGTTGATCTATAGCCCAGGAGGTACATATCGACTGTGTTTTAATCAAAGACACAATAATTATTGTTCCAAAATTGTTTTTATTATTTTCAATTAATTATGTGTATCTAAGGGCTGTGGTTCGTGACGAACCACCGCAAACCGCGTACTGTGGAATTTTGATACGTTGCATGCAACGTGACATTGGTTACGTTACCGCGCGTATTTAGTATGTACAGACCCTTAGACACAATATGATGGTAATTTATGCCGCAAACACTTATTTCCAACATAAAAACGCTAAAAAAAGGATATGAAAAATGATTAAGACTTTGCAGTCGATGCGAATATTCCCAAAATTTATTACGTAATCATTTTTTGAATTAAGACTGCTACCTTCGATCTCCACAGCTACCTGTCTGAGTTTATCCACATCATCCTGAGGCCTACCGATGATTGTTTTTTCGTTTATTCAGTGCTTGTAACTCCAGCTGCATGGTAAGCTAAACTACTACTCTTTTGCTAACCGACCATTTTTATAATTAAGAACTAATTTTTTGTCTTATTCATTATTTTTATCTTCCTATAATATAACATGCTTAGCACCGGGGTTTGTAAAGTCAAATTTTGTTTATTTTGGTAAACATTAAGGTTTGACACTCATCACATCAAATATTCAACTTATACCCACTATTTTTGAAGTTGGGTGTGAGTCTTGGCACCTGACCAAAGCCCAGGCACAAAAAGTCTCAGCTTTTGAAATGAAGTGCCTCAGGAGAATTCTGGACGTAAGATGGTACTACCATTACGAGGAGGAGATGGACTTGGCTGGGACATGTGCTAAGGATGCCGAATGACAGTTGACCGAGGAGAGCGCTGTCCTTCCTTCCATTCCGAAAACGAGGAGGACCCTCTCATACTGTGTTCCGCTCCTTCGTAGCAGAGCTGAGGAATTTGGACATGGTGTGGGAAGAGGTCTTAAACATTGCGCAAGATCGAGCGCAATGGAGAGCCCTTGTTGCCTCCTTACGCCCCTAAGTGGGGCGTAAAGGGAGTTTGGATTTGGATTGGACTTTTAAAGTTATTTCATACGGATAATTTTAATTAGAATCATAAAAAGTCATACTTGGATGTTAAACTTATTTGCGATATAAATATGGCTTATGTATTCGTGAGAGCCAAAGCGGGAATCATAAATAATACAACTTACTCTACTACTTTTGTTCTGCGGGGCAAACTATTTGAACGCTAGTCTCGGTGCTGTCAGTTGAGTAACGAGGACACGGGCTTTGTTTTTACCGCAGGAGAAACTTTGCTAATGCGGTTTCATTATTTATTATCTGGCTGATAAGTAGGTAGGTACGAACTACGGCCTGATTTTATATTGCAGTATAAAAAAGATTACACCAACCTTATCTTAGCCGATTCTGAGTAACATCAGACATTTACAGTGTGTTTTTTGCGCTTAAAATTTCCACACTATCTTGGAATCTTGTTTCAGATTGAAAAAAATTAGTAGAGAATGCTTCTATCATCAAATTCTGCCGGCTATAGGTACTGACAACAATTTTAAGATCTTCGATGTTTTGGGCTGAAGGTTCTTGGTGATAGTCCAATTCAAATTAAAAATGAAACGAGTCTTGTACAGTAAAACAATGTTCATGTATTAGTTCCTCTATTACCCCTTTTATATTGTATAACTTTGTTTTCTTCCACTCTGTATTTCATTATGTAACATGTAATCCTCGTATTATTAAAATAATAGCTTAAAAGCTTACTCATATTTTGTTCTGCATAATATATACAATTTTTTAACATTTGATAACCGGTTAATTGGTTGTGTTAACCTCCAATTTCAATAGCAAGCTCAATGTTACAGAAGTTTATTGAGCTACATTTCGAAAATCGACGAACCCGTAGGATAAATTGAAATGAAATGAAAAATTTGGTGTGAGAATATTTTTGATCTTGCCCTTTTTGCCAGATCTTGCATCGTTGTGAGCTATTTTTGTTCACTACTGCCCTTAAAATGTGTCACAAAATGGAAAACATTACCTATAGGAGTATTGAGATTTTTTACACTAAAAAATGGAATGTTTATTATTTATCCGACATGGTCGGTCTGTCTAGCATTTAACATTTCGCGAGGGTAAAATTCAAACTTTAACAGTCTTATTTGACGTTAAATCCAATATGGATGGCGAGTCAAAATCAACAGAGATCAGCTCACAATTAAGCGATATGCGTTAAACTATCTCGATGACAGTATTCTGAGATTGTAATATTTTCTATCGCTGAGCTATTTTTTCCACTGATCGTAGTTTATAAATAAAATAGTAAATGCTTCGATCATGAAGCTTGCCTTTATAAAACACATCTCCTTTCTTCAATTATCTCTTTGAATGGGATTTTAGAAATTTCGAAATTCTCGCACCTAATTATGTGTTCAAGAAAAATTACATATTAAGTAGGTACGCTCATTGACAAGGCCCTACTAGACTTCTAGTATGGCTCTGGCTCATTGATATTAATTTATTTCTTCGTGATTGCAATGTAAAAATGCTGAATTCACTAAAACAGGTCGCAGGCAACACTCAACAAGCTTTTTGACAACATGGTTTTACTGAAGTCTTTTTTTTTTACCCATCACGCCGTTTCCCGAAGGGGGTAGGCAGAGAGTACAGACTTCCATTTTTTCCTATCCAAATAAACCTCTTTCGCTTCCTCCAAACGCATAACATTCCGCATACATGCTCTTCTATTCATTTTGCTCCTGACTTGGCCCTCCTCTAAGACTGAACCGATATGATCGGATCATGTCATTCGAGGTCGGCCTCGTCTGCGTGCACCCATTCTTTCAGATTTATATCCTTTTTGTCATTCTCTCCTCGTTCATTCTCTCTACATGCCCAAACCACCTCAATTTATTAACTTTCATTCTAGTCACTACGCTAACATCCAGCATCCAGACCACATTCCTTTCTAATATTCTCATTCCTCACCTTATCAATCAGTCTCTTTCCGCATATCCTACACAGTGATCTCATTTCCACAGCATTTATTCCAACTTCCAGATTTTTCGTCCATGTCCAAGTTTCACTACCATACATCATGGATGGAATCAGGATTGCATTGTGCATCAACTGTTTTGTTTTAAGAGATACGTTCTTATTTCTCATTAGAGGTCTAAGTGCACCGCCAACCCTTCTACCAGCCAGTTCCTTCTTTCAATCTCCTTTTCACACCTTCTTTCTCTGTTAAATAGAATACCTAAATAGACATACTCATCCACTTGTTCCAAGTTCAGATCATTCACTTTCACATTTTCACTTTTTAAATCTTCTCTTTCAAAAACAAGCACCTTTGTCTTATTGACATTCATCTTAAGACCATTTATTTCACAGTTTTGATAAACGAATGGTCTTAAGATGAATGTCAATAAGACAATTTACTGAAGTCAAAGGTTCGAATGCTAATAGATACGCTGTCTATTTTGTATGTAAGAAACATTCCTCATAAAAAAACAAATGCGTAAAATGAGAAAAAAACTTATAAATGATAGAGAAGGTATGATAAATGGAGCTACAATATGAGGAAGCGTATAGGTGGTAATACTCGTGATATTTTGTATAAAAAAAACACATATTTATAAGGTTGCCTGTGATTTAGCTTAAGATGAATGTTGAAGACCTTCAAGGCTTTTAAGAGCAGCTTCAATCTCGGCGAATGATCTTACTGCCAATGAAGCTAGGTATTGTTAAGAGATACGGACTTGAAAGCTATCTGCGACTTTATGGGGCTTCCCTTATTACATATCGCCGCTGTACTTCCAATTTATGACGCGACTTCAGCACAATGTAATATTCCTTAGTATGAAAACTAAAAGCTCTAACTTTTTATATACAGATATAATATCACAACCAAGAATCGTTTATGAGGAAATAAATTTAATGTGGAGTCCTTTTTCATTTTTATTAAGTTAAAATGCGTAGAACTCTATTGCAAAAATGAAGAAAAGTTGAAATTAAAAAAAACATGTATAGATGTCATCGAAACTTAGTTCCGTTTTAATATGCATAAGGTTACTAAGTGGTCAACGCGGTAAAACATCAGTTGTTTCATAATTCACATTTGACTATAAAACAGAACTTATAGAATTTATTTCTGAAAATTTTGGTGTACCTTTCACACTTGATTTTGTCAAACAACGAATTACTAAAGCTTAATATTGCGTGCACCATATTTTGCACATCACTCAATATTATGAAAATATAAACCTTTCTGCTTTATGATTGTTTAGCCTATCATAAAAAAAAAACCCGTCTTTTCCTGAGACATGATAATCTTTTATGGAAATGGATGCCAGTATTAATAATTTAAATACCCCATAACCTTTAACATGGTATTAAGTCTTTCTGTATAAATTATTAGGTGTGGATCAGATTTTCTGTCCTTATATTGATTGCTTTGTTCAGTGAACCGAGAAAATAATCGCCCTAACACTTATTTCAGATAATCTTTGACGCGGATTAAGACCAAAGTTGTGTAATTACACAACTGGCATTGTATTAATTAAAGCTTTTATTGATCATTGAAGTATATTATTTACCCAAACTTTTTAATAACAGTACTTAATGAATTCTTATTGCCGTGGGGTTGCCGGCTAAGAATAGCACCTCTGCTCTTTTTGCTGGTTTTTCGAGCATCCTGTAAGAGCCAGGAATTCGAAAAATCAGATCGGGACCGTGAAACTGACCATCTCACGTCCTTAAACCCCAACAGGTCAGCAAAGGCATAAGATATAAGCTTCGTTCGCATCAGGGGGAGTTCAGGCAAATGGTATCCCCTGTAAAGGTGCATGATCCAGCGCAATGGAGAGTTCTTGTGCCTCCCTATGCTCCTTAGTGGGGCTTAGGTCCCCCGTATTGTGGGTTGGTTTGGGGGGGGGGGGGCGCGGCGGGCTTGATTTGTGTGGGGCCGACTTTTTGGTTTGGTTGCTTCGACCAGACTAGGGGGTTGGTTTCGTGCGGGTCGGGTTTGCTGCGGATTGGTCTCCTCCAGGCTGGCTTGCGGCGTGCGGGGTGCCTCAAGGGAGAATGTGTGTATGTATGTAATGAATTCTTAGAGTTTTTAGTTGTTACATATTCGTTAAGATCTAGTCCTGAAAAAAGGTCACAAAAATCTATATGCATAATTAGAACGTTGAGCACCAGCAAAGCCAATAGGCAATAAAGATGAGACATTTACAAAAATGGATATAGTCATATCCTGGCGCCAAATACATGACAGCTGTCGCAGTCTTTAAATTTGGTTGCTCTCTTGCTCTCAATAATTTCCAACTTTTATCTCTATATTTCATTAATAATTATAAAATGTCTACTTGTTGCATACATGGGATTTTTCGACATGTTGAACATGTTGAGAATTCTTTTTTTTTTTTTTTTTTTTTTTTTTTTTTTTTTTTTTTTTTTTTTTGTTTGGCGGCTCATTCAACTGGATGTTATGGCCCTATTAAATCACGAAAATCATACATTCTTAAGAAATGAAAAAAACGGACAATGAAACAAAATTAAATTTAACAAACACTAAAATATATGACTATATTAGGATCATGTTCATCTGGACACTTTGGAATATAAGTTCGTTGACCTGATGAGAGTTCAGTCCAAGGAGATAGACAATACTTATTGGGTATTCTACGTTCTCTAGCAAGAAATAAATATCAATTGCGTCTCTTATTGGGCAACCCAGGATGACATGGTCTGGAGTATCCTCGTCCCAACCGCATTCGCAGTAGGGAGATTCAACGAGACCAATTTTAAATAGATGTGCATCCAAACGCATGTGGCCAAGCCGCAGTCTAGAAATGCAGACAATATGTTGCCTCGATAATTTTCTCCCATGGAACCAAGGATGAGAAGGTATGGATAACTGTATTTTTTTATAATGTGCTCCCTTTGGGCTACTTTGCCAGCATGTATACCATTCTTTTAAGTTGTTTTGTTCTAATTTTTTCAATTCATCACATTCGGGTAGAACAAAATTATCGGGTGGTCTGCCGTGGAGGGCAGCCTCCTTGGCCAATAAATCTGCTCTTTCATTTCCAAGGATTCCGCAGTGCGCTGGTATCCAAGCGATCACCACATCCTTATCCACTTCTTGTAATTCAAGGAGGAGCATTCTAATATCAGTAATAAGTTGATTGCGTGAAAATAATGAATTTGGAGATGCCAGACACCCCACCAAGGAAAGCGAATCAGAGAAAATAATTATATTATTTTCGGTTAATGTTAAACATTTTCGTAATGCTTCCCTTAACGCGAAACACTCGGCCGAATACACCGAGGCCTCAGAAGGTAATCTGAAACCTTCATCTATATTGAGCTTCGGGATAACGAACGCGGATCCACTTGATCCGTTAGGAGAAAATTTCGAACCGTCAGTGTAAATCTTCAAATGATTGGGCCATTTTTCACCCACACATGAAAGGAATTTTTGGTTGTAGTTATCAAAATATTGGTTGGATATCTTGTTTAAGCCAATGTTTTGTATGATTTTGGGCAGTGTTTGAAAGGCTTTAAGAGGTAAGTTAAAGATTGATGAAGGTTGTGAATTTTTGGGGGCTTTGTACACACTTTCTATAGTAGAGTAAGCAGTGCATAAAGGAGGGAGGGTTTTTTTGAGCCAATATCTGTTAGAATGATATGAATGATTCAGTTTAATAATATTGTTGAAAAGAGGGTGACTGGAGAAGCCGAAACGTTTGAGTATAAATCTCTCTGCAAGATATTTTCGCCTTATAACTAAAGGCATTTCTGAACACTCAACTTGAAGGGCGTTTATTGGAGTTGATTGCATAGCACCCACGATCAGTCTAAGGCATTTGGACTGAACTCTCTCAAGCTTAGTCTCCAGATGGATTGGCAGGGGATTCAAAAGAAAAGAAGCATAATCGAGATGGGACCGAACTAAAGCATTGTACATGTTTCTCATAGTAGATGGATGAGATCCCCATGATACTCCAGCCACTGCTCTTAATATGTTCGTATTCCGTTCGCATTTAGAAGTTGTAATATCAATAAAAGAATTCCATGCCAATTTTCTGTCTAGAATAACTCCTAGAAATTTAGTTTCGTCAACCTGGGGAATCTCGTGGTCATTGAGGCGAACCGAAATCTCAGGATTCCGGTGTTTTCTGGAGAAAACCATAATTTTTGATTTTGCAGGTGATATTTGAAGCGAATGAGTTAGTAACCATTTATTTAGGTTAGAAAGAGATTCAGAAAGCGTTCTTTCAGCCCTGTCTATATCTTTATGTACAGTGTAGAGTGCAATATCATCCGCGTATTTCAAGATTTTACAATCCTCAGACAAAGCAGATTCAGCGTCACAAATGTATACATTAAAAAGAAGGGGGGATATCACAGAACCCTGTGGTAGCCCCTTCCATAATGTTCTAGAAATTTCCTCCCCATCGTTATATACGGTTATTCTTCTTTCAGCAAGAAGATTAAAAATTACTCTCGCTAGAGAACTGGGGATGCCCAGTCTGATGAGTTTGTTGTGCAGTGTGTGAAGACAAACATTGTCATAGGCTGCATCAATATCAAGGAAGGAGGCGACTAGAAACTGTTTATTTGAGAAAGCCAATTGTACATCAGTGACAAGAGTACTTAGGTTGTCCATACACCCAAGGGATCTTCTGAAACCAAACTGATTTTTGGGGAGTAAGACATTATGTTCCAAGAACCATTCCAGTCGAGTTTTGATGAGATGTTCTAGCAATTTCAATACACATGATGATAAGGCGATTGGTCGATATGACGCTCCCAGAGTCATATCCCTGCCCGGCTTTGGGATTGGAATTATCAGTTGGAACTTCCATTCCTCGGGAATGAAGCCTTCATGCAAAACTTGATTATAAATACTAAGCAAGAAAGGAAGAAACGATTCAGGAAGTTTTCTAAGAAAAGAGTATGGGATCATATCCAAGCCCGGGGAGGAATCCCTGGTTCTGGACAATGATATTTTGAGTTCCTCCAAAGAAAACGGTTGACTTAGATGTGAGTTTGTATTAGGAGCCGAAAACTGGTTATAAAAAGGTATTTGAGTTATGTTGGGGACATATGAGGGAGCCAAGGAACTAACAAAGTCAGAGAGCCATAATTGCATGTGTTGTAATCTGCGAGGAGGAACCATCGAACCTCTAAAACGTTTAATCATGTCCCAGACATACGATGGAGGAGAGTTTGGTGACAGAGAAGAACAGAACTTAGACCAGCCATTACGCTTTTTTAGTCTAAGAGCCTTCTTTGTTTTAGCTTGACAAGCCTTGGCGGCTAAAAAATTTTCATCAGACATGTCATTTTTGTATTTTTGCATGGCCTTTTTACGTTCCTCTACAAGAATGTCGCATTCTTCATCCCACCAAGGGGTGTATTTTTTTGGCCTTTTACCGCCTTTCTTCTTCTTAGGAATGGATTCATCTGCAGCGTCTTGCAATATTTGAAAAAAAGAATTGTAATTTTCCTGTACAGATGCATTGTTATTGTATAAGTTTCCTCTCACATTCACGGTATCTTCAATTATTTCCCTGAATTTGGTCCAGTCCGCTTTGCGAGTGTTATATAAGTTTCGTTGGTTGTGAGGTAAATGTAAATTGGTATTATAATTAAAGGTGAAAATAATTGGGAAGTGGTCACTGGAATGTGGATCATGGGAAACAGTCCAATTCACCGAGCCGGCCAGATCCCCAGTGCACAGAGATAAGTCTAAGGCACTGCGACCCTGACCCGCCGGCGAAAGCCTTGTTGCCGATCCATCATTCAAAATACAAATATTATGGTTATCGATAAAACTCAATAGTTGATTTCCTGCTCTATCTGTTCTTTGGCAACCCCAGGACTGACTATGAGCATTAAAATCGCCTAAGATGAAATATGAAGTAGGGAGAAGAGGTATTATTGCATTCCAAAATCCAATATCAAAGCCTGTATCCGGGGGTATATACGTTGATACGAAAGCTATATCACCAATCTTGATTGCCACTAC
Source organism: Mystacides longicornis (assembly GCA_963576905.1). Classification (NCBI taxonomy): domain Eukaryota; kingdom Metazoa; phylum Arthropoda; class Insecta; order Trichoptera; family Leptoceridae; genus Mystacides; species Mystacides longicornis. The sequence goes on from OY756423.1 coordinate 1,595,329, forward strand.
CTCCAAAAAGGGGTTAAATGGCAAATCAATCTGTGAGAAAGGGAGAGAGGAGTTGACCAGCAAAGCTGTGCCCCCGCCCCTACCTTCCTGCCTATCACACCTTATACAAAAATAACCAGGGATGTTATATGGTCAGAAAAGGCACAAGAGCCTCGGACGCCTTCGAGCGCAATGGAGAGCTCTTGATGCCTCCCTATGCTCCTGAGTGGGGCTTAGGCCTCCCGCATTGTGGGTTGGTTTGGGGGGGATCCGCGGCGGGCTTGATTTGTGTGGGACCGGCTTTTCGGTTTGATTGCTTTGATCGACCTGGGGGGTCGGTTTCGTGCGGGTCGGGTTTGCTGCGGATTGGTCTCCTCCGGGCTGGCTTGCGTAGAGTGGGGGACCTTAACGGGAGTATGTATGTATGTTATATGTATAGTGAGGACGGATCCAAGTTTCGCTAATGGCGGCAAGATTAATCCTATGATGATTAAGCAGATAAATTATATCGGATCTATTACTCACAGCACTGCGAGCATTCCATTGTAATACTGTAATATTTTTAAGAGAATCAGTACCTATTTTCCTTATTGACATTTTTATTATTATAAGCGATATTCGTGTGTAAATTCGAATACAGCTGTGAGTAGTAATTGATAGTGAGAAATAATTTGAGGTAATTTAATCTGAAGATTCTTGTAGGAGCGAAGACATTTGAGTAAGGACAGATTCGTCATTAATGTTTGACAATAAGTAGGTAAAAATCTGGAACATCAGTTTAATATTGTTTGGATTCTGTGGCGACTCAGAAATAGAATGATTTGTAGAGAGGGAAGAGGAGGGATAAGGAGAGGACGGAACGGAAGGTTTATCTTTCGGTTCCGAGGGGAGGGCACATCCGTTTCTTTGGTTTAGTGGTTGACCGTTTGAGTAAGACAGAAGAGAATTAATCGCTTTATAATCGATATTTTTTCTAACAATTTTTTTAGGAGAAGATGGATTTGCATCCACCCTACAAAACGATTTTTTAGGAGTTGATGAAGTGGCAACCACCTCACTAAATGTTTTTTTAGGGTTCATGGATTTCTTAGATGCTTCAACGAATGAAACACCCTCCGTTGCCATAATGCGTCTAATGTCGCGCTGTCTATGCAGCTCGGGACAGGAATTACTGGTAGGCATGTGTTCACCTTTACAGTTTACACAGCTGACAATAGTCTCAGTTTTAGCGCAAGAGTTTGATTCATGACTTTCCCCACATTTCGCACACCTCGGCGAATTGGTGCATTTGTTATGCGTGTGGCCGTATTTAAGACATTTGTGGCAAATGTAGGAGGGAGGTATGTATAAATCAACGTTGATTGAGTTATAGTATAGGTAAATATGCTCAGGCAGTTTTTGCCCCTCGAATGTTACCAGAATTGTCGTAGATGCTTTCCATTCTATCTTCCCGTCAACGTTCATTCGTCTATTCAGTCTCCGCAATCTTACAATTTTTCCGTATGAGTAAGGCACCTGTACATTTTCGAGAATATCCTCATCGGTCAGTTCCAAGGGTATGCGTCTGATTAGACCATACTTGTATAACCTATAGTTAGGTATATAAGCCTTAAGGCCATTTGAAGAAAGAATATTTGAGTGAATAAAATTGTTGGCATGTTTGGCCGTTGAAAAGGTAACAATGGTGCGCCGACCTCCATCGGCTCTTACACCGCCAGGGACTATTCCCTCCATCCTTGATTTGGACAGTATGCCGCCCAAAACCATGGGGTGGATGTTTTTGCCTTTTTCAAGGCTTTCCACAACCACTATGTAAGGTGGAAGTGCCGAAAGAGAGTATTCAGGTTCATTAGTTATATCATTTTGTCGTGTGGGCTCGATGGTTGACTCAAAATCTAGTTTTTGCTTTTTAGCAGCAGGTGAGATCTTATCCGGGGGATCACCCCGCTCCGGCGGATCACCCATCATGGGCTATGATGACATACAATCAACAAATAAAATATATGTAATAAATAAAAAAAAAAACAAGTATAATAAATATCTTACTAATATTAAACTAAAAAAAACACCTTTACCGTGAAATGAAAACAAAAAAAAAAAAAAAAAATTAAAGTAAACAAAAAAAAAGAAAGAAAAAATAAATAAATTGGTTTCACCAAATCCTTTTTACGTGCCACCTCTGTGTAACCGATAGCCTGCCGATAGCCCGCTCCGTGAGAGCGGGCCTAACAAGAATCGTGTGACTGCAGCCTTATATTATTGTTACGCGATATTACTATTACAAAAATATTAATTGAAAAAAATGTACAAAATTATTTTTAATAATGAAATATAAAATAAAGTCTTATCTTATATGCAAAGTTATATACGAAAATAAATTCAGAAAAACACAACACTTCGGATTTTGCTAACTTCGAAAAGAAATATAAACAAATGCCGAAATAAAACAAATTAATCGATTAGCGAATATTTTCAAAGCATAAGATACGTCCGCCGCTCAATAATAATACCGCTCGACCATGTTGAGAATTCTCATGATTAGGAGTTTCGGAGACTTAAAAATCACCACATAATGTCGAACATTGTTAACGTAAAGTGATCACCCTAAGCCAGCCTTTGAAATAACATCAGAAGATGGTCGTAAGCCCGTAGTGGTTTATTCCATTTAAAAATCGAACATCAGTAAAGTTTTTTGTTGTTACATATTCTTTTTAATACTCTCTATGACATGTCGACTGAATGACATGGAGAGACAATTCCTGTTTCCTTTTTTTATTGTGATTGAACAGTAATAGCTCTGTTTTGTTAAAATTTAAGTAATAAAATACGTGATAAAATCTATAATATAAAAGCAAGTCGGGTTAGTGCGAACACTTCTAACTCCAGATTTGCTGAACAGATTTTTACGATGCATAGTTTAATAGATTCTTCTCCGCTCCGGATAACATAATAATGAATTATTAATAGTTTAAAAATGGATAGCAAATAATATAAAAGTTAGTATGGAACGGATCGACTGACAACAGCGCCAACTGTGAAAAATTCCATAACAACACAATTTTTACTATGAGGCTTTAATAATTCATTGTTTTACAAAATTAAATGTGATGGGTACCTACACCAAATTTTTCAGAAATAATTTCAATAACTCATATGTGAATTATGAAACAACTGCATTTATGCCTTATTTTGCGTGCATATCGACGGTCAAAAGGTAATAGGGGATAAGCGACAAAAACCTAATTGTTCAGGAGAGCAGTTTAAAGTTTGAAATTTCATAAAAATGCACATAACTTTTTTATTTATTGTAATATTTTGAAAATTGAAACAGTCATCGAATGAAAAAAAATAAATGTAATTATTTTTAATTTCATCACTTTGATTCAAAGTTGCTTTTTGTGGTTTTATGTCGCTTAGATCAATTGATCTTATTTTTCTTTAGAGGTAATTCGGCATAAGTTACCTCATCACAGAAAATAACTAAGGGTAAAGAAGACTTAGCTACATTCGACATCCTCATACCAAAAGGTAATAGGTCATAAGCGACATGACTGTACAATAGCTTAAACGGGTAAAGAAGGATAAGTGACGATTAACATCATTGTGCCAATTGGTAATGGAGCATAAGAAACAGTGCTCATAAAAAACATCGAGAGGTAGTTAGAGATTAGCGACACTGTAAGTGGATTGACCAAAGGGTAAAGAGGTACATCCGCACATCAAGATTTTTATACCAAATGGAAAATGGGAACATCCAACGCACTGCATTATCTGGACAAATTGGTAATGTGGATTGAACGCCACATCTTTAAAATTATAAAATCACAACCACCATATTTTTTCTTTAAAATAAGACTTACCCATTGGTTACTGCCTGAATTTAAAGAGTCATACAAAATCATAAACGGATTACTTTATAAGAAGGTAATCTGATTTTTTTAGTTTCATTTTAATTTTCAAATCTTTGCAAACACACAGTTTTTTAATACATAATCACAAATAGACATAAAACCAGCAAATTATGCCAACATTATTTTTTTTACTTGATATACACTACCTACTTAAAGAAAAAGAAAAACACTTAAAAGCTAGACGGGCATGTCGCCGAGCCCGAAAACCCACCAGGGCGCATACCTCGACTCTTGCCATGACGGGTTCCAGACACCCGGCATCAGTACCCTCATCATAATGTATACAACATGGACACCAGTATGGGGATTGGGGAAGATAAGGAAAGAGGAAAAGGAAAGACGAAAATAGGCTGGAGGGCCCCCGCCTATGCCCGATGAGACCCAGAACCTATCAGGGATCCAATTATGGACCTCTTAAACATAGAAAGGGATACATGAAAGATGTCTATACAAAAAATGCGTTAGAATTATCCGATGAAAGCTAACCTAATGGCGAATGTTGTTAACGTAAAGTGATCACACTAAGTCAGCCTTCAAAATAATAGTACAAGACGGTTTTGTTCCATATAAAAATCGAAAATCAGTAATGAATTGTTATTTATTAGTTGTAACATATTCATATATTATTATAATTGTTTGTATAGCTCTGATAAGTCCATACATAATAATATGTACATAGATACGTAAATAAAGGTTTCTTTTCACACTATTCTTTGTTAGGTAGGTATGCGGTATCTTTATTATCTACGTTAGCTAGACACCAGAGTTCACAAAGGTACTTTGCAGACAAAAACTAAATTTTAAGAGTAGGATGTAGGCAGTAGGTAATGGAAATTACATGACCTGCCCTTGTGGTTTAGTCGGTAGGTACCATAGGCCTATTATGTCTAAATTGATAATGATATGAGTGTGGAAATTGGGAGAAGATTTTTTTCAGCTAACCGTAGCTATTTCGGTCTCACTGGACAGTAGTTAAAGTCACGCCTTATATCTAAGAAGGCTAAAGCCACTCTAAATAAGACACTAATAATTATACCAGTCCTAACATATGCCTCAGAGACCTGGACACTGTCTAAGCATGATGAAAACAGGCTGAACGCACTTGAAAGGAAAATCCTACGCAGAATACATTGCCCTATATATTATGGTCAAACTTAGTGCAAAGGTACAACCCTCTATGATATCTACAAGGATATCAGCGTAGTCAGGTTCAAATAAATAATTAGTTTAGCATCGATTCTCTTTTACAATTTTTTTCTGATCGTACTATGGCTGTAAGTGTGGGTGACGGCGTTATATTTGTCATGTCCCTGTAAGTGTTGTTGACTGCTTTGTATCATCTTGACGTGGTTCCTGTCCACTGATCTGCATAGCCAGAATATTGTTTCTCTTTTTAATATAATTTTTGTTCTGACGTGATGCTAGAAGGGCCTTTTACACCCTTTTAGCATTAAACAATAATTACATTAAACAATAATTTTAGCATTAAACAATAATTATATTTATTTTTTACTGTGCTTTCCTATTGAAATTGTATTATCCGAATTGTGCTGATTTATGTATATTGTTTTCCTTGTAATTTAAATTCTTATGATATTTTGTATATCTATTTTTCTTTGCTATACTGATTTTGTATGATTTGTAACATGTGATGATCCCAAGAGTCCCGCCAGGGACCTACGGGTTGATAAGAGTGAATAAAGAATTAAGATTAACAGACTGCGCTGGCTGGGTCATTTGCACCGTATGGAGGATCTGCAGCTCCAGAAAAAGGGTGTTGTTTAATAACCCAAACGGTAGAAGAAGCGTCGGAAGACTAAAACTAAGATGGCTGGATGACGTTGTCGCGGACTGTCGGGTTCTGGGGCAGCAAAACTAGAGGGTGGCAGCCAGTGACAGATCGGGATGGAGAAGCTTTTTGGATGCAGCTTAGATCCACCACGGATTGTAACGCTGAAGATGATGATGATTATGTCTAAATTACTGGATTACCTACTAACCTACATAAGAGTTTTTATGCTCTGTCTAAGGTTAGTTGTTGATGTAATTTATTGGATGCAAAAATACGTTTTATCACTTTATATTAGAAAAAAATATATATGTAGTTGTTAAAAAAACTAAAGCAGGAACTTATTGAAATAACACAATGCACCTTTGTTTAAAGCAGGTTTCATTATTTTAAATATTGTAAATGATAGGTACCTTCTTACAAAAATAGAGATTTTTTCAAATTTAGTAAAATATGCGCTATGTGGTACTAATGTAACTAAGCAATTAGAATCTTTGGATAAAAAAACAACAGCCTTCAAGGCAACTACTCCTGTAATAAAAAATACTTTCAAAATATTTTTACTCGCACCTAAGCACTATGCTGTTTCATGCGCGGTGACCATTCATTCATTCACCATGTACTTATTTAACTTCTATGGCGATTTTTTAAGTAAGTAAATAACAAAAATATAATCAGTCACAAAGTGTGGTAGGAAGGTTATTAGAACTTTTACTTCGGGTAAAAGAACTAGGTCTTATATTATTACTAAGCAGTCTTTAAAACGATTTAACTTATCATAGAAGCTAAGCAATTGAAACACATCGAGGATATAATGGCCTGTACAAGTGTACACATCTGAATACGCGCGGTAACGTAAGCAATGCAAACTTGCATGCAACACGCATCAAAATTCCATAGTACGCGGTGAGTAGTGTGGTTCTATGAAATAAGCGCCTCGATAAATATCTAATTGAGTACAAAAATGTGATAAAAAATGCTGTAAGCACCAATTAATAAATTATCAATATAAAGTAATACGGCGTAAGCGACAGGTATGTATTAAAATTGTAAATGGTAGTAAGATTTAAGCGACATATCAATATCAATTTTGATTTTAGTAATTGGGTATAAGCGACAGCTCTATTGTAAACTTGTAAACGAAAGTAAGATATAACCGACAGTTTAACATCAAATAAGAATAAGTAATTGGGTATAAGGGACAACTATAGAGTAAATTTGTTGGTGGTAGTAAGGTATAACCGACGCATCATGTTTTTGCCGACAAAGGTAAAGACGCATAAGTTCCAGCTTTCAAAACAGGTGGAAATGGTAAAGAGTCATAAGTGCCCGGAGTATCTATGCCAAGGAGAAGTAAACAGACATTACCGACTATAAACCAAAAATAATGCCATTTTTACACAGGTACAAGCGCCCTAAGGGTAAAAAAGACCTAAAAATCGGTCGGTTACACCAAAATGACACTACGAAAATGCATTTTTTTCCCGGGGCATAAGTGACAAAAAATTCATCGTAGAGCCGTGGGAGTGAGCGCATTCGAAAGAGCGGAAAATTTTAAGTAAGATGGCATTCATAACTCATTTTTGACCAAAGTGTCGCTTATCCCCTATTACCTTTTAACCGTCGATATAGAAATTAAATATGACTCATATTGTTAGTGCAAATAATGTGCAATGGCAATACGGTTTCTATGTTTTTACGTTTTCTGCCATCGTGTCGACGACATCGAAAGTCGAGAAAAACAATAAAATATTAAGTGACAATGACTGGTAAAGTTTTAAATAGTTGTTTTTAAAAGATCTATAATATTTCATTAATAAAATACGCAGAGATTCATTTACCTAAAAATATTTTTTTTAAAGTTGTACAATATTGCATCCAGCATAAAAAGAGCTGAGAATGAAAAGTACAAACCTAAATAATTATTTTACATTATAAAAAATAGGTATATGAGGGCAACCCCTACGAAAAAGTCCACTGGAGGAGAAACCATTATATTTTACCTCCTCACAGAAAGTTATTACGCGGAGGATTGCTTAACTGTGGTTACCGCTAACATTTGGAGCTTTTACAATACTATGACACTAGAAATACCTTTACGTTTTTTACTCATTAGGTACGTTATTTCCTGGAGGGGGCGGGCAGACTTCGAGAACGGACTTCCTTGTTTTTACTATCCAGACAAACCTCTTTCGCTCCTAATGGATTGAACGTGTATTCTGGTGGCATTATTTATGTAAAGCAATAATTGATTTGTTTTTCCACAAATGACTAGAGTTTCTTGATGACTAGATGCAGGATCATTGTGCCTTCGAAACTAGTCAGGGTATTAAATAATTTGTGGAATAAAAAATCAATCGTGTTCAACAGCATTATGATGATGTTCAGTACTTACACGTTGTCTCATATCCCTCACACACCTGACTTGGCCTTCCTTTAAGATCGGCCACGTCTCCGTGCACCCTTTCTCCTTCTACTTTAGCCTTCTTGCATTCATTTTTGAACATGGGCCTCCCCCAATCTTCACCACATGTCCCTCATTTGTGCCTTTCTAATCCAGCCTAAACCAGAGCAAACCTCGATGTCATCACTCCAACCCATTGGCCTGCCCCTGCTTCTCAGATATAAATTCTTTGTGTCAATCTCTTTTCAATATAAATAATATAATGTGGTTGAAATAATTAAATACGTAGATACCTTTACATATCTAGCAAAAATTAAGCTGAATTTTCGATAGTCTACATATATATTATATATAGTCTTTTTATAGTATGAAATGTACAATGACATTAAAGTCTCCACATTCGTAAAGATAGGCCGGCTCCGTTGGCTGGGACATATTGTATCACGAGCAGATCAAGACACGGTGCTAAACAGGATCTTCCGCACGAGACCAGAGGGAAGGAGGAGCATATGAAGACCGAAGCTACGATGGCTGGATGGCGCTGAGAGGGATCTGGAGCTTTCGGGGGTTGGTGACTGGCGCGCACTGGCGGCGGACAGGGTGGCTTGGAGAGGTTTGCTGAGGGAGGCCGAGACCCACTCAGGGTTGTAGCGCCGCAGATGTATGTATGTATGTTTTATAGTCTTGAAATAAAGTTGTAAATATTTCAGATTAACTTGTTCAAACAAAACGGCCATAAAGTAGGATTCACGGATTAGTTGTGAAAAAATCAGTAGCTTTCCAGTGGGTGCTTTTTGATAACTCATACTGTTATTACCGCAGCGCTTTCCCTTGTAGAACAGCTGGGCTTCCTCATCTGATGATTTACGCAAAAAGTTCTTTAGTTTGAGTTCGAAAAGCGGACATTCAAAAACGAAAATATAGGTACAATGCATAATCTTTAGATGTTTAATTATTAATGGTACATTATGTTGGTACATTGGGGGGTAACGGTCGGTGGCCTCAGAGGAGTATGAATATGCCGATAATTCTACTCCGTTTCAAAAGACTGAGCAATGCCCTACGACAAATCAACTCTCCTGCCTCCCCGTGGCACCCCCTGGAAATACATTTTATGATGTGGCTAAAGGAGATAGGTGAAAGGCGAACTTCCGGCGCCTCAAAACTGGAACACCTCGGCTAAGGGAAGGACACCCCAACAGAAAAACCTGGTTGAGCCAACCACAGGGTCAGCCCAGGCCTCGGAGGCGCAGGATTAATCATCCTGTCCTCTTAAACTACATTGATTACTACACCGCCACCAAGCCTCGGACACCGGATACCTCCCCAAACGACCAATGCTACGATTACGGACAACGAGAACATATCAACTTTTTCGGACCCTGCACAGAAGAAAACATCGAACAGAAAATTCCTCAGAGACAAATGTGTGTTGAGAGTGGGCACCTACAACGTGAGGACCATGAGAACAAATGGTAAGGATATACACGCCACAAGAATAATGAGTTCCTACAGACTGGATATATTGGGAGTAAGCGAAGCAAGATGGAAGGGATCTGGCAAACGACAAATTGATGAATACCTTTGTTTACACTCTGGCCAAGACCGATACCACAGACAGGGAGTTGCTATATTTTTATCAAAGAGGGCTGCAAAATGTCTTACAAAGTGGAACCCCATCAGTGAGCGCATCATAACGGCAACTCTCAAAACCCGCGACAGTTCCGTGACAATAGTGGAATGCTACGCACCGACCGAAGCAGCTTCTGAACAAGAAAAGGAATCCTTTTACGGTGCTCTGAACGCAGTGGTCTCCGCGGCGCCAACTAGAGAACGTCTGATTGTGATGGGAGACTTCAATGCAAGAGTAGGAAATGATGCAACCTACGGCCCAACAGTTATGGGTAGGCATGGAATGGGTGAAATTAATGAGAATGGCGAAAGACTGGTAGAATTTGCAGTGGTAAATAACCTCGTTATTGGAGGCACGTTATTTCCTCATAAGGAAATACATAAGTATACGTGGACCTCCCCAGACGGTCAAACTCAAACCCAGATCGACCATATCCTCTACAATGCCCCAAAAAGGAAAGAGCTTCTAGATGTACGAACCTGTAGAGGAGCTGACATTTATAGCGACCACGAACTGCTAGTCGGAAAAATTCGCTTAAATTTAAAGCATGCGGGATCTCATATCAAAAGAAACATCATTGATGTGGAAAAGCTGAACATACCCAGTTACCGGGAGGCATTCCAAATTGCAATGGACGAAAAGCTGACAAATCAGAGCAGTTCACCATCTTCCGAAGAAATGTGGACAAATTTCAAGACCGCTGTAAATGAATCAGCGAAATCGACCCTGGGCGAAAGGCAAAGCAACCGTCCAATATGGATGTCAAACCACACATGGAATTTGATAGATCGTAGAAACCAATTGAAAATCCAAAAGGACGGTGAAGAAGATGAAATTAGAAAGGAGTCATTGATAGCAGAATACAAACTTACTGACAAAGATGTAAAGCGATCGGCTAGACTAGATAAACGATGCTATCTTGATGACCAGATTACCGACGCAGAACAGGCAGCACAAATGAACAACTCCCGAAAGTTATACCAAATAACCAGGAAAATATGCAACAAGTCCACAGTGAGACCTATTATTATGCGAAACCAAAATGGAGTAATGGCATCCAGCTCTGATGAAATAAACAAGGTCTGGACAGATTATTTCAAATCCCTTCTTAACCGTCCTAGTCCTACAAACCCTATTGATATGGGAACTCTGCAATATAGCCCTCCCCAGGTGCCCCAAATCAGTGACAATCCACCAAACTTGGCCGAGGTAAAAACAGCCATTCTAAGGCTCAAAAACAACAAGTCCCCCGGACCGGATGAAGTCTACGCGGAATATCTTAAGTGCAACATCGATACTGCAGCGCAAACATTGCACAACTTGATTCTGAAAATCTGGGAAGAAGAGAGATGCCCTGAAGATTGGGTAAATGGAAATATTATTCCGATACACAAAAAAGGTGACCCAAAAGACTGCAACAACTTCCGAGGTATAACACTTCTGAGTATTCCTGGCAAAGTAATGGCGTACGTTCTGCTAAACAGAATCCAAGAACCATTCAAATACATTCTTAGAAGCAATCAGGCGGGGTTTCTGCAGGGTAGATCTTGCGCCGATCATATTCATAGCCTCCGTTGTATCCTACAGCAGCACCAGGAATACCGAGCGCCATTATCATGTTGTTTTGTGGACTATGAGAAGGCATTCGACAGTCCCCATAGAGACACTGTCTGGAATATACTGCAAGCATATGGAGTGCCAATTAAAATAGTTAGCCTCATAAAGTCGCTGCACCATGATAGCAAATGCCGTGTACGTGTAGAAAACGACTACACTGACTGGTTTGGAGTCACAACGGGAGTGAGACAGGGTTGCGTACTTGCACCCTGCCAGTTTGTGATAATAATGGACTACATTCTTCGCCTTGCTGTGCCCCATGATCGTGGCTTAAACTTAACTGAGAACCTCACGTTGAGCGACCTGGAGTTTGCCGACGATGTGGTCATCCTTGGGAGGGACGTCCCACTTGTGGCGGAAGTTCTGGAGAGAATAAAAGACTGCTCAGAATCCTTAGGTCTAAAAATAAATTTTAAAAAGACCAAAAATATGCTCAATGAATTCTGCAGAAACCAGGCAAGCCTGCAACTGGGAGGTGACTCTATAGAGAACGTCGACCACTTTAAATATCTGGGAGTGCATTTAACACCGGATGGTGGCAGCGGAAAAGAGGTCTCTATAAGAATAGCCCAAGCCAGCTCTTCATTCAGTGGCATGAAAAAGATTTGGAGGTCCAACAATTTCTCCACCAAAACCAAATGTCGTCTATTGAACGCGTGTATTATGCCAATTCTGTTATACGGCTGTGAGTCCTGGCATTTGACAAAGGCCCAGCAAAAGAAACTTCTCAGCGTTGAAAACAGATTCCTGCGACAAATACTGGGAATCAGGTGGTATGATTTTGTGACCAATGACTCTGTCCGAGAAAGAACACTACAGCCCTTCGTTACTTCAGTCATCCTAAATCGCAGACTGAGTTGGCTCGGGCACGTCCTCCGTATGTCTCCCGACAGCGTTGGCCAAGCCAGCCTATTTTACAATCCGGGCGGAACAAGAAGAAGAGGAAGACCGTGCCTAACTATTGCGCGAGCCTACAGCGCCGACCTGCAGAATATCGGACTGACCTGGGAGGAAGCGGAGCGGCTGGCGCAAGACAGAAGTGCATGGAGGGACCTAGTGGCGACCACATGCTCCACCTTGGGAGCGAACGTGGATAGGTAAGGTACATTATGTAACGAGAATATAAGAAGAAAATAATAATTCCAGAAACGGTTCTTATCAGGACTCTGCGATGAAATATATACCAACATAACCACAGTTTTTCAATTTATCGAATACTAGCTTTCCCGAGAGACGTCGTCCTGTAGTCCTTACTATGAGTATTGATTCTGAATAATATATAATTTATATAAAAATATGTTTTAATACGTTTGAATGTTAAAAAATATTTCTGAAAGCTTGAAAGAAATTCTATCAAAATCTGTGTACCTACCAATGTTTTGCAAATTCAACGATTGTCAAGTAAATAAAAATTGTGTTGTTATGGATTTTTTCACAGATAGCGTTGTTGTCAGTAGATCCGTTCCATACTTACTATTATATTTTATACATTATATGCTATCCATGTTTCGAATTTTTAATAATAATAAAAAAATAATCCGATAAACCAAGCATCATAAAAATCTGTTCAGCCGATCACGAGTTATGAGTGTTTGCACAAACCCGACTTTTTTTATATTATAGATTGAAAATGTGGTAGATGTACCTATTAATTTATTAAAAACTGTATGTGTAGGTAAAGTTTAAAAAAACAACAGCATTTTGTAAACAAATAAAGATTTTCTAGAACTACGTGTTTGACAAAAAAATTTAAGGAGGATTTATAAGGAATAAATACGAGCTTAATAATACGTGGCAAGACTGCCAGAGATGAATGTAAAGCAAACTAATTTATCATCCTTATTTTTATTTTAGTGTAGGTATATTTAGGCCGAAGATGTGCCGAAAAGATGATAAAGAAGGACCCCATTTGTGCCGAAAATATGATAAAGAAGGACAACATTTGGGATGGATGAAGGGCACGAAATATGATGGGCGAAGAAAATAAGAATGTCCTGATGTTTTCATAATATTTGGGCAAAAGGAATAAGCAAGTCGACGAACAACGGGGGCTATTCTAAACATCCCACCCGATCGAGTTGCATCGGATACGATACAATAGCGTGACAAACAAAAATAATAATTTTGTAATACTAATTTAAAATATTCCACTATATTTTTTACCTAAAAACGCGCCTTTTTAATTAACAATACTAATAATTTGTTATTTCTATCAATGATTATTTTTTCTTATACTTAAGTAATTATTTTTTTTACTGCAAAATGTAAACAATCTTTTACATTATATCTATACTCTTAGATATAACTATTCTAAACGATTTTCATTGAAATTCTTCCAATTTTTACCAAATAATTAATTTTTGTGCCATTTTTTGTACTTAAATTAAAAAAAGATGATTAAACACTAGTAAAGACTTGGTTGGATCGCAAGCGACAGCGAAATGGGCGATGAGTAGACATCCGATAGTGTTGCGACGAATGCAACCGGTTATCCGATGTTTCATTCGAATGTGACTTGTAAAAATAGTAAGAGCCTGTACAAAAAGTTGGATCCTACGCGACACTATCGGGCGGGACGCACACAACTCGATAGGGTCGGATGTTCAGAATAGCCCCCAATGTCTTATTGATGAACTGGACAGGAAAAAGTGGAAAAAGATTTATTCAGCAGGTTTTGCAGAGGTGCCAAAACAACGCTAGAGAGATCTGATACTACAAAAAATCAAAAGAAAAAGCTTTGCTTAGTGTGGAGGATGTACCTACCACATAATTACTCAAAGTATACGGAATATATACATGAGTCTTGTGATCGGATTTCAAAAAAAAAATAGATTTCGTTGAAGTTAATTTTCGAGGGTGTAGATTCCAAAAATGAAAAAAAATTTTTTTTTTTTAATTTTCGCGTACCTACCCGTACGCCAAAAATGTGTGCGCACCCATAACTCATAGTACCTAATTATTATCCGATTTGATTGGTAGAACGGTTAGCCCCTCGATGTAGATGAGTCAGTAAAATGTTGAGATCTGTACCTTCAGGGGAACCCTCTTAAAGTATCCAAAGAAAATTTCACTTGTTCTAGAAAAAGTGCTAAAGAGAAAAAAAAAATTCTTCGATTTTCATAAAATTTGAGGTCCGTAACTTCAGTGGGTCCCCCTTAAAGTCAATCAATCAATTCTCCCTTTTACACCCCACTCAGGGGCATAGGGAGGCAACAAGAGCTCTCCATTGCGCTCGATCTTTGGCAATGTTTATGACCTCCTCCCACACCATGTCCATGTCCCGCAGCTCTGCTTCGAAGGAGCGGTACACAGTGTGAAAGGGTCTTCCTCGTCTTCGGGACCCTGATGGGAGGAAGAACAGCGCTCTCAGGGGTCGCTCTGTGGGTCTTGGTCAGGTGCCAGGACTCACACCCATACAAGAAAATAGGCAACACACACGCATCAAACAGTTTACATTTCGTCTCGACACTAAACGCCGACGCTTTCCAAATCTTGGTCATGTTGTTAAAGGCGCCACTTGCCATACCGATACGTATCGGGAGCTCAGCCCAGAGGTCACCAGAGGTGGTAATGGTTGTTCCCAGGTATTTAAATTTGTCCACCCGGGAGACGTGGTGACCGTCGATGGTTATCGGTAGCTGTTTATTGGGGTAGGCATTACTCGCCATGAGCTCCGTCTTACTGGCATTGACTCGAAGGCCAAGGCGTGCTGTTTCGTCGCAGAGTCTTGAAACACTGCGCTGTAATTCCTCCACTGTCGTACTGAACAACGCTAGGTCATCCGCGTACTCCAGATCGCACAGTTCGCCCATTAGACCATCTCTCTGTACCATACCTCTTGCTCCTTGCATGGACTTTCTCAAGAGGAAGTCCATAACAATAATAAATATAAATGGAGCCAGTACGCAGCCCTGTCTGACTCCCGTGGTGATCCTGAAAGTTTCAGTAGGACCACCTGGCGTTTTGATGCTATACTCGGAGTCTTCATACAGGGACTGCACCATTTTAACTATCTTCGGAGGTATACCGTACAGAACTAAAATTTTCCATATCGATGGTCTATGTGGGCTGTCGAAGGCCTTTTCAAAATCTATGAAGCAACAAGCTACTGGAGAGTTAAACTCTTTACACTGCTGAAAGATGCACCTGGCACAGAAAATTGGGTCCGTGCAGGACTTGCCAGGCACAAAGCCACATTGTTGCTCTCTCAGGACAGCCATGATAGGCCCCCGAATGCGGTGTAGTAATATCTGAGATAATACCTTACCGGGTACACTCAGTAGAGTAATTCCACGGTAGTTTCCGCATTCAAGGGGGTCCCCCTTTTTAAATATTGCGACGATCCCCTTAAAGTACCGATTAATATTGACTATGTAGTTCTAAAGCAGATAATAAAAAGCTCCAATAGTCGATATCATTTTAAAGTTTCTATAATAATTCCAAGGATAAATTCATTTTAATCGTAAAATTATGAATTTTTATGCAAAGATATGTTTTACACGAAAAGGCTGTTATAATATACTATGAGTTCTGGGCTACCCTAGGTTAGCAGCTTTTTTTTATTTGAATGTGATACGCCCATGTACAAACAGTTAACTGAATAAAATTCACTTCGTTATGTGCCTACTGTGATATAGAAAGAAAGAGGGATACAAAATACGTACAATCTGCTGAAATGTCAATCACTGTTTTTTTAATAAATAAGAAATTCTTTTGGTAAGAAAAATTCTCATGTAGTAAATTGGAAAAAAATATATAGGTACTTAATAAGCTTTTTTTTGAAAGATATTTTCTTTTTAGATTTATTCCAATTTCAGTTGGATTCAAATAACATTCCATTTCAAACATATTCAAAAGATTCTTTTTATTTCAACTGAAAAAAAAAATATACTGCATATAGGCAATTTTCTTTGAAAGATTTTGGCACCGATGCTATGTGTAGATAAATTTGCCTCAAACTGTACTAAAAGCACGAGATTTTTGTATTGAAACATCCCTATGAAAGTATTTTCGATACCTCTAGAATCATCAGTGTTCATTTTTTACCCATTTTATAGAAGAGTAAAAAAATATGCAAACGGCTTCATAACCCGGCTCTATAAAAAACAAAAAAAATACAGAATAAATATTAACTATAAAATAAATAAACTCTTTTCTATACAAAGGTGTCAGTATAGCCAGCGGAACTTATTGCCTGAGGTAATTTTTTCCAGTCAATCGCTCCCGTCCAGTCTGAAACAGACCAACCTAGGGCAGAAATTTCAAGTGAAAAGACTTTTAGAAAATTCCTGACCCGACCGGGAATCGAAACCGGGACCTCATGATCTGAAGTCCACGCCTATATATCGAGGTCGGTTAATTAACGGACAATTAATACTATGTACTTTATATACTGTATATGTATTATACTATGTATTTTATTTATTTTTCACTTAACTGCTTACGATTTTTCTGCTGCTGCATATTTTGAAGGCTGGCAAAAAAAGCTACCAAACTTCAGATAAACGGATAAATAGTTGAACATCTTAATTAGCAAGAACTTACAGTTCACCTCAAAGGTGTCTGTAATCCGCATCTGCATCATCAGTAAGGAACCATAACTTATGAAGTAGCTGACCACACAAAAGAACACACACACACCCTCACACACATCCTCACATACCCTCACACACACCCTCACACACACATACACACAATCGATCATCTAATAACCTTGGTCTCCCGAGGTCGAATAGTAAGCAACTATAAGACGAAGAAGAAGTGGGTATTTATTTATTTATTTTGATAAAACACATTACAGAGGACAATTATACCTACTTTAAAAGTAGAAACTATAGAAATTTATGGCCTTAAACTAAGTGACCTCCATCGAGATGTGTCACGTGTTACATAGTAGGTATATTATTGATTTAAACAGGTACAACATGTTTAAGAGAGAAAAAAACTACCAAAAAGAAAAATTCTTAGCAAGTGAAATATGAAAACAGCCAAAGATAAACTCAAACACAAATGGAGAGTGCAAGAAGAAGGGAAGGAAAAGAAGGGAGGAAGGGGTGTGGGAAAAAATAATCAACAAGCTATCGCGAATTAGTACAATTGCTTAAAAGAACTCTGGAAATCTGCTTCTTGAAGACATGATGTGGACTGCCAAGTATATCAAGAGATAATATAATGAAAGGCCATTTATAAATAAGATATAATAATATAGATATAGGTAGGTAGCTACTTACTTTCAAACTAACGTCATCTACCGAAATTACCGTACGATACATAATTTCAAAATAACGTTTATGTAAAATTCATGATTTAGAAAAGCACGTTTTCATAGCGAAAAGACCGCACTATTTATATCGAAACGTTTGAAATGAAAAGCAATAACATAAGAAAATGATAAGATATAAGAAGATGCGCCTACCCGAAATTCCTTGTCTCTTTCCTGAGAGACGTTTTTATTTATGTGTTTTTTAAATGAAACTGTTATTTATTTTTAGTTTCCTTCCTCACAGCACTACGTCCGCTTCCTTCTAATATTATCAAAGTAAAAAATAATACTATGTAGTTTCGTATTAAAATTTCTCTCACCCAACAATATGAGACAGTGCGGCTATCCTTAGTAGGAAATATTGCGTGAAAGAATTTCTAATCGGTTGGAAATATAACTCTCTTGAATGTAGATTCTCTGTATAGTTAGACCACCTTAATTCGCTTTGCGACGTTTCAAATTCATTTTAAATTAATATCAAACTTTAAATAGGTGCAAAAATGGCATGAATATTGAATATGGTATTGAAACTATTTTCTTTTTCCATATAGGTATTATTATTAAACTCAAAGTGTAAACTTCAATTAGGTTTAATTAACTCAAGTTTATTGTTTTTTTTTCCATCTAATTCTTTGAAGTACCTACTTCTTAATGAGATAGGGCAGGACAGACCTAGAGAAAGTTGGAGCAAAATTTCATATGGAGGCACAATGTATCTATTTTAAAAGATGTTTAAAAAGGTCATATTCTGATTATTGCACGAACAGCTGACACATGTCAAATACTAATTGAAATACAAAAATATAAAAGTTTATTTTGTCAAAAGCACTAAAAAGATACATATATTAAGTTTTTTTGTATTTAGAATGCTCCACACAACACACTTTCTTTTTGTTTTTTTTTTTTTATAAGAATCTTCTCCTGACAAAAACAAACACAACAATGATAGATTTTTTTTTACTCATCACGCTGTGTCCAGAGGGGTAGGCAGATAGAACGGACCTCCACTCTTTTCTATCCAAGCATACTTATTTCGGTTCTTCCACCGACATAATATTTCTCATACAACTTCTCCTATTTCTCTTACTTCTTACCTGGCCTTCCTCGAGGACGGAATCGATGTGTTCGATCCACGTCATTGTCGGTCGGCCACGCTTTCTTACACCTTTCATTTCAGCCTTATGAATTCTCTTTGTCATTCTGTTTGCATCCATAGAATTACCGAAATTGATAATGATTGTGATTCGATGACTAAGGAAACAAAGGGTCCATTTTTATACATGGAGATTGATTTAAGAAAAAAATTGTGTTTTTTAATAAAATAAAATAATCATAAGAAACGATAAGACGGGTTTGCACAAGCTTGTGCAAACCCGGAAACGTAAGTATAATAATCCCTTGTGACGTTAAAAAAATATCATTGGGGGTATTTCCTTTTAAGAACTTTGTAAGTTTTATTGAGACACATAGGTACAAACAATTTATTTTGGTATTGTTTATTAAGTTTGGTAAAAAAAAAACTTCAAACTTATTGTGATATTTTACTTATTTAGAAAAAGTTTCTTTTAAATTTTGGGGTAGATGCCGAAGGCATTTGCGGCGCCTAGACGGAACTATTCGACGAATATAAAGTTGACAACCAGTGTTAATCTGATCCCTGTGTGGAAACAGATACAATTACTAACAACTATTTCCATTGTTCCGAGTGTTTGTGGTTATCGGGGTAGAAATCATTGGGTTGTGCAATTTTAAATGGGAAGAAGCTTAATAAGGATTCTCGAGTTGTGCTGTTTTGCACGTTGTGGATTATATCACTACTAAAGTCAATCAAAAGTCATCTTAAGTTTACTGTCTTGATTTTTTTACATACGTGTCTCAATTTTTTTTATGATACAGAAAAATGAAACAGTTCCCCCGCTGAAAATTTAATTCGAATGTTTAGAATGCGGCTATGTGAAGTATTTTTTAATATCTATTTCTTAAGGGCAGAAAAAGAAATGCGACATAGAAAATGTGGGTTAGGCCAAACACTCGCTGATAAAAATACAAAACTCCCTTTGACTACAGTTACCTGATCCTGGTCCTCCCCAACTACTTTAGAGGGATGTCATCATGAGAACAGCCGCGATTGCAAGTTGGACAAGATCGGGAGAAAAAGAGGGATCTTTAAATGGAGTAGGTATACCTACCAAGAGATTTCAATGAATTAATAACTAAATTATACTATAAACATAATAATGTAAGTGGACGTCCATGATGGGCTTTGATAATTTGTTGTAGACTTGCCATATTGTGTAGAGAATTGATAATGATTTGCATGATATTTTTCAAACTCAACTCATTCAATTTTTAAAAATATCATCCATGTAATGAAAATATGACATAGATCACTCTCTCGAGAGTGGATTGCCACGTTGAAAGAAAGAAGAAGAAGAATGAAAATATGATGTCGTATACAATTACGGCTATTCTGAAATGAATAACAAACGATTGAGTTGCGTCGTATCCAATTTTTATTGAGGGATTTGACATTTAGCTATTCTGAAATTGTTTTATTCAATACATTTATTTTATGCGTAACTACTGGCAACCGATTATTATAACTCAACTCAACCTTGCGTTGAGTTGGAACGTGAATTTCAGAATAGCCGTCAATATTTGAGCACCTGTGAGAGCCAACTTGTCTTAGCTCAAAAAATCAATTTTACGAATATAACTACCCGTATACAGGAAGAGTAATTTCACACAAAAATGGAGTTCAGAAAAATTGGCTCTCAGGTACAGATTTTAATTATCAAAAGTTTTCGCTGTTTACACCACAGGGCGACTTATCCTTGTTCAAGATAAACATATTGAAATAACGAATATGTAACAACTAATGTAATGACTAACAATTCATAACGAATGATAGATTTTTAAATGGAACAATATTTACGGGCTTACGACCTTCTTCTACTGCTATTTCGAATGCTGGCCTAGTTTGATCACTTTACGTTAACAACATTCGCCATTAGGTGGTAATGTTTAAGTCTCCGAAACTCCTAATCATGACAATTCTCGTCATGTTCAACATGACAAAAATCCCATGTATACTAATTCAAATATTTTTATCTATATAATATTTGCCTTGAACACTGACTCACTGACTGACTGACTGACTGCCTGACTGACTGACTGACTGACTGACTGCCTGACTGACTGACTGACTGATGTCATTAACGCCGCTAGATGGCGCGCCACTCGCAACTAAAGATTTTGTTCTACTAACATACGGCTGACAGCTGACAGTAGTGACAGTAACATAATAATATTATTATTCCTGGTGGCTGAGCACTTTTTAAAGGTCTTGACGTAGAGAAAAACAATTTTTCGGGTTAGGTATTTAAAAACTCACATGCGAAGTCAGTCATAATTATGAAAGAAAATGTACCAACATAGGAAACTTACGCACAGCCGGACTTCAAAGCGAAGAAACGCGTTACTAATGCAATCTGTGCAATAAAAAGTTTGCAGACTCAAGATTCACACGAGAACTCATAGCGGAGAAAAGACCTACGAATGCAACAATTGCGATAAAAAGTTTAATCAATCCAATTATAACTCATGATTAATGCCATTTGAATGCAAAGTTTGTTATAAAAAGTTAATGTTTTAATTTTCGTGGAGTTCTATTATCAAGTGCTTTAAAGTTACATATAAATTCGGCAATAAGAAAGCAAATTTTGCATGAAAAAGTTTAACAAATCATAACTTACGCGCAGTGGGACTTCATAGCGAAGAAAAGCCATACGAATGCAATGTGTGCAATAAAAAGTTTGCAGACTCAAGAGTCACACGAGAACTCATAGCGAAGAAAAGACCTACGAATGCAACAATTGCGATAAAAAGTTTAATCAATCAAATAATAACTCATGATGAAAGCCATTTGAATGCAAAGTTTGTTATAAAAAGTTATACTTTTAATTTTCGTGTAGTTCTTTTATCAAGTGCTTTAATGTTACATATAAATTAGGCAATAAGAAAGCAAATTTTGCATGAAAAAGTTTACCAAATCATAACTTACGCGCAGTGGGACTTCATAGCGAAGAAAAGCCATACGAATGCAATGTGTGCAATAAAAAGTGTGCAGACTCAAGAGTCACACGAGAACTCATTGCGGAGAAAGGACCTACGAATGCAACAATTGCGATAAAAAGTTTAATCAATCAAATAAGAACTCATGATTAAAGCCATTTGAATGCAAAGTTTGTTATAAAAAGTTAAAGTTTTAATTTTCGTGTAGTTCTTTTATCAAGTGCTTTAATGTTACCTACATATAAATTCGGCAATAAGAAAGCAAATTTTGCATGAAAAAGTTTACCAAATCATAACTTACGTACAGTGGGACTTCATAGCGAAGAAAAGCCATACGAATGCAATGTTTGCATGAAAAAGTTTACCAAATCAGAAAACTAACGTACACACGCGACTTAATAGCGGAAAAAGCCTTACGCATTTAATGTTTAAAATAAAAAGTTTAATCAATCATATACTAAAACACTCACATCCTAAAGCCATTTTAATGCAAAGTTTGTTGTAAAAAGATAACGTTCTTTTATGAGTTTTCATAAAGAGTTTAATTAATCAAGTGCACATATGAATTCGGCTATGAGAAAGCAAATTTTGCATGAAAAAGTTTACCAAATCATAACTTAGGTACGCACAACGGGACTTCATAGCGAAAAAAAGCCTTACTAATGC